>CM040122.1:442552839-443152839 GCA_022559845.1 Amorphophallus konjac
CGAAAGCAGCGGACAGCAACCACCTTCTCAGCGCCGCACAGCGCACCCAAGCCCTCAAGCGAGAAACAAGGCAGAAAGCGAACACAAAACCCTAAGCCAGCTGCCGACTGTACTGGACCTTATGGACTCTGATCACTGCAACATTTCGAATTCCTATGTACGTCCACAACCACTGCTCTGATACCAGCTGTGACGACCCGAGAATCCGATTACCGGGAAGGCCCGATAACCCGAGACTCGCACCGCCGCCCACGAGCCGGGAGGGCTCGGAAGGGCTAAAAGGAGTGTGGAGGCACAAAGAAATAGGAAATAAAGCAGGACAACCAAGAACAACAGGCTGAAAGAAAGAACAACAACAGCTACAACAGAGTCCAGTCCAACAGAAAGTACAGTCTAAAGCAGTAAAACGTACCACATGCCAAGTGAACACTCGGCCCGGCTAGCTGGCAACTGAGAACCTCCGCTCCGCACCCTCGAACCACGAGGAAGAACCGCTGCACCTGAAAAGCAGGGAATGAGTCTCCAAAACAGAGACTCAGCAGGGATCCCGCGGAACCCCAACCGGAAACAACGGCGGTAGCGGAAAGGAGAGCTACGACTACAGCAGGAACAGCGAACCGGTGGCCGGTCAAAACTCGGCACTACAGCTACTCCTACTGCCAGAAGGCAGACCTCGATCACGCAGTCGAAGCTACCGAACCACGCTAGTCCCACCAACCGAAGTAAGAACACACGGCAACCACGCCGTAGAGGCCTGTCCCCCGGACACAGCCGACCTGGACACGCTGTCCAAGGTGTAACCCCGACCATCCGATCGCGGGTACCGCACCACAAGACGGAACCTCGGTAAAGCCACTAGCGCTAGACTCACGGCGCAAGAACCGACACACGCGCCAAGATGAAACAACAGAACTCACCGGTCAACACGACCAAAAACTCGAAGGTCAAAGACACAGAGATTGACAGTCTGTCACTCCGTACTCGACAGGAGTACCACCCACTAGAAGCACAGCCGGTAGCGTCCCCTGACGTCTTACACCGCACCGCAGGTGAACCGCCTGACGTGGTAGGTCCTACCCGAGGCGCGAACACCGTACAAGTAACCACAACAAGTGACTAGCTGGGGTCACGCCCGTCGACGTGCGTCCACAGTCCCCAACCACGTGTGCACACACAGACCACGCGTCCTAGGTCTGGCCCTCTGACTGGTTTTCCCCCGCAGCCGGACTCTGGCTACGACGAGGGGCCCGACGGAAACCAGTCTAACCGTCCTCAGGGTAAGCCCGTACACCACTCCCTGGTGCGACCAGCACACGCGTACTGGTAGGCTACGACTAGTGGAGGGTCACTGAAGGAGTAGACTCTCAACTCAACGGAAAACAACGTCCGAATCCGACGACGTACGGGGACCACCCCACGTACCGGCCCCGTCGCACGGTGACCACAGTCGGAGAAGAAACGTGACTCACAGTCCACGGCCACGCACGCACCGTGCGCGAGAGTCGAGAAAACTCGAGTGGCACTAAGCCACTGGACTCTAGGCAGTCCTCTAGACGCACTACACCCAACGGTCCTTGAGTCACAAGACTCGGGGTCAAGACCGTTGCACGCAACAGCACAAGGCCGTCAATCTAGTCCAATCTCTAGGTCTAAAACCACGGTAGCACGAGTACCGAGACAACACACAAGTCGCCAAGACCACTCCCTCGGGAAGGGAACGCAAGGGACTAAGGCCACTCACACGGGCCACACGGAAAACACAGAAGCACGATTCCCAAGGCAGCACGCAAGCCGCCACGACGATTTCCCATCTTGAAGCAAGCGGGAAACCTCCAGCCCTAGGCTGGACAACTGGACTCACAGTCCAAGGCCAAACACATGGCCCACACGGGAATCGCCTTCCAAAGGAACCCACGATATGCGGGGGAGACCCCACCGCACACATACCGACACACGGTGACTCGATCAAGCGTAACACAAGAGCCCGGAACACGTGGGGTCACCCGGACCCACCACACCTACGGGCACGCTAATCGAGGAAACACGGTCCCTCCCGACACCCCAGAAACGCGGACACAGAACCCATGGGGTGTCCAGGATACTCACAAGGCCGGAGGTCGACCACTGGGTCCCAACCGGGTCGACCGGAGACCAACACAATGCGAACGGACGCTAAGAGGTCACCCGGACCCTTAAGCGCACGGACACGCAAAACGAGGTAAACGGAACCTCCAGACACCCCAAAACACGGTCACGAAACTCCACTGGGTGTCCAAGGCACACACGGCCCACGAGGAGCACGATCAGCCGCAGGCCGCCCGCCCCGGGCAGCCCGGCTGGTCACCTCCAAGAACGCGCTACATGTGCATAGCGCGTTCAGCCAGAACGCGCTATACGCGCCTAGCGCGTTCAACACGAACGCGCTACATGACCATAGCGCGACCAGGCCAGGTCGCGCTATGATCCTATAGCGCGACAACCAGAACGCGCTGGGGCCGTAAGGCGCGACCCAAACCGCCTTACTGTTCATCTTCTCCGATGAACGCGCCCTATCGGGGCAGCGCGACATTCAAGAACGCGCTACTGGAGTATAGCGCGTTCTCAGTCCGCGCCCGAAAACGGTGGAAACCGCGGGAAAAGCCATGCCACGCCCCGTTCACCCCCAGGTGAAGGGGAAACAAAAGGGGAAACCTTCCCCAAGCCCCTAGGCATGCATCTAAACCCCTGGATCGCCCAAAAACACCATAAAACGGGAGATCCGGCTCACACCCCAAAAACATGCATTTTGCCCAAAGCGCCCCGTTTAGCCCGCTCGGCTCACCACGGCCTACGAAACTCGCTGGAAAGGAAGTACACGGGCTGAGGGTCCATCACCCTACCTCCACCGAAGATTACGCGCACCGTGGACGCTGATCCACGAAGAAAACGCCGTTGAAGCCTCGCCGTTCCACGAACTCACGGCCGAGCTTCCACGCGCCTCCACCACCTCGATCCTCATCCATCCTCGCCCGTGCCTCGCCCGCGCCGTCCCCGCCTCGCCCATGCTCCGCCCCGTCGGCCGCCGGAGAGAGAGGGAGAGAGGAGAGAGCGTGAGAAGAGAGAGGGAGAGAAATGAGAAATGAGAGGGGGAGAGAGAGAAAAGGCTATTTATAGGAAAATCCAGAAAATCAAAAAAGTCCAGAAAAATAGAAAATCACACCCTCGCGATCCTCGGAGCGCACCGATCGCAACGGTACCACTCGCGCCCTGGTGAACGGCCCGGTTCACCCGCAACGAGGTTCCGAAGGGAAAGCCGAAACCCACGCCGGGAATCGGAAAACACACGCAGAAAAAGCCGCGGAACGCCTCCGGGCCTCCGAAACGACTCCGGATCGCGCCGATCCGAACACGAAAGACGTCCGAAACGAAATTTCAGACACAACGGAGCTAGACACTCCGAGAAACCAGATCCGGGACCCACGAACGAGGATCCGAAAAACCTGTGGCATTACAGCCCTCCCCCCTTAAAGGAATTTCGTCCTCGAAATTCAGGACCAAGCACGAAGTCCCAGGGGAAGAACGCTGAATCAACTGACACGCTGTCAGTGCCCCAGCACAGAAAACCTCGATTCTCACGAAAAAAACCGATTCTGAGGGACACCGCCAGACTTACAATCACAAACAACACCTCGCTCCTCGCGCCGAGCACACATGCCAACAGAGCAGGCATACAGCAAAGGACACAGTCCGGCATCACCTCAGACAACGCGAGAATCCACCATGGCGCCGCAGCCACGATCTCGCTCACCGAGGAAACACAACCCTCGACACGAGCAACAGCTACTGATCCACCCAATGGTCAGCAGACAAATCGCACGTCAGCTTCGCAGCCAGCTGACAGGTCGCACACCCTCCTCAAGGGAGCAACCAAAACAGAGCCTCCACCAGCTCAAGCAGCCATCTCAGCAGACCGCAACCAGCACATCGGCTCAACACCACGAAACACCCCACACATGGCAAGCCGAAAGCCGGACATAACACAGAAATGACCACCACAGGTCTCGCTGGCACACAGCTCTCGCCACGCTCGAGCCCCAACAACCAGCATCTTCTGTCTCTGAAAAGACCATCCACTGGTCACCAACTGCTCGCCAACTCGACCCTCTCGGGAAGCACGACGAAACCAAATGACAGAACATGGTGTCTTCAGTCATCACCTCACGGGACTCAGGCTTATAGGGAACCACCCCATGCTAGTCACCAAACCAGGGATAACCTTGCGACACCAATGTCCTATCAGGGACCACCAAGCCGACGCCAACCTCACAGGAGGCCTCCGCCTTAATGCGTCACTTTTCCATCTGGTCTCATCAAATCCTTCGCTCAATCCAAGTGGACACCTGCCAATCCCAATTCCGCCCTTACCACAGAGCCACGGGACACCACCTGAACAGAGCTCACGGGTCCCTAAGCAACGAACATTCCACCGTCACAATCCGACAAGACCGTAGAACCAACAGGAACCCACAGTAATCTCTCCCCCCCCCCCCTTTGACATCATCAAAACAAAAGACATGGAGAGCATATATATGGGGCATTCATGAAGGTGGGGAGCAAAGTAATCAGGAGACATTCAGAGTAGGGGTAAAACCGTGAGAGCAACTGGAGTAAGACAAGGTGAAGCGGAGATGTGGAAATCAGTGTGAACCCGTGAGCATGAGAACTTATTTCAGAGATGAACAATCAGATTAAAGCCAGACTTAGGCATGACAAAGACCCATATCAAGGTTGTACATAGCCAAGAAAAAGATATAACATGCAATCTATTTATTCAGCCATTTAGCAGACTCATTTTTCTGGTTTTCAAAATTTTACTTTTTTTTGCAATGTATGAAATTTAAAATGTGTGATCTAACTACATCCATGATGAAGGCTGATACCAATTGGGTTGATACCAGTTGTTGGACTGAGAATGTTTGAGCAAGATTTCTTGATTCCCTTTAATAGTTAGTGTGAAATACTTCGGATTCCTGCTCAGTGGCACATGACAAACTGATTCTTCCTATTTCTATCTAGCTGCTATTGGGTTTGGTCTGTGGGAATTGTGGAGAGCTAGAAACTATGCTAAGTATGAAGGTAAATCTATATCAAAGCAAATCATTTTTCACCAAGTCATCACTCAAGTGAAAAAGGTTTGTATGGCTGCTGAACGCAAGGATTCCAGTTACCGTAAAAGGCTAATCATGGAACACTTTGGATTAAACATTCAGTCCCCTAGCTGTCAACAGTTGAAGATCGTAAAGTGGCTTTGTCCCCCTTGGCCGTCCCTTAAACTCAACACCGATGGTACCTTTAAGCAATCTGGAGACTCTGGAGGAGGAGGAGGAATCATCAGGGATTATAGGGAAAAGGTTCTTCTTGCCTTCTCCCATTATTATGCAAAGTCAAACAGCCTTATAGCAGAAGCTCGTGCCCTCCTTGATGGTATAAGATACTTGTACACCGTTGATACCAAACCAGTCCACATTGAATGTGATTCGCTCACTCTTGTCCGGATTATCAATAAGAAAACTCACTGCCCATGGTCAATACTCAGCTATGTCAGGGATATCTGGAGCTACACTTCTCAGTTTCAATCTATCTCTCACATCTACAAAGAAGGCAATACTGTAGCAGATTTATTAGCCTCTTTAGCTTGCACCTCTAAATGTAACTCCTTTTTTTCTTACCATGAGCTACCTTCAATTATAAAAGGTGCCGCTCATTTAGATATGCTAGGCATGCCTAGCATTCGATATATGTAAATTGTTATTCTTTTTCAATAGTAATGAAATTTACCTCCTAGCGACTAGATGGTGGAGTGGCTACTCCCATTACCGCTGGTAAAGGGTGCACTCTCCCAACTATCTCTAGGTAGGGCTTTCAAAAAAAAAAGTCTTCCTATTGACAGTGAAAATAAGACTCCTTTATGATGAGTCATGGAGGCACACACTCAGTCATGAAACATCACACATGTCTATATATTTATATATGAGGGTCTATGAAGAAAATGCACATGAGTCATTTAACCAGAATACTTATATTTAACCAGAATGCACATGAGGGTGTCTGATACCAATTGTTGGTACCAGTTATTGAACTGTTGGACACCTGTATGCACATGTATACAAGTGAATTACTCTATGATCAAATAGACCTTAATGCCTGAAACCAATTGTTCTGTATGATGCATCATGAATCATGCAGGCATTCTGTCAGAGCACACACAAACAAAAATGAGTTGAAATGCACAAAAGGCATTCATCTGATTTCTCTGATTCTTGGTACTTGGCGGAGATGTTAATCCAAAAATTTTACTCACGCATGGTGATAATTTTCAGACAGACCTAATCTGTCCTTCCATAAATCACCATTTGATATACCAGTTATCCAGATAGTTTCAAGATGAAATTCATTTAATCAGAGAGTTAATATGCAAGCACATAGACGATCTCAAAGGCATAGCCACAACACTCTCGGGGTCAGATTGGATGACTAAAGATCATTCATGACATGACCTGATCAGTCTTGAGTCAATATGTTGGTTAGAAATAACCTTATTGGCTTTTAATTAACGGGTCTATTAATTGAGTCAATCAAGTTAATTAATGTAGGAGGAAGTCAAATATCTTTAGTGATACAATTCGATTCCCAATCTTCCCTTCATTGTTTCTCTTTCTCCCCTGCTACACGTAAAAATCCCCCATATAGAAAGGGAGAAGGCATGTTGCCTACCCATCTCAACATGAAATAGGCAAGCCCTAACCCTAAATAATTAAATTGCCCACCCTCCATCTAATTCCAGGAGCATCATAGACCTCCATCCTCTCTCTCTCTCTCTCTCTCTCTCTCTCTCTCTACATTTGTATATGTGGCAACCTTTTCATAAATTAAAGAAGAAAAGGAAAAGGCTTATCTCTTCCTTTATCGACATTGGGTTAGAGACATAGGTGCTCTCAAGGAGTGCGGGGGCACATCCTCCTCCACTTGCGCCCCCCCTCCCCTTCTCCATTTTCCAACAGTTTACACCCCTCCCCATGCAACACCCACCCGACCCAATCCAACTACATTGCATAATTTTCAGTTTATGAGTTGGGCATGGACAAAATCATGCTACTTATAATGTTAATAATCACGATTTTGAGTGGATTGAATTGAATCAATATTAAGGTCAGTTAAACTTATCTGAAACCAACAGCACAATCCCCATACATGTGGAGTAGTTGAGACAAACCGACGAGTCTTTGAACACATTTGGAACGGATCGAGGATGAGGAGATTTTTTAAAAATCTCTTAAAAAGAGAAGAAGCACCTATTGAGTAGATTTTGAAGATTTTCTTCCCTTTCTCCTTATCTCTCTCTAAATATCAAAATTCATCATAAAATAAAAATTGATGAGACATTGGGATATTTGAAAATACTTTTGGGAGAAAAGAGATTCTAATAATTAGAGGGCCCAAAATCCCTCTCCTCAATCTGTTCCAAACGCAGTCCTTGTTTATAGAGCTACATTCAATTTCATGTGTCAGTTTTTATTTTTTTTTGGACTTTGTGATGATCATGTCATTATTTTTAAATGGCGTTAGATTGAATGAAGTGGATCCAAAGATAATCACAAAGTGGCTGACGCAGCATTTAATTACTAAATATCGCGTATGTGAGTGTCTTTTTTTTTTGGGGGGGGGAGGGGGGCAGGTTGGTGGAACGGGTGTCGGTGGGAGTAGATGGCCACATAAAGGAGAATGGAAACCAAAATCCAGGATGTTAAATGCCCCCACCTTTGCGGGTCGCCAAGAAACCCGGCAGTTCAACTACACTTCACCGACGGAGGCTCCCTCGTATCTCTACTTCCAAAATGAGCTGCTCAAAGTTTTAATGTAAAATAATAATAATTGTCACCGTAAAAAAAAGGGACCCATCAGAACCCACCCAACTACTCGAGCAAATTTTTTGAATTGAAACTTGAGGAGGGTAAATCTAATTTGGCCCATGGACGGCCCAATAGCGGCAGGCCCAAATCGGATCCGCCCCCTTAGCGCACCCAAGAGGCGCTCGAGGTGAACGGCCCGCCAAGGCGCGGCCCAACCTACCTTCGCCATTAGATTCTACATCACGGGAAAGCACATTACTCACCGGAGGACCTTCCGACGACCGACCGTTGCCCCCTACCACGTCGGCCCAGACCCCATAATGGGCGAGCACGCCCCATGAGCGCCGTAATACTCGCCCAGGGACCTGCCGACGCCGGGGTATTCGCCATCCAACGGAAAATCCCGCCGCTATAGCGGAAAGGAGTTACTCCACTACCTACTCCTTCCCTATCAAGGGATGAGACCCCTCGCTCCAGGACAACCCCTATAAGAAAGGGAATGACCGAGAAGAGAGACGCGGTGGATGATTCTGCCAAAACCTACTCCCCCAGAGACTAGAGCTACTAACCCTACTGCACTACGAGAGGGAAGCCTAACGATCTACGCTGAGAGGGAAGCTCCCTTCCGACAACCTTACCACCCAGCGAGCACTCTCTAAGTGGACGCTGGGAGCGGCGAGCACTCGTACGGAGGATCTACACGGCCCTTTAGCCCTCGACTGCGATCCCTTCCTCTCTCTCTCTTCCTCGCTCGTCTCTATTCTTCATTAATCCGTTGCTGACTTAAGCATCGGAGGGTTGTCCCCTGGGGTAACACCCGGGACTCCTTCTGACGTATTTCTAGCTTCTGGTGTTTGTAGGCCTCCACGGGTGTAGAGCGACTTCCCCGACAAATAAATAGAGAAGGTGGTACGTGGCATAGGAACCATTTTCATGCCTCTACATTTCTTGGCGCTGTCTGTGGGAACCCAAGCAAAAGGCTATGACACCCCGTGGAAGCCTCCGCAACGCTAGCAACCTAGGGCGCGGTTCCCATCAGGGGCCCAACTCCCGTCGGGAGTCACAAGAAGCTTCTTCCACTCACCCCCGACGTGAGGTCACCCCAGGTTACCTAGATGAAATCCGCCAGCAGGTCCGAGCCCTAACAGAGCTCTATCAAGAACTACGGAACCAGCGGGAGGACGAGAGGCCAAACCAGGGAGAACCCTCGCCGAGTGCGAGAGGCCTCCCATGCCTCGGTCGTGAGGACCCGACGGTCGCGCAGGCAGCCCCCCCAAGGGTGCGTAGCCCACTGCACTCCAACCCAGAGATGGATCGCCGGCTCTAGCGCTTCGACGAAATAGAGGACAAATTTCACTACCTAGGCGACGTCCTCCCGGCCGCCAAGAATCATGGCCTGATCGACGATGATCTGGACTTCCACCCTCCCTTCTCCAGGGAGATCATGGAAGCCCCTGAAGAGGCGTAATCTCGCGCTGGGTCCTGAGCAGGCTGTGGATCACCAGAGGATGAACTGTAAGATAGGGAAACGGATCAGAGGGCCCAGGGGGATTCCCTGGGGCAAACCCTCCGGTGGTTAAGTCAGTAGAGCTGTGATGGGAGCAGTAAGGGGGAGGAGAAAGCTAGTGCGCGAGATTCCTCTCCACCAGAAGGGTGAAGCGGGTTCTGCTCAGGAGCTTAAGGTGTATGATTGCCTTAATGGCCTTACCTTCCACCGGAGGGTATCCCTGGTTTAAATAGTGCGCCGCCTTCAGGAGTCCTGCAAGCCGAGGAGTTTCAGGTGGGGGTTACGTCCTCATCGT
The DNA here is from genome assembly GCA_022559845.1 of Amorphophallus konjac. Lineage (NCBI taxonomy): Eukaryota > Viridiplantae > Streptophyta > Magnoliopsida > Alismatales > Araceae > Amorphophallus > Amorphophallus konjac. The sequence continues at coordinate 442,562,531 of CM040122.1, forward strand.
GGGCTTTTATGGCCTTATCGTGGGAGCGATATCGCCTTGAAGTCCCTCACCTTCCTGAATCCCCGCCCGTGGTGGACTCTTAACGGCTGCAAAGATAGATAATTATCGGTCCTCTCGAGCTTCTGGGATGCCAGCCCTGTCCGGGCGATAAGCTTAGCTCGGCGAAGAATGGGTCGGATAGGTCGGCGGATGCCTGTTCCTCCTGGGCGGAGAGGTGGCTTGGGCCGGACCTTCCTTGTGACCTGACCGATACTCGGGCCCTCCGAGCCTAGAGGCCACCTGGGAGAGTCAGTTCCTCGAGTGTTTGTTCATTGGGCTTTCTTCCCTAAGTGGGCCCTGAGGGCTGTCACTTAGGCAAGCTTGCCTTGTTGGACCCTGCCGAGTCTAGTTGGGCTGCTCTTTGAGTGGGCTACAGAAATCCCCCTCTCCACTTGTCCCCCTCCTACTCCCGAGCCATGGAGGCTCGGTTGAGTAGCTTTTCGAGGCTTTGGACCGGCGTGGCTCGGGTGGGTGGAATTCTGTTGGCATTATGAAGCCACGTGTAGTGGTCGCCTGGGCCCGTAATAATAGTGATCCTGACGGATTTGAAATGAAGGGGCCCCCTTTTTCTCGGAGGTTGGAACGGCGCGCCGCCTCCCACGAGGGTTTATAGGCGTTGAGCGCTGGCTATCATTCCAGACTATCTAGGGTTTTGGCTTTCCCTTTGCATCTTTGCTTTTGGGGCTCCTTGATGCGCCGTGAGAGCACAGCGGAGGAGCGAAATCTCGCGGCGGCGTTTGAGGAGTTGGCGAGGATAACCGCGGAGGCGGTCCGGCAACTTCCTTCTCCCCCGGAGTCTTCAGGCTCTCGTGAAGGATCTTCTTCTAGCTCTATGGCGGATCTGTGCTCGGAAATCGAGCAGGTGAGGCGGGAGCCCGTCCCCAACCGCAGCGAGTTGGGGGAGGCTGATGTGAAGAAATTGGAGCATCGATTCTGCCTGCCTCTCAGATATAGCTTTGTGGCCGCCGCCCCGTATGAGACGAGCTTGGACAGTCGCACGGGCCACATTTGCACTTTTCTTCTGGCTTGGAAGAGCGGATTTTGCCTCCCCTTCGAGCCTTTCGTGCTGAAGCTTCTCAATTTCTTCCGGCTGGCGCCCGTTCAGTTGGTGGCCAACTCGTATTTTCTGCTTTCCGCTTTTCGGATCCTCTGCCGTCTGCACGGAGTTCCCCCTTCCTTGGACCTTTTTCACTACTTCTTTGAGTTGAAAGCGCATCCGTCCGTGGGGAAGGGCTTTTACTTCATTCAGGCATGAAGGAATCGGAGTTGTATTCCGCTGGCGGCGAAGGATTCTTCGCACAAAGGGTGGAAGAGGCAGTTTTTCTGGGTGAAGGCGGAAGCAGTGGATGAATCCTGGAGGTGCCAGGTTATGCCCAACTTCCATCCGAATCTTCCCCCACGGCAGGAGGAGTTCCCTGCCGATGTGGAGGAATACACCGCTCGCCTGTTGAAGAATCGCCGGTCGACTGAGGAGCTGGTGGCGCTGGAGAACGTAGAGCAGTATCTGCTTACGCAGCTCAAGCCGTCAGGTATCATCCTTTGGATCCTTCTGCGAGGTCGGAGGGTCGCCTCTTCGCTTCTTAACCGAATCTTCTTCTTCATTGCAGACATCCGGCGGGAACCTTTGGAAGAGGTCACCGAGGTCATCGATCTCGGGGATGACTCGGCGGCTGATGAGCCTGGCGTTCCCGCGGGTCGTTCCCAAGCCTGGGATAAGGGCAAGGGGGTGGCCTCCGAGGGATCTTCGCGGCCGAGCGGGGTGAAGCGCAAGGATCCCATGGAGGGAAAGTTGCGGGAAGCCGCGAAGGCCAAGAAACGGGCCAAAAAGGCTGGCCTTCCTGCTGCTGCCAGGGGCGACTCTGGCTCGGTGACGCTCCCCTCTCGGGGGCAAGATGAGGCCGACCCTTTCGGGCCAACTCCCCTACCTACCCTGTGAGAGGGGGCCGAGGAGACCAGGGGCCCCTCAGAGGGCGAAGATGGGTCGGCTCTCCCCTCCACAGGGATAGAGGGGGCCGATGCTGAAGTAGTCGACGTCGAGACCGGGAAATCGGTCGAGGTCGGCGATGTCTCGGGCGGCGAGGCGCGGGCCGAGACAGATAAGGTTGGGGGTTCGCCTGCGAGGGCGTCGCAGCCCCAAGTGCTCGAGGTTCCTGGTGCGGTCGATCCCGTGGCGTCGGTCGAGGTTGGGGGTTCGCCCGGGGAGGCGTCGCAACCCCAACTGACCACGGGGCGCGGGGCGGTCGGCCCTGTTGCTCGAGCTGAACCTTCTGGCGGGGCGTCCGGTGCGGAGCGTATCTCCGTGCCGGAGGCCTTGGAAAGGCTCGGTATTTCGGGCGACCTGTATCGGGTTTGCCGAGAGGTCGCTGCAAGGACGAGGGGGGGAGACAAGCGCCACTCCCTCTCCGGAGTCCTTGATGTCCTCATGGAGGGCGGCCTTGTCATGGCTCGGTCGGCGGCCTTGATGGCGGAGACGTACACCCGGACGGAGGCGGAGCGGTCGAATCTCGCCTGGGCCCTCGGGGGGTACGAGAGGAAACTGGCTCGACTCAGCGAGGAGCATGAGGGGCTCCGACGGGAGTTCTCCGTGATCAGGGATCTCGCACGGACGAGCCGGATGGAAGTCGAGGCGCTGACGGAACAGTTGGCTAAGGCCCGAGAGTCGCTCGAGAGGAAGGGCAAACTCTTGGAGGAGGAGCGTCTGCGTCATCTTGAGCTGGACGGTCGTTGGGAGCTCGAACGTGCCGAGCTACTGGACCGGGCAGAGGTAGCGGAGCGTCTTCGTTCCGTGGCCGAGGCGGACCGAGCCCGAGCGGAGAGACGGTCGAGCTAAGTCGAGCGAGGGATGGTTGATGCGGCGGAACGCCTGGCGGGGGCAGAGGAGCGTGCGGCCGAGGCGGAGCGGGCTCGGGTCGAGCTCGTTGGAAGGACGGGGCAGATCGAGGCGGAGGCAATCGAGCGGTATAGGAGCTCGGACGCCTACTCAGCCGACCTGGAGAGAGCCGCCCTACCATATTACGAGGTAGCCCTTCGCCGGGGCGCCCGAAAGGGGTTTAAGCAGGGTTATCATCGGGCGGTAGACTACGCCGACGAGCAAGACTCCGGGATCGAGTTCCCCTTGGGCCAGAGCTATGACTCGGATGAGTCGGCTTCTGGCTCTTCTTCGTCGGGCGGGGAAGATCCAGAGGGGTCTCCTCCGGTGGGGTCACCAACTCCGGACGTCCCGGGAGGGCTCGCGACCGAGACAGTTCTCGCACAGGCGAGGTCAGTGCCCGGGTCGACCGTCACCGAGGGTGCCGGGGGTGACGCGCCTACTTCCATCGTTCCCGAGCTTTAAAGTGGGCCCGAGGCCTGATGTATTTTGCCTTATTTTGCCCCTTTCTCTTGTTTGTCTCTTTTTCCTCCTTTAGAGAGTTTCCTCTTTATGAGATAATGAATGACTTACTTGTTTGATCGCCGTCCTTGCCGTGATTTGGTTGGCGTACCTGAAGTAGTTGGAAAGTGCCGATATGCCCTGCGTGGTTTTCGCATGTCGATAGGGTAGGCTTCTGACGGGGCGTCTTTCCGTTTCCTCACGCTTTGAATGCCAGGCCGCTTCATGAATCCCGCTAGGGCAGGGAACGGGGAGTTGGAGGTGACCGTTCAGGGGAGAAATCCTTTAGCGTGTTTTCGAGGGGGGAGTCATTTAAGGCGTGTAGCCTCCCTTGGCCTATAAGAGGGACCGAAGGGCGCTCTTTCCTCTTTACCGCTTGGGATTTTCTTTAACGGTCTTTCCTCACTCCTTCTTCTTCACTCTGCATTGTGCTGTTGCATTCGGAGCATGGAGGATCCTTCGGAGGGTGACGCTGCCGATGACGGGGAGCAGAGAGCTCTTGCTGTCCTGGCTTGTTGGACAGGTCCCACGGTCGCCGCGCGGGTTTGAGACGGGTCCGACGGTCGCCGCGCGGATCTGGGGAGGGATTCGACGTGTGAGTGCGCGGCTCTTGCCCTTTCCCAGTTCCGGCGAGGCTTCCGGGCGGACGCCGAGACGGAGGACGGATGGGGGCATTAGGGATGCCTGCCGCCACTCCCCCTCTGCATGGGGGGGAGGCGTATCAAGTTCCCTCCTCACCGGGGCCTTCCTCCGTCTGCAGCCTCTTTTTTCCTCTTCTGCTCTTCATTTCTTTTACTCTTCGGAGGCTGCTTGCTCTCTGTTCCCTTCCAAGGAGTTGGCAGGTTGGGAAAGAGGAGGTCTTCACGGCGCTCCTTCTCCCTGGCTTCTACCGACTTGGAAGGTAGCCTTCCTCAACGTGGAAGGTAGCCTTCCTCCCTTGGAGGGTGGCCTTCATCTTTGTAATCCCTCTGTCACCTTTGTCAAGGGTCATCTGAGCCAACTGGATCGGCCCCCTCTTGTCCGAGCCAGTTTCTACGCGAGGCAGAGTCAGTGACTGAACGCGAAGAGATCGAGATCGAGTCAACCGAGCGATGACCCCTTGCAGCGGTGTTAGACGGATTTTCTTGCTTTTTGTCATGCAATGTACTGGCCTTTGCCTTTCTGATGTATCAAAAGTTTTGAATGAAAAGAAAAGGAATTTATTTCGTCCATCTTGTTGTACAATTTCAAAAGTAGAATTTACGTAGTGCGGCTGCGTTCCATGTCCAAGGAATGGGTTCCCCTTCCATTGTTGCTAGCCTGTACGCACCTTTCCCGAGCGTCTCGACCACTCGGTAGGGGCCTTCCCAGTTAGGGGACAACTTGCCCGCCGCCTCTAGTGGTCGAGAGGCTTCGGCTTTTCTGAGGACGAAGTCTCCCGGTTGGAAGTGTCTGCTTCAGACTCTGGCGTTGTAGTATCGAGTGAGGCATCGCTGGTATTTCGTCGCTCGGATGCTGGCAGTATCCCGGAGTTCATCGGCTAGGTCAAGGTTCTCGAGTAACTTTTGGTTGTTTTCCTCGGGCGAGTAGCGGATGACTCGGAGAGACAGGTTGATGATCTCTAATGGAATGACGGCCTCAGTGCCGTACACCAACTGGAAAGGACTTTCACCGGTTGCCATTCTGGGAGTCGTTCGGTGCGACCACAGTACGCTGGGCAATTCCTCGAGCCAACTACCCTTGGCCTTGCCGAGTCTGGTCTTTATGCCTTTCAAGATAATCTTATTGGCGTTTTCGACCAGCCCGTTGGCCTGAGGGTAGGCGACCGAAGTGAAGTGGTTGCGGATGTCTAGGTCGGCGCATCTGTCTCGGAAATACCGAGAGTCGAATTGCCGACCGTTATCGCTCACTATCACTCGGGGGATGCCGAAGCGGCAAATGATCGATTTCCAAACGAAGCTCCAGATGACTGTCTCGGTGATCCTTGCCGTAGCCTCGGCCTCGATCCACTTGGTGAAGTAGTCGATGGCGACGATAATAAACTTCTTCTGGGACTGAGCCGTCGGGAACGGCCCAAGGATGTCGATCCCCCACCGAGCGAAGGGATAAGGCTCGGTGAGGGTGATGAGTTCTGTAGCCGGCTGATGGACCAAGTGGTCGAACCGCTGGCATTGGTCGCACTGCTGTGCGTGGGCCGAGCAGTCGCGCTGCAGGGTGGGCCACCAGTACCCCTGTCGTAACAGGATCCTGGCCAATGACCTTGCCCCTGAGTGCGCTCCGCATAGGCCTTCATGTACCTCTAGGATAGCTCGGCTGGCCTCGTCGGGGTCGAGACACTTCAGGAGAGGGCCGGCGAAAGACCTTCGGTAGAGTGTGTCGTCCAGGACGACGAAGCGCCGGGCTTGGTACTTCATTCGACGTGCTTCTCGAGGGTCGGAGGGCTCTTGGGAGTCTCGGAGCCAAGATAGGTAGGGGGCGCGCCAGTCGCTCGGGACGGTCGAGTCCACAGCGAGGAGCTCCGAGTCGATGCTCGGGCGCTCTAGCTCTTCGAGGAGGACCGATCGGGTACCTTACGGGTCTAGGGAGGAGGCCAACCGAGAGAGGGCGTCCGCTCGGGAGTTTTCCTCCCGAGCTATTCAGACTACCTCGAACCCCTCGAATTGTTGGGCCAGGCTCCTGACCAGCTGGAGGTATTTGATCATGGGTGCCTCTCGAGCTTCGTACTCGCCGCTGACCTGGCTTGCGACCAGCTGAGAGTCGGTGTGGATCCTGACTCGCTCAGCCCCCAACCGCCGGGCCATGCGCGCTCCCGATATAAGGGCCTCGTACTCGGAAGCGTTGTTGGACGCCTGAAAGTTGAATTTCAAGGCGTACTGCAGCTCCACTCCTTCGGGGAATCTTAGGAGGATCCCAGCACCACTACCGACCGAGTTGGAAGATCCGTCGACGAACAGCTCCCAGGTCGGCCCGGGCGTGGACGGGGATCTTTCTTCAGTCGGGACGGTGCTCTCGGCGATGAAATCGGCGAGCGCCTGGCCTTTCACAGCTGAGCACGGCCGATAGGATATGTCGTAGGCCCCGAGCATGATGGCCCACTTGACGAGTCGCCCCGAAGCTTCAGGATGGGCCAGAATCTTCTTCAAGGGTTCGCCGGTCAGCACAGTGATGGGGTGTCCTTGAAAATAAGGTCGGAGGCGCCTGGCGGAGGTAACCAACGCTAGCACGAGTTTCTCGGTTGCGGGGTACCTCCTTTCGGCCTCGTTGAGCACCTTGCTGGTGTAGTAGACCGGTCTCTCGATTCCCGAGTCATCTCTGACTAAGACCGAGCTAACAGTTGACGGCGTCGCCGAGAGGTAGAGTAGCAGGACTTCGCCCGGCACGGGCTTGGAGAGCACCGGGGGCGAAGTTAGGAACTCCTTGAGCTCGGTGAACGCTTTCTGGCATTCCTCGTCCCACGCGAACGTAGCAGATGTCAACTTGGGCCCCCTTAACAGTTTGAAAAAGGGCAGGCATCGTTCGGCCGCTCGGGACAAGAAACGGCTGAGAGCGGCGATACGCCCTGTCAGACGCTGGACGTCCTTAATGCAGGTGGGCGGGCGCATGTCCAGGATGGCCTGGACTTTGTCGGGGTTGGCTTTGATCCCACGCTGAGTGACCAGGAAACCCAGAAACTTCCCGGATCTTACTCTGAAGGCGCACTTGGCAGGATTAAGCTTCATGTTGTATTTCAGGAGGACGCCGAAGGTTTCAGCGAGGTCGGTGAAGTGGTCCTGGGCCTTGGGGGTCTTGACGAGCATGTTGTCAATGTAGGCCTCGACGTTCCGACCTAGCTGCTCCTCGAACATGTGATTGACCAGTCTTTGATATGTGGCTCCGGCGTTCTTCAACCCGAAGGGCATTCGGGTGTAGCAATACACGCCGTAGTCGGTGATGAAGGCGGTCTTCTCGACGTCTTCCGGATTCATCCTGATCTGGTGATAACCCGAGTAGGCATCTAGGAAACTGAGTATCTCGTTGCCCGAGGTTGAGTCAACCAGTTGGTCGATGCTCGGTAGCAGATAACAGTCCTTGGGGGTAGCCTTGTTCAGGTCGGTGAAGTCCACGCACATCCGCCATTTGCCTGAGGCCTTTGGTACCAGGACGACGTTGGCTAGCCACGTCGGGTATAGGACCGGTCTAAAAAGGCCAGTCTCTTGCCCCTTGGTGACATGCGCCTTGATAATCGTCTGCTTCTCGGGTGCATGCTTCCTTCGGCGCTGCTGCACGGCTTCATGGTGGGGTCGAGGTTGAGTCTGTGCATCACGGTCTCTCTGGTATCCCAGGGAGCTGATCGTCGGACCAAGCGAAGACTTGGATGTACTCAGAAAGAAATTTCTTATACTGCTGCTGTTCCTCGGGTGGTAGGTCGGCTCCGATCCTTACTCCTAGGGTCGGGTCATCGTTTAGGAAAATTGTTAGCAACTCGCCACCTGGCTCAGTGGTTGCGAATTTTTCCTCGACTCCCGGGGGCCCTTATCATTCCCGTCCGGCCTCGTGACGCTTCCACCGAGATGTTATAGCACCTTCGGGCCGTGGCCTGGTTACCTCGGACCTCCCCTACCCCATTTTTGGTGGGGAACTTCATTTTTTGGTGATAGGTAGATGGTACTGCCTTGATCCGACTGAGGATTCCCCGGCCGAAGATGGCGTTGTACGCTATCATACCTTTAATTACCATGAAGTCCACCATCACCGTAACGGTTTTGGGTGAGGTGCCGAGGGTAACCGGCAGGTTTAGGGCTCCCTCGGGGAGAGTGGCCAGGCCGTTAAACCCGCAGAGAGGCGTTCGGATCGGGCGGAGTTTGGATGGATCCTCCCCCATCTTAAGGAAACAATCATAAGACAACACATCAGGGGCACTTCCATTGTCCACAAGAATCCTATCTACGTTACAATGGTTTATAGTGGCCGAGATTACGAGGGCATCATCATGTGGGGTGCTCAGCCCCTCCAGGTCTTGGTCGGAGAAGACTATGACCTGGGGCGGGGCCTTGGGTGGCTCTGGGGCCCGGCTCGCCCGCTCGGCATGACGCTTCCTTCCACGGCTGCTGTCGCCTCCTGATGCTGCTCCTCCGGAGATGACGTTGATGTGGACCCCTCGGGGGGCATTGTCGATCTCCTCTGCGGCGCCTCACCCTTCTCCGCACTCGGCAGTGAACCGGGCCAGATGCCCCAGGCGGATGAGGCGCTCGATCTCATCTTGGAGCTGGTGGCAGTCACCGGTGTGATGCCCATGGTCGCCGTGGAACAGACAATGTCTGTCCCGCTTGCGATTCTTTGACTTCATCGGCTCGGGCTGGCGAAGGAGTCCCGAGTCTTTGATGTCTTCATATATTTCGTAGACCGGGGCGGTTAACGGTGTGTATCGCTCGTACTTCCGCTTGCGTTCTCCGTCTCGGTCTCGCTTCTTTCCTGAGCTAGGATTTGGCTCGGGTCCCCGCTTCTTGTCCCCCTCCCGACCCGAGCCGGTTGCGTCTCGGCAAGCGCTGAGTACTTCTTCGCACTCGGCATGGCGCAGAGCCAGAGTCACTAGCTCGGCAAGGGTCGAGGGAGGATGGAGGACAAGTTCACGGCGGAGGTTCTCGTCCCGGGTACCCCCAGTCAGTGCGGTTGTGGCCGAGGCCACGTCCAGGCGGGGGATTCGGAGGGCTTCCTATTTAAATCGGTAGACGTAAGCCCGGAGCCTTTCCCCTTGCGCCTGTTTGAGGGCCAAGAGCCCCGCCACTGACCTTGGGGGGGCACTTCCGACGAAGCTCTCCTTGAAGACTCGCCCAAATTGCTTGAAGTCTCGGATGGATCCGGGGGCGAGGGCTCGGAACCACGCTTGAGCGCCTTGGACCAGAGTGGTCACGAAGGCTCGGCACTTGATGGGGTCCGACGCTCCGTGTAGAGTCATCAGGGCGTCGAAGCTGTCATAATGGTCGGCCGGGTCGCCCTGGCCGTCGTAGAGCTTGAAGGTTGGTATGGGGGCTCTGGGAGATACCTCTGCCTTCAAGATATACTCGGAGAACGGGGATTTCTCCTCGTCCTCCGGGGAAGAGGCCTTCTGTAGGGCGCGAAGGGCGCGCTCCTGCTCAGCGAAGTGCCTTTCGAAATCTCGCAGTCGGAGGGATAACTCCGGTTGCCATTGAGCCGTAGGGCTCGGAGGAGCGTCTTGATGTTCTCCGGGGACGTCAGCTTCCGGATCTGGCCGTCGCGCTGCCCGTCCCTTTCTCGGTGTGGAGGAGGCCTCTTGCTCCGGAGGCGGAGCTTGCGAGGGTCCTCCGACCTTGTTACGAATGAGCTGCTGGCCGCGGAGGGTGAAGCGGCCCCCAGCTGTGTGCTGGGACGTACTCCTGCGGGGGGGGGCTTCCTGACGGGGCGCGGGACCTTGCATCCCTGGCCGCCTGGGTCCTCATGAGTTCCACGAGGACATCCAGTTTGGCGTTGAGGGCCTGGAAGGCTTCGGCGCCACCGTCGGGGCGTAGCCCCACCGCCGCGGGGGGGGGGGGGGGGGTGGTGGTCCGTCGGCGGGGATGCTGGCATTGGAGGGAGGGTTCTGTGAGGCCCTGGGGGGGCCATCCCCTGCCGCTACCACGGCCTTGCCCCTCTCACCGGCGGATCTCCTCCCTGAGCTCCTTCTCACCATGTTGGCTCTTCGCTCGTTTCCCACAGACGGCGCCATATGAAGAGGCGTAATCTCGCGCTGGGTCCTGAGCGGGCTGTGGATCACCAGAGGATGAACTGCAAGATAGGGAAACGGATCAGAGGGCCCAGGGGGATTCCCTGAGGCAAACCCTCCGATGGTTAAGTCAGTAGAGCTGTGATGGGAGCAGTAAGGGAGAGGAGAAAGCTAGTGCGCGAGATTCCTCTCCACCAGAAGGGTGAAGCGGGTTCTGCTCAGGAGCTTAAGGTGTATGATTACCTTAATGGCCTTACCTTCCACCGGAGGGTATCCCTGGTTTAAATAGTGCGCCGCCTTCAGGAGTCCTGCAAGCCGAGGAGTTTCAGGTGGGGGTTACGTCCTCATCGTGGGCTTTTATGGCCTTATCGTGGGAGCGTTATCGCCTTGAAGTCCCTCGCCTTCCTGAATCCCCGCCCGTGGTGGACTCTTAACGGCTGCAAAGATAGATAATTATCGGTCCTCCCGAGCTTCTGGGATGCCAGCCTTGTCCGGGCGATAAGCTTAGCTTGGCGAAGAATGGGTCGGATAGGTCGGCAGATGCCTGTTCCTCCTGGGCGGAGAGGTGGCTTGGGCCGGACCTTCCTTGTGACCTGACCGATACTCGGGCCCTCCGAGCCTAGAGGCCACCTGGGAGAGTCAGTTCCTCGAGTGTTTGTTCATTGGGCTTTCTTCCCTAAGTGGGCCCTGAGGGCTGTCACTTAGGCGAGCTTGCCTTGTTAGACCCTGCCGAGTCTAGTTGGGCTGCTCTTTGAGTGGGCTACAGAAATCCCCCTCTCCAGCCCCCATCCCGCCAAAGCTCCAGCTGCCATCATTTACTTCCTACGATGGCACCACCGACCCGACCGACCACATGCATAGCTTCAAGTCCCACCTGGTGTTCCACTGGGCCTCAGATACTGTGAAGTGCCTGGCCTTCGTCACGACGCTCCGGGAGAATGCCTGGGCCTGGTTCGAATCTTTGCCGGCCGAGACTATCTCCTCTTTTCAATAGCTTAAGAAGCTGTTCAAAGAAAACTTCGTCGGCTGTCGAAAGGTGGCCAAGTCAGGATGAAACGCTGTGGGACTTCATCGCCCGCTTCCGCAGGGAGGCTCTCCGCATCCCACACCTCGACGTCGACATTGCGACCACCGCGTTGACCCAAGGGACGCAGGACCACATCCTCCGACGGGCGCTGGGAGTGGAGGCCCCGACGACCCTCCCTGATCTCCTCGCCCTAGCACAGAAGCACGCGCGCTGCGAGGAGAACACCGCGGCATTGGACCGCGCGGTCGGAACCGATCGGTCCGACCTGAAAAGATCCGCCGACTCATCGCGAGAGGAGCGAAGTAAGAGGGAGCGACGCGACAGAGATCGCCCCGAAAGAGAAAGGGGAAACTAACGCAACTACACCCCTCTGACGGCTCCACCCGACCTGATCTTGATGGAGATCCGCGAGGAACCATTCTTCAAATGGCCTCCCCGGATGAAGTCAGACCCGAGTTCGAGGAGCAAGAAGAACTACTGCCACTACCACCGCGACCACGGTCACGACACCGCCGATTGTATCAACTTGAGGGATGCCATGGAGGAGCTTGTCCGCAAAGGACTCCTCGATAAGTTCCTCGCCAAAGCCACGGAAAGGCGACAGAGGACGCCCCCGCCAATCGACAACCGGCCCAATGGAAAGGAGTTCATGATGATCTCTGGGGGGCCGGCCGTGGGGGGAGATAGCGCGAGCAGGCGACGACGATACGCTTCGGCCGTCCACATCGTGGAGCGAAGCGAAGGCACTCAACTAGGAGCTACCACTCCAAGCCATCCGAGAGATCCCATTGTCTTCTCAGAGGATGACCTAGACGGTGTAACTACTCCTCATTCCGATGCACTCGTGGTTTCAGCCACCATAAACCAATGTACCGTACGACGTATATTAGTGGACAATGGAAGCGGACTAGATGTTATCGCGTACGACTGTCTCGTGCTTATGGGTGTCGACGTATCTCGGCTCACGCCCCTACACACACCACTGTACGTGTTCTCCGGCACCACTGTCCCGTGAGTTTTGTAGGCCGTGGCGAGCCGAGCGGGTTTATTTCCACATTTTGGAGAAAATCCATATTTTTGGAGAGTGAGCCGGATCTCTCGTTTTACGGCGTTTTTGGTCGATCTAGGGGTTTAGATGCATGCCTAGGGGCTTGGGGACGGATTCCCCTTTGTTTCCCCATCACCCGGGGGTGATCGGGGCGTGGATCGGATTTTTGGGTTGTTTCCCGCCGTTTCGCTCTCGGACGGGTGTGACGGTCCTTCCAGTGACCGTCACAGCCTGTGACACCCCAAGGTAGGTGCGTCACAAGGCCCGTTTAGCCAACTGGTGGTCTGTGGGTGTGACGGTCCCATGATAGACCGCCACGGCGCTGTGATGCGCCTGGGTTGGACCGTCAGGGATGATCTAACCATTGGCTTTCGGTTGTTGGTTTTGACCGTTCGGGGCCAAGGCCTGTGACGCACCAAGGATCGCGCGTCACAGCCTTGTAACGCCCCTATGTGGGTGCGTCAGAGCGGACGCGTACCCACCTTGTAACGCACCAGAGTTGATCCGTTACAGCCTGTGACGCACCGAGCGGGACACGTCACAGTTGGTGTCATCTTGTCTTGTGACGCATCAGGGCTGGCGCGTCACAGACTGTGACGCGCTAGGGCTGGCGCGTTAGAGACCGTGACGCACCAGGGTAATCGCGTCACAGCCAGTTTTCAGCCTAGCGTCTGATGGCCCTTTGTTGGTGCGTCGGAGTGGTTGTGACGGTCGAGGCTTGGACCGTTACAGACTGTGACGGCCCAAGGTTAGACCGTCAGGCTCTGTGTTGCGCCGAGACGAGTTTTCGTGTTCTCCGCCTTGTTCCGCGATGTGTGGATCCCAGGTCGACCCGGTTGGGACCCAGTGGTCGACCTGCGGTCTCGTGAGTGTCCCAAACACCCATGGGATTCTGTGTCCGTGTTTTGAGGGTGTCGGGAGGACCATGCTACCTCGTTTAGCGTGCCCATAGGTTTGAGAGTCCGGGTGACTTCTCGCGTGTCGGGCTTTCATGTTACGCTAGACCGAGTCACCGTGTGTCGGTGTGTGTGCGGTGGGGTCTCCCCCCGCATGCCGTGAGTTTTCCTGGAAGATGATTCCCGAGTGGGCCATGTGTTTGGCCTTGGACTGCGAGTCCAGTTATCGGCGTGGCAGCTTGTGCGTTGCCTCGGGAATCATGCTTATGTGCTTTTCACGTGGGCCATGCATGTGGCCTTGGACTGCGCATCCGGTTGCCAGCCTGGGGCTGGAGAGTTCCCGCCTTTCCCTGAGAGTGGGATTTAGTTTGGCGGCCTGTGAGTTGCTTTGGGAACCGTGTTTCTGCGTTTCTGCGTGGCCGAGCGTGCGGCCCGTGGACTGTGAGTCCCGTTTCTTCTCCGACTGTGGTCACCGTGCAACGGTGCTGGTACGTGGGATGCTCCTCGTACGTCGTCGGGTTCGGACGTTATTTTCCGTTGACTTGAGACTCTACTCCGTAGTGACCCTCCACTAGTCGTAGCCTGCTTACATGAGTGTGGTCCCACCAGGGAGTGGTAGAGAGGCTACCCTTAGAGACGGCTTGTGGACCGGTTTCCGTCGGGACCCTCGTCGATAGCCAGAGTCCGGCTCCAGGGGAAAACTGGTCAGAGGGCCAGACCAGGGACGCGCGGTCTGTGTGTGCACACGTGGTTGGGGGCGGTTGGACCCACGTCGACGGGCGTGACCCCAGCTAGTCACTTGTTTGTGGTTACTTGTTCGGTGTTCGTGCCTTTGGTAGGCGCTACCACGTCAGGCAGTTCACCTGCGGTGCGGTGTAAGACGTCAGGGGACGCTACCGACTGTGCTTCTAGTGGGAGGTACTCCTGTCGAGTTGGGAGTGACAGGCTGTCAGTTTCTGTGACTTTGACCTTCGGGTTTTCGGTCGTGTTGACAGTTGAGTTTCGATTGTCTCACCGTGGCACGTGTGTCGATTTTCGTGCCGTGAGACTGGTGCTAGTAGCTTTACCGAGGTTGCATATTGTTGTGCGGTACCCGCGACTGGATGGTTGGGGTTGCACCTTGGATAGCGTGTCCAGGTTGACCGTGTCCTGGGAGACAAGCCTCTACGGCGTGGTTGCCATGGATTTTTACTTCGGTAAATGGTACTAGTGTAGTTCGGTAGCCCCCGACCGTGAGGTCGAGGTGTGTTTCTAGTACAGTAGGAGTAGTTGTAGTGTCAGGTTTCGACCGGCCACCGGGTTTACTGTTCCTACTGTTGCGGTGGCTCTTGTAGCCTTCCTTTCCACTACCGCCGTTGTTTCCGGTTGGGGTTCCGTGGGATCCCTGCTGAGTCTCTGTTTTGGAGACTCATTCCCTGCTTTTTAGGTGTGACGGTTCTTCATCGAGATTCGAGGGCGCGGTGCTGATGTTCTCAGTTGCCAACTCGCCGGGCCGAGTGTTCACTTAGCATGTGGTACGTTTTTACTGCTTTGGACTGTACTTTCTGTTAGACTAGACTATGTTGTAGATGTAGTTGTTTATTTATTTCTGTTAATTGTTGAATTGTCCTACTTTATTTCCTATTTCTTTGTGCCTCCACACTCCTTTTAGCCCTTCCGAGCCCTCCCGGCTCGTGGGCGGTGGTTCGAGTCTCGGGTTATCGGGCCTTCCTGGTAATCGAATTCTCGGGTCGTTACAGCTGGTATCAGAGCGGTGGTTGTGGACGTACATAGGAATTCGAAATATTGCAGTGATCAGAGTCCATAAGGTCCAGTACAGTCGACAACTGGCTTAGGATTTTATGTTTATTTTTTGCCTAGTTTCTCGCTTGAGAGCTTGAGTGCGCTGTGCGGCACTGTGAAGGTGGTTGATGTCCGCCGCTTTCGTGCCACCATGGGGCCTAAGGATCGAGGTCGAGAGCCTTCTCCCTCATCGGTGGTGGCCCTGGTTGTGCTACGTTGAGCAGAGGTTGCTGGCAGGCGCGAACTCGCGGTGCTGCGTTCGAGGAATCTGCAGCGTGGTCAGGTGACTGGAGAGGATTGTTCGTGGTTAAGTGGCCGTAAGCGTGCTCTGAGGGAGATGCTGTCAGTTTTGGCCACTCCAGCTTGAGGTTTGTCCAGCCCCTGAGGTGTTCTGATCGAGAAGTGTGCTCGGGTGAGCGGAGGATCTTCTCGGTGAGCTGCTGTCTCGTCGAGCCTGATGTTCTTGTCGTGCTCTATTGCGTCAAAAATGACGTGTCGGTCCCAATTGTTTTGCGGATTTCGAGGCAAGATTTGGCAGAGATGTCCCTGTAAGTCTTTGCTCCTGCGCTTCTTTTAGTGGATGGGTTGTGTTCGCCCTGGAGTTGGCTTGAGATGTGAAGGCTTCACGGCGAGTTCGGGACTCGAGGATGAGCGTTGGCGGTTATCGTTATGGCTCGTGTTGCGGCTCTTGGCGCGGTGCGCTGCAGTTCGAGGAATTACAGTGGTGGTGCACTGAGAGATGCTGTGATCGTGGTCCGATGTGACACTCGCTGAGTGTGTCGGAGGCGCTGACCTGATGGAAGCGATGGTTTTCCTTGGTGCTAGATGGTGCTGTTTCCAGCGTGTGCGAGGTTCGAGGTCAGGTCGAGCGTGGAGTTCTTCCGTTGGTCGGAAGTGCGTTTGGTTTCTCCTTTGGTTGGAGAGATTGTGTTGGGCTAAGGTTCGTCATCTTGCATTGCGTGTCCGGATTGGTTGGCCTCTGTGTGCCATGAAGTCCGTGCGAGACGTGCCCCTTGTCTTGGCTAGGTGGTTGCATGTGAGAAGATGTGCCCATTCCCTTGTCGTGTAAGGGTGTTGGCGCTTTTTCGGAAGGACGAGTGCCGGTTGGGCAGTGTTTCCGAGAATTTGTGGCTGTGCGCACGGATCAGAGTGCGCAGCGGAAGCCTGGTTGACTTGTGACCCACTGGTTCAGCATCGTAGCGTTGGTTGCTATGGGCGGATTCCTGAGTTAGCGTTGAGCATTAGAGGATAGGTTCCTCTGTGCGAAACGTGTTGTTGCCGTGCCGTTGCTTGAGGTATCAGGGTTCTTGGCACTGGCAGGATGGAGTGTTGGGGAATGTGCTGGCTAGTGCACCGAATGAGTACCCTGTTCCTGTGATGGAAGCCGTGTCAGGCGTCGGTGTTGGACCTGGATGGGGTTGTTGAGGATGTCGCCTGACGGAGGTCGAGGACGTGCTGGTCAGAGTCGGTGGCGTGGTGCCCGACTTGTGTTCCCAGTCGTGTCCTCGGATGAGATCATTTTTGGAGAAGTGATCTCTGGCAGGCTGTGGGTTCCTGTTGGTAGCTGCCAGTGACTGGTAAGGTTAGTCTCGTAGCCGACCATGGTGAGATGTATGTTGCTTGGGGACCCGTGAACATTGTTCAGGTGGTGTCCCGTGACTCTGTGGTAAGGGCGAAATCGGGATTGGCAGGTGTCCACTTGGATTAGTTGAGGAGAAGGCTTTGATGAGACCAGACGGAAGAGTGAAAGGCAGAGGCCTTTTCGTGAGGTTGGCGTCGGTTGGTGGTCCTTGATGGGATGCTGGTATCACAATGGTTATCCCTGGTTTGGTGACCAGCATGAGATGGTTCCCCTGTAAGTCTGAGTCGACTGAGGTGATGACTGGAGATGCCGGGATCTGTCATTCGGTTTCATCGTGCTCCTCTGAGAGGGTCGAGTTGGTGCGATGATTGAGTTCGGATGTAGTGACCGAGAGGAGTTCAGCCGAGGGTGGTAATTGTCTATGTGTGAGTCAGCGGATGGCCTGTTTTGAGTTGGATCGTGCCTGTTGGGCCGATTGAGGTTTCCCGTTGACGTGTATCTGGCGACCAGTGGATGGTCTTTTCACAGACAAAAGTGCTGGTTGCCGGGGCTCAAGCGTGGCGAGAGCCGTGTGCCAGCGAGGCCTTGGGTGGCTATTTTTGTGGTGTGCCTTTCCGGACGGGATCTGGGCTTTGTCGGAGTTTGTCCTCTGACATAGTTGGCACAGTGTTATGTCTGGCTTTCAGCTTGCCATGTGTGGGGTGTTTCTTGGTGCTGAGCCGATGTTCTGGGTGCGATCTATCGAGATGACTGCTTGAGCTGGTGGAGGCTCTATTCTGGTTGTTCCCTTGAGGAGGGTGTGCGATCGGTCAGCTGGTTGTGAAGCTGACGTGTAATTTGTCTGCCGACCATAGGATGGATCGGTAGCTGTTTCTCGTGCGAGGGTTGTGTCTCCTCGGTGAGCGAGATTGTGACAGCGGTGCCATGATTGGTTTTCGTGGTGTCTGAGGTGATGTGGTACTGTGTCCTTTGGTATATGCCTGCTCTGATGGCCGGTGTGCTCGGTGCATAGAGCGAGGGTTGTTCGTGTTTATAGTCTGGCTGTGTCCCTCAGGTCTGGAGCTTTTACGTGAATCGAGGCTTTCTGTGCTGGGGCTCTGACAGCGTTGTCAGTTGGTTCAGTGTTCTTCCCCTATGACTTCGTGCTAGGTCCTGAATTTTGAGGATGGAATTCCTTTAAGGGGGGAGGGCTGTAATGCCCCGGATTTTTTTCGGATCCTCCTTCGTGGGTCCCGGATCTGGTTCTCGGAGTGTCTGGCTCCGTTGTGTTCGAATTGATGTTTCGGACATCTTTTGTGTTCGGATCGGCGGGATCTGGAGCTATTTCGGAGGCCCGGAGCGCGTCCGCGGCTTTTCCGCGTGTGTTTTCTGATTCCGGTGTGTGTTTCGGTAATTCCTTCGGAACCTCGTTGCGGGTGAACCGGGCCGTTCACCTAGGCTAGTGTGGTACCATTGCGATCGGTGCATTCTGAGGATCGTGGAAACGTGATTTTCCTATTTTTTGGTATTTTTCAGAATTTACCGATTTTCCTATATAAACCCCCTCCCTTTTTCTCTCTCCCCTCTCATTTCTCTCTTCTCTCCCTCTCTCTTCTCTCACGCCCTCTTTCTCCCCTCTCTTCTCCGGCGGCCGACGGAGCGAGGCGGAGGCGGCGCGGGCGAGGATGGGCGAGGATCGAGGCGGTGGAGGCGCGTGAGAGCTCGTGGCGAAGTCGCGAGCCGGCGAGGCTTCAACGGCGTTTCTTCGCAGATCGGCTAGCTCGGGGCGCGAAATCTTCGGTGGAGGTAGGGAGATGGACCCCCAGCTCGTGCTTTCCCTTTCCCGCGAGTTTTGTAGGCCGTGGCGAGCCGAGCGGGTTTATTTCCGTATTTTGGGGAAAATCCATATTTTTGGGGAGTGAGTCGGATCTCTCATTTTACGGTATTTTTGGCCGATCCAAGGGTTTAGATGCATGCCTAGGGGCTTGGGGACGGATTCCCCTTTGTTTCCCCATCACCCGGGGGTGATCGGGACGTGGATCGGATTTTTGGGTTGTTTCTCGGCGTTTCGCTCTCGGACGGTTGTGACGGTCCTTCCAGTGACCGTCACAGCCTGTGACGTCCCAAGGTAGGTGCGTCACAGGGCCCGTTTAGCCAACTGGTGGTCTGTGGGTGTGACGGTCCCACGATAGATCGCCATGGCGCTGTGACGCGCCTGGGTTGGACCGTTAGGGACGATCTGACCGTTGGCTTTCGGTCGTTGGTTTTGACCGTTCGGGGTCAAGGCCTGTGACGCACCAAGGTTGGCACGTCACAGCCTTGTAACGCCCCTGTGTGGGTGCGTCAGAGTAGACGCGTACCCACCTTGTAACACACCAGAGTTGGTCTGTTACAGCTTGTGACGCACCGAGCGGGACGCGTCACAGTTGGTTTCATCTTGTTTTGTGACGCATCAGGGCTGGCGCATTAGAGACCGTGACACACCAGGGTAAGCGCGTCACAGCCAGTTTTCAGCCTAGCGTCTGACGGCCCTTTGTTGGTGCATCAGAGCGGTTGTGACGGTCGAGGCTTGGACCGTTACAGACTGTGATGGCCCAAGGTTAGACCGTCAAGCTCTGTGTTGCGTCGAGGCGAGTTTTCGTGTTCTCCGCCTTGTTCCACGATGTGTGGATCCCCGGTCGACCCGGTTGGGACCCAGTGGTCGACCTGTGGTCTCGTGAGTGTCCCAGACACCCTTGGGATTCTGTGTCCGTGTTTTGAGGGTGTCGGGAGGACCGTGCTACCTCATTTAGCGTGCCCGTTGGTTCGAGAGTCCGGGTGACTTCTCGCGTGTCGGGCTTTCGTGTTACGCTAGACCGAGTCACCGTGTGTCGGTGTGTGTGCGGTGAGGTCTCCCCCCCGCATGCCGTGAGTTTTCCTGGAAGATGATTCCCGAGTGGGCCATGTGTTTGGCCTTGGACTGCAAGTCCAGTTATCGGCGTGACAGCTTGTGCGTTGCCTCGGGAATCATGCTTATGTGCTTTTCGCGTGGGCCATGCATGTGGCCTTGGACTGCGCGTCCAGTTGCCAGCCTGGGGCTGGAGAGTTCCAGCCTTTCCCTGAGAGTGGGATTTGGTTTGGCGGCCTGTGAGTTGCTTTGGGAACCGTGTTTCTACGTTTCTGCGTGGCCGAGCGTGCGGCCCGTGGACTGTGAGTGCCGTTTCTTCTCCGATTGTGGTCACCGTGCGACGGTGCTGGTACGTGGGATGGTCCCCGTACGTCGTCGGGTTCGGACGTTATTTTCCGTTGACTTGAGACTCTACTCCGTAGTGACCCTCCACTAGTCGTAGCCTGCTTACACGCGTGTGGTCCAACCAGGGAGTGGTGGAGAGGCTACCCTTAGAGACGGTTTGTGGACCGGTTTCTGTCGGGCCCCTCGTCGGTAGCTAGAGTCCGGCTCCAGGGGAAAACTGGTCAGAGGGCCAGACCAGGGACGCGCGGTCTGTGTGTGCACACGTGGTTGGGGGCGGTTGGACCCACGTCGACGAGCGTGACCCCGGCTAGTCACTTGTTTGTGGTTACTTGTTCGGTGTCCGTGCCTTTGGTAGGCGCTACCACGTCAGACAGTTCACCTGCGGTGCGGTGTAAGACGTCAGGGGACGCTACCGATTATGCTTCTAGTGGGAGGTACTCCTGTCGAGTCGAGAGTGACAGGCTGTCAGTTTCCGTGACTTCGACCTTCAAATTTTCGGTCGTGTTGACAGTTGAGTTTCGGTTGTCTCGCCGTGGCACGTGTGTCGATTTTCGTGCCGTGAGACTGGTGCTAGTAGCTTTACCAAGGTTGCGTCTTGTTGTGCGGTACCTGCGACCGGATGGTTGGGGTTGCACCTTGGACAGCGTGTCCAGGTTGGCCGTGTCCTGGGAGACAGGCCTCTACGGCGTGGATGCCGTGGGTTTTTACTTCGGTAAACTGTACTAGTGTAGTTCGGTAGCCCCCGACCGTGATGTCGGGGTGTGTTTTTGGTACAGTAGGAGTAGTTGTAGTGTCGGGTTTCGACCGGCCACCGGGTTTACTGTTCCTATTGTTACGGTTGCTCTTGTAGCCTTCCTTTCTGCTACCGTCATTGTTTCCAGTTGGGGTTCCGCGGGATCCCTACTGAGTCTCTGTTTTGGAGACTCATTCCCTACTTTTCAGGTGTGGCGGTTCTTCATCGAGGTTCGAGGGCGCGGTGCGGAGGTTCTCAGTTGCCAGCTCGCCCGGCCGAGTGTTCACTTCGCATGTGATACGTTTTTACTGCTTTAGACTGTACTTTCTGTTGGACTGGACTCTGTTGTAGTTGTAGTTGTTTATTTATTTCTGTTAATTGTTGAATTGTCCTGCTTTATTTTCTATTTCTTTATGCCTCCACACTCCTTTTAGTCCTTCTGAGCCCTCCCGGCTCGTGGGCGGTGGTTCGAGTCTTGGGTTATCAGGCCTTCCCGGTAATCGGATTCTCGGGTCGTTACACAGACTGTCAGTCTTTGCGACTTCGACTTTCGGGTTTTGTCGTGTTGACCGTGGTGTTTAGGTCGTTCCACCGTGGCACACGTGTCGGTTTTCGTGCCGTGAGATCGGTGTTTTGTAGATGGCATGGCTTCCCTTTTCGAGGTACTCGCTTACTGCTAGCGTAGCAGTTTCTCCGTTTGCGAGGTAGGGTTCGAGTGATCCCTACTGAGTCTTGTTCCGAGACTCATTCGCTGCGTGTTTTCACCGTGTTTCAGGTGAGTCGTGGCCTCATGGGAGCGCGTCTGAGGCTCAGCGTTGTTCAGGTGCCCAGCGTTAGTGTCAGAGGTCAGAGCCGGGGTATGTCCCATGTAGCTGTACTTTTCTTTCTTGTCTCTATACTAGTTGTGGACTACTGCTGTTGTTATTTTTATTATATCTTGTGGACCATGTATCATGTAAACTGTTAATTTATTTCATGCTTAATCATATAACTGTTTAATTTCTATAATTATTTGTGATACTTGTGTAGTCTCCACACCATCCTTTCAACCCTTCCGAGTCTTCGGACTCGTGGGTGGCGGTGCGAGTCTCGGGTTATCGGGCCTTCCCGGTAATCGGATTCTCGGGTCGTTACACATACCCTCTCATGTTCTACTCTCGGCTCCCTGCAAAGTGCTCGGCAACCAAGAGTAGGGGGGAAGTGAGGAGGGTAAATCCGGTTTGGCCCATGGACGGCCCAATAGCTACAGACCCAAATTGGATCCGCCCCCTTAGCGCACCCAAGAGGCGCTCGAGGTGAACGGCCCGCCAAGGCGCGGCCCAACCTACCTTCGCCATTAGATTCTACATCACGGGAAAGCACATTACTCACCGGAGGACCTTCCGACGACCGACCGTTGCCCCCTACCACGTCGGCCCAGACCCCATAATGGGCGAGCACGCCCCATGAGCGCCGTAATACTCGCCCAGGGACCTGCCGACGCCGGGGTATTCGCCATCCAACGGAAAATCCCGCCGCTATAGCGGAAAGGAGTTACTCCACTACCTACTCCTTCCCTATCAAGGGATGAGACCCCTCGCTCCAGGACAACCCCTATAAGAAAGGGAATGACCGAGAAGAGAGACGCGGTGGATGATTCTGCCAAAACCTACTCCCCCAGAGACTAGAGCTACTAACCCTACTGCACTACGAGAGGGAAGCCTAACGATCTACGCTGAGAGGGAAGCTCCCTTCCGACAACCTTACCACCCAGCGAGCACTCTCTAAGTGGACGCTGGGAGCGGCGAGCACTCGTACGGAGGATCTACACGGCCCTTTAGCCCTCGACTGCGATCCCTTCCTCTCTCTCTCTTCCTCGCTCGTCTCTATTCTTCATTAATCCGTTGCTGACTTAAGCATCGGAGGGTTGTCCCCTGGGGTAACACCCGGGACTCCTTCTGACGTATTTCTAGCTTCTGGTGTTTGTAGGCCTCCACGGGTGTAGAGCGACTTCCCCGACAAATAAATAGAGAAGGTGGTACGTGGCATATGAATCATTCTCCTGCCTCTACAGAACTCAAACTCAGGTTGAATTAGGCGAGAATGTACTCATTTCATTCTTTTGATAGAGAATTGTTCGAGAGTATACTGAATACTTGAATTATATATATAAAAAATGTATGTCATTTTGTCCTCTCCTTTTTGGTCACTATATATCCTATCCTTCGGGGGTGACTTTGATATTCGAATGGGGTTTAAGAGCACGGTGTATTCCCCGGTACACGTCCGGTTACTCCGGTAATCAATGTCAAATGGGCTTAATATAATTTGGTTGGTTCCCCGTAACCGGGGTCGGTTGGGGTTTACAAGTGCTTTTACATGAATTACTCATTCGAGGTAAACCCACCGAATACGCCATACGAGGAGAGAGAAGCGGGCGGTGGATTCGACCTTGTCCCGTTTGAATGTCAAAGAGGGCCTTGAAGTTTAAATAATTTGTTCAGAGCTGGTCCTTGTTTGTGTGAGATTAAATTGTGTGGTTAACAACAGATCAAGAGGATCGGGAGACAGGGAGGGAGTGAGAGCATTGGTTGACATCGACCCCCCGCCCCCCCCCCCCCCCCAAAGAGAGAGACAGTTGCAAGGGATAACTGGTCCATTATACAGCAATACTTGGTGTAAATCTTGTAAAATTTTCTTATTAATTCAATAGAGATCTGGAAGACAAGTAAAAAAAAAGTAGAAATTCTAAGCAAAGAAGATGTAGAGTCCACAAGCTACTCACGAACATAAATATAAATACATGGTGACATTAAAAGTTCTCCACCGGCAAAATTCCATACCAAGTGGAAGCTGCTCTGGCGCTCTGCATTATATATAGTGCGCGACGAGCAGGAACCGTCCAACGCCTGTTGGCTTAGGCCGCCCAATTGATGGCCCAGCATTAACTCGATGCTTCGATGTAGCAAATTCTCTTTGGAAATGATGTGGTGTGCGATCAACATTTATCGGTAAGTGAAAGGAAAGACTAAAGAGTGTCGGCA
This sequence comes from Amorphophallus konjac, assembly GCA_022559845.1. Lineage (NCBI taxonomy): Eukaryota > Viridiplantae > Streptophyta > Magnoliopsida > Alismatales > Araceae > Amorphophallus > Amorphophallus konjac. Next base: position 442,585,921 of record CM040122.1, read on the forward strand.
AGTGAATGGATTTTTTAAATAATATTATTCTAGGCAAAAAAATTTTCAAACTAATACATCTTTTTTCTACCAGAATACATCGGTTCAATATGTAATACGCATTTTATCATCAAACTATGTAATTTTGAATCTAAATATACATTTTGGAACATGATATGATTTAAATTATAACACACTTCTATAATACACATTTTGAATACAGAGTACACAATTTATGCCATAATATACACCTTGTAAATTACAATGCACGTGTCTAGAATAGAGTGTATAGTTTCGACAGAATGAACAATTTTGATCTGTAATACATACTTTCTCATTAGAATGCATTGATTTGAAAATATTTTTAGCTGAAGCATATTCGGGTAGTTATTTAATAAAACAATATCAGTTTCAAAAGATCGCTCTTCTTATTTGTTAACAGAGATGTAAGGCTATCCGAGTTCAACATGAATCCATCAAGAGAGTTGAACTTCTATTATAGTCGCAAATATCATCTTAGTATGCTTTTGCGATTCCATGATCTAACCGTAAGTGCTAACCAATATCTTCCAAGAAAGGGTTCAGTCAGTAAAAGGAATAAAGTTTGACCCTGAACATAAGGCTACATAGAAATGTCGGCTAGACGTAATAAAATGTGAAACTGAGAACACCAGGCGTCTAGGCAAACTGACTCCCCTCCATTCCCCTTGACCCAGAAGGGTTGTTCTCTTTTTAAGGCATGTTTGGAACGGATTGAGGGTCAGAGGATTTTTTTCAAAATCCCTTAGAGAGAGAAGAAACACCTTTGGGTAGACTTTGAAGATTTTTTAATCTCCTCTCTTTCTCCCTCTCTCTCTAATCCTCACAATCCGTCATAAAATAAAAGTTGATGAACATTAAGATATTTGGAAATGATTTTGGGGGAGGAGAGATTCCAATGATTAGAGGGCCCAAAATCTCTCTCCTCAATCCGTTCCAAACACAGCCTAAACCTAACAAAGGTCACATGAGAACATCCATCATAAGCAATCAAAACTTGGTTGAGCCATGAACAAAACTGACACTGGGAAATTATTAACAGAAACAGAGCGAATTAGATGAAATAGAAACAAACAGACAATATCTAAACTCATCATTATGCATGATGCAGAAGCAAAAGCATTTTTGCACAATTGCAGATAATACAAGACCCCAGCTTACAAGAGAATTTCTAGAATATGCTGTTAAAGTTGGAAAAAGAATTGAAAGCATCTGAAACAATCACTACTGGTGAACTGCAAAGGCCAAGTCCACAATCACCATAACCAACTATGGGAAGTTGGTGAAATCACGGCGTGGATGAACAGTGAATGGTCTCTCTGGAAATGAATCTATTAGATGGAAACGAAGCTCCACCACTTGTACAGACCGAAGCTGTAGATGACAACAAACAGGGCCACTCTCAAGGGATAAACTTTAAATCTGCAAACAGTGGAAATAAAAATGACAGTGTAATGCAAAATTTGTAGCTACAATAGTTATGTATAGAAGCAATAATACTGAAGGTGTTACACATCGTCAAACAATACAAAAAGTAATTCCATAATATCCCTATGTATGGTTGCCAGCAATCGATAACTTATGAAAGTCACGCATTTATCTAATCAATCTGAGCTGTAAGCTGCGAAAATAAGATCAGAAATAGATTTCTTTAAAGCAACAAACATGAAAAAAATGTCTTTGACTTTATTAGAACTGGGACAAAAACACTTCGGTCCCATTTATTTTGCCCACAAATAAGTTCTCCAACCTATAACGTGCATTGAATTGTCCTGATCCTACAGGAGGCCTACAAGAAGAGAAATACAGGACAGGCCCTATGTGTACAGGGTGATCTAGTATTCCAGTTATCCAGATTGAAAGAAACCTATGGAGTGCTTACAGAATGAAAAACAGGGGCCCCACATGTCGAAGAAGAAACGTGTTGTGGTTTAGTCCAATGTGTTGTGGTTTAGTCCCATATCGGAAATCCATGAGTCTTTTCTCCATACACGTGAGAGATCCTTTCAACTCAACGTGTAGATTTTGGGTTAGAGTTCGAGCCTCTAACATGAGATCAGAGCCTAGTTTACCCTTTGGATCCGAATGTGGACACTTGGCCCTAACCGTGATGCGCCTCAAACTAGTTGGCTCGGCGCAAGGAGGGGTTGTGGTTTAGTCCCATATTGAAAATCTATGGAATTTTTCCACTATACATGTGGGGAATCCCCTCAACTGAGGTCTAGGGTTTGGGTTAGAGTTCGGGCCTCTAACAAAACATAATGAGGTATCCTTCAACATATGATTTAAAGGGAGAGTAATGACAGTAGCGTGAGGGGCACGATGAGGCTTCAAGATTTTCAGGTAGTGTTTTATTCCCTTTGGTAAAACGTGTCAGTGTCACCAACCATGCAACTGTATTGAACCAAAAGGACAGGAACCAACCACTCTCACGCCTGTCCTATAAATCTTGTGTGTTGTTGAATGCCCTGAAACCGGTCAATCATGAATGAATAAAGGCAGCTAGATATATATTTTCAAATATCATTGATATAAACACAATCAAAGTTTCCAAAGCATGGGATTCTACAAACTTTTTCACTATCTGTGAAAGTTTTTTAGCACTTTCAATCCAACGTCTCCATTAGGGATAATTACAGATTTGAGACACCACATGAAAAATCACTCAAGTATCTACAGAGTCTGGTAAAAGGCAGTCTAGGAAAGAAATCTCAAAAAGAATACTTAAAATTATATGAAAATACAGTTAACAGTGCTGGCAGCTCTGTGTTCAAGGAGCCTTAATATGATCCTTAATCCAAGGCCTAACTAGCCTGAAATCAACAGGTAAAAGGAAGTTTCATTAAAAACAGTTTATCACTTGGTTACTCTGGGTGGTTTTGGGCTTAGACTTATAGATTAGAAACTAAATTGCTGGTAAGCATCTGACGGAAGTGAGAGAAGGTGAAGAGCAAACCCAGCCCAAAAAGGTCAATAATAACATAACATACTAGTTCTTAAGTAACTCATTTATTTTCAGCTCAGGTGTTGGTGCCATGAATATGTTTGTCTATATAAATGAGAAAGGAAAATGTATAGGTCATCAATAACTTTTCTTACGTCTGACTGACCACAGTAATTTACGTCTCCATTTTGGTCACTCATTTATAAAGATAAAATTAACAGACCATCTGTGTACAAGCCAAATGGGATATTTCATGCTTTCTTTTTCAAGTTCCAAGATTTGCCTGAGGCCTTGTTTTGTAGAATAGCTTCCAAAAATGCTGTGCCAATAAGTTGGCAAAGATAGAACAAGTAAAAATACTTTAACACCAAAAGTGGGGAGGGGCAAATGAAAAAGAATGTGAAAAAGCAAAAGCTAGTAATCTACTCGATGCATTGTGATTAAAGCTGCAATCAACAATTTTCCAAAAGAAAAGAAAAGACTGAATGCATGTGAAATAAAGTCATCTATCAACAAGCCCATTAAGGATTAGAAGATAATAATTTATCATGAACCAGCTCTTTCATTTTTCAGCATTAGTGCAGGCAACATGAGGACATCTCGTATGAAACTGCAAAAGGAATACATGTCAATTATTTGTTACTTCTCTCCCATTTAATCAACTATCTCCCAGGACAATTCGTTCTCAGTTCAACAAAGATTTAACAAAACAACCAAATTTTTATCAATGCAACAAAAAAATACCAGATTCGATATTCTTTATTTCTTTTCCAAACTGTGAGCTTTGACTATTCCTGTTGATACTCAGATCACCTTCTTTCACTCACATGATGGCTAAAATTAGCTATAGGCCTATAACAGAGAATCTGTTTATCATTGAGATGCAACAAAGGGTTTAACGTGAAGAAAGCTGAGGGCAGCCATCTGTTCACATGAACTATCATTAAATCCAAACATCCATATTTTTATCTAAAATGCATTGCCAATGGTATGAGATACACTTTCACCCATTAAACAATAAATAAAATTAACATCTAGGGTGGCTGATTTGCTTTTTTACTGTAGACTCAACGGTGGAAAAAGAAAAGGAAAATGAACAAATAGGAATAAAAACAAGTAAACTCATGGAACCAAATTCATCAAGTCCAATCCAGACGGTCAAAGAACCCATTAAATCGGAAGAAAGAACTAATTCTCAGCCATCAAATAACCATTTCAACCCCATCACGTGACAGACAAGAACACGAAACCCAGGCAAAGCAATCATAACAATTGAAGTACACAAATGGAAGAAGCGTAGGAACATCTGAGTCTCAGCATCAACTAAAAGGGACACGCAAAGCCAGAAGAAGAGGAAGGGGGAACAAGGAACAGCGGCCCATGGCACCTGAAGGCCTGATTAGGGGCGGCGGCTGCCGCCTGGCGGTCGGCGGGCATGGGGGAGAACCACTGGGAGAAGTCGCGGTCGAAGAACTCCCAGTCGGGCAGCACGACCCCGCATATAGCCAGGATGCCAAAGACGTAGGTGGCGATCATCTTCTTGAAGGAGAAGGTGCAGAGCCCCACCAGGCAGATGGCGACGCCCAGGCACACTAGGCACCCCCGCAGGACCGCCTCCCTCCCCATCACTTCCGACCCTGATCACCACTTCCCAACCTAGAAGCCCCGAAGTGGAAGGAGAAGTAAAACCCCGAAGTGGGAGGAGGAGTAGACCGGGGGGGTGGGTGGGGAGGAAGAGAAAGCGGGGGACGTGGCGGCGATGGAGGTCACCGACGGAGGGGCGTGCGCACGAGGAAGGTGTGAGGGGGTTGGGTATAGGCCTGGTGGTGGTCTTCCTGTCGTCCTTGCCACCGGCATGGAACCATGATGACAGGCGTGGGGGGTGAAGGTGGGGAAGGTCGAGAGAGAAGGCTGACGCGGGTAGCATAAAGGCGCTGGCCAACTTCAAACCTCCCCACCAACCTGCACTCTCCCCCCCCCCCCCCCCCCACTCTCTCTCTCGCTCTCTCTAGGTTAATGAGGGTATGGCGTGGTGCGCCCGACCAATAGAAGAGGGCTATTTCTGTGATGCCTGCAGGGAACTGGCTTCAGATAATGTTGTTAGTTTGAAGCTGGAAGACCATCAGACTTAATTATTTGACGGCTTGGATCTGATGTTGTGGGTGACGTGGGATGGACGGGGATTAAGGGCACCGAACCGAGTCTTTGTAGATGGAGAGATTTAATTAAGTGATCGAGATGAATTATTATTTTAATTGTTAATAGATTTTGAAATAAACAAATAAATATGATCTTAGTTCAGATTAAATAAATGGGATTTGTGTTCTCTCTGAGCCACTAATATCTCGTGAAGAATGCATATTCAGATGGATGTTTCTCCTAATATCTATTTCTTTTTAAATATTGTGGGAACATCTATTCCACTTTGTAGGACAAAGAAATGGAGCATATTGGACAAAAGCCAATAAACCCATTTTGGTGATCAAAATAGTAATTTACGTCTCAAAATGCTTAATTAATCGCGCAATAGATAGGGATACCATGAGATCGCATTACGTGACCCACCTAAATAACTCAATTCACTATGCCCCCAACAACTTGTTGCAGACGTAATTAAGTGATAGAGATGGATTATTATTTTAGTTATTAAAAAAATTGGTCGATGGCTGTTCGATGCTGGCCAAATTTTTTTTTACTGTGGGTACGAACTATGAACGGCCTGAACGAGCCAATTAAGAATCTTGGTCATTAAGAAGACTCAACGGTCTGTCACCTATTCGAGTCAACCTGGACGGTATTTATTAATGATGTGAGAGTGCCTCTCACATTAATTCTACGAGTGCTAGATGATATTTGATGATCTGATATGAGAGTTTTTTTTCAACCAATCTTATTATATTTTGCTAATTACTTTAATTAAATATTGAGATGTTAAGAAAAACTTTGCACGATATTCGTAGAATCATTGAGTTAAAGGTAGAGGTGAGAAATTAATGAGCTAATTTTGTCCGTTTGAATGACACATGGTGAAGCAGATGGTCGAATCAGTAGGATCACTAGAGGCAAACATCTTTAAGTATTTAATAATAAGTTGGATGTTACAACGGCTCATGGTCCTTTCATTGGCTCAACCTTTTTTTCTTAACATCAAACTAAGCTGTTATTGACTTCAGAGAGGGAAGATCAAATGATGAAGTGTGAATTCTCATAAATATATCATATTTTAAATGCTCAAGATGCATGACATTTTACATGTTGTTACCTGAGAATTGAATCACTACTAAGTTATTTGAATCCAAAAGAGAATTTATCCCAGGAATCTAGACGGCCTAATGTTCTCAAACGTAGTCTGAGTAGGACTGTCAATGGGCAGAGTTCAGGCCGGGCTTAGGTCAGCTCTATCTGAATCCAACTAATTAATTTTAAAACTCAGGCCCATGTTATGTCCAGCAAGGTCAGGCCCGACTTTTCACAGGCTCGACTTCAGTCCGACCCGACCCAGTTCGACACATTAAAAAAATAATATATAAGTATAAAACTTACAATATCACTAAATTAATTAGAGTTTTAGATATTAATTTAAAATATTTTTTTAATTTTTAATAAAATAAAATAAAATATATTTAATTTTATAATTAAATAAATTATAAAATTTGAAAGGAGAGAAAAAAAGAGAATTAACCGGGCCGACCCATGGGCCGAACTCAAAGTTCGGGCCCGACTCGTGGACCTAATTAGGCTGAATGTTTAGGCCCGACTAAGGATCCAATGATCGAAAAAAGTCTGACGGCCTAACCTAAAATTGGGTCAGACCCATGGACCCGTCAAGCCAACCCAACCCATTGACAGCCCGAGGATTGAGCACAATGGATTTGATGCATGCAAATAGAAAAGAAATGTTATTATATTTTATTCTCATGACTTAAGACGTAGTACCCCTTAATTTTGATCCGAGGTAACTTTCCCGAACTGTAGAAGATTTAGGTGGTGGGGACATCGGGCCCATTATCGGGCCCAATGCTCGGAGCCGACGCCGCACCGCCACTGCATCGAGCTTATGGCTCGGAGATCCGACTTCCTGAAGACTCGGCGTATTTGTGTGTATTGAGTGATACACGTATTTGTACGTATTTTGTGTGTATTCGGCTAGTCAAATAACATGTGTGTATTTTGTATATTTTATTTGATTAAAACCCACAAGTCAAAAGTTAGGTGGGTTGGTTTTATTTTATTAGACTAGGACATATGTGCAATTAGGAAAGTTTAAAGGTGTAAGTGTTATAGCCTCCTCCTATATAAGGAAAGCTAAGGGTGTATATTTTGATATGAATGAAAGCTTAAGAATTGCAATCACGTAAGGGCCATCCCCTTTGTCTTTCTTTCCCTTCCCTCTTTCTCATTTTGTGAGTATGAGTGTCACTCGGTGTGAGACCGTCCGGCGTGAGGCCGAGCTACGCGAGATAGCATCCTATCCAGTCCCGTTCGTGTCCCGGAGTTACCGTCGATCCATTTTCACGTCGCCGCCGTGTCATATTTAGTGTCAGAGCCCAACAATGGCGTCTCCGACGACCCCGACGTCGTCTCTCTTTCTCTCTCTAGGTTGCTAGAGTGAAAAGAAAAAAAAAGGGGAAGAGTAGCAGAAAAGAAATTAGTTGAGGGAAACATAAGAAAAAAAAGTGAAAATTTTTTTTCCCTCCCATGTTAATCTCTCCCTTTCTCTTTCTCTCTCTTTGTTAATCTCTCTGTTCTCTCTCTCGTTTAGCGCAAAGTACAAATAGAAAAAAAATAAAGTAAAGGACTTCGCAAGGGGTGGCCTCGTCGCCCGTGCCACCCCCATTCAAACGCCTTGGCCGTAACGGCCACCTCCCGCCACCGCCTCCGCAGCGCCCCGCCAACGCACCCACGTCGCCTGGCCCGCGAGCCGCGGCCGCGCCCACGGCATGCACCCCGCATGCGCGCAGGCACCACGGCGCGCCCGCCTGCGCGCTCGACCGTCCGGCCCTGCGCCCGGCCGTCTGCCAGCCCCGCGCCCCTACTGTCGCGCCCGGCTGTGCCCCGCGCCCGCCGTGTGCCCGGGCCCGCGCCCCTGCTCGCTCGGCCGTCCGGCCCCGCGCCCTGCGCACCCACCCGTCAGCCCGCCTAGCGCCCCTACGAGCCCGCCGTGTGCCCGGGCCCGCGCCCCTGCGAGCCCGGCCTCGCGCTCACCGTGCGCCCGAGCCCGCGCCCGCTGCGGCTCGCCCGAGCCCGCTCGCCACCCACCCCGTCAGCCATCGCTGACTGCCCAGCCGCGTGAGACACGCGAAGCCGGTTTGAAAAGAAAAAAAAGAGTTTGAAAAGAGTGGGAAAAAAGTCAAAAAAAGGAGGTTGATAATTTGTGGAGTGTGTATATATATATATATATATATATATATATATATATATATATATTGGAAAAAGTCAAAAAAGCGGGTTTAAAAAAATAGTTTTAAAATTGAAAAGAATATATATATATCAATTGTTTGAATTTTGTTCTTGTAACACCCAAGTCCACTACTATGTCTTGACCCGTGCCCGAGTCGCCCGGAAGCCGACAGACGGTCCGTAAATTACGGAACGTGAGTGCCCGAGAGTCTCCCTGCGCGGAGAAATTGGATTAATTTGTTCCCCTGCGCGGAAAAATTTTAAATTTCAAGCGGTTTTGTAATAAATTAAAACCTCCATGCGTTGAGTGAATTCATTGTAACCATGAAGCTTCGTCGACGCCGTGCGGGCACGCACGTCCCCGCTCGCCTTCGTCTCCGGTCGGAGTTAGACTTTTCAGTCTAGCTAGGTACGTGCTCCCCTCACTTACTCATTTAGTATCTTTTCAATTACCGCGCGAAGTGAGAGACAGCCCGATCCATGCAGCCAATCTTCTGCGTGCACCGCTGTGGACGGTGAGAGAGAGCTTGCTTGCACCTATCCTTAAGGCCCTAGACTGTCACATTAGGGCACCCTAATTGTCAGGAGGTAGTTCCACAACCACTTCGCCTACGGGCGAGTAACTCTCCCTGACCGGTCCCTTCTCAAAAGAGTTGACCCTTTGCCAATTAGTCAAATTCGGGTCCATAGCTTGCTAATTATCGATCCCAAGACTGCATCATTTAAGTCCAAGGTCGTGCATGCCGCGTTGGTCTAGGAATTCATCTGGCCGTCTAGAGTGCCCCTCAACGCTATCCATGGATCAAGAGAGCGTGACTGCTATGCTAGTCCAGCTCGAGCACAATCTCGCGGCCCACTTTGAAGAATCCATAGGCCAACTACGGACGGAACTTGATAAGAGGATCCGAGTCTTAGAAGATTGACTGAAGGGAGAGGAAGGAAGAGTGAATGGCCACGGCAATCCCATAACCAATCCTAGGGAGGAAAGAGAGCAAGTCCGCCCGAATCAGGCTCCCCAAGGTAGAGAGCAAGAGGCCCGTACGCCTCGAGAGAGAGACCACGGCGATGAGGATATCATCCTATGGAACGTCAAGATTGACGCTCCAAGCCTTGATGGGTCCCTAAACCCTGCAACATACCTTGATTGGGAGACTGGGATGGACCAATATTTTGACTGGCATCGCCGCATAACCCCTGCTACCAGGGTGAGGTTTGCCAAAATGAAACTCCTAGGTCAAGCCAAAACTTACTAGTGTAACGTTGAAAATCTCCTAGCCAAGAGACGGGAGGAACCTATAAGCACGTGGGAAGAAATGAAGGATAAATTGAGGGAAAAGTATCCGTCACCTTCCTACCATCAGCGTCTTTTAGATCAATGGCAGAAACTCACCCAAGATGGAAAGTCCGTGGATGAGTACATCGCCAAATTTGACGACTTCTTCCTTCGGAGTCGAGTCATGGAGGATGCCTCTGTCACCCTCTCACGGTTTAGGGCTGGCCTACATGAGAGTATTCAGCGGGAATTATTGTTGCGGGAGGTTAACACCCTCGAGCACGCCTACCAGGTTGCACGAAATGTTGAGAGGTTTCAAAGGGTGGTCCCACCTCGGGTTCCCATCTACCGTCAACCTGAACCCCGAAACCCCATAGTCCGCTATACTGAGAGAGCTGGCCCCTCCACCTCCTACGTCCCTACTGCTACCCCACTTAGGGCCATTTCCCCTACTGCTCCTTTCCCACGGAACCCCTTACCTGCACCCGCTGCTGTGCCCAGGCTGGAGTACACTCCGCCAACGGATAGGAGAGATGACAAGGGAAAGTGAGTCATCCCTAGCACCTCCCAACCAGTCCCTGTCTTGGGAGTTCGTTACTTTAGGTGCCATAACCTAGGGCATATTACCTCCAACTGTCCCACCCGAGCCTTAGTCATCACCGACCCCCAGCCTGTGGAGTTTCCACCTCAAGAAGAAGAACCCCTTGAGAGATATGAGCCTGACCCTGATCTCATTGTCCAGTTTGAGGAATTAGATGCGGGGTTTGATAGCACGCATGTCGAGTACGTGCAAGTGAGAAATATTACTGAAAGTTATGACCATGGACGGTTGGGTTTAGTTCGCTGCATCCTCGCACACCCACAGGAGGACGACTAGCGTCGAACCTCCATCTTCCAAACCTACATCATGGTCAACTCTCAACCCTGCAAGGTGATCTTTGACAACGGGAGCTATATCAATGCAGTCTCTTCAGACTTTATCTCCCGTCTAGGTCTACCTACACATCCTCATCTTAAGCCATACAACGTGACTTGGGTCGATGACACTTCAATCCTAGTCACCACTACATGTGTCATTCCCATTTAGTTCCAGTCATACCAAGGACAAATCCTATGCGATGTAGTGCCTATGAAGGTCGGGAGCATCATCCTAGGACGGCCATGGATCTGCGATGTAGACCTTACTACATTCGGTCGGTCCAATCAGTGTTCCTTCTCCCACAATGGGAAGAGGATTTAGTTGTGCCCGACACCCCCAAAGGTGGCCACGTGAAAGAGTCCTACCTCCACACCCACTGCATCTCCCAAAATTCAGGAGAATGTCCCAACCCCTACCAAAGGGAAACTTCTCATTCCCTCCTCTCCCACACCTATCATATCCATCCCTAAGGCCCCTAAGGTTGACCATGACCCGATTAGGCACCTTAACTTCATAGGAGTTCGTGAGATGACTAGAGAGGTTGCCGAGGGTGCCCCTGTCTGGGCTGTTGTCGTCACCATTACTCCTGAGGAGTCCCAAGTCTCCATCCCACCTGAAGTCCAGGCACTCCTGCAGGACTTCCACGATATCTTCCCAAAAGACTTGCCTTCAACACTCTCTCCCATGCGTGATGTTCAACACGCCATTGATCTTGTCCCTGGGTCCACCCTACCCAACCTTCTCCACTATAGATTAAACCCCAGGGAGCATGCTGAGCTCTAACGAATTGTTGAGGACATTATTCAAAAAGGCTTCCTCAGGGTGAGCAAGAGCCCATGTGCTGTTCCTGCCTTGCTCACACCAAAGAAAGATGGCACCTGGCGGATGTGTGTTGATAGCCGCGCCATCAATAAGATCACTGTCAAGTATAGATTTCCCATTCCTCGTCTTGATGACATGCTTGACATGATGAGTGGAGCCACCATCTTTTCCAAGATTGACTTGAAAAGTGGCTACCACCAGGTCCGGATTCGACCAGGAGATGAGTGGAAGATAGCCTTCAAAACAAAAGAAGGTCTGTATGAGTGACTTGTCATGCCGTTTGGGCTATCCAACGCCCCAAGCACTTTCATGAGGCTTATGACAGAAGCCCTTCGTCCTCTCATTGGTCGCTTTGTTATCGTCTACTTTGACGACATTCTCATCTATAGCCACAACCCTCATGATCACATCCATCATTTGAGGGAAGTTTGCGAGACTTTGAGGAGAGAAACCATGTTTGTCAACCTTACTAAATGTGAATTCATGACAGACCGGGTCACTTTTCTCGGATTTGTGGTTTCAAGTCATGGAGTGTCTGTGGACCAATCCAAGGTCCGAGCCATAGTAGACTGGCCAGAGTCTCAGAATGTCTATGACGTTCGAAATTTCCATGGGCTAGTCACTTTTTACAGACGCTTCATTCAGGATTTTAGCACCATTATGGCACCCATTACGGATTGTATCTAAGGGGAATTTTGAGTGGACCAAAGCCACCTCCCAGGCTTTTCGTGTCATAAAGGAGCTCATGACCAAATCCCCTATCCTCCGCCTGCCAGACTTTTCCAAAGTCTTCGAGATATCCTGTGATGCATCTGGCGTAGGAATATGAGGAGTGCTCAGCCAGGAAAGTCACCCCGTGGCTTATTTCAGTGAGAAACTTTCTGATGCAAAGTTTCGTTACTCCACCTATGATAAGGAGTTCTATGAGGTGGTCCAAGCCTTCAAACACTGGAGACACTATCTCTTACCTCAAGAGTTTGTCTTATATTCGGATCACGAGGCTCTGAAATTCCTTAGCTCTCAGAAGGGCTTAAACCCTAGGCATGGTCGGTCGGTAGAATTCCTCCAGTCTTTCACATTTGTCCTAAAACATAAGGTTGGAAAGAAAAATAAGGTGGCCGACGCCTTGAGTCGAAGGGTCTCCCTTCTTTCCACTGTTCGGGTAGAGGTCACCGGATTTGACCGCATGAAGGAACTCTATGGAGAGTGTCTTGATTTTGACCCTACCTACTCTGCTCTATCTGTTGGACCCTCGATAGCCTTTTCTGACTATTTACTCCATGATGGTTTTCTATTTCGAGGGCAGCAACTCTGTGTCCCGAGGACTTCTATTCGGGACTTCCTGATATGGGAAATGCATGCTGGAGGTCTTGCTGGTCACTTTGGCCGCAACAAGACCATCCATTCTGTGGAGGAGCACTTCTATTGGCTTGCCCTGAAGAGAGATGTGGCCAAGATTGTAGCCCAGTGTAGGACATGCACGATGGCCAAACAGGTCAAGCAGAACACTGGTCTCTACACTCCTCTCCCCGTTCCTGATCGATCATGGGTTGATGTGAGTATGGATTTTATCCTTGGTTTACCTCACACTGCTCACAAGCATGATTCCATCTTTGTTGTCGTTGATAGGTTCTCTAAGATGGCCCACTTCATTGCATGTTCTAAAACATCTTATGCATCTAAAGTAGCCCACCTATTCTTTGATGAAGTCGTGCGTCTGTATGGTCTCCCCCAAACCATCGTGTCTGACCGAGATGTCTGGTTCACTAGTTACTTCTGGAAGACACTTTGGCACCTAGTTGGCACCAAACTCAAATTCTCCACTGCCTATCACCCCCAAACTGATGGGCAAACAGAGATCGTCAATAGGAGTTTAGGAAACCTTTTGAGATGTCTTGTGGGGGAACATTCCGGCACTTGGGATCTTCTTTTGCCCAGAGCCGAATTTGCATACAACAGCTCTGTCAATCGGTCCATAGGTATGAGTCCATTTGAGGTCGTGCATGAATACAAACCTAGGAAACCTGTGGATCTCATTCCCCTTCCCCTCGAGTCTAGGATGTCTAAGTCAGCTGAGGAGTTTGCACAGCATGTCAAGAGTCTGCATGAGTCAATTAGCAAGCAAATCAACCTCAGTAATGAGACTTATAAAAAATTGGCTGATTCGCATAGGCGTCACCAAGAATTCCAAGAAGGTGACATGGTTATGGTACGGGTTCGACCCGAACGACTCCCTTCGGGAGCCATTAAGAAGTTGCAAGCCCGTAGTGATGGACCATTCCCAATTCTGCGGAAGATTGGCTCCAATACTTATGTTGTGGACTTACCTCCCGAATATGGGATTAGCTCGACCTTTAATGTGGCAGACCTAGTGGCCTACAAGGAACCCATAACGATTCCTAGTGACCCTTTCGAGCCTTCTCCTCCCATTGAGAGTGAACCCACCCATGTGCGTCCCACAGTCTCGAGAGTACCGCGCGAGCACATTGAGAGGATATTGGATGAGCTGGTGACCACTACACGGAGCAGGGTGTATCAGCGCTACCTTATCCCCTGGCGAGACCGTCCACCTTCTGATGATTCCTGGATCAGCCGGGAAGATCTCCAGTGCCTCGATCCAGATCTGCTGGAGCACTACCACAGTAGTGTCTCCCCTTACTCGACGGAGTCGAGTTCCAGCCATCCCGGGAGGGTTGATGGGGACACCGGGTCCACTACCCGGCCCAATGCTCGGAGCCGACGTCGCACCGCCACTGCACCAAGCTTATGGCTCGGGGATCCGACTTCCTAAAGACTCGGCGTATTTGTGTGTATTGAGTGATACACGTATTTGTACGTATTTTGTGTATATTCGGATAGTCAAATAACATGTGTGTATTTTGTATATTTTATTTGATTAAAACCCACAAGTCGAAAGTTAGGTGGGTTGATTTTGTTTTATTAGGCTAGGACATATGTGCAATTAGGAAAGTTTAAAGGTGTAAGTGTTATAGCCTCCTCCTATATAAGGAAGGCTAAGGGTGTATGTTTTGATATGAATGAAAGCTTAAGAATTGCAATCACGTAAGGGCCATCCCCTTTGTGTTTCCTTTCCTTCCCTCTTTCTCATTTTGTGAGTCTGAGTGTCGCCCGGTGTGAGACCGTCCGGCGTGAGGTCGAGCTGCGCGAGGTAGCATCCTATCCAGTCCCGTTCGTGTCCCGGAGTTGCCGTCGATTCATTTTCACGTCGCCGCCGCGTCATTAGGAACCCTAATTAGAAGTTGGAAAAGTCGTTACTTGAAAATCTGCTTCATATGGTTTTGGAAAAAATTAACTTGATTTTGTTTGTATTGGAGGAGGGGGAAATTCGTCAAGTCCACTATAACTTATCATCATTCGGCCTACCGTTTAAGACGCCGCCTACCAAGTCTCACTCAAAATTGGCCCCGCATTCAAGCACGTGTTCCGCCCACATTCGTGCCCCACGTTTCTCACGACACTTAATCAAGTAGCCATTACCGAAATAATGATAAGAATTATCCCAAGGAACGAACGGGCGTCGGGTCATCACCCACATCTCCAGGTTACCCGCCAACAACTCCACCCCTACAGCTCTAAGAGAGTGAGTGAACGGATAACTGATGGCCCCACGATCAGGTAACACATTACTCCATTACAACGTCTTCACTTAGTCACGAAGCAATGGAAACGAAATAGCTGAAGAGAAATCACATAAGACCTTAGATAGACAATTAGGGTACGGTACGTAAGCTAGTCATAGAGATCACTACAACTACTCCTCACACTTCAGAATCTCCATTCTCTTCGTCCAAGCACTCCTCTCTATTCTTCAAACATCTCTCTTCATGCTCTGAGTATTTTTTTGATTTAAGCATCGGAGAGTTGTCCATTGAAATCTTTTTCCAGAGCTCCTTATGACGTGTTTTTCATTGGTCGTAAATTTCTTCGAGACGACCTACCTCTATCCCATCAAAAAAATCATTAAAATATGATACAAAATTTAAAAAATCAGATTTATGCCTCTACAATACCTTTAAATGAAAATTGACATATTTTATGCTTGAAACTAATCATACAAAGAGATGCTTTTGTAGAATTATCACTTTTCATGATTTTTTTTCAACCTTGATCTTCTTTCTTTTGTTTTAGAAAATGTGCACATGACAACTGATGGTTCGAACCCATTTGATTTTCCAGCAACAAAAGTCCTTTAAGTCCAACAAAAGTGGAAGAAACCTTAGTAGCAATTAAAGCCCAAAATATAAAACTTGGTCTTATTCAAATTTATAAACGTATTAAGATAAAATTTTGTTTATCCAGAAACATTACACATGCATATTTAGGACATTTAGCATAATCCCAAAACATCGACGTACACCTACAAATCATCCTATATTTGTAGGGCATGTTAGATATTGAAGGATCTATGGGACCACCAATTACCTTAAGTTGAGTCGTCCTTACCATCGTCTCAAAAAAGAGTCCTTCTTACCAAGCTAAAAGGATTAGGCACCGTTTGATAACACACTTGGCACTATTTTTGGAGTGTTAATCTTCTGACAACTATTAAGCTCTATCAAATGAAATGGTCTGCACGGGCTTTCGAGCAATAAAAAAAATCAGAAGAGAGATAATAAGACACAAAGTTGGCTTCATCCAATAATCCTCGAAAGCATACGTAAAGAAGATTTTTGAGATTATACATCATTACAAATCTTCTCTATGTCTGTCATACGTACGGTGAACTGTTTTTGTGGAAAATGAAAAATCAGTGACCATCGTCAAACGCGGCTCCTTAATCTAAAAGTCCAACCGACCAAATGCCTCTGAGTGACCCAACAAAGCCGATTGGCATTGCTAGTATTTATATTTCCTCTCCCAAAGTTCATGGCTAGGGAGAAAAGGTTGTTGGGTGTTTTAATGCCCATGTGCATGTGGTTTGGATACGCAACTACCAGTGAGTTATTAGACGAACAATTTATAGAATAATGGGAGGTACTGGTCAATTCTAATGCTATTGAAGTTTAGAGGATTTCTGGAAAACCTTGAATGCTGTGGTAGGGTTTCCTAGCTCCCTGCAGGTCGACGCTGGCCATGGCCGGTGAGGCCCAGTGCTTCCTCGGGACCCTTCGCTGTCTGCCTTGGAGGCTCCCCTGCCCTCTGCCCTCCCCCACCCCCCCGCTGGCGCATATCGGCTCATTCTCTGCTCGAGCGGGAATCTTTGGAGAACCGGACCAGGGCACCTTCTACTGTATTTTTATCCCTACCCCACGCTCGTTCTCCCAGCAGGTGCTGGTTTCTTTGCTTGTGCCGCGGCCGCCGCCACCCCTGAATGAGCTCCCAGTCGATCATTCACCAGCATTCATTGATGGAGGTGGCGGTGGCGCCGTTCAAGTTTGCTATTGTTGCACATATATACTACTCAAGGGCAACTAACTTTCCAAGAGATGTATGGCGCCCCTTCCCAAGATCCGGCGATGTCACATTTATAAAATCCAAATATTGTGAGATTAAAAAAATTTATAAGATATTATTAAAGGTCAAATCATTCATACATCCAAAAGTATAATCATACTATTTTCATAAAACATAAAATTCATATAATTCACGTCACATACAGTGTTGTACATCTCTCTTATCAAAATACCATTACGATCTCGTACGCTGAGAGATCTAACCCATCAGTCACGTTATATTCATGAACATAAGAAAACTAAGGTCACGTTTGGTTTCGATGGCGGGGAAAATCCCCTGCACAATTTGAAGCCTAACCAAATGAACACCCGTGACCTCGACTTACGCATTCAAGATATTTTCAGACGAGAGATAAATGAGACACGAGAGTTTCACTATTTCAAATTCGAAAAAGCCACCTAGGGATAGTTTCTCGGAGGCGTCGGTGCATATTCTCTTTTTTTTTTGTAACAAGGGAATATTATATTAAGATTAAGGTCTGCTTACATGAAAGAGGAGACAATAAGGAACTAGTGGGAAGAGCCAAGATCTAGTAGTCTTGGCGATGAAGCCCTCTTTAGCAAGTAGATGGGCCAAAAGGTTAGCAGATCGGGGAATGAAATTCACTTGAACTGAGGAGGACAACAAAAATCTTCTGCAGTCTTGTATGATGGGGAGGATCCTCCAAGGGGGGTCGGAGGTGCCGTTGATACAATTGATGATGTTGAGGGCGTCTCCTTCCACCGACACCTGTTGTTGCTGGGCAGAGGCTATTTTAATTGCTGTCAGCATTGCAGTGGCTTCGGCCATATCAGAGGAATGAGCTTTGAAGTGGTGGTGCTGACTGGGGAGGATGGAGCCTGTGGAGTTTCTCATGAGAATACCTGCAGCACCTTGACCATTCTTGAAGGCTGCATCTGCATTGATTTTCAGACTGTCGCCACTGGGAGGGCACCATTTAACTAGCTGGTGAGGGATGGCCTTGCTGGGAGTAGGCCGACTGACTGCCCATCTTTGATGGTAATTCAAGGCTTTGGAGATGATGGATCTTGGATGGTCCTTCCTGCCTTCGAAAATCAGCTTGCACCTGGCCACCCATAGTTGCCACAGGATGGCGTAGCTTAATGTTATGATCTGAATATCTTCCTTTCCCGAGGAGAATGGGGGGCTGGTCCATTCAAGAATTCTGTTCTCTAGGGGTCTGGGATCCACATCTCAGTGATAGTTGAGGGGAGATAATTTCCAAGTAGCCCTGGCTATGTTGCAGGAGAAGAAAAGAAGTTGGAGGGATTCTTCTTCACCTTGACATACCGGGCAGAGTGGATCACTTTGCCTACTGAATTTGGCTATCCTGGAGTTTAGGGGGAGAGCCCCTACAATGCATTTCCAAATGAATATGAAGATTTTTGGAGGGATAGTGTTGTATATGGTAGGGTCCCATATAATCTTCCAAATTTCTTTGTTGGTGGAAGTAGAGGGGGGCAGAGATCTCTCTGCCATTAGTCTATATGCTGACTTAATAGAAAATCTCCCATTGATGGTGCAGCTCCAGATGACTTTATCTCCCTCTATGCCAGGGACTTGGGGAAGAGGAATAGACAGAATCTCCTCTGCTGTTTCTTCCTTAAAAGCTTGTTTGATCAAGGTGTGGTTCCACTTTTGGTTGGAGATGAGTTGGGATACCAGGGTCAGGGAGCTCGGTGGGCTGCCCGAACGAGTAGCAGGTGGGCCTGGTCTGTTGGGGATCCATTTGTCTTCCCAAATGTGGGTGCTTCTCCCATCTTGGATCAGCTTGAAGAGGCCATTCCTGACTTCATTCCTGACCGAAAGGAGGGCGGTCCAGGTGTGGGAGCAGTTTGCTGGTTTCTTAATCTCCCAGAAGTTCTGCCCCTTGAGGTATTTGGCTCTCAAGATGGCTGTCCATGGAGTCTCTGGGTCTTGGATAAATCTCCACACTATCTTCATTATAGCTGCTCTATTGTAAGTTAGAGGATCTCTGAAGCCCAGGCCTCCTGCAAGTTTGTGCTGTTGGATTCTGTCCCAGTTGCAGAAGTGAAGCTTGCGGTTACCAGAATCATCTCCCCACCAGAATTGGCATTCTACCTGGTTTAATTTTTGGAGTATACCTTTGGGCAGAAGGGTAGTGGCCATAATATGTGTGGGGATGGCTGAGAGGGTGGTCCTAATGAGGGTAGCTCTCCCAGCTAGGGAGAGAACTTTACATTTCCAGTTGCTCAGCCTTTGTCTGATTCTATCTTCTAGGAATTTGTATTGCTGTATACGACTTTTTTCAGGCCATAGGGGGACCCCCAAGTACATCTCATTGGTGGGCAGAATTTGGATATCAGTGCTGTGGCATAGGTGTTGTTGGAGTGCAGGGGAAACATTGGGGCTAAAGATGAAGCCAGATTTCTGCTTGTTTAGATTTTGGCCGGACCATGCTGCATAGGTTTGGAGAATTTCCATGTATGCTGAGATCTCTGGCTCCTCCGCTTTACCAAAAATGAATATATCATCTGCATACATCACATGAGTGACAGTTGGGGCTCTACTGTTGACTTTTAGGCCTTGGATTTTTCCCTCATCAACTCCCTTCTGAATCAAGCTTGTAAGTACTTCTCCACACATTATATAGAGATATGGGGAGAGGGGGCATCCTTGTCTAATACCTCTGGAAGGATGAATAGTACCTGTGGGTTCCCCGTTGATGTTGATGGAAACAGTTGCGGTGTTGATGCACTGATTAATAATGTTTCTGGAGGTGTCAGAGAAGCCCATTTGTATCATGGTTGCATCAATGAATGGCCATTCTAGGCTGTCATATGCCCTGCTGATATCAATTTTGAGCCCAAAGTAGCCTTGCTTTCCTCTCTTTGTCCTGATGGAATGCATCATTTCCTGGATCACAATAACACAGTCAGTAGTAAAGCGGTTGGGGAGAGAGGCATTTTGGTTTATGGATATGGTTTTGTGAAGGATGGGTTTGATTCGATTGGCAAGGATTTTGGTGATGATTTTGTAGAGTATATTACATAGGCTGATAGGTCTAAAGTCCTTGGGTGTTGCTGTGGGATGGGTCTTGGGGATCAGGGTGATGTGTGTGTGGTTGAGGGTAGGGGGGAGGGTATGAGTGTGGAAGAAGTTGTGGATGAGCTCTATACATTGGGTTTTGAGAATGTACCAGTATTTTTGGTAGAAAAGAGGTGGGAATCCATCCGGCCCAGGGGACTTTCTGGGATGCATGCTGTGGAGGGCATCAGAAATTTCTTGTTCTGAAGGTGGGGAGTGGAATTTTTGATCTGCATCCGATGGGATTGGTGCGTGGAGTGGGGGGAGGTCTGTTGGGAGGAATTGGGGTTTGGTGGAGGTGTAGAGTTGGGTGAAGTGATTGATAAAGAGGGTTTTGATGGCTGGAATTTCCCCAGTCCAACTTCCATCCTGGAGTTTTATCCAGGAGATGTTGTTTGCTTTCCTTCTTTTGAGCACCTTGGTGTGGAAGTATCTTGTGCTTCTGTCTCCCTCTTTATACCAATGGGTCTTTGACCTTTGTCTCCAGAATTCTTCAATCAGCATGGTTTGTTCCTCATATTGGTTTTCCAGCATCGCCTCTTTGGTGACTTGTTCCTCGGTTAGGGGCTGGGGCCTTGTTTCTTCCATTTCATTCTTTATCTCCTCTATTCTGTGCCTGGGGTCCTTAAAGTGTTTCTTTTTCCATATTCTGATGTGAGCTTGTATCTGCTTGGTCTTGCGGATATAGCTGGTTGCTAAGGGGATGGAACTGTTCCAGCAGTTGTTGATCATAGCATCAAAATCCTGCCTCAGGGTCCACATTGATTCGAGCTTAAAGGAAGTTTTCCTCCTCCTGTTGTTTCCCAGCAGGTTTGTGTAGATGGGGTTATGATCACTGGCTATTCGGGGGAGGTGGTGAACAGATGTTTGTGGGAAAAGTGAGTTCCACTCGACGTTAGCCAATGATCTGTCCAGCCTTTCTTTAATGTGCCATTTGGTCATCCTTCGGTTGGTCCAAGTGTAGGCCGGTCCATCATATCCCAGGTCTAGCAGTCCAGTATCTTGGATGAATTTCTGGAAATCTTTGACTTGTTGAGGAAGGACAGGGGAGCCCCCCAATTTGTCAGCTTGGCTTAGTATAGAGTTCATGTCTCCTGTGATCAAGGTGGGGGCCCTGTGGGTGTTGGTGTAGTATGTAAGTTCAATCCAGAAGGCATGTCTGCTGGCTCTGCGTGCTGGTGCATAAATACAGATGAGCGTCCAATGTTGTTGGGGGGGTTTTTCAATATCCAGAGCAATCCAATTCTTTGTTGCATGTAAGAGTTGGGTTGGGATACCTGGATCCCACCAGAGCCAGAGTCCCCCTGATTTGCCAACCGGTTCTATCACACAATAAGTATCTATACCTCTGGTAGTAAAGAAGGCTTCACTGGTTTTTGGGGGAGCTTTGGTTTCAGACAAGAAAACTATTTCTGGTTTTAGGGAGTGGTTTATTTGAGTTAGGTAAGGAATTGTGGAGTGACCACCCACACCCCGACAATTCCATGACAAAATTTTCATTTTTCCCCGTGCGGCTCATTGAGGTTAGCCGCAACAACCTTGGAGGAACTTAGAATAGTTTGGGTTGAATTGGATTTCCCATGGGCAGTATATTTGACTCTGGCTGCTTGCTTTGGGTTCGAGATTTTGGTTTTTTGTGGGTGGTTGGTTTCAGTTGTTACGGGATGAAATGGTGCTAGGGTGGTAGTAAACGTATCCCTTTTGACTTTTTTTGTGTGACTCTCATTAGGGGGTTCTGTCACTGGGTGTTCTTTCCTTTTTTCTAGTTTGGTATTTGGGGTGGTGGGTGGATTTGTTTGTAGTTGGTGGGTGGTGGTTGCGGATGTAGGTGGGGTGGGATTAGGGAGTGGGAGTGGGAATGGGACGAGGGGTATGTTGGGTTGTATGATTGGGGGTGGGGTATGGGATGTGGTGGGTGATTTTGGATTGCAGGTACTATGAGTGGTTGTGGTCATAACTGGGGGAGTTGGTGCGGGTTCTGTGGGGTTGGTGGTGGTGGGTACGGTATGGTTGACAGTGGGAGGGGAAGACATCATTGGGGAATGGTGAGAGGAGTGGATTTTCTGAGGGGTAGCCATTGTGAATGTTTCTTCCTTGTTGAAAGTTAGTAGGAGAGTATGAGCGTCTGGTGTTCGGTGGGGGGACTGATTTTCAGTGAACAGGGCTTTCTGACAGGGGGGTGGGGTGGTCTTCTTCTCTAGTGCCGGTGGGTCAGTAACAGTGGGATTATCTTCATCCATGGTGTTTTGGGATGATGTGGCATAGGATGTGAGGATGGGCTTAGGACTGGTTGTGACTGCAGAATTAACTCTCATCCAGTCTCCGAACTCAAAATCTATCATGTTTACTAAATCCTCTCTCAGTTGTGGGGAGTAGGACTGCTTGATATGTCTTTTGAGATCTTCCAGCTCCCTGCAATTCTCTGCTACATGATCCAGACAACCACAGTAATGGCAAAAACAAGGCAGTCTTTCGTAGGCCACTTGAAAGATCCTGATGCCGTCTCCCGGTAGCCTAACTTGAATGGTTGGTAGGAGGGGTTTGTCTATCCAGACTGACACTTTGATTCTAGCAAACCAGCCCCATGAGGAGATTTCTCTCGGAATTGGCTCATAAGGGTCCCCCAATTGGTGTGCTATCAGCCTAACTGCATCTGGGGAGAGGAGTTCTTCCGGCAGATCGTAAATTCTAACCCAAAGATCTGCCTTTGTGAGGGAGTATTGGGTTGGTGACATGTATGGTTGTCCTCTCTGTATAAGCATAATATCCTTCTTGAAGAACCAGGGGGATCTTTTGCATATGAGATCTACTTCTTTTGGATCGGAGAACCTGATGAGGTATGAGTTATTTGGATAATCAATGAGCTGCCGCTCACCTTTGGGCTTCCAGATGTTCTCCATCCATTCCTTCAGGCCCGCCACTCTCACTTTGGTCTGTGACATGATTTTCACCACAAGGGATTGCTTCCATCTATCTTGGCTGGCTCGGGCGGGCTCTCTTGCGTCGATTACCTCCTGTGTTTTTCCTCGAACTGTCAGCTGTTTGAAGCTTCTTCTGATCTCCTCTTCGTTTTGTTGCGTGAGTGCTTCTACATTGTTGTCCATGGTATCCTTGTCGATGTGGCCCTGGGGACAGGGGTGGGTTATCGGTGGGGATGACATTGCAGGCTAGGTGTTCTGGGTACTGGTCGAAGGCCAAGGCTGGGTGAGGGGGAGGGTTTTGGGTAGATGAGGGGGAAGAAGGGGAGAGGTCATGTGTGGCCGCTGGTCTGGAGGTCTCTTAGTAGAGGTGTTGGGGGAGGCAGAAGTGGGCGGGCTCTGCGGGAGGTGGAGGATGGGAGGAGGAGAGAATGATAAAGGAGGGGTTCCGGCGGAGCCGATGGATCCTACCGAAAGGTAGTAGAAATGGGATTTGAGGGAGAGGAGGTGGCCGGAGCTGGGGGGACAGGTTTCCGGTGTTCTCAGGGGAGACACCGAGGTTTCCAGGAGGGGGCCTCCTGTTCGTCGGTGCATATTCTCGAGTGTAAGTACTGGGTTGTCTTTTATGTTTGCCATTTTTATATTTGCGTCTGTGAAAAAAAAATGAGACGAGCATGGCTTATTTGGAGATTTTAAATATTAGCACGAGCGTCGATGCAGTTTGTCCATTTTTTTTAAATATGGCACGGGCGACGAGAGGGCGAATGACACGGGAGACAACGGTCAAACTTTTTGTCAAAAAAAATTATACACCGACACAGAACACGTACGGTTCAAGGATTTTTAAAAAATCCCTGCGATAAAAACGCGCCCTAAGCCTACTCAATCTATGCGGCGGATTCCAAAATATCTCCCCAAATCTCTCTCTGACTCACTCCTTGTAGGAGCCAACTTCACACTTTCTAATTTTTTGAAAAATTAAATCACGTATGTGAGTCCTAAGACTCAATAAACATCAAAACCAATGACATGTCTATCATATATAATAGTTTGACAAATTTATATGGTAACTTCAAAAGTAACATGTGATGCAGGATAAAAACGTTTCAACCCATCAAAATAATCTAAACTCTCGTGGGCATTTTATCAAACATGTAACGTGCTATAAATGCCTGCTATATGACGGAACTCAGTGTAACATGTAGACTCAATTCTCATGCATTATGTTTCGGAATCAATTAGCACCGTAAATAACAGGATTCAAACCTTCAGAGATAATCTCACAACAATACATGGCTCATATGACCCCAACGCATAACTATATGGCCATTGAATATCTTTCTGTTTGCCCAAATACTAATCTACGCGTCCATCTATCATTCAGCTCCACCACAATTTCTCAACCCTATGATTATTCACATATTCAGATTTGCCAATGGAACCATGTTTCTGCATGACCAGCAGGGACTCAATGATCACTTTAGAAGATGGCTGGATCAGGACTTGCCATTTAAACCTGACTTCTCAGCATTGTACATGCTCTTAAGGACACCATTCAAGAATCATAAATGCAACTGACGACAAGTAAGAAAGAATCTTGAAACTAATCTGACGGTCCTTTCTTCAATAACGTGGTGTAATGGTGCCCACAAACCTGTTTGCACTTTGTAGCAGTAAAAGGGTTGCCTGAGTTGATGGCCGCACCGGGCAGTCCCGTGGAAGGACGAGCACGGCCTGGCAGGGGTCGCGGAGGCGGCAGGGCAGCAGCGTTGGAACGGCCGGAGGCGTAGCGGCGGCGGCAACTGGCTTGTGCGGTGCTCGCGCTCGTGCGACGGACAGGCTGCGGTGGTGGCTCTGCACGCACGGAGGGGCAGGGCCGTCGGAAGGCAACGGCGTTCTGCCGGTGTAGCGACGCCGGTGGGGTCGCGGGTGGCGCCGATGAACAGCAACTGGGGCAGGGGGGAAAGGCGAATGCGGATCCCGGTGCCCGGTGGGGATGGAGAAGAGGAACAGTGCCCGGGGGAACAAGGTACGGGCCCAGGAAACTCAATGACAAATGAAAAATAACAAATACGGAAGTGTGGATTACTGTGGAGGGGAAAAACACATCTGGGAACAGGGAGAGGGAGAAACTCAAATGAAGATGCGGAGAAGATAGTGATTGCGGTGGAGAAGGATAAATGTGGAATCAAACTTAAAAGAAGGATAGAATTTGGGGGGTTTGGCCTCCGCCAGAAAGAAATCAGAGTAGGGTTTGGTCTCCGCCATAAGAAGAAGAAGGGGGTTCGACATCTCGTTAGAAGGAGAAAACACACAGACGTGTTTCACAAATTTTCTTTAACCATTGTCTAACTCTAATTAGGGTTAGCTTCTACTATTTATAAAGAAGCATAATTACGATTATACCCAAGTTCCTTTTTACTTTGATACCGACAATATCTCGACTATTAAAATAAATAAAAATATCAAACCGACTAAATAAACTCTGAACTAAAATAACTCACAAATTAATTATGACACACAATAAATTAATAAAATAAGCTTCTGACGGGATGACTTCGGTGCTTCCACATAAATAAAATGTTCTCCGTAATCTCGGCGACTCGCTCTGCATTAACATGTATTTGAACATGTTCTAACATATAATATAAATCAAAGGAATATAAATAACCGAACTGTTCACATGTTTAGAATATAATCATATGCTTTAACTTTATAATTGCAATAAGTTATCGAGTGAATCATATTTACAAATAGTATGCATGTCAGATCAAGACATATTCAAATGATATGAACATAACAAATCGCACGTGCAGGCTTCACAATTTTAGATCAGATTCATATGCAATTTCAGATTACTTAGCCCAATTAACAGAAATGTCTGAACTCACATTAAATGTAGTTTAATTTCTAACATTGTGCGTACGTCTAAACTACAACATAAAGGGTCACAAGCACCTAGATAAAAGGCATTGTATATAGTTTGTTGTCTTCGGACAATGGGCCCAATTCTCGCAGTAGAAACTTGCTGCCAGGACATCTTGGGTTTGATTATCGTAACAGATCTTTACAGTAAGGACACATGTCACTCCTCATCCCAAAGTGACACTGTCCATATACTTAATTTTATATTAATATCTCTGTTAACTTTTATCGGAATAACTTTAGCTTGGCCACATGAACAGATCGAGGACGCAATAGTTGTGCTTCATGGCAAATCAGAAAATCAATCATAAATAATAATTAACATGCAGATGTTAGGTTCTAGCCATGCATGATTATCTTAAATACTACATGCACCTAAGTCTTATCCATGCCGTCATTTTCTAGATATTAAAATAGAATCAAATAAAACATATAACAAATAACATGGGCTTAGTTTATCGCATACCTACTTATATAGTGAAGTTCTCGATGAGTTGTAAGATCTCTACTAAGCTTTTTTGATTAACCTAGTACACTCCTTGACATTTTTCATGCATCGGGGACGACTATCTGTTCTCCTAAACATCATAGAGTGATTTATTCCTAATTACGTTCTTCTCAAATAATCAAATTTAACAACTCAAAACTTACTTGTTCATATTCTTCTTCTCCTTCTCCTTCTCTTCTGCTCCTACTACTTCCCTCTCACACTTTGGTTGTTTACCAAAGAAAATGTGGTAACATGAGAGATAAAAGAAAAGAAAAGAGTTTAAATAGGTCATCCTCGACACCACTTTAGTGGGGATACTTAAACTTTTCACCTATCGTAAAATATCTTCCACATGTCGTAGATGCTCGTTGTACCTCACTGACACCTGTCATACCCCACTTAGTCAAAATTTCCGACACCTAATAATCCTCATGCGCACTCTACGTATTAGTACTAAACTTTTCACTTATCGTAAAATATCTTCCACATGTCGTAGATGCTCGTTGTACCTCACTGACACCTGTCATACCCCACTTAGTCAAAATTTCCGACACCTAAAGTCCATTATTTAATTTTTCATCATCTAATTCTAACAGTCCAATTTGGTAAAGCCATCGTCTAAGTTCCTCTGAAAAAACCATCATCTAATTTTGCATCGCCTAACCCATTGCCTAACTTATTTGCATCGTCCAACTCTTCCGCCTACTTCTGCTTCGTCTAAATTCATCATCTGACTTCTGTGCATCGTCAAAGTCTTCCACTTACTTTTGTATCATCTAAATTCATCGTCTAAGCCCTCCATCATCTAAGTTTTCTTTTGTCTAGGTGCATCGTCTATCTATCTTAAGGCATCACCTAAGTTTGTATCGTCTAAGTTACTTTGCCTACCGTATCACCTATTTTCACATCATCTAACTTTCATTTCGTTTAAGCCATTGTCTAACTTTTCATCGTCCTAAGTCATCATCTAACTTTCCTTCATCCAAGTCATCGTCTAGTTTGCATTGTTTATTTTCATCATCTATCTTTCTTCGCTTATTTTATATCGTCTATCCTTCTTCGTCTAATTCTTCTGAGCATTGGCCCCACATTTCGTGAGCATCGTCCAAGTTTCTCAACTAAGTAGACTGATCTATTAAGTTTTTCTTAGGAAAACCTAATATATTTATTTTCATACTCCTATCATAAAAAATTCTAAATATATATATTTAGGACTTCTAAAAAAATCGGGATGCAACAACGTGCATGGTATCAAATGTTGGCAATCCTCCAGAACACTCTTTGAAGGATGATATTCCTTTGGCAGATGATCTTGGCCAACCACCCTTGCTGCCATCACAGTGACTAGTGCACCCGACCTCTACTATCTATGGCCCTCCTACAGATGTCACCATAGACACTAGCTCAGCTGATCTGCAAGAGGCCACTCTTGTTCTGACTCTCCAGGAAGCAATGATGCAGCCTTATTTACTAGAGGGAGACGAACGAACTACAAACGACCTCGTAGAAGAATCTGCTTCACCTCGTGCTAGGCTTGGTGAACGTGTTGATCTCATTGGATGGGAAGTTGGTGAGGGGATTGCTTGTGAGGAGGATTCGATGTCTACTCCATCGGATGCATTGCCATCATCTCTCAAGTCGGTCGATCCCTCTACTTCCTATATGACCTAACAAGACACTCAGGATAATAATAAGAACTTGGACAACTAATTTCCAAAGGTTATGGCCACGATGCACAACGCTCCTATAGATGTTCAAGATTTGACAATGTTGTACATTGACATGGTGGCTAGAACCATGAAGACTTTTTCGCTTGATCCTCCCATTTTGATTGCATCGGACCCATCACCTCCAATGGATAGTTCTTTAATAACATATTCAATTCGTCGGAGGTACACATCTTGCCCTAGTTGCAAAGGTGCAATTGAAGTTCAATTGCCTATCCATCGGACTCATTCCCTAGTGTCTAGAAGTTATGCTGGCACTACTACTTCTGCTAACCCAGGAGCATATTCGACTTCTTTTGATTTTTTGAGAAATTCTTGGGATCAAATGTTAAGGGGACCCAATTGATACACACTCCCCTATTGGTGCTCTTAATGTTACTGCTATTCCATTTGTCCCTAAAGTTGTTCAAAATTGAGCTACTCTGGAGTCTCTTCAGACGTCAATGTCTAATATTATTACAACACATGAGGCTTGGGTTGGTGAGTATCCACATGAGGAGTATAATCAGGATGATGTAGAAGAGCGTTACTCACGGCGTTCGGGTCTTCGACCTCGATCTCCGCTTCGTCGCAGTACTTTTTAGGAAGGTTCTTCCTCCTCGTAAATATTAGATATGATTATCTTCGGCTTAGGCTCTTTTGTAATTGGCGCGTAGTCTTATAATTTAGATTTTATGTTTTTCTTGGGCTGGCCTATGCATTGTAAGGAGGGTCTAACCCTTCATTTGACTATGCCCCTATGATATTTTGTAATGGCTCTTTGCCCCACGTTCTGCCTCTCTTTTTAATAAAATAGGCACTCTGCATGTTATTTGAAAAAAAAAAGAATAATGGGAGGTACCTATAGATGGGAGATGAATATTGGTGCCCCCAAGAGGTATTATCCTCAGAGTAAAGGTGAGATTTTATTTTTGTAAAACGGCTCTCATGGGTTAAGAGGTGAAGACCAGTCTTATAAGCACTTGGTTGATTTCTGAACATCTAATGTGAGACTAATCTTGTGCTCTAGGTCCCACTGTATTATCTCCCCTTGAGAATGCAAGCGAGTGCGAGCTCAGGATTCTCACACATGACGCCAAAAAGTAGTGAGAAGGAGAAAATTCGCCAGGCTTACTACGGCTCATTATTAACAGGCCCACAGTCCAAGACATTGCCAACTAAGGCCCACTCAGCACTGGCCAAGTATTCAGGCACGTGCTCCACGTACATTCGTGCCTCACGTCTCTAGCGACATTCAATCAAGCGGCCATTACCGCAGTAATGGCGGGCGTTACCCCATGCAACGGCTAGGTAGAGGGTTATCACTCACATCTCCATGTCAGCCATCATCTACTCTGCCCCTTCGCTTCTCATGCAACGGGCGAGCAAGTAACCGATGACTCCACGATCAGACAACCCATTAACTTGACTCTCCATTAAGTCAGGAAGCATGTGAAATAGCGAGCGAGGGAAACCTTATAAGTAAGTCCCTGGATAGACTTCCAGGGGAGGTACGCAATCTGCTCACATAGAACACTTCAGCTACCTTACTCTCTACTCTCTCCACCGTCTGAGAACTCCTCTCCACTGATCCAACGTCCCATCTTACGCTCCGAGCTCTCTCAACCTTCATCTGAGCACTCTATTGACTTAAGCATAAGAGAGTTATCTCACCCAGGGCT
The DNA here is from genome assembly GCA_022559845.1 of Amorphophallus konjac. Taxonomy (NCBI): domain Eukaryota; kingdom Viridiplantae; phylum Streptophyta; class Magnoliopsida; order Alismatales; family Araceae; genus Amorphophallus; species Amorphophallus konjac. The sequence goes on from CM040122.1 coordinate 442,615,541, forward strand.
CCTTCTGACATGTCGTTCATTAGTTGCAAGTTTCTTCGGGATGATTGATCTCTCTCCCGTCGAAGAAACCATAAAAATGTGGTACAAGATTCAAGATACCAAATTTATGCCTCTATAATACCAATGCACGTGTGAACTTGGTAGCATTGCAAATTAAGGTTAGGGATCAATACCCATAAAATGCTTGTTAGTTCTCGTAGAAAATAAATGACGGTGCATCCTTGGCTAAAGTTCTTGGTTACACGATGTGAATAGGTTAATTGAATATTGTTATACAAATGAAATCTGAATTTACTTGTAGCTATGATGAATGTCACTTAATTTCAACTCAAGCACTATTAAAAGGTGTATGGATAAATCCGGTAAAATGTTATTCGCGCTAAAATTACGACACTGTCAAGTGAAAAAAATAGCACACTCATCCTTAATATCATGAATTCATGATATTAATCTTCTTATGGTAACAGGGTTTACGTATATTATCCCTCAAATAATATTCAAAAAGGTATCATGACATCTTTTTGGTTTGAAGATGAATGAAACATTATTCGAATTATTCACGTAAATATCTCTTTTATAATTGGTTTCACCGTGTGTGTGTGTGTGTGTGTTCCGTACCTTCTAAACATAAATTACTTACCGGCTATGATTAGCTTAGATAAAATGCCCACAAATAGTAAAATATTCAGAATGTTAGAAACACGGCCTTCTCTTTTCAGATAATTCGAGATACCGTGGCCATTGTAGCCGCGGTGTGATCGTCAATGTGCTTATCTTTTCAGAAACATAGACGAATTTTACCGAAAGAATATATTGTATTTAAAAGTTAGACATCTGATCTAATTATAAAGAAAAGATATTTCACATGTTAAGATTTATGCCAATGCAGGTTTACAATTATTATTATTCAAAAGTAAAAGATGGCACCCTTTTCTTGGCTGTTCTCCAAAGAATTGGTGTTTAAAATTATCTTCAGATCTTGCCAAGTTTGTGATTCTAATTGCTTTTCTTGGCAACGGCCCAGCAGGCTTGGGCTAATAGGCTGTGAATTGTGTGACTTTGGAGACCCATACCCAAAGTGAGTCGTTTCGGATCTTCTTATTTAGTTGATCTCGAAATTCAAGTGAGTGTCGAAAATGATTCATTTGTCTTTTCTAAAATTTCACAAATTCGACAAATAGATTTGGGTCTAATGTCCAGATTCATAAAAATTCCGTCGTACCTTCATCTAATGCAAACTGATGGGTCTTTTTATTGGGTAAACATCCAAAATTTAAAAATTTCAGGTACCGATAACGGGTCGACCCTGCGGTAGTCCAGAGTCCAGACTCCAGAGTCACTCCAGACTGAAAAGAAACCTTCCGTGGCAGTATTGTAGACGGTTTCAGGTCCATGGCGATCGGATCATGGCCAGATCCGCCGCGTCACATCCCAATTAAATCCGTCTGTCGCGGGGGCCAAAAGGGCTGGGTACTGTCCATGTCGGTCCGGGTTGGATCCTCCGGACTCGATAACATTTCACCTCCGAGCATTATAAAATACATACGGGTTTTTAATAAATTATTATTACTGCAGAAATTGTACGTATATCACCCTACTATTCTCACTATCCTAAAAAATTTGTAGATATATCACTGTGATTAACTTTCGTCGATACGGTGTTGAATATCTCTCAAAGATTCTAATATTCTTATTAATTGATAGTGAAATGACCCAAATATTCCTCAGTTGAGTTATAGTTTTGATGATTGTTGGCGTTATGATTTTGATGATAACTAAAAATAACGTGTGATTGAGTGATGATAACTAATCTTATGGTTGATTGCACATGTTCTTGATGACTGTGTACATTCATGTTTAAATATGATTGAGATGGCAAATGACAACGTTACATGGTCTTGATTTTTGCTTGATTGAATTGATTTTACAAGAGGCAAGAGGTTTCATAATCTCTTTAATGTGAACAAACATGGGATTAACCCTGACTATCTTACTTGTAGGATCAAACTCATGGCAGTCACTTGGTGAACCAAACGTGTGGATAAGCACCCTGCTTCTCTACAATCCAAAACAGGTGGTATATGTCATGTACTGTCAAGAACCATTGGTAAGGCTCTTACCCTGTTATAGACTCCTTGTTATTGAGTGTTCCATGAGGTTATTTCATGAATAATTTACTTGGGATGATTCAGTTTTATCTCTTGATTCTCAGCCCAGAACTTGATCCTTACCTCAGAACATGTGTGCTTCAAAGTGTTCATATGTACCTAGTTCATGAGGTTTCAAGCCCTTGTAAAACTCGCCATCGTGCGCCCTCGCACGCGGATCGAGCTGCGCGGTCAGGTTGCGGAGATCGACCTGCCCGGTCAGGTCGCGGAGGTCAAGGGGGCAGCGCCCCTTGCGGGGGTTTCTGGGGGCGGGGGTTTCTGGGGGCGGAGCCCCCGGAACAAAAGTTTGATTATAGGGGCAATATTCCTTTAATTTGTTAACTTCAAGAGTGAGCATTGAACTTGTTTCAGATTTCATGTAATGAGAAATGCTCAAATGGTCTAATGCATAAACCAAGTTGAATCCAATCCCAAAATTCATGGAATTGATAAAGACATAAAGCCCTTGACTTATGGACATTATTCTTTGGGCTAACACTTCATTTTTGCAGGTATAGCTCTTTCCGGTCGACCAACGGACCATGGCCGGTCGACCAGAATTAACAGAACTGAAAAGAAAGAGTTTTTGCAGGTTTCGGTCGACCACCAGCATAGGGTCGGTCGACCGGTTTTGCCAGAGCTGAAAAATGTTCCGACTGTAAAATTTCGGTCGACCGACCCAGGTGTTCCGATCGACCGACAGCCCCGAGGCCCCCTTTTGTTGACTTTTGTTTCAAGCTCGAGGAGAGGTCTTTCTTCCCATTTGTTTAATCCCAATGACCCCAATTACACTATGATTTGTGGATCTGGTCTGGGGCTTGTCTATGGACCATTCAAGGACTATAAAACATATCATTTGGAGTCATAAATCCTAATGAACTAAGAGGGCTTCAAGGGAGATCAAGAGGATGTTGTCCAAAGAGGAAGAAGAAGGTTAATGTAGTCGTGAATAGTACTCCGTGCAGCAAGTGTTCTTCATCCATTCTCAACCCATTGAAGGCATATCTGAAGCCAACCTCCTCCAAGGAAGAGAAGAGCCAAGCAAGCAAATAAGGATCCCAAGAAGGGTGCCTAGGGGAGAAAGAAGAGGAGCCTAGCGAGCAAGAAAGGAGAAAAGCCAAGCAAGCACAGATTAAAGCTCCGGTCAAGTGAAGATTGAAGATACGTTCAAGATCCACAGCATGCATTCAAAGGGAACCCAAATCAGGAGTTTTCTAAACTAAGCCTCATCGTCTTTATGTTGTGGGTGTTGTAATTGTGTTCATCATAAACTGCAAGAACTTGTGTGTGTGTGGATCGTTGTTGGATCCGTGGTCGTGCTTGTGTGTGTGTTTTATTCGATTCATGTGTGTGCGTGGATCTTCCTAGATCTGCGTTTGTGTGTGTGTGGGTCTTTTTAGATCCGTTCTGTCTCGTGTGTGTGGATTGCTGCACTTGTGGCAGCGGGTGTTTATGTTGGTGATCCGGTTGTCGGATAGTGTTGGAGACTTCGTCTCCGTGTGTGTGTGTGTGTGTGTGTGTGTGTGTGTGTGTGTGTGTGTGTGTGTGTGTGTGTGTGTGTGTGTGTGTGTGTGTGTGTGTGTGTATTGGGGCGCATCCCCGTGTGTGTGTGCAGACGTCGTCCTGCGTGTGTGGTTGGAGCGTCGTCTCCGTTTGGGGATTTATCCCCGAGTGAAGTGTAGATCGTGATAAATCCACACATGAAGAAGACTTCAAATATGAGAAAGCATAATAAAAATAAGGGGAGATGATGATATAATAGGAAAAGAAGAAGCACGTGGTGCTACTAAGGAGGGTGATCGCCAGAGGGGTTACCTCAATAAGAAACAAAGAAGATCGCGAATACCTGGTGAAAAAATAGAACGCGGGATGGATTGTGAATTCCTCCTCCTCCTTCAATCGGCCGGCCGATGAAGGAGGTTTTCCTCTATTGATTACCTTGCAAAAGAGACAAAACACACAAGCAAAAGAAGTGGATCAGCCGAGTGAACGTAGTATCAATCCTAAAGATGATATGATGATGAAATAAGAACAAAACATGCGCACCTTTTTTTTTGTTTTAAAACCCCTAAAAAAATAGGGAAGGAGGAGATATGATGAAGCTAACGTGAAAAGGGAAAAGAATATAGTGGACGTGATGATGATCGATGAAAACAAAACAACATAAACAAAATAAATAAAGAAACCCTGCTGTCCCTGACGACAGTAAAGGGAAACCAAAGTCGATGTTGCTATTGACAGGAAGAAGAGGAAGCAGAGGAAGCAGAGCCCTTCTAAAAAAAATCGCACAGGAAGAAGATGAAGAGCCTCTGTAACCTCCGAACTCGGTGAACTCCTGTTCTCGTCCACTCTCCTTTTTCTCTCCCGTAACCTCGCGTGAGATCGATCAAGGAGTTCTTTTATAAGGTTTCAACCGAAGATAAGCTCAAACTTAGAAAGATAAGAACAAGCAATGGTTTAAAGAAGATAGGAGTCTAGTTCAATTCGAGCAAGGAGACCAACGAAGGCGGGGAACTCTCCAGGAAAGACGAGTTTAAGCAGGACACCGAAAAGGGGAGACACGACCTTCAGAAGGGCGTCAAATCCCAAATTGACGACCTAGATCAAGACGTTACTCAAAAACACGACCATGATCAAGGGCGTCACTTCCTGGATTCAATTTTGGCAATAAAACTTACTTTATTTGAAAATTATGATAAAACGCCTGAGATGAAGGCGTTACTTGAAAACACGCCCTGAGGAAGGACGTTAATCAATAATTTGAATTTATTTTGAAACTGGATAATACCAGGAATTGACGCCCTGACATTTGGTCGTCCTTTCTTTTGAACACGCCCTAGATAAGGTCGCTATATAAAACACGCCCCTCTTCAGGTCGCGAATCACAAAAATACAAGAACAAACCAAAAAATACACAAAAATAGAAAAACTTCATATTATGAATATATTGAAGTTCACTTTGGGGCGTCAACATAGTGACATGAGATTTGATCAACATAGCGTCAATTTTGGCGTGTCTACAGCTGCCCCGCCTTGGCGTCTGCTTTGCAAGGGAGTGAGACGAAATGGAGTGAAAGTGCAACAAACGGAATGAAGTGGAGCGAACTGATAAGTAGATGCCAAGGTGTGATGTGACACGCCTCAGACACTAAGCATTGGAAATCTTTCCAAGATTCTGAGTGAAACAACTCCGAGTGATTCTAAGAAAGCATCGATTTGCTGGATAAAGGAGATTAAACTAAACAAGTAAAAATGTGCGCATGGCACGATAAAGAGACACCATTGGAGAGCGGTTACCAGCCAATGTGGACGTGCTACAACCAAGGTGGATTTGCAGAAAAATAAAGGGAATTGAGATGAAGATCCAACAAAGGGACATTTTCAAGGAAATCAGCCTAAGCTGCTTCAAAGAGAATAAAGTACTCAATTTGGAATGGAATGTCTCATGTCAACTCAATCAAGAGCGAGTGACCTTCATTACTGCCATAATATGAAGATTTTCAGCATGAAGCTCAAAGTCCTACATGATGCATGCTGGGCTAAAAGGAAAATATAAGACAAACTAAAAGATAGAAAATAATCAAGGATAATATTGCTAAGCCATCTAGATTTGGTCAAGAATCCAGATCTCTAAGCTGACACTGGGCCGAAGTCCGTTTGTCCACGCATCAACTCAAAAAGTGGAACCATCATCCCAGACCTTTAATGACTCAACGGCATATCCGTGTGATCAAGACTCTCCTGGAATTATCACCGTTTTTGATGAAGGGGAACTCAAATTCCAGGTTCATCAGAACCACAAGGTCCCTGATATGCTATAATAGCGTAGATACCATATAGTAATAATGCTTACAAGAACATGTTACTTCCACAGTGATCCGAGCATCTCGAAACCTGCAATCTTCTGCACTCAAAAGTTCATTAGTTCTCTCAAAATTTCAATATAAATAATCCTCAATTCAAAGTATAACATGATCATAAGTGCTTAATTAGAATTCCAACGAAATAATAGCACTTAAGTTCATCAGAGCATGTAAGGAAGGAAATTCATAAGTTCACAAATTCACGCCTGCACCGAACGTCGTCAAAACATGGAAGGCGCCTTATAAAGAGGGCGTCAAAAAGATAAACACGCCTTTCACTGAGGCGTTAAATGCACCAAGGGTTCAAGAAGAAAACGACCCTGGAAAGGGCGTTACACAAAACACGACCTCAGTCAGGTCGTCAATTCAATAATTGACGCCCTAACAGAAGGCGTTAATTAAGCACGAACTTCCGTTTCCGATTCGCAAACTAAACCCAGTCCTAATGGCAATCAACTTGCTAACTCCGAACAGCCTTAAGACTCCCCGGACTCCTATAAAGGGAAGGCAATTCCTCAAATCAATCAAAGCAACCTTCGGAGCTCTGTTCTTCTGCTACTTCTTCTGTCTGTTCTTCTGCAGGCACCGCAACCGTCCGAGCTTCCTCCTGCAAACCGAGGATGGAGAGGACGATTAAGAGGTCCAAATCCTCAACTCCCAGGCTAACCGAGATCAACGGGCACATCAGCAACCGCATTGCATTGAATCAGGTAAGGATTGAGTCTTCTGTTCTTTTCCACTTTTGTCTTAAATGTTCTTCTCTTCTGCATGCTCATTTATTCTTCTTTCTATATTGTTCTTCCTTTCTTCCTTCCACAGGACTTCCCGAATGTCCCAGGAGCAAGGAGATTCACAAAAATCAAGTGGCTCCCTCTTATACTCTCCAAATTTTCTTCAGATATGAGAGTGTACTTAACAAGATGGCACCTTCTGGGTCTAGTCACCCACGCCAAACATTATGATCAAATTCATCTTGACTGGGCAGCTATAGGGGCTCTTGTAGAGATATGGCATCCTTCCACCCATACCTTTCTCTTCTCTACCTTTGAAGCCACAATCCTACTAGAAGAATTGGAGATAATCTTAGGCTTAAAGAGAACGAAGCAAGGAGATGAGGAAAAGGTGGCCATCATGTCAAAACCAATTGTCTCTCATGAGCTATTAACAAGCTTGATATCTAGCCCCAACCTAGTGAATCAAATCAAAGCCACTAAAGGAATCAATCTTCTAAAGCTCGCCTCATGGGTGTACAAGAGAGCGGATCAAGCTAAAGAAGATGAAGAGATAGAGCGGGTAGCAAAGGCCTTCGTGGTGTGCTTAGCAGGAGCAATCTTATTCCCATCCACGGAGGACTTTCTAGAAGAGGCATAGTTAAGCGCCGTAGTGAGCCTATGGGAAGGAGATAGAGTGGGATCGGTGATTCTAGCCTATCTCTATAGCGGGCTTACCTCGGCAGTAATGGGAAGGCCCATCTACGGATGCATGCTAGCACTCTCTAGTTGGGTAGATCTCCACTTCAAGTTCGATCCATGTGATGAAGCCCAACAATCCTCGAGAATCTTCTCAAAAAGCCCACTCTCTTATATGACCGATTCACTTGGGATAAGCAATAGAGTGACGAACCGGATTCCTCAAATCAAGAAGAGAGCGGAATGGAGAGAGCATCTCAAAGCAATGCCAAAGAATCTCTTCACTTACGCCCCGGGAATACTCAAGACTCAAGAGCTCCGTGCAAGATTTTCTCCCGGGACGGACCTTCGTCTCATCGGCGCTTCAGAATTCGTCTTGTACAATTCATATCGATGCCTCCTTCAACTCGGGCTTCCACGGCGAGTATTCGAGGACCCTTCACACCTTCCTCCAATCAAGACACGGGACCTTGGTAGCAATGAAGATGGAGAAGAATGCACAACTATCCATGCTCTGTGGAAAATCAATAAGGCTCATCAACCTGTAGAAAGCTTGAATGAAGACAGAGATGAATGGAAATCTTATGTAATAGCCCTGAGAAAACTGAGGCCCAAAATGACTCATTAAGTATTGTAATCTTTCTTTCAATAAATCAATGATATTTCCTTTATTGAGCCATCTTACTCTGTTTCTGAATAACTCTTCCAACGTTCTGTGATTCTGTTGCAAATAACGCCTCAAGCAATGTCGTTAATTCTATAAACGACGCCCCATAACAGGTCGTCTTCCCTGATTGATCGCTCATAACTGACGCCTTCACAAATGGGCGTTAACTGAAAAACGTCCTAGGACAAGGCGTTAATTCGATTCATATTCCAAAATATATTCGTTGAGATTCCAAAAGTAACGCCTTCAGGACAGCCACGTTTCATATAAATAACGCCTCAATCGTAGTCGTTACTCAAAAACAGTAATGATTATTCCCATCAAATCAATCAATTGCCATTAAATGCGTCTGATGACGGTTATCATTCCCCATGCAAACAAAAATAACGCCTTAAGAAATGTCGTCAATTATTAAGAAACGCCTTGATGTCCGTCGTTGATTCCACAAGACGCGGCCTTCCTTAAGTCGTTAATTCTTTTTGACCGTTCAACTTAACTTTCCCTCCTTTCTTCTTCTTCCACTGTTCTCTTTCCCTCTTTCTCTCTTTCTTCTGCAACCCTAACCGACCTCCCCCATCTCCCATTCTCTCTCTCTATCTCTCTCCCTTCTACACCCTAGCCCTAAGCTATGGCCGGCGGAGGCTTGAAGAGGCAGAGGGTGGCGGCTTCTGAGGTGGTGGACCTGGGTGAGGACGCCGTGGAGGAAGCCCCTCCGGTGATGGCCGAAGGGGATCCACCGGCGGCGGAGCACGGTGACGAAGTCGGAGGAGAACACGAAGGCGACGGTGAAGACAGAGAAGACGGAGAAGACGAGGAAGAAGGTGAAGGAAATGAAGAGGGAGGAGAGGAAGGTGATGAAGAAGAAGAGGACGGAGGTGATGACGAACCACCGCGCACGGCGGCGGCCCTCCCCTGTGCCGGCCAACTCCGGCGACCTAGGCAGCCACGCCCCCAACCGGCAGAGCCAAAGCACAAGAAGGTAGGCCCCCAAACCCTATTCCCATTTTTTTTATTTTTATTTTTATCCTGTAATTTTCATAGCTCTCGGGGTATAAACCCTGCAACCCAGAAAGAAGACGCCCTCAGGGGCGTCACGTTTTAGAAATGAAACGCCCAACCCAAGGGCGTTAATTAAATTATTTTCCTGAAAAATAATTAACCCCATGAGAACATGCCCTAAAGCATGTCGCCCATTTAAATTCATATCATGCTGTTAATTTCCATTAATTCCATGCTTTAAATTATTTTCCATGAATTATTCGTATGCTGTTATTTTTATTTTATTTTTTTCTGAAAAACTTGAAAACAATGCCCCCCATCGGGGCATTAATTCAACAACAGACGACCAAACCAGAGGTCGTCCATTCATTAATTCCTGATTAATTAACGGACCCATTTTGGAAAACGCCCCACCTAAGGACGTGACTTGAAATATTTTTTAGGAATTTCAGATATTAACCATAGAATCACGCCCAACATAGAGGCGTTTCTTAGATAACAGCGACCTAGGATAGGTCGCAAATTCAAAATACACTCAGAACCACGCCCTCCTTAGGGGCGCTAAATCAACAAACCACGACCTGAGGATGGTCGTTAATATCCACAATTCAAACCAAGGCAGTTAAGTGAATTTTAACAAGACTAATTGAACAATTAAACCAAAATTTCCTTCTTTACGCGTGCAGGGGTTGATGAGGACACGGATCTCCTGGGTTATGGTCCGGGCAGCATACTACGGCCTCCCCGAGTTCCAGAGAGCCAGGGTAGATGCTATGGGGTTCGGGGCCTTCCTTAGCATAGAGCCAGTCAGACCCGACCTACCACTTATCCAGGTTCTACGGGAGAGATGGGACAGGACTAGCCGGGCATTCTTGATGCCATGGGGGCATATGGTTCCTACCCTAGAGGATGTGGCTAGGATCACGGGGTTGAGGGTAGACGGTGAGGCTGTGAGTGGGATCACCTACGCTGACTACACTGAGTTCGCCCAGAGGTTGCTAGGGCTAGAGATGGTCTACGAGACGCCCAGCGAGTGTAGGACTATCTTCCGCACCGACCTTACTACAGTGATGGGCTTAGGGAATGCTAGGCACAGGTCCGGGGAGACCCTAGAGCAGTTTTCGCAGAGGTTGATAGACGGGGCTAGGGCGGTCTACTGCCAGGACCCGGCCGACAGAGAGAGAGCAGACCGAGACCTGAGGAGGTTTCTACTGCTACTACTGGGGATGCTATTGCTCGGGACGAAGGGCGGCGTCATTAACTGCCGATTCCTGGGGATACTCGAGGACCTGGAGGCAGTTGGCAGCTACGCCTGGGGAGCGGCACTGCTGGCGCACATGATGGCCGACTTGTCCACCGGGACAGGTCGAGAGACGACCGTCAGTGGCTTCTCACCTTTTCTTCAGGTATGCATTTTTCATTTTTCTTTTCTTTTATTTTTATCATGCTGGTGAATGCTTCACTAATATGATGCATGGATGCAGGTTTGGAGCCATCTATACATGCCGATGGGGCGTGCTGACCCACGGCCTGGAGGTGAGGGAGCTTTCCCTCTAGCACGGCGCTGGCTGCCGATTATGTTTGGAGCCCCACTGGGCTACGAGTTGTGGGTGCTGCGGAGAGAGTTCCGAGACTTCCCTCCCTCGCTGGTATGCATGAATGTTATGCATCTTTCTTATTTATGAATTTATTACGATGATGATGAAATGATGACATGTATGTTTATGAATGCAGGTTCAGTGGAGACCCTATGAGGGGGATGACGGACGAGGGCCAGCCGTGGGTCGTAGCGGGCCGTCCTCGTTTTGAGCGTGAGCTTTGGGTTCACTGCTTGAGCGAGATCGAGCCGTTACGGCTTAGGTTGGTGATGAGGGCGCTGGGCCTCCACCAGGAGTGGGTAGAGGTAGGCGAGCCACGTAGCATCGGGAAGAAGACACGTGGTCGTACGAAGGCGACCGACTGGAGAGTGCGGTTCGAGGAGCAGTACGCCGACTGGCAGCGAGGCGGGACTAGAGTCACCTCTCGCGCGATTGACAGCTCCGAGTACCTCCGGCGCTACTGGGAGGTATACGACGGCCGACCCCAGATGAGGATCTTAGGGGTATGTATGAATGCAATTGTTTCTAAATTAAATGCAAATGCTTATGTTTCTATCATGTGACTAATATGTAATGAATGCAGGATGCGCGGGACATAGCGGCGATGGATGCCCAGGCCCACCTACACAGCCTGGAGGACCAGCTGGCCGCCACACGGGCTGACCTAGAGACCCTGGTGAGTGTTTAAATTATTTCTATATGCAAATGTATTTTTGTTGAATTATTGATGATTAGCCACTGACGATCTTAATGAATGCAGCGTGCCCAGCAGGGAGCAGTGAGGAGAGACCCAGGGGAGGCCTCCAGCTCGAGAGGACCCAGTGCAGAGCTGACTGCACTGGCAGAGCAGCTAGCCGGAGCGATCGCACGAGCCGAGGCAGCAGAGCGCGATCTCGCTTCACGGGTAAATTCCAAAACACAGATCCATTCAAATATTGATTATATAATTGTGCACTGATGAAATTCATTTTACAGACTGAGGAGCTTCGAGCCGCTCTTACCTGTGTTGATGAGGGCTTCCGTGCGACGAGCACACAGGTGAGTGGTTTAAATCATGTATTGCTTGTATTGCTAGATTACTGAATCATTGCATTTAATTGTGGAATTGATGATTTGCTTACCTGTTTACATACGACTCAGCTTCAGGCGGTACGTACTGAGTTGGCGATCCGCGATCAGCAGATCTCGGAGCTAGAGAGGTCCCTGAGGCGACGAGAGGAGCTGCCTCAGGACGTGGCCGAGCTGCGGGTGGCTCTTAAGCTGGAGCGACAGGAGCGTGCCCGGGAGCGTGAGGAGCGTGCTCGTGAGCGGGAGGAGTACCAGGCAGAGCGTGCTCGGTACCAGGAGCAGGTAGCAGCACGCGAGCGAGAGCTGGCAGACTCGAGGACCCAGTTGATCCTTTCTCAGGAGCGGCTACGAGTGTCTGAGGAGCGTCTCCAGCGAGGGCGTGAGCGAGCACGGGCCGCGGGGTACTCCTTCACCAGCTCCACCTTCGTGGCAGGCTCTTCCCTCCGAGAGAGGAGCGAGGCAGGGGGTCAGGTTCGGGTTCCAGCTTCTTCACAGGGGCCCATGCCTCCTCCACCAGCGCCCGCTCGGGACGACGAGGAGGAGGTTGAGAGTAGGAGAGAGGAGGGTGGAGGTGAGAGCTGAGCGACTTACTTGTACTCCTCCACCCTCACACCTGTACTCAGATATTCATGATGTGTATATATATGAGATTGACATGCCTTTGTTACCTGAGCACTTGTGTAGTCGTGGCTTTGTGTTTATGTATTTTGCTCTTTCCACGTTTTGCTTTGCCCTGTTTCTGCGACTGTAATTCACACTCTGAATAAACAGGTTAATTCATCTGTTCGACTTGGCCCCTTGCTTAATAAGCAAGGGGTGCCTTTACTTTTGTCCTTAATAGCGGGTCAAGGGGCCAAGCCTTTAATCAAACAAGGTAAATAAAATATCTGATAACGGGGAGATGCAAGCATGCATATGCAAACCATAAATAAAAGATGCCCATGCAAAAGAATGCAAGCATACATCGTGAAGAAATGCATTTTTTTTCTTTTTTCACTCATTTATATTTTTTTTGTTATTTTTCCTGAAAAATGCGCCTTAGAGTAGGTCGTGGTTTGCATAAAGACGCCCTAGAAGACGGCGTGAATTTGAAAAGGAAATCTGATTTTTGAAAAAGTAACGACCCGCGTAGGGACGTTATTCAGAAAGAGACGACCTAATCTAGGACGTTAATTCTATAAAAAGCGCCTTAGCCAAAAGCGTTAATTGAATTATTCTACAAAAAAGGGTTGACAAGGCTATCAAGACCACGGGTCCTACACGGTCACCATCTAAAATTCATTAACCTTTCTTGAGTAATTAAAAGGGGTTGACGTGGTCATAGTTGACTTGTATTCGAGATTTCGCACAGTGCAATTTCTTAAGTCCGTCTTGACCATCCTGCCAGTTCGTGACTTGCCACATAGAAAGGATGGAAGAAAATATAAGGGAAGCCCATAGGGGATTCTGAGATGCTCAAGGTAAGGTTACCTCCCCTACCCTATGCCTGTTGGGGTTCGGTCTTTGGCGTAGGGAAATTTGTTACCTTTTTGCCTCTTTTATATTGCATGCATACGCCCAAGGTTTTCCTTGCGGGGACTTTGCCCTCTTGACATGCTTTTCTTTTCACAACTTAACTTTCACTTCGGAATTGATTTGCATTGATGAATAAAAACCTAATTGTACTTGGGCTTTCGTGGCATTTGCTCCCTTTTGGGCCCTGACTTCCACCTACTAGGGCGGCGGATAGGCTTGGCGTGTCTACCCTGAGGTCTCCCTTCCTCCCTTATGGGCCGAAGAAGAAAAGAACGGGTATTGTCTTTCACTTTTAGTCAGGTTTTTGACTTTCCATCGGATTTTGCACTGCTTGAGTTCAAGAATAAAGCGTGTAGTGTGTGCGGGAGTCAACCCCCTTTTAAGTTAGCAAGACTGATGAATGAATTCTGAATTTTGACCTTTCGGACCTTGATCCTTCGTGTGCCATGGCACCAATTTTGATCTCTTCTATTTTTTTTGTTTGCTTTTTGGAATTTCTATTTTTTTGGTTTTTGGAAATATTCCACTTTGTTTTAGATTTTCTGAATCAATTTTCATCATTTTTTTTAGATTTTGAATCAAGGGTAGTATTTCTTAAGATACAAACCATTCCAAGGGTGAGTTAACTCTTCTCCTTCAGCATTAATCAGTTTATAAGCATTGCCTGGAAAAACGTCTTTTATAACAAACGGTCCTTCCCAATTGGGTTGGAGTTTTGAGCGGGGGCCACCCGGCTTTACGAAAATCCTCTTAATTACCATCTCACCGATTTTGAATTTTCTCTCAATCACTTTCTTTTGATAAAAACGCGAGAGCCTGTTTTGATAAATGCGTGCATGCTCAGCGGCGACCAGACGCTTCTCATCTAGGAGTTCCAATTGGACGAGGAGTGAATCACGACATTCATCAATAGAAAATTCCTTATCCAATTGTACTCGTAGAGAGGGAATGAGAATCTCATAAGGGACTACCGCCTCCATTCCATAAGTAAGGGCGAAAGGGGTTTGCCCAGTGGGGGTTCGAATGGAAGTTCGATAGGCCCAGAGAGCTTCAACTAGCTTGTCTGGCCAGTCCGAAAATTTATTAGCCTCACACGTCTTTTGACAATTTTTATTAAAGTTTTGTTAGTTGCCTCTGCTTGGCCATTGCCCTGCGGATAATAGGGAGAAGAATGATGCAATGCAATGTTATACCTATTGCAGAGATCCTTGATTTCTTGAGAGATAAATTGGGGTCCATTGTTGGTGACGATGGTGCTTGGGATGCCGAACCTTGCGATGATGTTCTTCATTATAAACTTGCAGACGGTTGACGCTTTGATCTCCACGTAAGCTTCTGCTTCCGCCCACTTGGTGAAGTACTCCGTTGCCGTGAGGATGAATGATTTTTGCTTGGTCAGGAGGTTCGAATCACCAAGAGGTCCAATGATATCAAAAGCCCACATGGAGAAAGGCCATGGGGAGGATGTAGGATGGAGTGAGGAAGCAGGAGAATGAATCTTGTCGGCGTGCAGTTGGCACTTAACACACCTTCGAACATAGATGGAACAATCCTCTTCTAGAGTTGGCCAATAGAAATCTAGCCTGAGGATCTTCTTAGCTAGCATCTGGCTATTCACATGACCACCACACACTCCAGAATGCGCCTCTTCTACAACTTTCCATGATTCATCATCGTCGAGGCATCTTAATAAAACACCGGTGAGCCCTCTCCTATAGAGCACACCTCCAATCAAAACATAACGCTGAGCCACTCTTCTAATTGCTTTCTTTTCTTCTGCAGTGGCTTCCTCGGGATAGGACTGATCATTGCAATATCTGGCAATCTCATAATACCAAGGCTTCTCTTCGTCAGCCAATTCTTCTTCCCAGTCTAAAAGCATGACCTCTTTGCCTTTAAGAGATTCCTTCTGCTTGTCCTTCTCAAGCACCTTATCCCTAATATCGAGGAATGCACGATCCTTAATAGCTGGCGTGTCACGCTGATGAATTAGAGGAACATGAAAATCACGCTCAGGAGGGAAGACTAAAGCAGAGGCCAAAGAAGCAAGAGCGTCAGCTAGGATGTTTTGGCTACGAGGAACATGGATGAAGATCAATTTGGTGAAGAGTTTGGCATAAGCTGAAGCAAGTTCCTGGTAGGGTTTGAGCTTAGGATTGATAGTGCGGCATTTGACCAACACCTGGCGCAGAATGAGCTGACTATCACCCACAATCCTCAAATGGGTGACACCATATCGATGAGCGGTTTGCAGACCGGCCAAAAGAGCTTCATACTCAGCTATATTATTGGTGGCGGGAAAAGTGAGCCGAGCAGCAAATGGGATGGTGACCCCTTCTGGTGTTAAAAGAACCATGCCGATCCCTCTTCCCTGGGAATTTAGAGCTCCATCAAAATGTAACGTCCACATAGGATCGTGGGGTTGATTAATGGACATTAGTTCTTCATCTGGAAACTCTGAATTGACAGGATCAAAACGAGGTAGAGGGTGGTGAGCAAGATGTTCGACAATGGCATAACCTTTGATAGCTTTCTACTGAATGTAAGTGATATCAAACTGAGAGAGGAAGCTTTGCCAGCGTGCTAATCGATCAGTGAGGACGGATTTTTCAAGGAGGAATTTAATCGGATTCATGCGAGCAATGAGGTGAACCTCGTGAGCTAGGAAATAGTGCTTTAACTTCTAAACTACCCAGACTAAAGCAGCGCAAGTCTTCTCCATGGCTGAATACCTCTGCTCACAGGGGTTAAGAAGTTTAGACAAATAGTATGCTGCCCTCTCCTTACCTTCTTCATCTACCTGAGCTAAGACATCACCTACAGAGTCATCCAGGACTGAGACATAGAGAACGAGTGGTTTGCCTGGAATCGGCGGCCTCAGGACAGGAGGATTGGCCAAATAATCCTTCAATCCGTCAAAGGCTGCCTGACACTTGTCATCCCAATTAAACTTGACTCCCGGCTTAGTAAGCTCGTAAAACGGCCTACATCTTTGTGAATGCTGGGAGACGAAGCGGCGAATGAATTGCAACCTCCCGATTAATCCTCGAACTTCCTTCAAATTCTTGGGAGGGGGCATATCTCTAATGGCCCTTGCCTTGTTGGGATCAACTTCAATTCCCCTCTTGCTAACAATGAAACCAAGCAACTTCCCTGATGAAACACCAAATACACATTTCTTGGGGTTCATCTTCAATTGATACTCTCGCGATCTTTGCAAGACCTTGGCTAGAACCCCAGGATGCTCAATCCTTGTCCTTGATTTCACAAACAGGTCATCCACATACACCTCAATATAGATGTGAATCATATCATGAAAAATCACCATCATAGCCCTCTGATAGGTGGCTCCAGCATTCTTGAGTCCAAAAGGCATGACCACATAACAATAAGTACCCCATGGTGTAGTGAATGATGTCTTCTCTTGATCTTCTTCAGCCAGACGAATTTGATTGTAACCTGAGAAGCCATCCATGAAAGAGAGAGTCTCAAATCTTGCCGTATTATCGATCAAAACATCAATATGAGGGAGGGGGAAGTCATCCTTAGGACACGCGCGGTTGAGATCCCGGAAGTCTATACAAATCCGAACTTTTCCATCTTTCTTCATAATCGGGACGATGTTAGCCACCCAATTGGGGTAGAGGACAACTCTAACAAATCTAGCCTTATGGAGCTTGTCGACCTCTTCTTTCATCTTTAAAGCCATATTAGGGTGGAAACGCCTCAACCGTTGCTTGACCGACACAGACCCTGGCTTAAGTGTAAGGCGGTGTTCAATGAGCGCAGGGTCTAATCCAGGCATATCTTCATAACTCCATGCGAACGTGTCCTTGTATTCTTGCAGGACCAAAATGAGCGCCTCCTCTTCGGAGGGCGGTAAATTCTTGCTTATGAGGACAATCCTAGGGTCTTCCTCGGTACCTAAATTAATTTCTTTGGTAGGCTCTTCTACAGAGGCTGATGGTTCGTCAAATCGTCTTATGCCACTAGCAAAAGCATCAGCCTCGTCCTCATATTCTTCATAACTTTCATCCCCCTCTTCAATAGGGTCTTCATCATTCATGATTTCATAGACACCCAAACCCTCATAAGAAATAACAGCATCCTCATATTCTGACTCTGGCAGGATGATTGGATTCTCTATAAATTCAGGAAGAGCTAAACAAGCCTGGCATCTGATAGCTAACTCCAACAGAAACCTATGGGGAATCTGCTTACCCTTGGACTTCTTATGTGAATCTACCCCTTGAATTTTAGCGTTAGCGGAAGATGAGGAGGAGCAACTAACTTGATCAGAAAAGGGAAGGGAAGGAGGTGAAAAAGTGGATACAGGAGGTAATACAGAGGAAGTCCCCTCACCAGAGGGGGAGAAAAGAGTTAGCAATGAATCTTGAAGGAGCGGCCCCTGGGTCGGGACGCACTCAGAAGAGAAATAGGAGGTCTCCTCAACAGAAATGGAGGATTGGAAATTTGGGAATTTGGCGTTTTTTTTTCATTTTTGTCTTTTTCTTCATTTTTATTTTCTGTTTCAAGAAGAAAGCAGTGTGAAGGGAGAATAGCAGGAGGAGTGGAAATTGCCAGATCAGAGAAAGATTGAATCAGTGATGGCCCGCGCGGGGGCGTGATGGAGAGTTTAGAAAATCGCTCGAGGAGCGAAGAAGGAATTGGGAGAGAAACTTGGATTGAATCTGGAGATAAATTGATTATAATCGGAGGCGGTCTTGGCACGCGACCAAATCGATGAGAATATAGAGAAGCAAGCACCGATGGATGCATGGAAGTGAGAGAAAAGAGGTCGGCCCACAGCCTGTCCACAGTGAATCCTTCTTCAAACGGAACATCTGGCTCTCCAGTATCAGTGTAGTCACTCAGCAGCTGCCTCTTATCCGTAATTGCAGCTGGCATCTCAATCAATTCATGAATAAGTGGCGGCCATTCCGGATCAGTCGGCATGAAGAGGCGGCTCAAAGAAATAGTAATATCCTGCATATCGAATCACCCGTACCAGTCACATTCTGGATCATCTATTTTTCTTCTTTTGTCAGGCCTTAAGGACTCCATGGCTTTGTATGTGGCCAACGGGGTAATATGACGAGTAAACTGTCTAGCATGAACATCCTGACAGTCTAATATGGAAGTGATTATTGTAGTCTGCTCATTATTTTGAAAGCCACCCGTGACAAAATATGTTTTCAATGTCCAAGTGAGCGGTTGGCGATCTGTTTTTAATGTGGATGTCATAAATGCCCATGGTTCATCTTTGTTTTTGCCTGGCCCTTTGTAACCTAGGCCACCTCGTGTGACCAGCTTCTGAGGTTTAACAGGCCTAATCCTGCCTTGACAGTTGGCACCCAGACCTTTGCCATTTTGATACCCCATTTTCATTAAGATGTTCCAGCCAGAGGTGTTCATCATGCTTTTCTTCTTCTTCCCCTTGGCAGGCAGGGGTGTCATAGCAACTGTTGTGACTTTTTCTGGCATTGGTCGTGGACAAGGGACGTCCAGCACAGATAATAGTGGCTTGTTGGCCAGCCACATGGATGGAACTGATGAAGCCACATGAATATCCTCCTCTGGCAAAATCGGCATACTGGTAACTTTAATAATGCGGCCCTTGTGTGGGAATTTAAGGCATTGGTGATTTGTGGAGGGCACCGCATCGAGTTGCTGAATGTAGGGGCGTCCCAGAATGCCATTAAATGTCGGATCCATATCCAGAACGTGAAAATCTGCTGTGATGGCGGCAGGACCCAAACTTACTTTTAACGTAATCATGCCTATAGGAGGTTTCTTCGTGTTATCATATGCAGTGACTGTGATAGTAGACGGCCGAATTTGGCTTTCCGGAATGCCACAACTTCAAGGTGCTAGGTGGCAAGACATTGATGGATGCCCCAGTGTCCACCAGACATTGCTTAACAGCCACCTTATTAATGTCAACTGTGATGCATAGAGCGTACTTTCTTGCTGGGAGTGGCGCCAGTTCATGTTCATGGAAAGTAATTACCGGCTGACTGCTAGCAGGCGTTAAAACCGTGACTATCTGCTCAACTGGAATGTCCTCATTAACCATCACCTTTTGCAGATATTCTTTCAAGGCTAGCTGATGAGTGGTGGACCTTTTAATTAGTTCCAGGATTGAAATCCTTGCTGGTGTTCGGTCCAAGTGCTTTAGCAAATCGTACTGAGTCCCTGGCACTGACTCTTGTTCTTGTTCTTGCTCTTGCGGCCCTTGCACGGGCTCTAACTCTCTCTGTGGAAAAATGCGGTGGAACATCCGTCCACTGCGGAGCGGTGCCACGCCTAGGCGTGCCTCTGTCGGGGCAAGTGTGGGAGGAGGATTAGAAGAAGAAGAAGGTGTGTTGGTGTTAAGAAGTGGTGGAGTGGGAGTTCCCGCAGAGGGAATCCCCGTAGAGGGTGTTGGTGCCCCGGTAGGAGGCGTAGGAGTAGAAAGGGATACCCGAATGCGGGGGGAATTGGTGGGTGGTGGAATGAGAAGAGTTCTGGGTACAAAAGGTGGCGGAACCGATGGTGGGGGGATCCTTGCCGGTGAAGGAGTAGTGGTGGCGGGTGCAGTGGGCGTTGGCGATGGGCGGATGAGGAGTGGTCTAGATGGCAATGGCGAAGGGTTGGTGGTGGATGGGTTTTGTTGTGGCGTAGGCTGTGGAGGTGGTAAGCGTGTAAGAAGGGGGCGAACCGGCAAGGTTGGAGAGTTGGTGGTAGGAGGTGGATTAATGGGGCGCAGAAGAGATCGACCCGCTTGAGGGGTAGGAGAAGGAAAAGGGGTGCGCAAGAGGTGCGGAGGTTGATTTTGATTATGATAAAGTGCCCCGACAGAGGCGTTTTCTTCATGCCATCCCTGCCCTCTCTCCACCTCATGGAGAGACGTGACAGGGTTTACGTGTTGGTTTGGCGGGTGCTCCGGCAGTGGATTATGGACGATCCCCATGTCGTGCTGAGGCGCTGGAGCTTGTTGTTGCTGCTGTGGAGCTGGTTGCTGTGGCTGCTGAGCCTGTTGCTGCCGAGGGGACCTTCTTTCTTTCATGGTGGCGATGAATTGTCTCATCTCATCCCAATTGATGTCACCCTGGTCATTTAGGTCATAAATGTAATCTCTGAAGTGGAAGCAACGATCAAGGTTGTGACCAGGTGCACGATGGAAAGCGCAGTAACGAGATGTGTCAACATTAGCGGGCCACACTGTTCTTTCCCTTGGTAACATGAGCAAATTGGCGGCCATTAAAGCATTGAAAATATCGGGAGACTTTCTGGTAGTGGAGGGTAGTGGTCCCTTTTGGGGCCAAGTGGTGGTCTCCGTTGTTGTTGGCCATAGTTTGTAGGTGGTGGTACCTGTTGGTACTGTTGCGGAGCTGGAGGGTTAGCGCGGGGCGCTTGGCTTGGCGGTGAAGCAAAGGAATGTTGGGGTGCGAATTGGCGTTGTGGAGTGGAGTTGAAATGGGGGTTTTATGGTGGAGGTGGGTTAGGTCGTGGGTTAGCTTGGTGGTGGGGGTGGCCAACTACACCAACCTGCTCATTTGCAATAGTGCCCTCTGTCGTGGGCCCGCTGTTGTTGACAGTTGTGGTTTTCTTGAATAGCCGTGACTTTGGCTCAAACATGCCCATAATGGGCGAATCCTTCATCTGCGTCTGGATATAACGAGCCCTTTCATAGAGCTCCTCCATGGTGGTTAACCTATTCATGGCCAAGATATGCCGGAACTGAGGAGTTGCATTGGAAATTATCATCTTGACTTGTTCTTGTTCCGACAGTGTATCTTTCAGCTTTTCGGCCATCAACCGCCATCTATCAGCAAACATTATGAAGTCTTCCTCGGGTTTCATTTTTTTCCGCAACCAGGTCCGTGAGTGAGA
The DNA here is from genome assembly GCA_022559845.1 of Amorphophallus konjac. Classification (NCBI taxonomy): domain Eukaryota; kingdom Viridiplantae; phylum Streptophyta; class Magnoliopsida; order Alismatales; family Araceae; genus Amorphophallus; species Amorphophallus konjac. Next base: position 442,636,682 of record CM040122.1, read on the forward strand.
GGGAGGGTCCGACCCGGTCTCTGTACTTCTGCAAGAACTTCCTCTGAACGATATCAAAGTCACCGGCATCAGCAGGATCCAATGAATAGAACCATTCAAGGGCTGGCCCCTCCAGAGATCTCCTGAATAAGTAAGCCAAGGAGGCCTTGTTGTCTTGCCAAAAGGAGGTCTCGTACATGAAATCCTTCAAATGAATAAAAGGGTTACCAGTCCCATTATATCGCCGGAAGTTTGGCATCTCAGATGGTGGTAAGTGGAAGACTGGCAATGTAGGGAGCGAGATCTCCGGGGCATTCTTAGCCATAGTGACCTTCTTCAGTTGCTCTTCCATGCTTGCCAACTTCTGAAGCAGTAGAACATTAGTGTCGGACTCGACTGGGGCCGGATTTTGAATAAAAGAATGCGGTATAGGCGTCCGTAGAATTCGGGGAGGTTGGAGAAATTGATGCCTAACCGCAGAGTGGCTCGCCTGTTGGGCCGGCATGGCCGTACCGGGCGTTGGTGGATGGGGAGGTTTATGCAGGACCGCTTGGTCATTAACGGGGTGATGGCCACTCTCGGCCGGAGGGGGATTAGAGGACGAAGAAGGAACAGACTTTCCTTTCAAGGCGGCCTGAACTGCCTGCCGCTGGGAATCATCCAACTGAGATAGTGCATTAATTAAATCCGTGACATTGAAGGATGGGGAAGGGTTCCCCGAAGTATTGGAGGGTAAAGTCTGAGAAGAGGGCACAACCTCTTGAGGAGTGGTATCAACCACATGGACTTGAGGGTAATGAGACTGAGGAGGAGGGTAATTTCCTCATGATAGATGGAATCTTGGAGGGGAGTTTCATATTGACCAAAAACATTCTCATCCTCATCATCGTAAGAATATCCGTAGCCTGCCATGTTGATGATTTTACCTGAACGGAGTTGCATGTTTAAGAGGATAGACGGCCTTATAAATGAATTATCAAACAAAACCCACTCAATCCAAACAAGCCAAATCAACCCAAGCAAGTTTATGCAACCAAGTTGAGATGAACGTAAGATTTTAATGTTCCGCTTGAGATTAGAGTGGATTAAATTGTAGAATAATTCCCTCTTTTGCAAAGTGAAACCTAGTTTATCCAAGTGTGATCTCCGGGTTAACTAGATTCTTTCTCTCTCTTTACCAACGATAGGTTCTCTATACTCCGGGTACTTCAAGGGTACAACCAGCCCGGCGTCCGTGAGAGAATCCACGGGTGCGGGGACTTACGGAGGTCTTGGAAAAGGGATTTCTGGTCCAAAGAGACGGAGTGCTCAATGGAGGGTTGTCCCGATTCCAAGAGAGGTGTGTGGAATCCTGGTGTAGAGAGAGGAGGTCTCTCAACCAAATGTCACAAGATGTAAAATAATACGATCAGATCACAGCAATATAGGCAAGCAATGTAATAATCAATCCAACAATCACAGACAGCAACAGGAAGCAGGTTTCTGTAAAAACGCAGGAAAGAGACGACCTGGGACAGGTCGCTATCAACCAAAGAGACGACAGAGTCACTGTCGTGAATCACTGTGAAAGCCCACGAGCCAGCAGTGAGAAAACGAAACACGCCTCTGGGTGAGGCGCTATGATCTAAAAGGACGCCTCTTTGAGAGGGCGTCAAATCTGAAACCGCGCCTGGATGTGAGACGCTATGCAATAAAAGGGCGCCCTGTGGCAGGGCGTGAATTCACAGATAGTGTGATAAAAGCAGTAGAATAATTAAAGACGCCTTTGCAGAAGACGTAACACAGAAATAAAACGCCCTGGATGAAGGCGTTAAAAGAAAACGCGCCTCTGGTTGAGACGTTAATTAAGGAAATACATCAAACAATCACAAACTGGCTGATCCCGGGAGTGTGCAGTGTGCACGGTGGAGGGTGCCCGTGGGGCACAAAAGGAGAGGTACCGTGGGTACCGAGGGGGAAGGGCACACGTGGGTGCCGAAGGGGAAAGGGCACACGTGGGTGCCAATAGGAAAGGGCACACGTGGGTGCCAAAAGGAGATGGTAATCAAAAGAAAAACAGTGGAAGTCCCACCGTGATCGCCAATTTGTAGATCGTGATAAATCCACACATGAAGAAGAATTCAAATATGAGAAAGCATAATAAAAATAAGGGGAGATGATGATATAATAGGAAAAGAAGAAGCACGTGGTGCTACTAAGGAGGGTGATCGCCAGAGGGGTTACCTCAATAAGAAACAAAGAAGATCGCGAATACCTGGTGAAAAAATAGAACGCGGGATGGATTGTGAATTCCTCCTCCTCCTTCAATCGGCCGGCCGATGAAGGGGGTTTTCCTCTATTGATTACCTTGTAAAAGAGACAAAACACACAAGCAAAAGAAGTGGATCAGCCGAGTGAACGTAGTATCAATCCCAAAGATGATATGATGATGAAATAAGAACAAAACATGCGCACCTTTTTTTTTGTTTTAAAACCCCTAAAGAAATAGGGAAGGAGGAGATATGATGAAGCTAACGTGAAAAGGGAAAAGAATACAGTGGACGTGATGATGATCGATGAAAACAAAACAACATAAACAAAATAAATAAAGAAACCCTGCTGTCCCTGACGACAGTAAAGGGAAACCAAAGTCGATGCTGCTATTGACAGGAAGAAGAGGAAGCAGAGGAAGCAGAGCCCTTCTAAAAAAAATCGCACAGGAAGAAGATGAAGAGCCTCTGTAACCTCCGAACTCGGTGAACTCCTGTTCTCGTCCACTCTCCTTTTTCCCTCCCGTAACCTCGCGTGAGATCGATCAAGGAGTTCTTTTATAAGGTTTCAACCGAAGATAAGCTCAAACTTAGAAAGATAAGAACAAGCAATGGTTTAAAGAAGACAGGAGTCTAGTTCAATTCGAGCAAGGAGACCAAAGAAAGCGGGGAACTCTCCAGGAAAGACGAGTTTAAGCAGGACACCGAAAAGGGGAGACACGACCTTCAGAAGGGCGTCAAATCTCAAATTGACGACCTAGATCAAGACGTTACTCAAAAACACGACCATGATCAAGGGCGTCACTTCCTGGATTCAATTTTGGCAATAAAACTTACTTTATTTGAAAATTATGATAAAACACCTGAGATGAAGGCGTTACTTGAAAACACGCCCTGAGGAAGGACGTTAATCAATAATTTGAATTTATTTTGAAACCGGATAATACCAGGAATTGACGCCCTGACATTTGGTCGTCCTTTCTTTTGAACACGCCCTAGATAAGGTCGCTATATAAAACACGCCCCTCTTCAGGTCGCAAATCACAAAAATGCAAGAACAAACCAAAAAACACACAAAAATAGAAAAACTTCATATTATGAATATATTGAAGTTCACTTTGGGGCGTCAACATAGTGACATGAGATTTGATCAACATAGCGTCAATTTTGGCGTGTCTACATGAAGCCTCACCAGGTTTGGTGAGGGGTGGACGTAGGATTTCCGCCGTTGCATCCGAACCACCTTAAAAACCGCTGTGCATCGTGTTTTCAATTGTGGTTTGGTCCTTTTCTCCTATCCCCATTCTACGCGAGTGTGAGTGTATATCATTGTTCATTATTCATCCACGTCCATATTGAATAATCTATCTAATCACCAAATAGATTTCGACAAACTCTTTTTGTGATTGAATAGATTTGAATCTCTTTATTAGCATATTATTACATTTTTTACAAAAGACCAAAACTTTTAATAAATTTGTAAACACCCAATTCACCCCCCTCTTGGGTGTCATTGATCGCGGGACTTCATCCTCTCTTTCACACCAGAGAGAAAGGGAGAGATCAAGTCATTGCTGATGTCTTCTTCCAGTGGACCGTTGAGGTGGATAGGGAGGTGGACATATTCCATAGCACCATCTCTACGTGTGGGTCTTACGACACGATGGTCTACTCCTCTCTTTGGTTGCATCTGCCGCATTTGGAGATAGACGTCGAGTAATTCCACGTGTTGGGTTTCCCTGACGGCTTCCCGTTGCGACGGTCGTAGATACCATACAACATGAGGGCCACTAATGGTAAGGATGTCTTGTCTACCTTCCTTTGGCGTCACATCTTTCTCTCTCGTAGTTCGACACAATGCTCTGCAACACGGTGGAGGAACTTGGGACTATCGGGATAAGGATTCTTTGGGAAAGCACTAACCTCCAAGTGTGGACGGTGGGGCCGCTCGTACCCATGGATGACGAGCAACCCACGGCGAGGAATAGTAAGAGGCCCGAGATCACGACAAAGGCTTGCATCGACTGGCTAGGTCTCCATTTGTTCGGTTCTATCCTCTACATCTTCTTCAGCTCCCAGAACACTGTCTCAACTTCATAGATGATGGCGCTCGCCACGGGGCTGGCATTGAGCGGTGTGGTGTTCATATGGGTGATCCGACCACCCATTGGGTTTGACTTGGGCAATGATGCTGGAGGGGTTTGAGGAGGAGGTAAGGCAGAGGAACCGTCGGCTCCTGGTGAGCGTTTGGGTGCTGCAGATGGAGATCCTCTCCCACCGGTCCACCAGCGGCGCCTTCCTCAGCCACTGCTGATGGAATTCTATCTTGGAGAGCCTAAACAAGGGGGTACTGGTCATCGACTGGCCGCTGGCGTCAGAGCAGTTCTACAACATAAAGATGATGCTGAAGGAGTTGGGGGTGTGCGTGTCGCTGGTGAGGGGCGTTGAGGAGGACGTCGTGAGCGAGGAGGTGGAGTGTAATGCCCCAGATTTTTCGGATACTTTTCGTGGGTCTCGGAGTGTGTTTTGTGATTTACACGTGTTTTTTCCTTATGTGCCTTCGGAACACTGTGCAGGGTGAACCGTGGCGTTCTCTGACTCCGGAACAGTATCGGCGCGTTGTGCTCCTCCCGAGGATATCGGAGGTAATTTTTTTTATTTTTTTGAATTTCTAGAATTTTTGAGTTTTCTATATATATTAACCTATTTTTCTCTCTCTCCCCATCTCTCATTTCTCTCTTCCCTCCCTCTCTCTTCGCACACTCTCTCCTCTCTCCCTCTCTTCTCCGGCGGCCGACGAAGGTGGACAGGGGTGAGGCGGCAAGGATCGTGGGGCGTGGAGCGCCGAGGATGGAGCGAGGATCGCGATGGTGGAGGCGGTTCGTGGGATCGCGAGCCGACGGAGCTTTAAACGGTGTTTTCTTCGTGGATCGGCGTCCACGGCGCGTCGAATCTTCGGTTGAGGTATGGAGATGGACCCCCAGCTTGTGTACTTCATTTTCCGTGAGTTTTGTAGGCCGTGGCCAGCCGAGCGGGTTTATTTTCGCATTTTGGGCAAAAATGCATGTTTTTGGGGTGTGAGCCGGATCTCCCATTTTACGGTATTTTTGGCCGACCCAGGGGTTTAGATGCATGCCTAGGGGCTTGGGGAAGGTTTCCCCTTTTGTTTCCCCTTCACCTGGGGGTGAACGGGGCGTGGAATGGATTTCTTCGCGATTTCCGCCATTTTCAGGCGTGGACTGAGAACGCGCTAGCCAAGGTAGGTGCGTTCTTGAAGATTGCGTCGCCCCGATAGAGCGCGTTCATCGGGGAAGATGAACAGTAAGGCAATTCCTATCGCGCTATAGGGTCATAGCGCGATCTGATCTTGAACACGCTATGCAAAGATAGCGCGTTCTTCGAGGTGACAAGTCGGGCGGCCCAGGGCGGGTAGTCTATGGCTGATCATGCCTCCCTTGGCCGTGACTATCTCGGGCACCCCGTGAGTACCGTGACCATGTTTTTGGGTGTCCGGAGTTTCAATGGAAGATGATTCTCGAGTGGGCCATGTTTTTGGCCTTGGACCGCGAGTCCAGTTATCCGGCCAGAAGCTGGAGGTTCCTTAGTTCCCTTGGTAAGGGAGGGGTCTTGGCGGCTCGTGGGCTGCCTCGGTATTCATGCTACCGTAGTTTCTGACCTAGGCATAGGGCAGATTGACGGCGTGGAGCTGTCCCTGTACAACGGTCTTGACCCCGAGTGTAACGACCCGAGAATCCGATTACCGGGAAGGCCCGATAACCCGAGACTCGCACCGCCACCCACGAGCCCGAAGACTCGGAAGGGTTAAAAGGATGGTGTGGAGACTACACAAGTATCACAAATAATTGCAGAAATTAAACAGTTATAACATTAAGCAGGAAATAAATTAACATTTTACATGGTCCATAATAGAAATGTTAATTTATTGTCCACTAGACCTAGTGAACCCAACGGTCCTTGAGTCACGAGACTCGGTGTAACGACCCGAGAATCCGATTACCGGGAAGGCCTGATAACCCGAGACTCGCACCGCCACCCACGAGCCCGAAGACTCGGAAGGGTTAAAAGGATGGTGTGGAGACTACACAAGTATCACAAATAATTGCAGAAATTATATAGTTATAACATTAAGCAGGAAATAAATTAACATTTTACATGGTCCACAATAGAAATGTTAATTTATTTCTGCTTAATATTATAACTGTTTAATTTCTGTAATTATTTGTGATACTTGTGTAGTCTCCACACCATTCTTTTAACCCTTCCGAGTCTTCGGGCTCGTGGGTGGCGGTGCGAGTCTCGGGTTATCGGGCCTTCCCGGTAATCGGATTCTCGGGTCGTTACAGCTGGTATCAGAGCGCGGTTGTGGAATTACATGAGAATTATAGGTAATTGTAGTGGTCCACTAGTCCACAGTAATGATGTACAGGTGACGTTGGCATTGGGCACCGCGGGTTTATTTTGACCTTGCCGTTTTCATGTTTTCTGTCTTGTGCTTTAGGAGCGAGTATGGCGCCGAGGCAGAGCTCTCGCTCTCAGCAGGGGCAGTCGGCTGGAGGCCAGGAGATCCAGCAGGGGGTCTAGAGGGACCAGGAGGAGCATAGTAGAGCACCACCGGGAGCTACCGAGGCCGCGGCTACTGCGAGGGTTCCGGGGGCCGAGGATTTTTTCCGTGGCATGTACCAGCTTATGTCTCAGCAGTTCGGCGGAGAGGCTGGTGAGGGCTCGTCAGTCAGGGGTGGACCAGGCCGAGCAGTGAGGGACTTCATGCCGTTCCATCCACCTTACTTTAGCGGCCAGGCAGACCCTGATGCGGCTCGTGATTGGCTCGATGAGATGGAGCGGGTGTTCAATTCTGCGAAGAGTGCTGCCGAGGACAGAGTGGTGTTGGCCTACAACCAGTTACAGGGTACGGCTCGGAGGTGGTGGTCTTCCGAGTGGAAGACGTCTTTTCAGCTTCGTCCACTTGAGCAGATCGAGTGGGATGATTTCGTCAGTGCTTTCGAGCGTACGTACTGTCCAGATTATGTTGCTACGCAGCGGATGCGGGAGTTTCTGGAGCTGGTGCAGGGTGACATGTCCGTGTTGCAGTACAGGGCCCGATTTGTCGAGCTGGGTCAGTATGCACCTCACATCATGGATCATGAGAGGGTGAAGACCGCGCAGTTTGTACAGGGCTTGAGGCTGGAGCTGAGGCACCATCTGATCGCGAATGGGGCCACTGATCTAGAGACAGCATCTCGTGTTGCGGCTTCTTTAGAGATGGATATGCAGAGGATCCGAGGACCGATCAGCCAGGGGTAGTCCTTGTCAGGTCACAGCCAGCAGTCGGCTACCCAGCATCAAGGTTCTTTCCAGCATGCGCCGGGTGGTTCAGGAGTACCGGCATCGGCAGCTTCGGTGACGGGACCTGCGTCCTTTGGCACGAAGGTCAAGAAGTTCTTCGCGAAGAATTTCCGAAAGAAGAAGTCCAAGGATCAGGGGCAAGCTTCATCGGGCAGTGTACAACAGCCGATTCCTTTGCAGCGCCAGGGATCAGGGGGTGGATCGCGAGGACCTTGTCCATGGTGTGGTGGGACCCACCCAGGCAGGCAGTGCACGGCGCCGATCATCTGTTTTCGATGTGACCAGCCAGGGCATATGGCACGCTACTGTCCTCAGAGGCCGCCGCAGCAGCAGTTTCCTCAGCAGCAGTAGGTTCCTCAGCAGCAGAGGCAGCAGCAACAGTATCCGTCGCTACCCAGGTCAGCTAGTGTGGGAGGCAGGCAGAGGGCTCGGGGCCAGATCACGCACATGACCAGGGCAGAGGCAGTGGCGTCGCAGCTCGTGGAAGGTACCGTTCAGATTTTAGGTTGTGCGGCTCGGGTTTTAATTGATTCTGGTGCGTCTCATTCGTTTATTTCGGAGGATTTCGAGTCGAGCGTCGAGGAGCCGGTGACCCAGTTGTCCTGTGATTTGACAGTGGAGTTGCCTTCGAGTGATTTTATGATCACTCCGTATTGCTTCGATCAGGTTCCGGTTTGGATCGATGGGCGGAGTATGCCAGGCATGTTGTATACGTTGCAGCTTCGGGATTATGATGTGATTCTAGGCATGGATTGGCTCGAGACCCATGGAGCGGTGGTGGATTGTGGAATGAAGAGGGTCTACTTCCAGCATCCGAGCAAGAGGACCTTCTATTTCCAAGGTATCCGTTCCGCCTCTTCTCGATTCCTTATCTCTGCTATTCGAGCCCGTCGATTGCTTGATTCTAGTTGTCAGGATTTTCTCGCGTCCGTGGTTGTGACTGAACGGATGGAGCCGGATGTCGAGGACATTCCGGTGGTGTGTGAGTTTCCCGACGTTTTTCCCGAGGAATTGCCTGGATTACCTCCCCAGTGGGAGATCGATTTCGTGATCGAGGTTGTGCCTGGTACGGGACCTTTGGCGAAGGCTCCCTACCGTATGTCCCCCGCTGAGTTGAGGGAGTTGAGGGCGCAGTTGCAGGAACTGTTGGCCAAGGGGTATATTCGTCCTAGTTTTTCCCCTTGGGGTGCGCCCGTGTTGTTTGTGAAGAAGAAGGACGGTAGTCTGCGCTTGTGCATTGACTATCGGCAGCTGAATGAAGTGACCATTAAGAACAAGTATCTGTTGCCGCGGATTGATGATTTGTTCGACCAGCTGCAGTCTGCGCGAGTGTTCTCGCGGATTGATTTGCGGTCTGGTTACTATCAGCTGAGAATTCGCGAGTCTGATGTGGAGAAGACTGCGTTCAGTACGAGGTACGGGCATTATGAGTTTTTGATGATGCCGTTCGGGCTCACCAATGCCCCTGCAGCCTTCATGCACTTGATGCAGAGGGTGTTTCATCCGTATTTGGACCAGTTCGTGGTCATCTTCGTGGATGACATCCTTGTTTATTCGCGGTCTGCCGAGGAGCACGCGTACCATTTGGGTGTGATGCTGCAGACGTTGCGAGATCACCAGTTGTATGCGAAGCTCAACAAGTGCGAGTTTTGGCTCAGCGAGGTGCACTTTCTGGGGCACGTGATTTCTGGTGTTGGCATTTCCGTGGACCCCGCCAAGGTCGAGGCAGTGATGCAGTGGCCGAGGCCGAGGTCGGTGACGGAGATCCGGAGTTTCTTAGGGCTTGCGGGTTATTATCGTCGGTTTATCCAGGATTTTTCTCGCATTGCGGCCCCGATGACTAGGCTCACGTGGAAGGATGTGTCTTTCGTTTGGTCCGAGGAGTGTGAGCAGAGCTTCAGGGAACTGAAGAGATTGCTCACCTCGGCTCAGGTGTTAGTTTTATCTTCTGGATCGGGAGGTTTCGTGGTGTGTACATATGCTTCCGGTGTTGGGTTGGGAGCTGTGTTGATGCAGCATGGTAGAGTGGTGGCTTATGCATCTCGGCAGCTAAAGCCCCACGAGGAGAACTACCCTACCCATGACCTTGAGTTGGCGGCGGTAATCTTCGCGCTGAAGATTTGGAGGCATTATCTGTACGGCGAGAAGTTCGAGGTGTTTACTGACCATCAGAGTTTGAGGTATGTGTTCTCGCAGAGAGATCTGAACCTCAGGCAAAGGCATTGGATGGAGTTCATGAAGGATTATGACTTCACCCTGTCTTATCAGTCGGGCAGGATGAATGTCGTTGCTGATGCCTTGAGTCGGAAGGTTGCGGTCAGTACCTTGATGTTGAGGAAGTGGAGGCTCTGGGAACAAGTGTCCGAGGTATCTTTCAGGCTCAAGATTCCCCAGGAGCCAGGGTTGGCAGTGCTTGCGAGTCTGACTGTCACTCCTGCTATCTGTCGTCAGGTGGCAGAGGCTCAGCATCCAGACCCTGAGTTGTCCCGGATTCTAGCTATGGCTGATGTGGAGCTGGGTGAGAATAGCGCTGCTAGGTTTCGCGACAGGCTGTACGTCCCAGCGGAGGAGCAGGTTCGTCGTGCGGTGTTAGGCGAGGCTCATGGGAGCAGGTACACTGTACACCCGGGTGCGACGAAGATGTATCAGAACTTGCGGAGGCAGTTCTGGTGGCCTGGCATGAAGAGAGATGTCGCAGAGTTTATGGCCAGGTGCCTGATCTGTCAGCAGGTGAAGGCGGAGCATCAGCGACCAGGAGGTACTCTCCAGCCCTTGGATGTTCCTGCTTGGAAGTGGGACCATGTGACCATGGATTTCGTGGTGGGATTGCCGAGGATCCCGAGTGGGCAGGACCGTATTTGGTTGCTGGTGGATCGGCTGACGAAGGTGACGCGGTTGTTACCGATCAAAGTCAGCTGGAGCGTGTCTAAGTTGGCTCCTCTTTATGTGGAGCAGATCGTGCCATTGCATGGGGTTCCCATTTCGATCGTGTCGGATCGGGATCCGCGCTTCACTTCTGGATTCTGGAGGAGTTTCCAGCGAGCTCTTGGCACGGAGTTGGCATTTAGCTCGGCGTATCATCCTCAGTCAGATGGTCAGTCTGAGAGGACCATTCAGACTTTGGAAGACATGCTGAGATCCTGCTGCCTGGAGTGCAGGGGAGTTGGATTCATCACCTACCGTTGGTGGAGTTTGCCTATAACAACAGATATCATTCGAGCATCGGCATGGCTCCTTATGAGGCATTGTATGGGCATCCTTGTCGGACTCCACTTGATTGGTTTGAGGTGGGTGAGCGTGTTTTGACGGGACCGAAATTGGTGCAGCAATGTGTGGATGTTGTGCACCTGGTTCGTCAGAACATGTTGGCGGCCCAGAGTCGACAGAAGAGCTATGCTGACCGTAGTAGGCAGCCTCTCGAGTTCGCCGTGGGCGATCATGTGTTCTTGAGAGTTTCTCCGATGAAGGGGGTGATGCGTTTTGGACGGCGTGAGAAGCTGAGTCCCCGCTATATTGGTCCTTTCGCGATTATGGAGCGCATCGGTGAGGTTGCTTACCGGTTGCAGTTACCTCCTGAGTTGGCGTCGGTGCATGACGTGTTCCACGTCTCGATGTTGCGGAAGTATTTGCCCGATGACTCTCATGTGCTCGAGTTTTCTGTTTGGCCTGAGGTGACTCCAGATCTTTCTCTCCCAGAGTTTCCGATCCGCGTGGAGGATAGGCGAGAGCAGCGCCTGCGGAACAAGGTTATTCCATTGGTAAAGGTCGTGTGGCAACGACACTCTGGTGGTGAGGCTTCATGGGAACGTGATGACGAGATGCGTCAGCAGTTCCCATATCTGTTTGAGTGAGTCTTCCTCTTCTTTCCCCTTTGGTTGTTCTCAATTTCGATGACGAAATTTCTTAAGGGGGGAGGGCTGTAATATCCCGGACCTTTCGGATCCTTTCTTCGTGGGTCCCGGATCTGGTTTTCAGAGTGTCCAGCTCCGCTACGTCCGAAATTTCGTTTCAGACATCTTTCATGTTCGGATCGACGCCATCCGGAGTTATTTCGGAGGCCCGGAGGCGTTCCGCGGCTTTTCCGTGTGTGTTTTCCGATTTCCGGTGTGTGTTTCGGCTTTTACTTCGGAAGCTCGCTGCGGGTGAACCGGGCCGTTCACCTGGGCACGAGTGGTACCGTTGCAATCGGTGCATTCCAAGGATCGCGGGGGTGTAATTTTCTATTTTTTGGAATTTTCCAGATTTCCTATAAATACCCCCTATTTCTCTCTCCTCCCTCACCTTCTTCTGCTTCTTCTTCTTCTTCTTCCTCCTTCCTCCTCCACCGTAACCCTCCCTCTCTCCCTCTCTTCCTCCCGTTCGAGCGCGGCTAGCTCCTCTCTGGCTGCTGACAGCGGCGGGGCGACGGCGCGGTGACGTGGGCGGCGGCGAGGCGATCGTGGGGGCGTGCGGCGAGCGTGGGAAGCTTGAAGGACGAGGGTTTCCAAAGGCGTTCTTCGTGGTTTGTGGGCGAACCGGCAGAGCATTCGCTCCATTGAGGTAGGGTGACGTTCCTTAGCCTCTTGCCGTTCATTTCCGTGGTTTGTAGGCCGCGGGGAGGCCGAGAGGGGTTTGATTGAGCGGGTTTGGGGTTTTCCATGATTTGGGGAGAGCTCGCCCGATCTATGGTTTTAGCCCGCGATTTTGCGTTTGGATGGCTTAGATGCATGCTAGGGGTCCCCAGGGGTCTTCCCCTTTGTTTTCCCCCTCTCCTGTGGAGGTATGGGGGCGTGGTGGAAGTTTTTGGGGTTTTCCCACCGTAGCGTGCTCGGGAGTGTGTAACGGTCACTCCAGTGACCGTCACATGCTTGTGACGCCCCTAGAGGGGTGCGTTACATTCCTGAGTAGTGTTTTTGGGGGTCGGGGGCTGTAACGGCCCCACGATAGACCGCCATTTGCCTATGACGCGCTTGGGTAGGGCCGTCAGGGGCTTTCGACCGTTGGTTTGTGACCGTTGGGGGTCAGGCCATGTAACGCACCAGGCTAGGCGCGTTACATGCGTGCAACGCGCTGGGGCAGGCGCGTTACTTCTGTTTTCACCCCAAGTGTGAGGGCCATGTAACGCGCTGGGCCAGGCGCGTTACATGCGTGTGACGCGCCGGGCTGGGCCGTTACATCCCTTTTGTCTTTGGGAGCGTGGGGGGTGTGTGTAACGCATGGGGCCAAGCGCGTTACATTCTTGTAACGCGCCTGGACCAGGCCGTTACATACCTTTCCCCTCTGACCGTGTGACGGTCTGTTTTGAACCGTTAGGCACATGTAACGGTCTCGCCTAGACCGTTACTTGCTTGTGACGGCCCTAGGGTGGACCGTCACATGCCTGGTTGCCCCATGAGGGTGGCAACCCTGTTTTTACTCGGACTGTGGCCACCGTGCGACGGGGCTGGTGCGTGGGGTGATTCTCACACGTTGTTGGATTCGGACGTTGTTTTCCGTTGACTCGAGAGTCTACTCCTTTGTGACCCTCCACTAGTCGTAGCCTATCAGTACGCGTGTGCTGATCGCACCAGGGAGTGGTGTACGGGCATACCCTGAGGACGGTGTTAGACTGGTTACCGTCGGGTCCCTCGTCACATCAGAGTCCAGTGCCAGGGGAAAACCAGTCAGAGGGCTAGACCTAGGACGCGTGGTCTGTGTGTGCACACGTGGTTGGGGACAGTGGACGCACGTCGACGGGCGTGACCCCAGCTAGTCACTTGTTTGTGGTTACTTGTACGGTGTTCGCGCCTCTGGTAGGAGCTACCACGCCAGGCGGTTCACCTGCGGCGCGGCGTAAGACGTCAGGGGACGCTACCGGCTGTGCTTCTAGTGGGTGGTACTCCTGTCGAGTACGGAGTGGCAGTCTGTCAGTCGTGCGTTTTCGACCTTCGGGTTTTGTCGGGTTGGCCGTTGAGCTTCGATCTTCTTACCGTGGCACGTGTGTCGGTTTACATGCCATGGGACATTTGTTCTGTAGAGTACAGGGCTCTCTTTTCTGAGGTACTCTCCTACCGCTAGTGTAGTGGTTTCTCGTTTTATGAGGTAGGGTTCGAGTGATCCCTACTGAGTCTTGTTCCGAGACTCATTCCCTGCGTGTTTTCACCGTGTTTCAGGTGAGGCGCCGCCCCGGGGGAGCGCGTCTCGGGTGCAGCGTGGTGCGGGTGCCCAGAGGTAGTACCAGAGGTCAGAGCCGGGGTATGCCCCGTGTAGCTGTACTTTTCTTCCTTGTCACTATACTAGTCATGGACTATTGTTATTGTTGTTAATTTCTATTGTGGACCATGTAAAATGTTAATTTATTTCCTGCTTAATGTTATAACTGTTTAATTTCTGTAATTATTTGTGATACTTGTGTAGTCTCCACACCATCCTTTTAACCCTTCCGAGTCTTCGGGCTCGTGGGTGGCGGTGCGAGTCTCGGGTTATCTGGCCTTCCCGGTAATCGGATTCTCGGGTCGTTACACCGAGTCTCGTGACTCAAGGACCGTTGGGTTCACTAGGTCTAGTGGACCATCCAGAGTCTGGTGGAGTCGTGCCACATGTTACTTCGTGTTACTCGCGATGGGTGCGTGAGTGGCTTTCCATGTTCACGTTTAGTGACCTCCCACTAGTCGTAGCCTTCTTACGGCACCCGGTGCTGACCCACCCGGGAGTGGTGAAGCGGCTTACCCGAGAGAAACGGTGAGTAGGCTGGTTACCGTAGGGCCCCCACGTACAGCCAAGTCCGGGCTTAGGGGGAATTACAAGCTAGAGGACAGGCCTAGGGCGTATGGTCTGAGTGTGCACACGGGGCTGAGGGTTTTGGGCCCGCGCTGACGAGCGCGACCTCAACTAGTCCTTGTTTGTGGTACCGGTTACTGTGTGTATCTGAGTCTCGCGCCCGGGACGTGGTAGCTAGACACTTGTGGCGCGGTGTAAGACGTCAGGGGACGCATCCAGTCGTTCTTCTAGTGGGCAGTACTCCCACCACGTGACGTGAGTTTCCTCGTGAGTCGAGTTTTGCTTCACGTCTGCGAGACGTGGTTTTACGTGCAGTTCTCGAATGTTTTCCTTATGCCGAGATCTAGGGGTTCCGGTGAGCGTCACCGAGGGCTTTCCCCTAGACAACGTCGAGTTCCCGACGGGTGGTCGTTTTCCCTAGTTGCGTGACTAGGGTGGTTCGTTGTCTGGTGGTCCTCCGACGGTGAGATCGGGGTGCGTGTTTTCGTGTACAGTTGGAGTAGTTGTAGCGCCGAGTTTTTACTGGTCACCGATTTACTGTTCCTGCTGCTATTATTGTTCTTGTTGTTTACCGCTTTCCGTGCCACCGTTGTTCTCAGTTGGGGTTCCGCGGGATCCCTATTGGGCCAGTGACAGGAGGCTCACCCCTACTTTTCAGGTGCGGCGGTCCTTCCTCGAGGTTCGAGGGTGCTGTGCAGAGGTTCTTAGTTGCCAGCTCGCCGGGCCGAGTGTTCACTTGGCATGTGGTACGCTGTACTGCTTTAGACTATATTTTCCGTTGGACAGGACTCTGTTGTTGTTGTTTATTTATTTTTGTTAATTTTTGAATTGTCCTGCTTTATTTTCTACTTCTTTGTACCTCCACACTTCTTCTTAACCCTTCCGAGCCCCGGCTCGTGGGCGGCGGGACAGTATTCAAATGGTATCGGGTTCCTTTCCCAGTATCCAGATCCCGGGTCGTCACAGTTGGTATCAGAGCGTGGTTGTGGACGTACTTGAGAATTCGAGATATTGCAATGATCAGAGTCCATAAGGTCCAGTACAGTCGACAGCTGGCATAGGGTTTGTGTTTGTTTTCGCTTGGTTTCTCGCGTAGAAGCTTGAGTGCGCGGCGCTGGCGCTGTGAAGGTGGTTGTTGTTTCGTCGGAGTGCCATCGTCGGGTCTGAGTATCGAGGATGAGAGCTTTCTCCCTCATCAATGGTGGCCCCGGTCGTGTTGCATTGGGCAGAGTGCAGCTGGCAGGCATGCGTTGATGTGGTGCTGCGTTCGTGGGAATTAGCAGCGAAGTCCAGTGGCTGGCGAGGACTGTTTGTCGTTAAGTGGCTGTGAGTGTGCTCTGAGGGAGCTGTTATTGAGTTTTGCCAGTCCAGTCTGAGGATTGTCCAGCCCCTGAGGCGTTAAGGTTGTTGTTTGAGGTGTTGGAGCGGACGCTCTGGTCGAGAATTGTGCTCGGGCGAACGAAGGATCTACTATTGAGCTGCTGACTGTTGAGCCGATGTTCCTGTCATTGTAATATCCCAGACCTTTCGGATCCTTCTTCATGGGTCCCGAATCTGCTTTCTCGGAGTGTTTGGCCCCATTGTGTCCGAAATTTCGTTTCGGACATCCTTCATGTTCGGGTCGACGCGATCTGGAGTTGTTTTGGAGGCCCGGAGTGCGTCCGCGGCTTTTCCGCGCGTGTTTTCAGATTTCCGGTGTGTGTTTCGGCAATTCATTCAGAACCTCGTTGCGGGTGAACCGGGTCGTTCACCTAGGCGAGAGTGGTACGGTTGCGATCGGTGCGTTCCGAGGATCACGGAAGTGTAATTTTTAATTTTTCGGTATTTTTTAGAATTTTTAGATTTTCTATAAATATCACTCTTTCTCTCTCTCTCTCTCTCCCACCTTCTCTTCTTCCTCCTCTTTCTTCTTCCTCCCACCGTGAGCACCCCCTCTTCCCCTCTCTCTCCCATTCGACCGCGGCGGGGCGACGGCGCGGCGACGTGGACAGCGGCGAGGCGATCTCGTGGGCGTGCAGTGCTCGTGGGAAGCGTGAAGGAGCGGGGATTCTAAAAGCTTTCATTCTGATTCGTGCACGATCCGGCTCGTCTCGAGGTGAAATTGAGGTAGGGTGACGTTCCCTAGCTCTCCGCGTTTCATTTCCGTGGTTTCTAGCCCGGTGTGAGGCCGAGAGGGGTCGATTCCATGCCGGGAGGGTAAAACCATGATTTTGGGAGAGTTCGCTCGATCTATGATTTTAGGCCATGATTCGGTGGTTTGATGGCTTAGAAGCATGCTAGGGGTCCCCAGGGATCTTTCCCCTTGTTTTCCCCCTCTCCTATGGAGGCATGGGGACGTGGTTGATGTTTTTGAGCGTTTCACGCCGTTTTGTCGCCGGGTCGGTGTGACGGTCCTTCCAGTGACTGTCACACAATGTGGCGCGCCTGGGTGGGTGCGTCACAGACCTGTTTTAGCCAATTTGGGGTCTGTGGGCTGTGACGGTCCCACGATAGACAGCCACGGCGCTGTGACGCGCCTAGGGAGGACCGTCAGGCGACGATCCGACCGTTGGTTTTTGACCGTTGGGGGTCAAGACGTGTGACGCACCAATACTGGCGCGTCACAGCCTTGTAACGCCCCTGTGTGGGTGCGTCAGAGCTGACGCATCCTCACCATGTAACGCACCAGAGTTAGTCCGTCACAGACTGTGACGCACCAAGTGGCACGCGTCACAGTTGATTTCTTCTTGTCATGTGACGCACCAGGGTTGGCGCATCACAGACTGTGACGCACCAGGGTAAGCGCGTCACACGCAATTTTGCACCTAGTGTCTGACACGCCTATGTTGGGCCGTCAGATAGCTGTGGCATTCCAGCCTTAGACCGTCAGAGCATGTGGCGCGTCTAGAGTAGACCGCCATGCTCAGGGCTGCACCGGGTGGTTCGCAGTCCCGTTTCTTTTCCGACCGTGGTCGCCGTGCGACGGTGCTGGTACGTGGGATGGTCCCCGTACGTAGTCAGATGCGGACGTTGTTTTCCGTTGACTTGAGAGTCTACTCCTTTAGTGACCCTCCACTAGTCGTAGCCTGCTTACACGTTTAGTGGTCCCACCAGGGAGTGGTGGAAAGGCTTCCCAGAGGACGGTTTTTGGACCGATTTCCATCGGGCCCCGCATCTACCAGCCAGAGTCCGACTGAGGGGAAAATCGGTCAGAGGGCCAGACCAGGGATTCACGGTCTGTGTGTGCACACGTTGTTGGGGGCGGTTGGACCTGCACTGACGAGCGCGACCCCAGCTAGTCACTTGTTTTGTGGTTACTTGTACGGTGTTTGTAATATTCCGGACCTTTCAGATCCTTCTTTTTGGATCCCGGATCTAGTTTTTCGGAGCGCCTGGCTCCGTTGTGTCTGAAATTTCATTTCGGACATCTTTCGTGTTCGGATCAGCGCGATCCGGAGTTGTTTCGGAGGCCCGAAAGCGTTCTGCGGCTTTTCCACGCGAGTTTTCCGATTTCCGGTGTGTGTTTCGGCAATACCTTCGGAACCTCGCTGCGGGTGAATCGGGTCGTTCACCTGGGCACGAGTGATACCGTTGCGATCGGCGTGTTCCGAGGATTTTGGAAACGTATTTTTCTATTTTTTGGTATTTTTCGGATTTTCTATAAATACCCCCCTATTTTCTCTCTCTTCCCCACCTTCTCTTTCTTCTTCTTCTTCCTCCTGCGTTCCTCCCCACCGCGGCCCCCCTTTCTCCCTCTCTTCCTCCCGTTCGAGCGCGGCGAGCTCCCTTCCGGCTGCTGACGGCGGCGGGGCGACGGCACGAGGGCGTGGGTGACGGTGAGGTGATCTCGTGGGCGTGCGGTGAGCGTGGGAAGCGTGAAGAGGCGAGGTTTTCTAAAGCGTTCTTCGCGATTCACGGATGATCCGGCGGAGCAATCGCTCCATTGAGGTAGGGTGACGTTCCCTAGCTCCTTGTCATTCTTTTCCGTGGTTTATAGGCCGTGGGGAGGCCGAGAGGGGCTTGATTGAGCATGTTTGGGGTTTTTCCATGTTTGGGGAGAGCTCGCCCGATCTATGGGTTTCATGCATGATTTCGAGTTTTGATAGCCTAGAATCATGCTAGGGGTCCCCAGGGATCTTCCCCTTTGATTTCCCCCTCTCCGGTGGAGGCATGGGGGCGTCGTTGAAGTTTTTGGACTTTCCCGCCGTTTTCGCCGTCGGGTGCGTGTGACGGTCCTTCCAGGGACCGTTACATGATGTGACGCGCCTCGAGGGGGCCGTCACATGCCCTTTTGTTAGCCTTTGGGGGTCAGGGACTGTGACGGTCCCACGATAGACCGCCACTTCTAAGTGACGCGCCCGGGCTGGGCCGTCAGGGGCTTTCCGACCGTTGGTTTTTGACCGTTGGGGGTCTGCGTGTGTAACGCGCCAGGGCGAGCGCGTTACATCCGCGTGACGAGCTGGGGCGAGCGCGTTACTTCCTGGGTCATCCCAGGTGTGAGGGGCGCGTAACGCGCTGGGCCAGGCGCGTTACATTCGTGTAACGCGTTGGGGCAAGCGCGTTACATCCTGCCCTCGCGCTGGGAGCGTGAGGCGCGTGTAACGCGCTGGGCCAGGCGCGTTACATTCGTGTAACGCGCTGGACCAGGCGCGTTACTCCCTGCGTTCCTAAGGCCGTGTAACGGCCTGCGTTAGACCGCCAGGTGTGTGTAACGGTCTCGCCTAGACCGTTACAGCCTGGTGACGGTCCCAGGGTGGACCGTCGGGCATTTGGTTGCCCCGAGAGGGCTGCAACCCTATTTTTAGTCCGACTGTGGTCGCCGTGCGACGGGGCCGGTGCGTGGGGTGGTCCCCGAGCGTCGTCGGATGCGGGCGTCATTTTCCGTGACTTGAGAGTCTACTCCTTCAGTGACCCTCCACTAGTCATAGCCTGCTTACACACGTGTGGTCCCACCAGGGAGTGGTGGAGAGGTTACCCTGAGGACGGTTTTAGACTGGTTTCTGTCGGGCCCCTCGTCGTTAGCCAGA
The DNA here is from genome assembly GCA_022559845.1 of Amorphophallus konjac. Lineage (NCBI taxonomy): Eukaryota > Viridiplantae > Streptophyta > Magnoliopsida > Alismatales > Araceae > Amorphophallus > Amorphophallus konjac. The sequence goes on from CM040122.1 coordinate 442,656,018, forward strand.
GTCCGGCTACGGGGGAAAACCGGTCAGAGGACCAGACCTAGGACGCATGGTCTATGTGTGCACACGTGGTTGAGGGCGGTTGGACCCACGTCGACGGGCGTGACCCCAGCTAGTCACTTATTTGTGGTTACTTGTGCGGTGTTCGTGCCTTGGGTAGGCGCTACCACGTCAGACAGTTCACCTGCGGTGCGGTGTAAGTCGTCAGGGGATGCTACCGGCTGTGCTTCTAGTGGGAGGTACTCCTGTCGAGTACGGAGTGTCTGACTGTTAGTCTTGTGACTTTGACCTTCGGGTTTCTCTTTGCCGAGTCGACCATTGAGCTTCGGTTGGTTTATCGTGGCACGTGTGTCGATTTGCGTGCCGTAGGACCCTTGTTTTGTAGAGTGCAGGGCTTTCCTTTCCGAGGTACCCTCCTACCGCTAGCGTAGTGGTTTCCCATTTTATGAGATAGGGTTCGAGTGATCCCTACTGAGTCTTGTTCCGAGACTCATTCCCTGCGTGTTTTCACCGTGTGTCAGGTGAGGCGCCGCCCCAGGGGAGCGCGTCTGGGGCGCATCGTGGTGCGGGTGCCCAGAGGTAGTGCCAGAGGTCAGAGCCGGGGGATGCCCCGTGTAGCTGTACTTTCTTTTCTTGTCTCTGTACTAGTTGTGGACTACTGTTGTTATTTTATTGTTATCTTGTGGACCATGTATAATGTAAAATGCTAATTTATTTCCTGCTTAATAATATAACTGTTTAATTTCTGTAATTACTTGTGATACTTATGTAGTTCCCACACCATCATTCTAACCCTTCCGAGTCTTCAGGCTCGTGAGTGGCGGTGCGAGTCTCGGGTTATTGGGCCTTCCCGGTAATCGGATTCTCGGGTCGTTACAGCTGGTATCAGAGCGCGGTTGTGGAATTATGCGAGAATTATAGGCAATTGTAGTGCTCCACTAGTCCACAGCGATGATGTACAGTTGACACTGGCATTGGGCATTGCGCGTTTTCTTGACCTTGCCGTTCTCATGTTTTCTGTCTTTTGCTTCAGGTGCGAGTATGGCGACGAGGCGGGCGACTCGCTCTCAGCAGGGGCAGTCGGCTGGAGGTCAGGAGATCCAGCAGGGGGTCCAGAGGGACCAGGAGGAGCAGAGCAGAGTGCCACCAGGGGCCACCGAGGCAGTGGATATTGCGAGGCTTCCGGGGGTCGAGGATTTCTTCCGTGGCATGTACCAACTTATGTCTCAGCAGTTCGGCGGAGAGGCTGCTGAGGGCTCGTCAGCTAGGGGTGGGCCAGGCCGAGCAGTGAGGGACTTTCTGTAGTTCCATCCATCGTACTTCAGCGGCCAGGCAGACCTTGATGCGGCTCGTGATTGGCTTGACGAGATGGAGCGGGTGTTCAGTTCTGCGAAGAGTGCTGCCGAGGACAGAGTGGTGTTGGCCTACAACCAGTTGTAGGGTACGGCTCGGAAGTGGTGGTCTTCCGAGTGGAAGACGTCTTTTCAGCTTCGTCCACTTGAGCAGGTTGAGTGGGATGACTTCGTCAGTGCTTTCGAGCGTGCGTACTGTCCAGACTACATTGCTACGCAGCGGATGCGTGAGTTTCTAGAGCTGGTGCAGGGTGACATGTCCGTGTTGCAGTACAGGGGCCGGTTTGTCGAGCTGGGTCGGTATGCACCTCACATCATGGAGCATGAGAGGGTGAAGACCACACAGTTTGTCCAGGACTTGAGGCTGGAGCTGAGGCACCATCTGATCGCGAACGGGGCCATTGATCTAGAGACGGCGTCTCGTGTTGCAGCTTCCTTGGACATGGATATGCAGAGGACCTGAGGACCGATCAGCTAGGGGCAGTCTTTGTCAGGTCGCAGCTAGCAGTCGGCTACCCAGCAGTAGGGTTCCTTCCAGCATGCGTCGGGTGGTTCGGGAGCGCCGGCTTCGGCAGCGTCGGTAACAAGATCTGCGTCTTTTGGCTCGAAGGTCAAGAAGTTCTTCGGGAAGAGTTTCCGGAAGAAGAAGTCCAAGGATCAGGGGCAAGCTTCATCGGGCAGTGTACAGCAGCCGATTCCTTTGCAGCGTCAGGGATCAGTGGGTGGATCGCGAGTAACGTGTCCACGGTGTAGTGGGTTTCACCCAGGCAGGTAGTGCACGGCGCCGATCATCTGTTTTCGTTGTGACTAGTCAGGGTATATGGCGCGTGACTGTCCTTAGAGGCAGCCGCAGCAGCAGTTTCCTCAGCAGCAGCATGTTCCCCAGCAGCAGAGGCAGCAGCAGCAGGGACTGTATCCGCCGCTACCCAAGTCAGCTAGTGTGGGAGGCAGGCAGAGAGCTCGGGGCCAGATCACGCACCTGACCAGGGCAGAGGCAGTGGCGTCACAGCTTGTGGAAGGTACCGTTCAGATTTTGGGTTGTGCGGCTCGGGTTTTATTTGATTCTAGCGCGTCTCATTCATTTATTTCGGAGGATTTCACGCTGAGTATTGAGGAGCCGGTGACCCAGTTGTCCTGTGACTTGACAGTGGAGTTACCTTCGGGTGATTTTATGATCACTCCGTATTGCTTCGATCAGGTTTCGGTTTGGATCGATGTGCGGAGTATGCCATGCAGGTTGTATGCGTTGCAGCTTCGGGATTACGACGTGATTCTAGGCATGGATTGGCTCGAGACTCATGGAGCGGTGGTGGATTGTGGAATGAAGAGGGTCGACTTCCAGCATCCGAGCAAGTAGACCTTCTATTTCGAAGGTATCCGTTCAACCTCTTCTCGATTCCTTATCTCTGCTATTCGATCCCGTCGGTTGCTTGATTCTAGTTGTCAGGATTTTCTCGCGTCCGTGGTTGTGACTGAACGGATGGAGCCGGATGTCGAGGACATTCCGGTGGTGTGTGAGTTTGCCGACGTTTTTCCCGAGGAATTGCCTGGGTTACCTCCCAAGCGGGAGATCGATTTTGTGATCGAGGTCGTGCCTGGTACGGGACCTTTGGCGAAGGCTCCCTACCGTATGGCCCCCGCTGAGTTGAGAGAGTTGAGGGCGCAGTTGCATGAGCTGTTGGCCAAGGGGTATGTTCGTCCTAGCTTTTCCCCTTGGGATGCGCCCGTGTTGTTTGTGAAGAGGTAGGATGGTAGTCTGCGGCTATGCATTGACTATCGGCAGCTGAATGAAGTGACTATTAAGAACAAGTATCCGTTGCCATGGATTGATGATTTGTTCGACCAGCTTCAGTCTGCGTGAGTGTTCTCGCGGATTAATTGGCGGTCCGGTTACTATCAGCTGAGGATTCGCGAGTCCGATGTGGAGAAGACTGCATTCAGTACGAGGTACGGGCATTATGAGTTTCTGGTGATGCCGTTCGGACTCACCAATGCCCCTGCAGCCTTCACGGACTTGATGCAGAGGGTGTTTCGTCCGTATTTGGACCAGTTTGTGGTCATTTTCGTGGACGACATCCTTCTTTATTCACGGTCTGCTGAGGAGCATGCGTACCATTTAGGTGTAGTGCTGCAGACATTGCGAGATCACCAGTTATATGCGAAGCTCAGCAAGTGCGAGTTCTGGCTCTGCAGGTGCACTTTCTGGGGCACGTGATTTCTGGTGATTGCATTTCCGTGGACCCCGCCAAGGTTGAGGCAGTAATGCAGTGGCCGAGGCCGAGGTCGGTGACGGAGATCCGGAGTTTCTTGGGGCTTGCGGGCTATTATCGCCGGTTTATCCATGATTTTTCTCGCATTGCGGCCCCGATGACTAGGCTCATGCGGAAGGATGTGCCTTTCGTTTGGTCTGAGGAGTGTGAGCAGAGCTTCAGGGAACTAAAGAGGTTGCTCACCTCGGCTCCAGTGTTGGTTTTACCTTCTGGATCGGGAGGTTTTGTGGTATGTACAGATGTTTCCGGGGTCGGATTGGGTGATGTGTTGATGCAGCATGATAGAGTGGTGGCTTATGCATCTCGGCAGCTAAAGGGCCACGATGAGAACTACCCTACCCATGACCTTGAGTTGGCGGCGGTGATCTTCGCGCTGAAGATCTGGCGGCATTATCTGTACGGTGAGAAGTTCGAGGTGTTCACTGATCATCAGAGTTTGAGGTATGTGTTCTCGCAGAGGGACCTGAACCTCAGGCAAAGGCGTTGGATGGAGTTCATGAAGGATTATGACTTCACCCTGTCTTATCAGCCAGGCAGGATGAATGTCGTCGCCGATGCCATGAGTCGGAAGGTTGCGGTCAGTGCCTTGATGTTGAGGAAGTGGAGGCTCTGGGAACAAGTGCCCAAAGTATCCTTCAGGCTCAAGATTCCCCAGGTGCCAGGGTTGGCAGTGCTTGCGATTCTGACTGTCACTCCTGCTATCCGTCGTCAGGTGACAGAGGCTCAGCATGCGGACCCCGAGTTGCCCCGGATTCTGGCGATGGCCGATGTGGAGCTCGGCGAAGACGGTGCTGCGAGGTTTCGTGGCAGGCTGTACATCCCAGTCGAGGAGCAGATTCATCGTGCGGTGTCGTGCGAGGCTCATGGGAGCAGGTACACCGTACACCCGGGTGCGACAAAGATGTATCGGAACTTGCGGAGACAGTTCTGGTGGCCTGGCATGAAGAGAGATGTTGCTGAGTTTGTGGCCAGGTGCCTGACCTGTCAGCAGGTGAAGGCGGAGCATCAGCGACCAGGAGGTACTCTCCAGCCATTGGATGTTCCTGCATGGGAATGGGACCACGTGACCACGGATTTTGTGGTGGGGTTGCCGAGGACCCCGAGTGGGCAGGACAGTATTTGGTTGCTGGTGGATCGGCTGACGAAGGTGACTCGGTTGTTACCGGTCAAAGTCAGCTGGAGCGTGTCCAAGTTGGCTCGTCTTTATGTGGAGCGGATCGTTCCATTGCATGGGGTTCCCATTTCGATCGTGTCGGATCGGGATCCGCGTTTCACTTCTGGATTTTGGAGGAGTTTCCAGCGAGCTCTTGGCACGGAGTTAGCTTTTAGCTCGGCGTATCATCCTCAGTCAGATGGTCAGTCTGAGAGGACCATTCAGACTTTGAATGACATGCTGAGATCCTGCTGCCTGGAGTGGCAGGGGAGTTGGATTCATCACCTACCGTTGGTGGAGTTTGCCTACAGCAACAGCTTTCATTCGAGCATCGGCATGGCTCCTTATGAGGCTTTGTATGGGCGTCCTTGCCGGACTCCACTCGATTGGTTTGAAGTTGGTGAGCGGGTTTTGACGGGACCAGAGTTGGTGCAGCAATGCGTGGACGTTGTGCACGTGGTTCGTCAGAACATGTTGGCGGCCCAGAGTCGGCAGAAGAGCTATGCTGACCGTAGGAGGCAGCCTCTCGAGTTCGCCGTGGGCGATCATGTGTTCTTGAGAGTTTCTCCGATGAAGGGGGTGATGCGTTTTGGACGGCGTGGGAAGCTGTGTCCCCGCTATATTGGTCCTTTTGTGATTGTGGAACACATCGGTGAGGTCGCTTATCGGTTGCAGTTACCCCCTGAGTTGGCGTCGGTGCATGACGTGTTCCACGTCTCGATGTTGCGAAAGTATGTGCCCGATGACTCTCATGTGCTCGAGTTTTCTGTTTGGCCCGAGGTGACTCCAAATCTTTCTCTCCCAGAGTTCCCAATCCACATTGAGGATAGGCGAGAGCAGCGCCTACGGAGCAAGGTCATCCCCTTGGTAAAGGTGGTGTGGCAGCGACACTCTGGTGGTGAGGCTTCTTGGGAGTGTGAGGACGAGATGCGTTAGCAGTTCCCGTACCTGTTTGAGTGAGTCTTCCTCTTCTTTCCCCTTGAGTTGTTCTCAATTTCGAGGACGAAATTCCTTTAAGGGGGGAGGGCTGTAATATCCCGGACCTTTCGTATCCTTCTTTTTGGGTCTCGGATCTGGTTTTTCGGAGCTTCCGGCTCTGTTGTGTCCGAAATTTTATTTTGGACATCTTTCGTGTTCGGATCGGCGTGATCCGGAGTTGTTTCGGAGGCCCGGAAGTGTTCTGTGACTTTTCCACGCGTGTTTTCCGATTTCCGGTGTGTGTTTCGACAATTCCTTCGGTTGCTGCGGGTGAACCGGGTCGTTCACCTGGGCACGAGTGGTACCGTTGCGATCGGCGCATTCCGAGGATTTCGGAAACGTATTTTTCTATTTTTTGATATTTTCTTGTTTTTCTGGATTTTCTATAAATACCCCCCCTATTTTCTCTCTCTTCCCCACCTTCTCTTTCTTCTTCTTCTTCCTCCTGCGTTCCTCCCCACCGCAGCCCCCCTTTCTCCCTCTCTTCCTCCCGTTCGAGCGCGGCGAGCTCCCTTCCGGCTGCTGACGGCGGCGGGGCGACGGCGCGAGGGCGTGGGTGACGGCGAGGTGATCTCGTGGGCGTGCAGTGAGCGTGGGAAGCGTGAAGATGCGAGGTTTTCTAAAGCGTTCTTCGCGATTCACGGACGATCCGGCGGAGCAATCGCTCCATTGAGGTAGGGTGACGTTCCCTACCTCCTTGCCGTTCTTTTCCGTGGTTTATAGGCCATGGGGAGGCCGAGAGGGGCTTGATTGAGCATGTTTGGGGTTTTTCCATGTTTGGGGAGAGCTCGCCCGATCTATGGGTTTGATGCATGATTTCGCGTTTTGATGGCCTAGAATCATGCTAGGGGTCCCCAGGGGTCTTCCCCTTTGATTTCCCCCTCTCCGGTGGAGGCATGGGGGCGTGGTTGAAGTTTTTGGGCTTTCCCTCCATTTTCACCGTCGGGTGCGTGTGACGGTCCTTCCAGGGACCGCTACATGATGTGACGCACCTCAAGGGGGCCGTCACATGCCCTTTTGTTAGCCTTTGGGGGTCAGGGACTGTGACGGTCCCACGATAGACCGCCACTTCTAAGTGACGCGCCCGGGCTGGGCCGTCAGGGGCTTTCCGACCGTTGGTTTTTGACCGTTGGGGGTCTGCGTGTGTAACACGCCAGGGCGAGCGCGTTACATCCGCGTGACGCGTTGGGGCGAGCGCGTTACTTCTTGGGTCATCCCAGGTGTGAGGGGCGCGTAACGCGCTGGGCCAGGCGCGTTACATTCGTGTAACGCGTTGGGGCAAGCGCGTTACATCCTGCCCTCGCGTTGGGAGCGTGAGGCGCGTGTAACGCGCTGGGCCAGGCGCGTTACATTCGTGTAACGCGCTGGACCAGGCGCGTTACTCCCTGCATTCCTCAGGCCGTGTAACGGCCTGCGTTAGACCGCCAGGTGTGTGTAACGGTCTCGCCTAGACCGTTACAGCCTCGTGACGGTCCCAGGGTGGACCGTCGGGCGTTTGGTTGCCCCGAGAGGGCTGCAACCCTATTTTTAGTCTGACTGTGGTCGCCGTGCGACGAGGCCGGTGCGTGGGGTGGTCCCCGTGCGTAGTCGGATGCAGGCGTCGTTTTCCGTGACTTGAGAGTCTACTCCTTCAGTGACCCTCCACTGGTCGTAGCCTGCTTATACGCGTGTGGTCCCACCAGGGAGTGGTGGAGAGGTTACCCTGAGGATGATTTTAGACTAGTTTCCGTCGGGCCCCTCGTCGTTAGCCAGAGTCCGGCTACGGGGGAAAACCGGTCAGAGGACCAGACCTAGGACGCATGGTCTGTGTGTGCACACGTGGTTGGGGGCGGTTGGACCCACGTCGACGGGCGTGACCCCAGCTAGTCACTTGTTTGTGGTTACTTGTGCGGTGTTCGTGCCTTAGGTAGGCGCTACCACGTCAGGCAGTTCACCTGCGGTGTGGTGTAAGTCGTCAGGGGACGCTACCGGCTGTGCTTCTAGTGGGAGGTACTCCTTTCGAGTACGGAGTGTCTGACTTTCAGTCTTGTGACTTTGACCTTTGGGTTTCTCTTTGCCGGGTCGACTGTTGAGCTTCGGTTGGTTTACCGTGGCACGTGTGTCGGTTTGCGTGCCGTAGGACCCTTGTTTTGTAGAGTGCAGGGCTTTCCTTTCCGAGGTACCCTCCTATCGCTAGCGTAGTGGTTTCCCATTTTACGAGGTAGGGTTCGAGTGATCCCTACTGAGTCTTGTTCCGAGACTCATTCCCTGCGTGTTTTCACCATGTTTCAGGTGAGGCGCCTCCCCAGGGGAGCGCATCTGGGGCGCAGCATGGTGCGGGTGCCCAGAGGTAGTGCCAGAGGTCAGAGCCGGGGGATGCCCCGTGTAGCTGTACTTTCTTTTCTTGTCTCTGTACTAGTTGTGGACTACTGTTGTTATTTTATTGTTATCTTGTGGACCATGTATAATGTAAAATGCTAATTTATTTCCTGCTTAATACTATAAATGTTTAATTTCTGCAATTACTTGTGATACTTGTGTAGTTCCCACACCATCCTTCTAACCCTTCTGAGTCTTCGGGCTCGTGGCTGGCGGTGCGAGTCTCGGATTATCGGGCCTTCCCGGTAATCAGATTCTCGGGTCGTTACAGTGTCATTGCCTCCGCCGGGGGCTATCGTGCCAGGCGGACACCTGGGGCGCGGACTAAGACGTCAGTGGACGCATCCGGCCTTGCTTCTCGTGGGAGGTACTCCTGTAGAGCCCGGAGTGACAGACTGTCAGTCTTATGACTTCGACCTTCGAGTTTTGGTCGGGTTGACCGCGAGTTCCGGTTGTTTCACAGTGGCACGTGTGTCGGTTTTCGTGCCGTGAGATCGGTGTTTTGTAGATGGTAGGGCTTCCCTTTCGAGGTTCTCGCTTACTGCTAGTGTAGCGGTTTCCCAGTTGCGAGGTAGGGTTCGAGTGATCCCTACTGAGTCTTGTTCCGAGACTCATTCCCTGCGTGTTTTCACCGTGTTTCCGGTGAGGCACGGTCTCAGGGGAGCGCGTCTGAGGCTCAGCGTGGTTCGGGTGCCCAGCGTTAGTGCCAGAGGTCAGAGCCGGGGTATGTCCCGTGTAGCTGTACTTTTCTTTCTTGTCTCTGTACTAGTTGTGGACTACTACTGTTGTTATTTTATTGTTATCATGTGGACCATGTATCATGTAAAATGTTAAATTTATTTCCTACTTACTTATATAACTGTTTAATTTCTGTAATTATTTGTGATACTTGTTGGAGAGGGGGATTTCTGTAGCCCATCTAAGAGCAGCCGAACTAGGCCCATCAGGACCAAACGAGGCTCGGCTCATCCAAGTGACAGCCCCATAGGGCCCACTTAGGCAAAAAAGCACAATAAAAATTACTCGGAATCCCACCCTTCCTCGGCGGCCCTTAGGCTCGGAAGGCCCGAGCGTCAGAACGGAGGAAGACACATGCCCGAGTTATCCCTTCATCGGGATAGAGGCAAGTGCTCTGCACCCACTCCGACCTGACTTCATCCCAGCAATGCCTATCGCCCGGACAGGGTTGGCACCTTTTTATGCTCCGACCGACTGACGATTGCTTATCCACGCTGCCGTTGAGAGCCCTTTATGAGTAGGAGTTTATGAGGATAAGGAACTCATGATCCCACGATGAGGACGTAAAGATCCCACGATGAGGACGTAACTCCCGCCTGATACTCCTCAGCTTACGGGACTCATAAGGTGAGCACACTATATAAACCAGGGACTCCCTCCAGTGGAAGGTAAGGGCAATACACGCCTAAAATCCCCTGAATAGGAACCACTTCACCACCTTGGTGTTGGGGTATCTCGTGCACCTCTTTCTACCTCCCTCCATATCTTCCACCATTGCTCTACTCACTTAGGCATCGGAGGGTTTTTCCCAGGGAGCCATCCCTAGGCCTCCTGATCCGTTTCCCTTTCTCTGCAGTTCACTATTCGGTGATCATCCTCCCAGCTCTGGACAAGCGCGAGATCACGCCCCTTCATCTGGCGCCGTCTGTGGGAAACGACCAAAGAGCCAGTATGGTGTGAAGAAGTTCAGGGAGGAGGTCCGCCGGCGACAAGGGAAAGGCCGTGGTGGCGGCGGGGGGAGGCCCCTCTCAAGCCTCCCAAAACCCCCCCTCCGGTGCCAGCACTCCCGCCGACGGACCGCCCCCTCCCCCCGCGGCAGGGCTGCCGCTTAACGGCGGCGTTGACGCCTTCCAAGCCCTCAATGTAAAACTGGACGTCCTCGTGGAACTCATGAGGACCCAGGCGGCCAGGGATGGAAAGTCACGCTCCCCTCCGGAGAGCCCTCCCCGCGAGAACATGTCCCAGCACACCGCCGGAGGCCGCTTCACCTTCCGAGGGCAGCAGCTTATTCGCAACAAAGCAGGAGGACCCTCACAAGCCCCCCCTCCGGAGCAAGAGGCTTCCTCCACACCAAAACGGGGGAAGCATGGGGCATGCCGTCCCCTCCCGGAGACCGAAGTCCCCAGGGAGCGCCAGGACAGCCTGCCATCATGCCCCCTTAGCCCTACGGCGCAGCGACAGCCGGAGCTATCCCTCCGACTGCGAGAATTCAAGAGGCGTTTCGAAGAGCAGGAGCGCGCCCTACGAGCCCTGCAGAAGACCTCTCCACCAGAGGACGAGGAGAGATCCCCGTTCTCCGACCATATCTTGAAGGTAGAGGTATCTCCCAGAGCCTACATCCCGACCTTCAAGCCCTACGACGGCCAGGGTGACCCGGCCGACCACTTCCACAGCTTCGACGCCCTGATGACCCTTCATGGAGCGTCCGACACCATCAAGTGCCGAGCCTTTGCGACCACCTTGGTCCAAGGCGCCCAAGCATGGTTCTGGGCCCTCGCCCCTGGATCCATCCGGGACTTCAAGCAATTCGGGCGAGTATTCAAGGAGAGTTTCGTCGGCAGCGGTCCCCCAAGGTCTGTAGCGGGACTTTTGGCCCTCAAATAGGCGTAAGGGGAGAAGCTTCGGGCCTACATTATCCGATTCAAATCCGAAGCCCTGAGGATCCCCCGCCAGGACGTCGCCTCGGCCATAACCGCACTAACCGGGGGCACCCGCGACGAGAACCTCCGCCGCGAACTTGTCCTCCACCCTCCCTCGACCCTTGCTGCGCTAGTGACTCTGGCATTGCGCCATGCCGAGTGCGAAGAAGTGCTCAGCGCATGCCGAGACGCAACCGGCTCGGGTCGGGAGGGGGACAAGAAGCGGGCACCCAAGCCATGTTCGGGCCAAGGAAAGAGGCGGAACTGAGACGGGGAGCATAAAGAACCGTCCAGGAAGTACAAGCGGTACACTCCCCTAACCGCTCCGGTATATGAAATATACGAAGACATCAAAGGCTCGGGCCTCCTCCGCCAACCCGAGCCAATGAGGTCGAAGAACCGCAATCGCAGCAAGCATTGCCTATTCCACAGGGACCACAGACATCACATTGGCGACTGCCATCAGCTCCAGGACGAGATCGAGTGTCTCGTTCATCAGGGGCACCTCTCCCGGTTCGTGGCCGGGCACAAGGAAGACCGAGGCCCCCCAGAGGAAATCGATAACGCCCCCCGAGGGGTCCACATCAACGTTATCGCCGGAGGAGCTGCATCAGGAGGAGACAGTGGCCTAGGAAGGAAGCGTCATGCTGAGCGGGCAAGTCGAGCCATCGAGCCTCCCAGGGCCCCGCCGAGTGAGTCCCAGGTCATAGTCTTCTCCGACCAAGACCTGGATGGGCTAAGCACCCCGCATGACGATGCCCTAGTCATATCGGCCACAATAAATCATTGTAACGTAGACATGATTCTAGTTGACAATGGAAGTGTCCCTGATGTATTATCCTATGAATGTTTCCTTAAGATGGGGGAGGATCCATCTAAACTCCGCCCGATCCGAACACCCCTGTGCGGGTGCAATGGCCAGGCCACTTATCCCGAGGGAGCCCTAAGCCTGTCGGTTACTCTCGGCACCCCACCTAAAACCGTTACGATCATGGTGGATGATGCGGGACGGGACCACGGACACGACAAGCTCGCGATCGTCCCTTAACGAGGGAAGCGTCGGATGTGCGCGGTTGAGAAACCGGCTGGGAGCTAGGGTGGTCGGCTCTCACTTGTGCCCGGATCGGGTCACGGGACGGCTTCGCTCTCTCTCGCAGCAGTGATATTATAAATTGAAAGCGGGCTAGGTATCCCTACACATGCTCTCTAGCAGCGGCATATAAAGCATATAAAGAATTGAGCTAATGCCAAGTGTAAGGGTGAAGGCGATACCTCCACGGTCTCGGCGTGGCGAAGATGGGACCCGGCCGGAACTCGTACCCCCGGGAACTTAATACATTATGCTTACAGCAATGCAACTAAGCCCACTCCACGCAGGGAGGTAAAGGGCGACACAAGCGGGCCCGGGAGGACCAGTTTCGGGTTGACGGGCGGTTCCGGGTGATGCTTCGGCTTCACGCGTACTCGTGTTAGTGGGGGCCCACGTGCTGACCGGAGGGGTCGTGTGGGGCCTGATGACTCCTCTGTTGTGGAGACACTTGGGAAGCGTTCCCCTGGGATGGCGAGCTGCTGGAACGACCACCGGACGCCGGGCGGCCCTCGGACGACGCTCGCGGGGAACTCGGCCACAAACCTGAACTTCTGTTTGCAGGCGCGCGACTTGGAGAAAACTGCTGCTGCGATCAGCCCCGTCGTCGGAACGTGACGAAATTAGAGCCGTTGGAAAGAGGACTCAAAATACTTCGACGTAGGGGTCTTCAGAAAAAATAATCAGATCTGTATTTCTGATTGTTGAATTTACAATCTTGCTGAATTCGGGCCAGAACTGCAGGGGTAGGATCTATCTTCTCTGAAGATCGACGTTGACCGGGGAGAAGATCTCTGAATCTGGCAATGATTTCTTCAGCAAAGTTGAAGGTCTCTGAGAGAGGAATCCGGGACTATTTTTGGTTTTTTGATTGGAGAAGAAATGGATTTTCTGGGATTTTTTTACTATACCTGGGTCGGATCTGGGAAACTGTGGGCAGACTATTCTTGGGAACTTGGACGGTTTTTGTAAAATATTTGGAGGGTGAACAAAAAATTAAGAAAATTCCTGGTGGTAGAGGGATGTGTACAGAGCTCCCAGTAAATTTGGCCGACCCAACCAAAATCAAAAGATGAGTCGAATGGGGTAAACTCAGAGCTGATGAATAGTAAACAGAACCAGGACAGATCTGGAACTTGGACTTGGACGAAAACCAAAATATAGCTAAAGGATGAATTTTGACGTGATTTTTTTTGTGGGGATAAGGGTTCTAGAGGGGAACCAACCTTGAAAGTTTGAGCTTCAGAAGACAAAGGGAGTGATAACAGGAATTCGGAGAAGAAGGATCTGTCCTGAGTGGACAGAACACCGAAACCGTTGGCAACGACGCGTCGGCGGCGAGTCGATGGCGGCGGCGATCACCGGAGTTGCTTCAGATGCTGGAGGGGATCAAGGGGGAAGGGATTACACTCTAGAAAGGGGAGAGGGGGTGGAGGAACCAGGGAGAGAGAGGGGAGGGGCGCAAATCTCCAAGGGGGCAAATGCCTTTTTTTCCTTCATTAATTCATTCAATATGAAAAATACAACCTTATATAGGATGCCAACCAAACTCACCCTCAGCCCTTGGATCTAGGGGTTTGGATTGAAGGGCTGGGATACAATGTGAATCACACATTTAATACATTAGTTTAATCTAATTTGACCATACTTATTCAACCTTGGACTAGATCCATTCAAACACCACCTAACAAGCCTAATAAGGCCAAAAGAGGGGGCGCCCCCTTCATGGGCCTCTCTTGGGCCTAGGCTGGTCCAAGGGCAGCCAACCCAACCCATTAACTCAAGTCTATACTTGGGCCTTCCAAGTCTTGGTGGCCCATGAGAGGGAGTGGCCCAATTGGGCCTTAAATGACTAATATGGTCCATAAGGGTGGCACTTGGTCCAATATGAACTAGGCTTTCTAATGGACTCTACTAATGGCAATCTAACCTTGGACTTGACATAACAAATGGCCCATTGGCTTGATATAAGCCTTACAAGGAGCCCAAAAGAAAGAAAATACACAATTACAATCTCATACAAGCCATAACTCACAAATACACTCCACCCGTATAATGAAATCGCCTTTGATGCCCCATCAATTCTCCCCGGGTGGGAGGAACTCGACCCCGTCGAGTAGGGGTATGGCTGCTCTGGTACTCCGGCGGATCTGTCACCGTGCCAAGTAACGTGGGTATGCTCCACTCTAAATGATCGGCACCTGCTCATTCCATATATACTCGATATGCGCACTGCTATGGCTAAAGGTGGTCACTCCGAAGGGGCACTCTCAAAGGGAGGAAACAGCTCGTAGACTCATTAGGAATCACCGCTGAGTCCCTATAGGTGACTGATCCGGGTATAGAAGTAAAACCGATCCCATACTCATCAAGTGAGTCCACTCGCCTCTTACTCGTAAGAGAACGACAACGAGCTTGCACAAGACGCATGCAGACAAACAAACGACACACAAACCATGCAAACAAATCACTCAAAATAAAACCACACAAAGAAAAAGCACACTGTTAGTCCGACCCGTACATGGGTGACGGCGGACCAGGACACCCGAATATGTGCCATGCATATACTAGATGTACACGATGGTTGATGGAAGGGAGGACTCCTAGACACCCTAAGATGTACCACTCATGCATTGGTGACCGATGGGATTTGGGTGAAGAAGGGCTAGGAGATCCAAAACTACCTTCGTCATCATCCCTAGATGTAGAGACGGCTTGCCGACTAGACCGAGGGGTATGGGTGGAATAGTGAACTCCTTGGAAGAGGTGGAGGGAATGTGATAGCTCGGGAGCTTCACTAGTGGAGGGGTCAAAAGGGTCAAAGAAGGTATGACCCCGGGAGATGGGTTCCTCCATGACACGGTCCCAATCGTGAAAATATTGAAGGTATGAATGCTCACCTTCATCCGTCATAGTGAACGGGACAATGGTCATGTGAAGAAAATAAACTTCCTCCCTCGGGCAAAAGGAAATGAAGTCGGACTCGGCCGGCATCGGGAGGAGTAGAAGAATCTCCGTGGTGACACACCCCACGGTGCACACGGAGGTAATGGATCCTAAGGCCGGATGGGTGAAGCTAAGACTAGCGGGTTGGTCAAAGCCTCGGGCCAAAAGATGCGTCAACTCCCATTGTGAATCTAATCCCATAATAAGGTCATCCAAAGTGTCGACATGGTGACTAGACCGAAAAGTTGTGTGGTAGGAGTTGACGGACACCAAAGGTAGGGTAGGGTCCATAGACGAGTAAGGGAGTGGGACCAAGCCGCCAACTAAGAAGCGGCTCGGCTATGTATAATGTACCCGTTAGAAATACGGGTGGCTCGGGATGAGGTGGCTCCAAGCGCGAATCCGAAGGTGGAGTGGGCCGCTGGGGCTGGGTGGCTGGACATACGGGGTCCCTAAGGGTGATCTTACCGGGTAGGTATGGTGGGCATAAGGTGCAAGTCCTCTTCTCCTAGTCAAGATTGGCCTTTCTCTCTCCTAACCACTTTTGCCCTAAAATGATGCATGAACCAGCAAGTGTGCCGATCCTGCACCATGCACCATCGGTGTAGAGAGCAGAGCCGATCCTCTTATAGAACTCAACACAAGCAAAATCACCATCGCGGACAATCTCGCCTGTCTTGGAGAGAGACTCCACGATGTCAAGAGAAACCCAATTATCCGACTCCCTATCGGTGAAATAGAGTTCCGTTGTGGACCCGTTGGGTAGAGCGGCTTTCATAATGAGAGGGGCAAAACCAAAGGCTCGGTCCATGAGGACATTCATTTTGGCCACAAAAGTTGACCACTCGGACGTATGGTCTTGGGGATCGGCCATGGGTAGTGGACATGGACATGCATACACACGGTGACAAGACACTAGACCGACTATGCAAGTTTGGAATGCATGCACACTAAGGACCCTAGACGTAAACCAAGACTCGGTACGTGGCGGAGGTAATTGATCCGAAGATCACTCGCGCAAATGTGCGGCCTTCCCGATAGGCGTAGCCTAACGTTCGGACAACACCTTTTGATATACCGAGTAAAGGGATGTATGCGACCCAAAAACGACTCTTTTTGTTGTTTTGAAAATATGATGATCCTAGACTCGACTTAAACCGACTAATGACTAGACGTAAATGACACTCTTCTTTTTTTTTTTGACTTTAGACACCCTAGACTCAACTCGCTCTGATACCAAATTGATGCGGGACGGGACCACGGACACGACAAGCTCGCGATCGTCCCTTAACGAGGGAAGCGTCGGATGTGCGCGGTTGAGAAACCGGCTGGGAGCTAGGGTGGTCGGCTCTCACTTGTGCCCGGATCGGGTCACGGGACGGCTTCGCTCTCTCTCGCAGCAGTGATATTATAAATTGAAAGTGGGCTAGGTATCCCTACACATGCTCTCTAGCAGCGGCATATAAAGCATATAAAGAATTGAGCTAATGCCAAGTGTAAGGGTGAAGGCGATACCTCCACGCTCTCGGCGTGGCGAAGATGGGACCCGGCCGGAACTCGTACCCTCGGGAACTTAATACATTATGGTTACAGCAATGCAACTAAGCCCACTCCACGCAGGGAGGTAAAGGGCGACACAAGCGGGCCTGGGAGGACCAGTTTCGGGTTGACGGGCGGTTCCGGGTGATGCTTCGGCTTCACGCGTACTCGTGTTAGTGGGGGCTCACGTGCTGACCGGAGGGGTCGTGTGGGGCCTGATGACTCCTCTATTGTGGAGACACTTGGGAAGCGTTCCCCTGGGATGGCGAGCTACTGGAACGACCACCGGACGCCGGGCGGCCCTCGGACGACGCTCGCGGGGAACTCGGCCACAAACCTGAACTTCTGTTTGCAGGCGCGTGACTTGGAGGAAACTGCTGCTGCGATCAGCCCCGTCGTCGGAACGTGACGAAATTAGAGCCGTTGGAAAGAGAACTCAAAATACTTCGACGTAGGGGTCTTCAGAAAAAATAATCAGATATGTATTTCTGATTGTTGAATTTACAATCTTGCTGAATTCGGGCCAGAACTGCAGGGGCAGGATCTATCTTCTCTGAAGATCGACGTTGACCGGGGAGAAGACCTCTGAATCTGGCAATGATTTCTTCAGCAAAGTTGAAGGTCTCTGAGAGAGGAATCCGGGACTATTTTTTGTTTTTTGATTGGAAAGAAATGGATTTTTTGGGATTTTTTTACTAGACCTGGGTCGGATCTGGGAAACTGTGGGCAGACTGTTCTTGGGAACTTGGACGGTTTTTGTAAAATACTTGGAGGTGAACCAAAAATTAAGAAAATTCCTGGTGGTAGAGGGATGTGGACAGAGCTCCCAGTAAATTTGTCCGACCCAACCAAAATCAAAAGATGGGTCGAATGGGGTAAACTCGGAGCTGATGAACAGTAAACAGAACCAGGACAGATCTGGAACTTGGACTTGGACGAAAATCAAAATATAGCTAAAGGATGAATTTTGACGTGATTTTTTTTGTGGGGATAAGGGTTCTAGAGGGGAACCAACCTTGAAAGTTTGAGCTTCAGAAGACAAAGGGAGTGATAACAGGAATTCGGAGAAGAAGGATCTGTCCTGAGTGGACAGAACACCGAAACCGTTGGCAACGACGCGTCGGCGGCGAGTCGATGGCGGCGGCGATCACCGGAGTTGCTTCAGATGCTGGAGGGGATCAAGGGGGAAGGGATTACACTCTAGAAAGGGGAGAGGGGGTGGAGGAACCAGGGAGAGAGAGGGGAGGGGCGCAAATCTCCAAGGGGGCAAATGCCTTTTTTTCCTTCATTAATTCATTCAATATGAAAAATACAACCTTATATAGGATGCCAACCAAACTCACCCTCAGCCCTTGGATCTAGGGGTTTGGATTGAAGGGCTGGGATACAATGTGAATCACACATTTAATACATTAGTTTAATCTAATTTGACCATACTTATTCAACCTTGGACTAGATCCATTCAAACACCACCTAACAAGCCTAATAAGGCCAAAAGAGGGGGCGCCCCCTTCATGGGCCTCTCTTGGGCCTAGGCTGGTCCAAGGGCAGCCAACCCAACCCATTAACTCAAGTCTATACTTGGGCCTTCCAAGTCTTGGTGGCCCATGAGAGGGAGTGGCCCAATTGGGCCTTAAATGACTAATATGGTCCATAAGGGTGGCACTTGGTCCAATATGAACTAGGCTTTCTAATGGACTCTACTAATGGCAATCTAACCTTGGACTTGACATAACAAATGGCCCATTGGCTTGATATAAGCCTTACAAGGAGCCCAAAAGAAAGAAAATACACAATTACAATCTCATACAAGCCATAACTCACAAATACACTCCACCAGTGTAATGAAATCGCCTTTGATGCCCCATCAGTGGACTTCATAGTAATCAAAGGTATGATAGCATACAACGCAATCTTCGGCCGGGAAATCCTCAGCCGAACGAAAGCGGTGCCTTCTACCTATCACCAAAAGATGAAGTTCCCCACCAAAAATGGGTTGGGAGAAGTCCGAGGCAACCAGGCCATGGCCAGAAGGTGCTATAATATCTCAGTTGAAGCCACAAGGCCGGACGGGAAGAACAAGGGCCCCCGGGAAGTCGAGAAAAAATCCGCAACCGCCGAGCCTGGAGGCGAATTGCTAGCGATTTTCCTAAACGACGACCCGACCCTAGGAGTAAAGATCGGAGCCGACCTAACATCTGAGGTTCAACAGTAATATAAAGAGTTTCTTTCAGCGTACATCCGGGTCTTCGCATGGTCTGATGATCAACTCCCTGGGATACCGGAGGAAACAGTGATGCATAAGCTCAACCTCGACCCAACCATGAAGCCCGTGCAACAACGCATAAGGAAGCACACACCAGAAAAGTAGGTGATTATCAAGGAGCAAGTCACCAAGGGGCAAGAGACTGGTCTCTTTAGACCGGTCCTGTACCCGACTTGGCTGGCTAACGTCGTCCTAGTGCCAAAAGCGTCGGGAAAGTGGCGAATGTGCGTGGACTTCACCGACTTGAACAAGGCTACTCCAAAGGACTACTATCCATTACCGAGCATCGACCAACTGGTTGACTCAACCTCGGGCAACGAGATACTCAGCTTCCTGGATGTCTATTCAGGTTACCATCAGATCAGAATGCACCTCGAAGACATCGAGAAGACCGCCTTTATCACCGACTTCAGCGTACACTGCTACACCCGGATGCCTTTCGGGTTGAAGAACGCTGGAGCCACGTACCAGAGGCTGGTCAATCATATGTTCAAGGGACAGCTCGGTCGGAACATCGAGGCCTTTATTGACGACATGCTCGTGAAAACCCCCAAGGCCGAGGACCACTTCACCGACCTAGCGAAAACCTTCAACACCCTCCTGAAGTACAACATGAAGCTCAATCATGCCAAGTGCACCTTCGGAGTAAGGTCCGGGAAGTTCTTGGGCTTCTTAGTCACCCAGCGTGGGATCGAGGCCAAGCCCGACAAGGTCCAGGCCATCCTGGACATGCGTCCACCCACCTGCATCAAAGATGTTCAACGCCTTACCGGGCGCATTGCTGCGCTCAGCAGATTCCTGTCCCGCGCGGCTAAACGATGTCTACCCTTCTTCAAACTGTTGAGGGGACCTAAAATAGCATCTGCTACATTCACGTGGGACGAGGAATGCCAAAAAACGTTCGCCGAGCTTAAGGAGTTCCTGGCTTCACCCCCGGTGCTTTCCAAGCCTGTCCCAGGTGAAGCCTTGCATCTCTATCTCTCGGCGACTCCATCTACAGTTAGCTCGGTCCTAGTCAGAAATGACTCGGGAGTCGAGAGACTGGTCTACTACACCAGCAAGGTGCTCAATGAGGCTGAGAAAAGGTACCCCGCAACCGAGAAACTCATGCTAGCGTTGGTTACCTCGGTCAAGCGCCTCCAACCCTATTTCCAAGGGCACTCTATCACCGTACTGACCGGCAAACCGTTGAAGAGGATCCTCAGTCACCCTGAAGCCTCGGGACGCCTCGTCAAGTGGGCCATCATGCTCGGGGCCTACGATATATCGTATCGGCCTCGCTCGGCTATCAAAGGCCAGGCGCTCGCTGACTTCATCGCCGAGAGCACCATCCCGACTGAAGAAAGATCTCCGTCCGCGCTCGGGTCGACCTGGGAACTGTTCGTCGACGGATCTTCCAACTCAGCCGGGAGCGGCACCGGGATTCTCCTGAAGTTCCCCGAAGGAGCGGAGCTACAGTACGCCCTGAAGTTCAACTTCCAAGCATCTAACAACGCTTCCGAGTATGAGGCCCTCATATCGGGAGCCCGCATGGCCTGGCGGTTAGGGGCTGAGCGAGTTAGGATTCACACTGACTCCCAACTGGTCGCTAGCCAGGTCAACGGCGATTATGAAGCTTGAGCAGCACCGATGATCAAATACCTGTAGCTGGTCAAGACCATGGCACAACAGTTCGAGAGTTTTGAGATAGTCCGAATAGCTCGAGAGGAAAACTCCCGAGCGGACGGCCTCTCTCGGCTGGCCTCCTCTCTTGACCCCGAGGGTACTCGATCGGTCCTTCTCGAAGAGCTAGAGCGACCGAGCATCGATTCAGAGCTCCTAGCTGTTGACTCGGCCTCCCCAAGTGACTGGCGTACCCCCTATCTATCGTGGCTTCAAGACTCTCAGGAGCCTCCCGACCCTCAGGAAGCCCGAAGATTGAAGTACCAAGCTCGGCAATTCGTCACTCTGGATGGCACTCTCTACCAGAGATCCTTTTCCAGCCCTCTCTTGAAGTGCCTCAGCACCGACGAAGCCAACCGAGCGATTGAAGAAGTTCATGAAGGTCTGTACGGAGCGCATTTAGGGGAAAAGTCACTCGCCAGGATCTTGCTACGGCAAGGTTATTGGTGGCCCACCCTACAGCGCGACTGCTCGGCCTACACACAACATTGTGACCGCTGCCAGCGATTTGACCACTTGGTCCATCAGCCAGCAACAGAGCTCGTCACCCTAGTCGAGCCTTATCCTTTCGCTCGCTGGGGAATCGACATCCTCGGGTCGTTCCCCACGGCCCAGGCCCAGAAGATGTTCATTATCGTCGCCATCGATTACTTCACTAAGTGGATCAAGGCCGAAGCCACAGCAAGGATCACCGAGACAGTCGTTTGGAATTTCGTCTGGAAGTCGATCATTTGTCGTTTCGACATCCCCCGGGTGATAGTAAGCGATAATGGTAGGCAATTTGATTCTCGTTATTTCCGAGACAGATGTGCCAACCTAGGCATTCGCAATCACTTCACCTCGATCTCCCACCCTCGGGCTAACGGGCTGGTCGAAAATACCAATAAGACTATCTTAAAAGGCATCAAGACTAGGCTCCGCAAAGCCAAGGGAAGCTGGCTTGAGGAATTGCCGAACGTACTTTGGTCACACAGACCGACTCCCAGAACGGCAACCGGTGAAAGCCCCTTTCAGCTGGTATACGGTACCGAGGCTGTGATCCCATTGGAGATTGGCAACCCCTCCCTCCGAGTCATCTGGTTCTCGTCCGAGGCAAACGATCAGAAACTGCTTGAAAACCTCGACCTAGCAGATGAAGTCCGAGAGATTGCCAGCATCAGAGCAACAAAATACCAACGCCAAAGTCCGAGACAGACACTTTCAACTGGGAGACTTCGTCCTCAGAAAAGCCGAAGCCTCTCGACCACTTGAGGCAGCGGGCAAGTTATCCCCTAATTGGGAAGGCCCCTACCGAGTGGCCGAGACGCTTGGAAAAGGAGCATACCGCTATCCACGATGGAAGGAGAGCTCATCCTTCGGACCTGGAACGCGACTACATTACGCAAGTTCTACTTCTGAATATTGAGCATTGTGCAAATGACATGAGATAAAACAAAAGGCTGCTTTCATTTATTCAAACAACCCACTTGTACATCAGGAAGGCCGAAGCCAGGAAAATATATGTCAAAAAAGCAAAAAATCCATCTGGCGCCGCCGTATGAGCCCATCGCTTGGCTGACTCGGATGACCTTCCTGCGTCCAGCCACTGACTCTGTCTCGTGTAGAAACTGGCTCAGATAAAGGATAGTCGACCCCGTTGGCTCGGGCAGCTCGGGACAAAGGTGACAGAGGGATTAGGAAGGAGAAGGCTACCTTCCAAGTTGAACTTGGAAGAGAAGGGGGAGAGGGAATGCATATGAAAGCATCCTCCCCGCCAACCTGCCAACTTTTTGGAAGACAGAGAGTGCAGGCACCCTCCGAAGAGTGAAAGAAAGGAGGAGCAGAGCAGAAGAGAAAAAAAGAGGCTGCGGGGGGGGGGGGGGGGGGGGGGGGGGGGAAGAAACCAGCAGAGCTGGACGAGGAGGCAGGGGAAAGCCCGAAAAGGAGGGAGCTTAATTGGCTTCCTCCTCCCTTCCGTGGAGCGAGCAGGAAGGGACGGGCTGCAGGGATGCCTGATGCCCCCATCCGTCCACCATCTCGCCCCCCTGCAAGCGTCGCCAGAACTGATAAAGGGAAGACGACATGCCTCCACACGTCGAACCCTCTTTAAGTCTATCCGCCGGCCGTCGAACCCTCTTTAAATCCGAAGCAGCAAGAACTCTCTGCCCCCCGTCGTTGGAAGCCTCATCTTCCGGAGCGTCTTCCATGCTCCAAGTACAATGGCACAACGCTACGCGAAGAAGGAATGAGGAAAGACTGTCAGGTAAACCCCTAAGCGGTGGAGAGGAAGGGACGCCCTTCAGACCTTTTATAGGCAAAGGGAGGTTTTTTTGCCTTAAATGATTCTCTCCTCGAAAACACGCCAAAGGGATCTCTCCTTACGAACGGTCACCTCAAACTTCTCATTTTCCACCACAGCGGGATACATGAAGCGGCCAGGCATTCAAAGCATGAGAAAATGGAAAGACACCCTGTCAGGTGCTCATCCAACCATCATGCGAGATCCACGCAGAAAGTATCGGCTCTTTCCAACCACCGCAGATATGCTGAACAAAATACGGCAATGGCGATACAGAACAGATAAGTCTTCATCATAACGCTATTGCCTTATTTATTTCTACACAAAAGAGGAAGTGTTTTCCTTCAAAAAGAAAAATGACACACAAAAAGAGGAAGCAAAGCAGATACATTAGGCCTCCGGCCCACCTTGAAGCCCGGAAGTAGAGGGCTGGAGCGGTCTTCCCCCAGCATCTTCGGCGACGGCCGACCCTGGCACTGACCCCACCGGCGTGGGAACTGTCTCGGTTGCGTGCCCTCCCGAGGCATCCGGAGTTGGCGACCCCTTGGATGATGAGCCCCCGTGATCCTCTTCATCCTGCGCCGAAGCGGAGGAACTGGAGGATGACAAGTCCGAGTCATAACATTGCCCGGACGAGAAGTCAACTACTCCGGACGCCTGCTCCTCGGCGTAAGAGACGGCCCGGTCATATCCCTGCTTGAACCCCTTACGGATGCCCCGACGAAGTCCTAGCTCGTAGTAGGGGAGGGCAGCCTCCTTAAGGTCGACCAGGTAGGCCTCTGAGCTCTTGTACTGCTCGAGAGCCTCCGCCCCGGCCGATCCCACCCTACCAGTGAGCTCGACCTCCTTCCGCTCTGCCTCGGCTGACTTCCGCTCGGCCTCAGCCATCCGCT
Organism: Amorphophallus konjac; assembly: GCA_022559845.1. Taxonomy (NCBI): domain Eukaryota; kingdom Viridiplantae; phylum Streptophyta; class Magnoliopsida; order Alismatales; family Araceae; genus Amorphophallus; species Amorphophallus konjac. Next base: position 442,679,454 of record CM040122.1, read on the forward strand.
CTTCGGCCTCCGCCACCTGCTTCTCCACCTCGGCCTCCCACCGAAGGCGCTCGGCTTCCTCCGCTCGGTCTACCAGCTCTGCACGCTCAGTCTCCCACCGGCCATCCAGCTCAATGCGTGCAAGGTGCTCCTCTTCGAGAAGCCTGCTCTTCCTCTCGAGCGATTCACGGGCCTTGGCCAGCTGCTCGGTTAGCGCCCGGGTCTCCACCTGGCTCGACCGCGCTAGCTCCCTGACTGAGGAAAGCTCCCGCCGAAGCCCATCACGCTCCTCGACAAGCCGAGCCAACCTCCTGTCAGACCCACCAAGGGTCCAGGCCAGGTTCGCTCGCTCCCACTCCGACCGAGCGTACACTTCTGCCAAAGCAGCCCCCATCTGGGCCAGGCTGCCCTGCATAACCCCAGCAAGGGCCACAGACGGAGAGTACTGCCTACCTCCCCCCCTCACCTTCGAGGCTATACCGCGGCATACCTGGTGCAGAGGGCCCGAGATACCAAGCCTCTCCAAGGCCGCCGGAACGGAGAACCCCCCATCGCCTGGCGCTCCACCGTGTGGCTCGGATTGAGCCCCAGCCTCGGTCGCCTCTCGCGCCTCGCCTGGATTTTCTTGCTGCCCCTCAACTTGGACCGGCTCGGCACTTGCACCACCATCTGCAGTGCCATCTTCGACCACGGCCCCCTCGGTTCCTGCCGAGGGGAGAGCCGGGTCGGCACCGCTGCCAGTCACAGGAGCACCCTCCGCCCCCTCGATTCTGGCCAAAGGAAGAACCGAGCCCGCATCGTCGCCGCCCGCAGGGGCAGCCCCAACCTCCTCGGCCCCCTCTGGCTCGGTGGGTGGGAGAGCTCACCCGGTAGGGTCGGCCCCATCATGCTCGAAGGAGGGGCGAGCCGCCATAAGGTCGCCTTCAACCGCGGGTACGACCCCGACCTTCTTGGCCCGCTTCCTGGCCCTCGTAGCAGCCCAGATCATACCCTCCACGGGATCCTTGCGCTTGGATCCCCGCGGTCTGGAAGATTCACCCTGGGCCGCTCCCTTGCCCTTATCTCTGGTTCGGGAGCGACCCACGGGAGCAGCCGATTCATTAGCAGCCGAGTCATCACCAAGCTCGATCACCTCTGCAGCCTCCTTCAGAGCCTCCCGCCTAGTGTCTGCATGAAAAGGAAGACATATTCAAGAAAAGAAAGATGATCCCCACATTCAGAGGAAGAACCTAATTTGTGGCACCTGAGCCCAACGGATGCAGCCGCGTAAGAAGACACCGCTCGATATTCTCTGGAGTAACCAGCTCTTCGGTGGATTGGCAGTGCTTCAGCAAGATGGCTGCGTATTTCTCCACATGTGGAGGGAACTCATCCTGCCTGGGAGGGATATTCGGGTGGAAATTGGGGATTACTAGGCACCTCCTGGTTTCCTCCACTGAACAAATCCTCACCCAGACGAATTGAGTCTTCCAACCCCTTATGCGAGGAATCCTTCGCCGCCAAGGAGATATAGCTCCTATTCCGCCTTGCCTGGATGAAATAGAAGCCCTTCCCGGCCGAAGGATATGTGATGCGGGACGGGACCACGGACTCGACTCCGAATGGATATGCTATCCTCGGACTCTAAACAAGCTCGTGATTGTCCCTTAACGAGAGAAGCGTCGGACGTGCACGGTTGAGAAACCGGCAAGAGCTAGGGTGGTCAATTCGCACTTTCGTGCCCGGATCGGGTCACGGGACGGTAACGCTATCTCTCGCAGCAGCGGTGATATAAATATAAAATGAGCTAATTACCCTATCATGCTCTCTAGCAGCGGCATAAACAAGCATATATGAAATAAAGCAAAATGCCAAGTGTAGGAGCGAACACGATACCTCCACGCTCTCGGCGTGGGGAAGATGGACCCGGCCGAACTCGTACTCCCGGACAGTTAATACACAATAATTACATAAGTGAATATTTCTGCCCACTCCACGTAGGGAGGTAAAGGGCTACACAAGTGGGCCCGGGAGGACCGATTTCCGGTTGACGGGCGGCTTCTCGCGTAGCTTCAGCGGCACACGAACTCGTGACTGTGGGGCCCGCGTACTGGCCGGAGGGGCCGTGTGGGACCCGGTGGCACCGCTGTAGTGGGGGATGCCCGGAGGATCGCTCCTTGGGATGGCGGCGCGCTGGAACGCCGGTCGGAGGCCGGACGGCTCCGATCGTCACCCGTCGGAAAAACTTCCCACGGATCTGCAAGTTCTATTTTTAGGCGCGCGCTCCGGCGAGAACTGACGCTGCGATCAGCCCCGATGTCGGATCGACACGAAACTGGCGCCGTTGGAAAGCTAACTCGAAATACTTCGATTTAAAACTATATATCAAAAATGGAGTGCTCTAGATCTAGCCTTGACCAAATTTCGAAGCTGCTGTTGTACAGTGGCCGAAATCTCAGGGCAGAAGTGATTTTCCCTGATAATCGGCGTTGACCGGTAGGTAGACCTCCGAATCTGAAGTTGGGTTCTTCAGCAACGTTGTTGAGGTTCAAGAGAGAAAACCAGGGATATTTTTTGGGGAGACATGGGTGGAGGCTACGATTTACTATGAATTTTGCACGGACTAGTGGTCGGATCTGGAAACAGGCTGACAGAACAGATTTGGGAACTTGGATGAATTGTAGAAAATATGTAGAGGGCTGACAAAAAATCAAGAAAATTCTTGGTGATGGGGGAAGGTGGACAGAACTTCCAATAAAATTTATAGGGTTTGAAAAAATCAACAAGATGGTCGGAGGGGGGAATTACAGGGGTGCTGTCACACAGATCTGAAACTGGACAGAACTGGGAAACAGAAACACATGAAATTTTAAAATAGTAAATGATGGAATATGGACGGGATTTTTTTTGTGGTGGTGAGGATTGAAGATAGGAATACACCATAAAATTTTTAGATCAATAAGAACTCGGAGTTGATAGCAGAAATTCTGAGAAGAAGCTTCTGCCCAGGATGGACATAACACCGAAGTCGACTTCGCGGCGGCTCGAAGGCGGCACGAACGGCGGCGGCGGCACCGGAGATGAACTCAGAGATTGAGGGGGAGGAGATATAAGATATCCACTCTAGAATTGGGGGTTGGAGGAGATGAACACCAGGGGAGAGGGGAGGGGCACAAGAATCACTCTTGATTTTCCAACAATTTCCTTTCATTAATGCTAACAAATGGAAAATACAACCTTTTATATGCTATGTATCTAATAAATTGTACACCCTTGGATCTAGGGATGGGAGATGAAAGGCTGGGATTAAGTGTGAACAACACACAAAAAAAATTAAAATATAGCAAGTGGAATGGGGCGTCCCCTTGACCATATGTAAGGGTTGAGTGGTTAGGTAGCCCACCTTGGAAAATATTAACCACTTGTCTCCCATGTGGTCAATTGGCATTCCAACCTTCTAGATGGCCACCTAGGATGGTTGACCAGCCCCACATGGTCTAGGTGGACCAATGGGAAAGGGGTGAGGGCCCCCCTTGCTTGGGCCTACTGGAATTTTACATATAAACCCACTAAGACTTACAAATGCGTACCCATATAACACAAGGGTATACATACAAATATGAAAGGGCATAAATGCAAACAAAATACTGACGGTCTTGCCTCGATGTCCCCATCAATATGCTTTCAACTCAAAGAAATAATGAAAGAGGTCTATGGAAGGAGGAACTCCACACTGGCGGCAGAGGATGCGAAAGGTGGAAAGGAGGAGATAAGAGTTGGCTACCAACTAAATGGGCGCCAACAGGAAAAAATTGAGAAGCTGAAGAATAAAAGGTTCGAAAGGAAGGCGGAATCCACCCTTCCATGACAGAAGAAAAGTACAGATGTGGCCTGTACAAGAGTCCAGGCTCGTCTTGTGTGGGGAAGCTGCGACAAAGCAGAACTTATGGGGCAGGCGATACTGGTGCTCCAGCCTTCTCACATCCGCCTCCCCCAGTTCGCTGCTGTTTGGAATCGGCGCCTTCACCACCGGCTCGTCCTCCCACTCCTCAGCGTCCGAGCGCTGGTCCGCCATGGAAACTGGAGAAGAGTTTGAGGAAAGGCGATCTGGAGACCCTGAAGATTCCGGGGGAGGAGGAAGTCGCCGGACTGCCTTCGCGGTTATATCTGCCAACTCCTCGAACGCCGCTGCAAGCCTCTGCTCTTCTGTCGCGTCCTCACGGCGCATCGAAGAGCCCCAAAAGTAAGAACGGAGGAGAGTGAAAACCCTAAAGATGGAGGGAGTCTGGAATGACAATAAGCGCCCAACGCCTATAACCCCACGCAGGAGGCGGCGCGTCGTTCTGACCTCCGAGAAAAGGGGGCCCCTTCAGTTCAAATCCGTCAGGATCATCATTAACACGGGCCTAGGTGACCACGACACGTGGCTTCCTAACATCACCATATCGCCACCCACCTGAGCTACGCTGGTCCAAACCCCAAACAGCTACTCTTCCGAGCTTACTAAAGCTCGGGAGTAGGAGGGGGACAAGTGGAGAGGGGGATTTCTGTAGTCCATCTAATAGCAGCCGAACTAGGCCCATCAGGACCAAACGAGGCTCGACTCATCCAAGTGACAGCCCCATAGGGCCCACTTAGGCTAAAAAGCCCAATAAAGATTACTCGGGATCCCACCCTTCCTCGGCGGCCCTTAGGCTCGGAAGGCCCGAGCGTCAGAACGGAGGAAGACCCATGCCCGAGTTATCCCTTCATCGGGATAGAGGTAAGCGCTCTGCGCCCACTCCGACCTGACTTCATCCGAGCTATGCCTATCGCCCGGACAGGGTTGGCACCTTTTTATGCTCCGACCGACTGACGATTGCTTATCCACGCTGCCGTTGAGAGCCCTTTATGAGCAGGAGTTTATGAGGATAAGGAACCCATGATCCCACGATGAGGACGTAAAGATCCCACGATGAGGACGTAACTCCCGCCTGAAACTCCTCAGCTTACGGGACTCATAAGGTGAGCATACTATATAAACCAGGGACTCCCTCCAGTGGAAGGTAAGGGCAATACACGCCTAAAATCTCCTGAGTAGGAACCACTTCACCACCTTGGTGTTAGGGGATCTCGTGCACCTCTTTCTACCTCCCTCCATATCTTCCACCATTGCTCTACTGATTTAGGCATCGGAGGATTTTCCCTAGAGAGCCATCCCTGAGCCTCCTGATCCATTTCCCTTTCTCTGCAGTTCACTATTCGGTGATCATCCTCCCAGCTCAGGACAAGCGCGAGATCACGCCCCTTCACTTGTGTAGTCTCCACACCATCCTTTTAACCCTTCCGAGTCTTCGGACTCGTGGGTGACGGTGCGAGTCTCGGGTTATCGGGCCTTCCCGGTAATCGGATTCTCGGGTCATTACAGTCATGCTCTGTGGCGTCAGAAATGACATGTCGGTCCCGTTTATCTTTGCGGATTTCGAGGCAGGATTGGGTTGTGGTGTCCCAGTAAGTTTTGCTCCTGCACTCTTGTGTGCGAATGGGTGGTGTTCGCCTTGGATTTGGCTTGAGATGTGAAGGTTCCGCGGTTAGTTTTGAGACTCGAGGATGAGCGTTGGCGGTTGTCAATTATGGCTCGTGTTGCGGCCCTTGGCGTGGCGTGTCACAGTTCGAGGAATTGTAGCGGTGGTGCATCGAGAGATGATGTGATCGTGGTCCAACGGAACACTTGGTAAGTGTTGTCAGAGGAGTTGACCTGATAGAAGTGATGGTTTTCTTGGTGCTAGAAGGTGTTGTTCCCAGCATGTGCAAGGTTCGAGGTCAGGTCGAGCGTGGAGTTTTCCTTCCGTTGGTCGGAAGTGTATTAAGTTTTTCCCTTGGTTGGAGGGGATCACATTTTGGCTAAGGTTCGTTGTCTTGCATCGTGTGCCCGGATTTGGTGGCCTCCTCGTGTGTGCCATAAAGTCCTTGCGAGACGCGTCCTCTATGTTGGTAAGGTGGTCGTCTGTGAGAAGCGTTGCCCGCCCCCTGTTGTGTGAGGGTGTGTTGGCGCTGTTCCGGAAGGACGAGTGCCGGCTGAGCGGTGTTTTTTTTAGAATTACGGTTGGTGTGTTGGTTTCCAAGGTGTTAAGGATCGAAGTATGCAGATTTGCAAAGGATTGTCGGGATGGAGGATTCCGAGTTGGCGTTGTGGTTGGATGTGCATGTGGATCAGAGTGCGCGGATCGTAGCGTTGGTTGCTGCGGGTGGATTTCTGAGGAAGTGTAGAGCAGCGGAGGATTGGTTCCTCGATATACGTTCTCTTCAGTTGTGTGAGACGTGTTGTTGCCGTGCATTGGATGCTGCGAGGTTTTCGGGGGTCGAGGATTTCTTCCGTGGCATGTACCAGCTTATGTCGCAGCAGTTCGACGGAGAGGCTGGTGAGGGCTCGTCGACCAGGGGTGGGTCAGGCTGAGCAGTGAGGGATTTCATGCAGTTCCATCCACCTTACTATGGCGGTCAGCCAGACCCTGATTTGGCTTGATATTGGCTCGACGAGATGGAGCAGGTGCTCAGTTCCGCGCGGTGTACTGCAGAGGATAGGGTGATGTTGGCCTACAACCAGTTGTTGGGTACGGCTCGAGTGTGGTGGTCTTCCGAGTGGAAGACATCTTTTCAGTCCCGGCCACTTGAGTAGATCGAGTGGAGCGACTTTGTCAGTGCTTTTGAGCGTACGTACTGTCCAGAGTATATTGCTACGCAACGGATGCGTTAGTTTTTGGAGCTGATCCAGGGCGACATGTCCGTGTTACAGTACAGGACCCAATTTGTTGAGCTGGGTCGGTATGCACCTCATATCATGGAGCATGAGAGGGTAAAGACCGCACAGTTCGTACAAGGCTTGAGGCAGGAGTTGAGACACCATTTGATCACGAACGCTGCCACTGATTTGGAGACAGCGTCTCGTGTTGCGGCTTCTTTGGAGATGGATATGCAGAGGACTCGAGGACCGATTAGCCAGGGACAGTCTTTGTCGGGTCGCAGCCAGCAGTCGGCTACCCAGCAGTATGGTTCTTTTCAGCATGCGTCGGGTGGTTCAGGAGCGCCGGTACCGGCAGCGTCAGCGACATGATCTGTGTCTTTTGCCTCGAATGTCAAGAAGTTTCTCAAGAAGAGTTTCCGTAAGAAGCACAGGGATCATGGCCAGGCATCATCGGGCAGTGTACATCAGCCGATTCCTTTTCAGCGTCAGGGATCAGTGGGTGGATCGCGAGGACCGTGTCCCCGGTGTGGCGGGTCCCACCCAGGCAGGCAGTGCACGGCACCGGTGGTTTGTTTTAGGTGTGACCAGCCAGTGCATATGGCGCGTGACTGTCCTCAGAGGTAGCAACAGCAGTTTCCTCAGCCGCAGTAGGTTCCCCAGCAGTAGAGGCCGCAGCAGCCGCAGCAGCAGCAGGGATAGTATCCGTCACTACCCAGGTCAGCGAGTGTGGGAGGCAGGCAGAGAGCTCGAGGCCAGATTACACACATGACCAGGGTAGAGGCAGTGGCGTCACATCTCGTGGAAGGTACCATTCAGATTTTGGGTTGTGCGGCTCGCATTTTGTTTGATTCTGGCGCGTCTCATTCGTTTATTTCGGAGGATTTTGCGTTGAGTATTGAGGAGCCAGTGGCCCAGTTGTCCTGTGATTTGACAGTGGAGTTGCCTTCGGGTGATTTAATGATCACTCCGTATTGTTTCAATGAGGTTCCTGTGTGGGTGGAAGGGCGGAGTTTGCCAGCTAGGCTCTATGCGTTGTCGCTTCAGGACTTTGATGTGATTTTAGACATAGATTGGCTCGAGACACATCATGCTTTGGTGGATTGTGGCTCAAAGAGGGTTTATTTTCGACGACTTCGTGGACCCACCTTCTATTTCCAAGGTATCAGGTCTTCTTCTTCCCGTTTTCTTATTTCTACGATTCGAGCTTGTCGTATGCTTGATGCGGGTTGCCAGGGTTTTCTCGCTTCTGTGGTCTTGGTAGACCAGCCATGTCCGGATGTCGAGGACTTTCCGGTGGTGTGCGAGTTTCCTGATATTTTTTTGGAGGACTTACCTGGATTGTCTCTCCGGCGGGAGATTGATTTCGTGATCGAGATTGTGCCTGGTACGGGACCTTTGGCAAAGGCTCCCTACCGTATGGCTCCCGCTGAGTTGAGAGAGTTGAGGGCGCAGTTGCAGGAGTTACTGGCCAAGGGGTACATTCGTCCTAGCTTTTCCCCTTGGGGTGCGCCCGTGTTGTTCGTGAAGAAGAAGAACGGTAGCTTGTGGTTGTGCATTGACTACCGGCAGCTGAATGAGGTGACCATTAAGAACAAGTATCCGTTGCCGCGGATTGATGATTTGTTCGACCAGCTTCAGTTTACTCAAGTGTTCTCGCGGATTGATTTGCGGTCTGGTTACTATCAGCTGAGGATTCGTGAGTCCGATGTGGAGAAGACTACGTTCAGTACGAGGTACGGACATTATGAGTTCTTGATAATGCCGTTTGGGCATACCAATGCCCCCGCAGCCTTCATGGACTTTATGCAGAGGGTGTTCCGTCCGTACTTGGACCAGTTCATGGTCGTATTTGTAGACGACATCCTTATTTATTCGCGGTCTGCCGAGGAGCACGCGTACCATTTGGGTGTGGTGCTGCAGACGTTGCGAGATCACCAGTTGTATGCGAAGCTCAATAAGTGCGAGTTCTGGCTTCGTGAGGTGTACTTTTTAGGGCACGTGATTTCTAGTGATGGTATTTCTGTGGACCCTGCCAAGGTCGAGGCAGTAATGCAGTGGCCGAGGCCGAGGTCTGTGACGGAGATCCGGAGTTTCTTGGGGCTTGCAGGCTATTATCGAAGGTTCATTCAGGATTTTTCTCGCATCGTGGCCCCGATGACTAGACTTACGCGGAAGGATGTGCCTTTTGTCTGGACTGATGAGTGTGAGCAGAGTTTCAGGGAACTAAAGAAATTGCTCACCTCGGCTCCGGTGTTGGTTTTGCCTTTTGGAGGTTTTGTGGTGTGTACAGATGCTTCATGTAGTCTCCACACCATCGTTTTAACCCTTCCGAGTCTTCGGACTCATGGGTGGCGGTGTGAGTCTCAGGTTATCGGGCCTTCCCGGTAATTGGATTCTCGGGTCGTTACAGTCATGCTCTGTGGCATCAGAAATGACATGTCGGTCCCGTTTATCTTTACAGATTTCGAGGCAGGATTGGGCTGTGGTGTCCCAGTAAGTTTTGCTCATGCACTCTTGTGTGCGAATGGGTGGTGTTCGCCTTGGATTTGGCTTGAGATGTGAAGGTTCCGCTGTGAGTTTCGGGACTCGATGATGAGCGTTGGCAGTTGTCAATTATGGCTCGTGTTGCGGCCCTTGGCGTGGCGTGTCACAGTTCGAGGAATTGTAGCGGTGGTGCATCGAGAGATGATGTGATCGTGGTCCGACGGAACACTTGGTAAGTGTTGTCGGAGGAGCTGACCTGACGGAAGTGATGATTTTCTTGGTGTTGGAAGGTGTTGTTCCCAGCGTGTGCAAGGTTCGAGGTCAGGTCGAGCATGGAGTTTTCCTTCCATTGGTCGGAAGTGTATTAAGTTTTTCCCTTAGTTGGAGGGGATCACGTTTTGGCTAAGGTTCGTTGTCTTGCATCGTGTGCCCGGATTGGGTGGCCTCCTCGTGTGTGCCATAAAGTCCGTGCGAGACGCGTCCTCTATGTTGGTAAGGTGGTCATCTATGAGAAGCGTTGCCCGCCCCCTGCTGTGTGAGGGTGTGTTGGCACTGTTCAGGAAGGACGAGTGCCGGCTAGGCAGTGTTTTTTTTTAGAATTGCGGTTTGTGTTGTGGTTTCCAAGGTGTTGAGGATCGAAGTTTGCGGAATTGTAGAGGATTGTCAGGATGGAGGATTCCAAGCTGGCGTTGTGGTTGGATGTGCATATGGATCAGAGTGCGCGGATCGTAGCATTGGTTGCTGCGGGTGGATTTCTGAGGAAGTGTAGAGCAGCGGAGGATTGGTTCCTCGATATGCGTTCTCTTCAGTTGTGTGAGACGTGTTGTTGCCGTGCCGTTGCTTGAGATACTGCGGTCGTGGCACTGGCAAGTGCAGAGTTGGGGAAATATACTGGCGAGGTTGCCGCATGAGTACCCTATTCTTGCGTTAGAGGTTGCGTTCGCGGTTGAGATCGTGTTCTGGGGAAGTGATCTTTGAGAGACTATGGGTCCCGATTGGTGGCCGTGAGTGGCTGGTCGGTTTGACCGAGTGGTCGACTGTGGTAAGACGTGTATTGTCTGGGGACCCGTGTGCATTGGTCGTGGTGCTGTCGACCTGCTTGCTGTGGTAGCAGGTGGCACTTATCGGTTCTAGAGAAGTGTGCCATGGATTGTAAGAGGTTGTGTATCATGTGGCTCTGTGGTAAGAGCGGGAGTCGGGATTGGTAGGCGTCCTCTTGGATTAATTGAGACGGAGGTTTCAATGAGACAGGATGGTGGTCGATGCCTGTGCGTGGAGGTCCCTGAAGTGAGGTTGAAGTGGGATGGTGGTCCTTGGTTTGTGACCAGCATGGGAGGATTCCCCTGTAAGTCTGAGTCGAGTGAGGTGATGACTGAAGACACCAGGATCTTGTCATTTGGTTTCATCGTGCTCCCCTGAGAGGGTCGAGTTGGCGTGATGATTGAGATCGGATGCGGAGTCCGAGAGGAGTGCGGCTCGAGATGTGGTAATTGTTTGTGTGTGAGTCGGCGGATGGCTTGTTGCAAGTTGGATCGTGCCCGTTGGGTCGATGGAGGTTTCCCGTTGACGAGCGGTTGGCGACCGGCGTGTGGTCTTTCACAGACTGAAGATGCTGGTTGTCGGGGCTCGAGCGTGGCGAGAGTCGTGTGCCAGCGAGGCCTTGGGTGGCTGATTTTGAGGTGTGCCTTTCCGGACGGGATCTGGGCTTTGTCGAAGTTTGTCTTCTGACAGAGTTGGCACAATGATATGTCTGGCTTTCAGCTTGCCATGTGGGAGGTATATCTTGGTGCTGAGCCAATATTTTGGTTGCGGTCTGTTGAGATGGCTGCGTGAGCTGGTGGAGGCTCTGCATTGGTTGTTCCCTTGAGAAGGGTGTGCGACCGGTCAGCTGGCTATTGTAGATCGGATTAAAATCCGCTCTTTGTTTGGGAAATTAAATATGACAAGGGGATAAATAATGCAAAAGAATGCAATAAAAATAGCACGAGGTGCTAAAGTGGAGATGATGTGATCGCCAGAGGGGTTACCTCAATAAGAAGAAAAGGAGATCGCGTGTACCTGATGGAAATTAGGATGCGGGATGGATGTGGATTTCCTCCTCCAACTTCAATCGGCCGGCCGATGAAGTGGGTCTTCTTAGTTGATTACCTTGTAAAAAGACAATGAACACAAGCAAAAGAGAGAGGGATCAGCCAGAGTGCTATAGTATCAATCCGAAACTAACATGAAATGATGAAAAGACATCAACGTGCGCACCTTTTTTTTTTTTTTTTTTTAAACCCCTAGAAGAGAACTAGGGAAAGGATATGATATGTTGATATGTAATGCAATAAGAAAACTAATGATAGGATGACAGTGATGATGAATATGCTTAGAAAACAAATGAAATAAGCATGATAGCCCTGCTCTTCCTGACGAGAGTAAAGGGAAGCCGTGAAGGTATTGAACGGATGCAGAGGGATGGATGAAGCACGCCCCTGATGCAGAGGGATGGAGTGGAAGCAGGCGTTCAACCTTCTGAATACTTCAAATGCTTTGAATGCTTAACCCGGTTAACCTTTTTCACGATCGAATGATATTTCCTTTTATAATGCTTCAATCGGATGATCAAACCAAGGAAATGATAAGAACAGGCAATGAGGCATCCAGGGAAGGATCAAGATCGAGCAAGAGTCCCATGGATGATAGGGAACTGTGAGGGAAAGATGGAAAAAGGAAGGACTCTGGATGAAACACGACTCAAGCCAGGGCGTCTATTTATGAATTGACGACCTGCCACAGGACGTTTCTTGAAACGCGACCTAGGAAAGGCCGTTTCTTCCTGAAATTAATTTTGGAAATAAAACTTTCTTTGTTTAGAAATTCCTGGAACACGCCTGAGGTAACGGCGTTGCTTAAAAACACGCCCTGAGGTAGGACGTTACGCATAAAATGCTTTTTATTTTGAAAATAGATAATTCCAGAAATTAACGAAAAATACCAGGAATTGACGCCCTCACCTATGGTCGTCCCTTCTTTTGAAACGCCCTATGACAGGTCGCGACTTTTGAAAGTAACGCCCTTCGTTAGGTCGTGAATCACGAAAAATGTGGGAAAAATGCATAAAACTCACAAAAATAGAAAAATTTCATGTTATAGGAATATTGAAGTCCACTTGGGGCGTTTATATAATGACATGAGACTTGATCAACATAACGTCAATTTTGGCGTGTCTACAGCTGCCCCGCCTTGGCGTCTGTTTTGCAAGGGAGCAGAGCAAACTGAAAAGTAGATGCCAAGGTGTGATGAGACACGCAATCAACATCACTTGATGATAATGAAATCAAAAGCTCGTGATGAAACAATCCCGGGAAATTTAATGAAATCAACGATGTTTGGATAAAAGAGGGAGTGTGCACGCGGGCACGAAGGAGATAAAAAGAATGATCAACTTCCAGCGCGGTGGAAGTACCCCAGGTCACAAACCTGTAGGTTTCACCATTGGGGAGCGGTTACCAGCCAATGTGGACGTGCTGCAGCCAAGATGGATCAAGGGAAAATGATTGAAATAAGATGATAGAAATCCAAACAATGAGCTTTCGAGAAAATGACCCAAAACAGCGACAAAACGAACTGAGGATTCCATCAGTAATGAATATCTCATATCTTGAAAAATTAAGATCAATTTGACTCTCCAAATCAGCTTATCAGAATGATTTTTCAACAGTTGATTCAAATTCCTATATGAATGCATACTGGGTTTAAAAGAAAAAATTAAAACAAATGAAAATATAAGATAATCAAGGATAATATTGTTAAGCTATCCAGACTGAGTCAAGAAAACCATTTTGTGAGCTGATACTAAGCCGAAGCCCGTTTATCCGCGCACCAACTCGCAAAAGGGAACCATCGTCCCCAGTCTTGGACGGCTCAACGGCCTATCCGTATGACTAAGATGCCTCTGGAATCGTCATCGTTTTTGATGAAGGGGAACTCGAATTCCAGATTTACCAAAGCTACAAGGTCCTTGATATAATCTAGTAGCGTATGTAACATATAGTAGAATGCATACAGGAAGATGGTGATAGCAATGAGCATGGGGAACTGAGAAAAGGTGCCGGCACCGTGGGGCTTGGATGTTGATGCCCAGTCGGTGGGACCAAGAGCTTCTTATCCTGCACTCAAAGATTCATCAGCCAAGATATAAAACATAACAAGCAATGAATAAGACATGTAAGCATAGCAAGCATAGCATGAATGAGCATCAATAAGCAATTACAGTATAGACCTCAAAGCACTCAAAGCTTGGTGTGGATAGCATTCAAGCATGAATCACAGCGAAGCATGTTTAGCATGAATAGCATTGCATTGCAAAACATCATTGTTTGTTGTTTGTCATGAGGATGACAACTTGGCTAATCAAGGTTTGGAGTTGAATGATCAAGATCTGATAATGCCCAGCGGCAGAGTGATCAGGGAATGATAATGCCCATTGGCAAAGTGATCAAGGAAATCAGCAGGAGTTAATTAAATGATTTGTAGATGAATGATGATCAGGAGATATGAGGAAATCAAAATGCCCAGGGTGGCACGTCATGAGAATATCTGGAAGAATCAATAGATTGATAGCAATAAGTGGAGAGAGGACTCATCTCGTGCTCTTGGTCCTTGCAAAGTTGTTGTTCCTGCAAAAAGCACCATCAGAAAAATACAATGCAATTTTTTTGGATTTTGAAATATGCAAATTTTTATGAGTTTTGAAAATATTTGAATTTTTATGGATTTTGGAAAATATTTCAATTTTTATTATGAATTTTGAAAATATTCAATTTTTGTTGGATTTTGACTTGGCTCAGGAAATAATTTTTTTTTGTTTGACTTTGCAATATTCAATTTTTTTTTTGGATTTTGGTTTAGACATAGCTAATGCAGCATCAAAGGGTGTTTAAACCATTAATTGGGGGTCCTCGTTCCTTCCCTTTTTGCTAAAATTTCCCAAAGTCGGGCGTGCATTGAAAGTGGCATCCTATAACCGACCGCCTTTGATCAACGGTGCCCCTACCAAGGCCATACTTGAGAAACATTCGGTCTTGGAGGGAGAAGAGAAGAACAATTGTGACAAGCTTTATGCAGGATGGGAGATGTCGGGACTTGAATTCCTTCCAAGGTGTTTCCCCTCAAAGAGGTAGTCTGTTGTGCCGGGGCTTTGTGCCTTTGATTTTTAGACCCTTGACATGCATACGACCAGGGTTTTCCTTGCGGGGACTTTGCCACTCTTGACATGCCATAATTCACAATTTTGAATTTATTAAAATTTCGACTTGATTTTCATAATAGCCCTTTTGGCGAGATGTATATCATGAAACTCATATTGATTTTGGGTCAAGGCTGCCCCTATTTGAGACTCCTCTCGTATTGGGGATTACCGAGATTGGTCATCTCATCCGTCAACCTCTTGCCCCTGCATTCGGCCGAGTAAAGAAGAGAAAATGACTTCCAGATATACTCATGGCATGGCCAAAGTAGCAACGGTGTTTTAACCAAAGGAACCGGCTAAGGACGCCGTGAAGTGTGTGGAATGCCCAGCTAAGGGTTGCTCTTAACAAGCGGGGAGAGAATGTTGAATTCCCAGTGCGGGGTTCTTATTAACCAAAGGTGCTGCTTAGCAAGCCTAAAGACTCTTTTGAGAATGATTTAATTAAACAAAAGCCTAAGATAAAGGTCTAAAACACCACTTTTAAATCTTGTTAAGAAGCACTTCATTTTGAAAATCATGCGTGAAGTAATGAGGAAATGATATCATAAAAATGCGTACTTACGCCAATATTTTACCTTGCAACCTTTCTTGAAGCAGCTGTCAGAGGCGAGGTTGATCATCGTGGGATAGTCCTCTTTGGCAGTCAAAAGGATTGGCAGCAAAGGATTGAAAGTGGCTTAACAAGAAGGAGTGGTGCCAAGACCAGACTCAGACGAATAAGGAAAAAAGGAAGAGAGGCGAGGGCTAGAACTCCCTCATTAAGGTGTGGAGACCCTGATCACATGAAAGGTCTACAGAAGAAGCAGAGAATTAGAAGGAGGAGTGAGGACTAAAGCCTCGAAAGCAGTGGGAGAAAGGGCAAATGCCCAAGGCAGTGGATGTGGAAGAAGCTGGGTCGGACCCAGGATTAGGGGGAATCAGAAGAAGAAATTGATAGATGGAAAGAGGCGGATTCGGAGGGTCCGGAGGCAGAGGAGGAAAATCGTGATAGGAGAAATCACCCAGAGGCTCCGGAGGGATAGAGTATCGAGGGACGCAGTGCCCTGGGAAGAAATAGGGAAAATGATGATGGAAAAAGAGGGGAAAGAAAATGAAGGATATGATGCCCTCGAAGAGCAGAAAGATGAATCGGAAGAAAGATGGAGGGTCCGAAAGTTCCGGAGGTTCTGGGGGAATGAGATGCCGAGGGACACGATACCCAAGGAAGAGTGGATGAAAAGGATCAGGAGGGTCTGGAGGTTCCGGAGGGAAATATCGAGGGACGCGTTGCCCTCGGAATGGAAAAAGATGATAGAAAATGAAGAAAAGAATGAAGGACATGATGTCCCGGAGAAGCAAGAGGATGAATTGGAGGAAAGATGGAAGGTCCGGAAGTTCTGGGGGTAGAAAATGGAAAGGGGCGTCATGCCCAAGGGATTGAGAGAGGGGTGAAGGATCTGGAGGTTCCGAGGGAAGCAAATGGAAAGGGGCGTCATGCCCTAGAAAAAGATAGAAAGAATAAGATGGAGAATCCGGAGGTTCCGGAGGGATGAAATCAGGAAGGGCGTCATGCCCTAAAAGGAGGGGTAAAACACCTGGAGGTGCCAGGGAAATAGCAGAAAGGGGAACGCGATGCCCTGGGGGAAGAGAAAGATCCGGGGGTTCCGGAGGAAGCAGATACCGAGGGACGCGATGCCCTGGGCATGGAAAGAGGAATAGCGGATCCGGAGGTTCCGGAGGAATGAGATGTAAAGGGACGCGATGCCCTAAGCAGAAGGAAAGAGAATCCGGAGGTTCCGGAGGGATGAGGGGGAAAGGGACGCGATGCCCAACGAATAAAGAAAGATCCGGAGGTTCCGGAGGAATGAGAAGGGAAGGGACGCGATGCCCAAAGAAGAGGGAAATAGAATCCGGAGGTTCTTGAGGATTAAGATGGAAAGGGGCGCGATGCCTGAGGGGAATGTCCGGAGGTTCCGGAAGAATAAGGTGGAAAGGGGCGCGATGCCCTGGAAAAAGGTCCGGAGGTTCCGGAAGAATAAGGTGGAAAGGGGCGCGATGCCCTGTGAGAAAGCGAGAGAAATCCGGAGGGTCTGGATACAAGAGCTGAAAAGGGACGCGATGCCCTGAGAAGAGATTGGGGAGGGGGCAACGCCCGAGCAATGTAAGAGGACCCACAGATCCCGAGGATGAAGATGAATAAGATGGGAAATTCAGAATATCCGGAGGTGCCGGAAGGCGGGGAAGATACGGGTTTGGAAACCCGGGAATCAGGCGGTGTATGCAAAATGATGGATGCGATGAATGCAGTGAATGCGCGAATGCAACAAAATGCGTGAGATGCAAAGAAGATGGAGAATGTGAAGGGTGAGAGAACGAGATCCTCCTCCTAACCCCGGGAATGGCCCATGAAGAAAAAGTGATAGAAATGGATGCATATAAGGTGGAACAAATAAGGGACGGCCCCTTAGCACTAAGATAACTGCCCCTCCACGGTAGTGAAAGTGTATAATCAAACGGCCCAATGGAAGAAGCTTCAATAATAAATGACAACCCCCTTGGAAGGCAAGGATCAATAATGTAAGGGAGTTGGAAAGTTGATACAGGAAGCATTGCCATGCCCATTGATTTGAACGGAATAGGAATTTGCCCCTTGTATGGAAGAATGGGTTTAAGATTTGAAAACTGGAGCAAGGGGTGCCCTGCCCGGCCCTTGGATGGCATCAACACTTGGCATTCTTCTCTGAGCAATGGCGGCGACTTGGCTTCTTCGACCATGCTTGGCACAGCAACCCGGATTGGCATCCGGTAAATAAATTATGGCATCTTGAACAGCACGGTAATGGCCAAATTCTTCTTACCCGGCTTTTGCTTATCTTCGGTACAAGTACTTATTGTGGCGCTCCCCTTCCGAGTAGTAAAGGGAGGTGAGGCGGAGGCGGAAGGCTTCGTGGATGGTGGAGGTATAATGGAAAGTGTTGGCAAATGGGTGAGTGGAAGTGGAGGTTCAAATACGTCGAGTTTCTCCCTTTGCTCGGAAGCAGTCGGGATTGGCTCGAGTGCAAAAAGGGGTGAATCCTGCTCAGGATTAGCCATGGGTAAGGGTGTTAAAGATAAAGTGGGTTGAAGCGGTGGTAATGGGAGGTTAATTGTGGAAGGTTTAATGGTAGGCTCAGTGGAGGCCGGTGTTGTGAAAGGTAATGGCATAGCTAGTGGAGGTTTAATGGAAGGCTCGGTGGAGGCTGGTGTTGTGAAGGTTAATGGTATAACTGGTGGAGGTTTAATGGAAGGCTCGGTGGAGGCTGGTGTTGTGAAGGTTAATGGTATAACTGGTGGAGGTTTAATGGAAGGCTCGGTGGAGGCTGGTGTTGTGAAGGTTAATGGTATAGTGGGTGGAGGTGTAATTGGTGGGGGTTTAATTGATGAAGGTTTAATTGGGGGAGGTTTGGTGCGGAGAAAACGCCGAACAGGGCGAACGGTGTTAGGAGTGGGAGTAGACTCAAAATGCGTCGGCGTGGGTGATTGGAGTATCGACCCATCGTCGTAACCCCAAGAGGTTTCGGAAATAGGGGTTAGATTGGGGACGATGGCTTTGTCCTGAGCAGGAGGTTCATCAAATGAAAGTGGGGGAAGAGGGAAACGAAGGAAACTCGGAAGGGGTGCCTGCGGAGCTTCATCGTATGCTGCCTCGAATTCTTCAACTGCCGGTTCCTCATTATCAAATTCAAGTGGACGCCGTAATGGAGGCGTATATGTGGATGGAGGAGTGTAATGGTGTTGCATATGTGGAGGTGGAAGGCCATATGAATGAAGTGTGCGGATGGGTGGAGGGCGGACGGTGTCCACTTGATCGTCGAAATCTACCGGCTGTTGCTTGCTTGAGCTGCCAATATCATAATCATCTCTCCTATCCTTCCATTCTCTCTCCATCTTTGTAATATTGTCCAAAGCGGCATATAAAGGATTGACCGGAGTAGGAGGAGCCATGACCCTTCTTAATTGTTCCTCCATCAAAGTGATTTTATCAAGAAGGGTTTGTTGGAGGGGTGTAACTTTAGCAACCAAGGGTTGGCAGGGCCTTGAAGGAGGGGTGGCATAAAAATGCCGTGGAGGGGAATTAATGGGCCGACCCGTAGAAGAACCCGGATGGGCCGGATTGCAAGGAATGAATAGGCCTTGGGGCCGTGATGGAGGAGGAATAGAAGGAGGCGGGTGTCGGACCACCCGAGGAGGATTGTGATTGGAAGAGGATGGGTGATGGGCTACCCGATTAGGAATATGAGTGGAAGAAGGAAGTGGGTGATGGGCCACCCGAATGGGATTAGAAGGAGGACGAGATGAAGGAGATGCACCCTCAACGGCGGCCTTAAGGGCTTGGATCTGTTGAGGGGTGAGATGATCTAATGCATGAATGATTTGAGAGACCTTCTCATCGTTGGGAGGAGACGGTCCCGGAGGAGTAGTGGCTCGAAATTGAAGCGGGGGACCATGAATTTGGACATTGCCCATGGGCCGGGCATGACCATAAGAATGAGGACGTGGTCCCTTGAAAGTATGGTGAGAATTTTGATGAACATGTTGCAATTGAGGAGAATAAGATGTGCACGGTTGTGCATCCTCATGAATTGAATTAAACATGTTGTTTTGTTTATGGTAAGCCATTATGCAATCAAAGTTCAAAATAATATGCAAAAAGCACACAAGTTGGAATGGTTACCTTTGATCTTAATTTGTTTGAACCTTGGTGAATTAATGAATTTTAACAAAGTTTGGTGTGATTCACACAAGGGAGGATCCTAGTTTCAATATGGTTTGAACTCCGGTGCCAACTAGGAACACTTTCTCACCGTGTATAGGCCAACTAACTCGGGACTTCAAAAGGGTACAACCTGCCCGGCGTCCGTGAGGGAATCCACGGGTGCGGGGGCTTATGGAGGCTTGGTTTAGGAATTTCCAATCCAAAGAGACGGAATGCTCAATGGAGGGTCCTTCCTTCACCAAGAGGGTGTGTGGAATCCTAGTGTAGAGAGAGGAGGTCTCTCAAACCAAATGCAAAGATGAATGCAATACGTGCACGGAGATAAGCAAATCACCAATAGAGCCAAATAATCAATATAAATCAATGAAGCACGAATAAATCACAGGAAAGAGACGACATGTGGAAGGTCGCTACTAATAAAAACGCGCCCTGATGTGGGGCGCTATCCATAAAAAGGACGCCTGCTCCAGAGGGCGTCAAATGCGAGTGGTGCACATGCAATCAAAACAAAACGCGCCTGCACCAGAGGCGCTACTCAATAAAAAGACGCCCTCACAGAAGGCGCCAAACGTGTAAACGACGCCCTAGGGCAAGGCGTGACATAAAAAGGCGCCCTCGTGGAGGGCGTTAATTCTCCTGTCCCAGAAACCCTCCAACGGCCAGAAATATCAATACACTCACAATCACATGGCAATCAATAAAACGATAACATGCTCATCAATTTTTATTTTTAAGAGGATAAATGGAATTTCTAAAAAAACTCTAACAAACTAGCCAATCACTAGTGGGGAGGGTGCTACGTGGAGCACAAAGGGAGGCGCACCGTGGGTGCAAAAAAGGGAGATGGCACACGTGGGTGCCTAAGGGAAAGGGTAATAAAAGAAGAACACAAGGTGTCCCACCGTGATCGTCAATTTGTAGATCGGATTAAAATCCGCTCTTTGTTTGGGAAATTAAATATGACAAGGGGATAAATAATGCAAAAGAATGCAATAAAAATAGCACGAGGTGCTAAAGTGGAGATGATGTGATCGCTAGAGGGGTTACCTCAATAAGAAGAAAAGGAGATCGCATGTACCTGATGGAAATTAGGATGCGGGATGGATGTGGATTTCCTCCTCCAACTTCAATCGGCCGGCCGATGAAGTGGGTCTTCTTAGTTGATTACCTTGTAAAAAGACAATGAACACAAGCAAAAGAGAGAGGGATCAGCCAGAGTGCTATATTATCAATCCGAAACTAACATGAAATGATGAAAAGACATCAACGTGCGCACCTTTTTTTTTTTGTTTTTTTTTTACCCCTAGAAGAGAACTAGGGAAAGGATATGATATGTTGATATGTAATGCAATAAGAAAACTAATGATAGGATGACAGTGATGATGAATATGCTTAGAAAACAAATGAAATAAGCACGATAGCCCTGCTCTTCCTGACGAGAGTAAAGGGAAGCCGTGAAGGTATTGAACGGATGCAGAGGGATGGATGAAGCACGCCCCTGATGCAGAGGGATGGAGTGGAAGCAGGCGTTCAACCTTCTGAATACTTCAAATGCTTTGAATGCTTAACCCGGTTAACCTTTTTCACGATCGAATGATATTTCCTTTTATAATGCTTCAATCGGATGATCAAACCAAGGAAATGATAAGAACAGGCAATGAGGCATCCAGGGAAGGATCAAGATCGAGCAAGAGTCCCATGGATGGTAGGGAACTGTGAGGGAAAGATGGAAAAAGGAAGGACTCTGGATGAAACACGACTCAAGCCAGGGCGTCTATTTATGAATTGACGACCTGCCACAGGACGTTTCTTGAAACGCGACCTAGGAAAGGCCGTTTCTTCCTGGAATTAATTTTGGAAATAAAACTTTCTTTGTTTAGAAATTCCTGGAACACGCCTGAGGTAACGGCGTTGCTTAAAAACACGCCCTGAGGTAGGACGTTACGCATAAAATGCTTTTTATTTTGAAAATAGATAATTCCAGAAATTAACAGAAAATACCAGGAATTGACGCCCTCACCTATGGTCGTCCCTTCTTTTGAAACGCCCTATGACAGGTCGCGACTTTTGAAAGTAACGCCCTTCGTTAGGTCGTGAATCACGAAAAATGTGGGAAAAATGCATAAAACTCACAAAAATAGAAAAATTTCATGTTATAGGAATATTGAAGTCCACTTGGGGCGTTTATATAATGACATGAGACTTGATCAACATAACGTCAATTTTGGCGTGTCTACAGCTATGAAGCTGATGTGCAATTTGTCCGCCGACCATAGGATGGATCGGTAGCTGTTTCTCGTGATGGGGACTGTGTCTCCTCGGTGAGCGAGATGGTGGCAGCGGTGCCATGATTGGTCTTCCTTGTGACTGAGGTGATGTCAGACTGTGTTCTTTGGTGTATGCCTGCTCTGATGGCCGGTGTGCACGGCGCGCGGAGCGAGGTGTTGTTTGTGATTGTAAGTCTGGGTATGTCCCTCAGGTCCGGAGCTTTTTGTGTGAATCGAGGTTTTCTGTGCTGGGGCCCTGACAGCATTGTCAGTTGGTCGAGGCGTTCTTCCCCTGTGACTTGGTGCTAGTCCTGAATTTCGAGGATGAAATTTCTTTAAGGGGGGAGGGCTGTAATGCCCCAGATTTTTCGGATACTTTTCGGATATTTTTCGTGGGTCCCAGAGTGTGTTTTATGTTTTACACGTATTTTTCCCTGATGTGCCTTCGGAACACTGTGCAGGGTGAACCGTGGCATTCTCCGACTCCGGGACAGTACCGGCAAGTTGTGCTCCTCCCCAGGATCGCGGAGGTAATTTTTCGTATTTTTCTAAATTTCTAGAATTTTGGGGTTTTCTATATATATTAACCTATTTTTCTCTCTCTCCCCATCTCTTATTTCTCTCTTCCCTCTCTCTCTCTTCTCACACTCTCTCCTCTCTCCCTCTCTTCTCCGGCGGTCGACGGAGGTGGACAGGGGCGAGACGGCGAGGATCGTGGGGCGTGGAGTGGCGAGGATGGAGCGAGGATCGCGATGGTGGAGGCGGTTCGTGGGATCGTAAGCCTACGGAGCTTTAAATGGCGTTTTCTTCGTGGATCGGCGTCCACGGTGCGTCGAATCTTCAGTGGAGGTAGGAAGATGGACCCCGAGCTTATGTACTTTATTTTCCGTGAGTTTTGTAGGCCGTGGCGAGCCGAGCGGGTTTATTTTCGCATTTTGGATAAAAATGCATATTTTTGGGGGTGTGAGCCGGATCGCCCGTTTTACGGCGTTTTTGGCCGACCCAGGGGTTTAGATGCAGGTCTAGGGGCTTGGGGAAGATTTCCCCTTTTGTTTCCCCTTCACCTGGGGGTGAACGGGGCGTGGAATGGATTTCTTCGCGATTTCTGCCGTTTTCGGGCGCGGACTGAGAACGCGCTAGCCAAGGCGGGCGCGTTCTTGAAGATCACGCCAGCCCGATAGAGCGCGTTCATCGGGGAAGATGAACAGTAAGGCGGTTCCTGTCGCGCTATAGGGTCATAGCGCGTTCTGTCCCTGTCACGCTATAGGGTCATAGCGCGATCTGATCTTATCGCGCTATGGACCTATAGCGCGTTCTGTTTGAATGCGCTATGCAAAGATAGCGCGTTCTTGGAGGTGACCAGTCGGGCGGCCCAGGGCCGGTAGTCTATGGCTGATCATGCCTCCCTTGGCCGTGAGTATCTCGGGCACCCCGTGAGTACCGTGACTGTGTTTTTGGATGTCAAGAGGTGTCGCTTTATCTCGAATAGTGTCCCCATGGGCTTAAGGGTCCGGGCAACCCTCTTGTGCCCCGGTTGTCTTATGTAGACCACCGGTCGACCCGATTGTGACCCGGCGGTCGACCTTCGGTCTCGTGAGTGTCTCGGACATCCCGTGGGTTCCGTGACTGTGTTTCGGGGATGTCTGGAGGTACCATGTTACCTCGGTCAGCGTGCCCATAGGTGAGGTGGGTCCGGGTGACCCCATGTGTTCCGGACTTTCGTGTTACGCTTGATCGAGTCACCGTGGACCGGAGTGTATGCGGTGGGGTTCCCCCGCACGTCGTGAGTTTCCTTAGAAGATGATTCCCGAGTGGGCCATGTATTTGGCCTTGGACCGCGAGTCCAGTTATCCGGTCAGAAGCTGGAGGTTCCTTAGTTCCCTTCGTAAGGGAGGGGTCTTGGCGGCTCGTGGGCTGCCTCGGTATTCATGCTACCGTAGTTTCTGACCTAGGCATAGGGCAGATTGACGGCGTGGAGCTGTCCTTGTACAACGGTCTTGACCCTGAGTCTCGTGACTCAAGGACCGTTGGGTTCACTATGTCTAGTGGACCATCCAGAGTCTGGTGGCGTCGTGCCGCCTGTTACTCCGTGTTACTCGAGATGGGTGCGTGAGTGGCTTTCCGTGTTCACGTTTAGTGACCTCCCACTAGTCGTAGCCTTCTTACGGCACGCAGTGCTGACCCACCCGGGAGTGGTGGTGTAAGGCCCCAGATTTTTCGGATCCTTCTTCTCGGGTCTCGGATCTGCGTTTCCGGTGTATCTAGGGCTGTCAATGGGCCGGGCACGGGCCGGTCTTAGGTCGGCCCGGCCCGGGCCCGACTTATCAAGAGTAAGGTCGGGCCGGGCCGGGCCTGACATTATGTAAAAATTTCAAAGCCCGACTAAGGCCCGGCCCGGCCCGACTACTTAAATAAAATAATAAAAATAATAAAAATTAATATATTTAATATTATAAAACTTACAATCTCACTAAATAAATTAAAATTTTGATATTAATTACATAATTTGTGTGAAAAAATAATTTTAAAAATTCTAATTAAGTAATATAATATAAGTTTGACTAAATAGTTTTTAAAATTTGAAGTGAGAATAAAAAAAGGGATCGGGCCGGGCCGGCCCGCGGGCCGAACTCAAAGCCCGAGCTCGGCCCGCGAGTCTAGTCTGGACGGGCTTTTAGGCCCGACTAAAAGTCTGCGGGCCGAAAAAGGCCTTGCGGCCCGGCCCGAAATCGGGCAAGGCCCGCGGGCCTGTCGGGCCGGCCAGGCCCATTGACAGCCCTAGGTGTATCTGGCTCCGTTGTGTCCGAAATGATGTTTCGGACATCTTTCGTGTTCGGATCGGCGCGGTCTAGAGCAATTTCGGAGACCGGAATGCGTTCCGCGTGTGTTTTTCGATTCCCAATGTGTGTTTCAGTAATACCTTCGGAACCTCGTTGCGGGTGAACCAGGCCGTTCACCTGGGCGAGAGTGTTACCGTTGCGATCGGTGCGTTCCGAGGATCGCGGAAACGTGATTTTCTATTTTTCGGTATTTTCCAGAATTTTTGAATTTTCCTATATAAACCCCCTTTCTCTCTCTTCCCTCTCATTTCTCACTCACTCCCCTCTCTCTTCTCTCATGCTCTCTTTCTCCCCTTTCTTCTCCGGCGGCCGACGGAGCGAGGCGGGGGCGAGGTGGAGGCGGCGCGGGCGAGGACGCGGGCGAGAATGGGCGAGGATTGAGGCGGTTGCGGGCGCGATCCCTCGGTGGATTCCGAGATGGCGTCGTTCGCGTTCCGGGCGATTTTCGACGTGGATTAGTCGCTTCGGCCCGTGATTTCTTCGGTGGAGGTAGGGTGACGGAACACTGCTACGTTCTGCTTGTTTTCCCTGCCATTGCACGTCGTTCGATGTAGAAACGGCTCTGTTTGGGTCTGTTCTAGCGAAACCGTGGTTTTATAGGTTTCGTAGGGTCGGTCAGGAAACGACGACGGTTTCTAGATCAGTTACTGTCAATGGATTCCTTGGGGTGAGAGCGTTCTTTTCCCCCTAATTTCATCTCGATTGGAGGTTCCGTTGGACCGACAGAGCTTCGGGAAGCTCGGTAACCCTTTTAGGGCAACTTCGGTAGAATAGCTCGTTTCTCGCGATTCGTGCGTCATTTTGACTCCGATCGGAGTCCATGTGATTGCCAGGGTGGTTGTGGCTGTATCCCCTTCGTTTCGGCACGAACGGGGCGTGGAAAGGCCGCGATCGGGCGACCCCCTGGGTTTACCCACCGTGATGGTTGGGCGGTCGAACCAGGGCCCGTCCATCGCATGGGCGGCTGCCTTTGGTCCGTTCATCTTCTCTTGGTTTTGGGGTTGTGCGGTCAGACGATAGACCACACATGTGATGTGCGGCCAGGTGAGGACCGCATGTCTCCCCCATGGGCGGTTGGTCCCCAACCGTCTGTCCTTCCGTGGGCTTGTGCGGCCAGAAGCTGACCGCATATCCCAGTTGACCCTTGGTCGACAGTTGGGTGTCGGCTGGGTTGTGCGGTTTGGTCAAAACCGTTTTGACTGACACTGGAGTAGGTCGGTTGGGTTGGGCAGACGATCCTTGGCCGCACATCCCTTTGGGTGGTCCAGCCCTAACCGTCCATCCTCCTTTGGGGTTAGTTCGATTAGGGCCTTGTGCGGCTCCTGCCTGACCGTATGTCTCTTGAGCGGCTGTGCCCCAGCCGCACATCCCTTGAAGCGGCCCAGGATGAACCGCACATGTGCCAGTCTAACCCGGTGTTTCCGTTTTGACCGATTCGAGTCCCGGGTGTGTGGTTCTCGAACCACGTATCGACCCGTGACCTGACGGATGCTGTGCACGTCGTCGGGGCCAGGTGTCGTGGTATGTTGTAGTCCCGGGTGTAGCGTTCTCGACTCGTGTCACCGTGTGTTGGTGTGCGTCGTCGGTTTCTCCAGAAAGCGATTCCCGAGTGGGTCCTGTGTGAGGCCTTGTGCTGCGAGCCCAGTTGTCCAGTCTGGGGCTAGAGGTTTCCCTCTTCTCCTTGAGTTGGGCTGCAGCTTGGCGGTGTGTGAGTTGCCTTGGCAATCATGCTTCTGTGCTTTCCACGTGGGCCGTGTGTGTGGCCTTAGTCCCATGAGTTCCCTTCCCGAGGGAATGGTCTCGACGGCTACCGTGGTTTTAGACCTAGAGATTGGACTAGATTGACGGCCATGTGCTGTTGTGTGCGACGGTCTTGACCCCGAGTCTTTTGACTCAAGGACCGTTGGCTGTAGTGTGTCTAGAGAACTGCCCAGAGTCCAGTGGCTTAGGGTCACTTGGGCTTTCTCGACTCTCGCGCAGGGTGCGTGCGTAGCCGTGGGCTGCGAGTCCCGTTCCTTCTCCGACTGTGGTCGCCGTGTGAGGGTGTCGGTACGTGGGATGGTCCCCGTACGTCGTCAAATTCGGACATTATTTTCCATTGACTCGAGAGTCTACTCCTTCAATGACCCTCCACTAGTCGTAGCCTGCTTACACGCGTGTGGTCCCACCACGTAGTGGTGGAGAGGCTACCCTTAGAGATGGTTTGTGGACCGGTTTCCGTCGGGCCCCACGTCTTGCAGCCAGAGTCCGGCTGAGGGGGAAAACCGGTCAGAGGGCCAGACCAGGGATGCGCGGTCTGTATGTGCACACGTGGTTGGGGGCGGTTGGACCCACGTCGACAGGCGTGACCCCAGCTAGTCACTTGATTATGGTTACTTGTGCGGTGTTCGTGCCTTTAGTAGGAGCTACCACGTCAGGCAGTTCACCTGCGGTGCGGTGTAAGACGTCAGGGGACGCTACCGGCTGTACTTCTGGTGGGAGGTACTCCTGTCGAGTCGGGAGTGACAGACTGTCAGTCTCTATGACTTTGACCTTCAGGTTTAGTCGTGTTGACCGTTGAGTTTCGGTGGTCTCGCGGTGGCGCGTGTGTCGATTTTCGTGCCGTGAGATTAGTGCTAGTAGCTTTACCGAGGTTGCATCTTGTTGTGCGGTACCCGCGACCAGGTGGTCGGGGTTGCACCTTGGACAGCGTATCGAGGTTGGCCGTGTTCTGGTAGACAGGCCTCTGCGGTGCGATTACCGTGGGCTTTTGCTTTGGTAGGTGGTACTAGTGTGGTTCGGTAACCTCGACTGCGAGTCCGAGGTGTGCCTTCTGGTACAGTAGGAGTAGTTGTAGTGCCATGTTTCGACCGGCCACCGAGTTTACTGTTCCTGATGTTACTGTTGCTCTCGTAATTACAACTTTCTGTGCCGCCGTTGGTTCTTGGTGGGGTTCTGCGGGATCCCTACTGAGTCTCTGTTTTGGAGACTCACTCCCTGCCTTTCAGGTGTGGCAGTTCTTCCTCGAGGTTCGAGGTTGCTGTTCGGAGGTTCTCAGTTGCCAGCTCGCCGGGCCGAGTGTTCACTCGGCATGTGGTACGTTTTTACTGCTTTAGACTGTACTTCTTGTTGGACTGGACTCTGTAGTAGCTGCAGTTGTTCTTTTGCTTCTACTTGTTGTTGTTGGTTGTCCTGCTTTATTTCCTATTTCTCTGTGCCTCCACACTCCTTTTAGCCCATCCGAGCCCTCCCGGCTCGTAGGCGGCGGTTCGAGTCTCGGGTTATCGGGTCTCTCCCGGTAATCAGATTCTCGGGTCGTTACAGCTGGTATCAGAGCGGAGGTTGTGGACGTACATAGGAATTTGAAATGTTGCAGTGATCAGAGTCCATAAGGTCCAGTACAGTCGGCAGCTGGCTTAGGGTTTCGTGCTTATTTTTCCGCTCTGCTTCTCGCTCGAGAGCTTGAGTGCGCTGCGTGGCACTGTGAGGGTGGTGGTTGTCAGCGGTTTCCGTGCCAGCATGGGGTCTAAGGATCGAGGTCGAGAGCCTTCTCCCTCATCGGTGGTGGCTCTGGTTGTGCTGCGTTAGGTAGAGGTTGCTGGCAGGCGTGAGCTCGCGGTGCTACGTTCGAGGAACCTGCAGCGTGGTCAGGTGGCTGGAGAGGATTGTCCGTGGTTAAGTGGCCGTGAGCGTGCTTCGCGGGAGTTGCTGTCGGTTTTGGCCACTCTAGCTTGAGGTTTGTACAGCTCCTGAGGTGTTCTGATCGAGAGGTGTGCTCGGGTGAGCGGAATACCTTCTCGGTGAGTTGTTGTTTCGTCGAGCCTGATGCTCTTGTCGTGCTCTGTGGTGTCAGAAATGACGTGTCAGTCTCGATTGTTCTACGGATTTCGAGGCAGGATTTGGCATAGATGTCTTGGTAAGTCTTTGCTCCTGCGCTCTTATGTGCGAATGGGTTGTGTTCGCCCTGGAGTTGGCTTGAGATGTGAAGGCTCCACGGCGAGTTCGGGACTCGAGGATGAGCGTCGGCGGTTGTCATTATGGTTCGTGTTGCGGCTCTTGGCGCAGTGCGCTGCAGTTCGAGGAATTGCAGTGGTGGTGCACCGAGAGATGTTGTGTTCGTGGTCCGACGTGACACTCGCCGAGTGTGTCGGAGGCGTTGACCTGACAGGAGCGATGGTTTTTCCTTAGTGCTGGATGGTGCTGTTTCCAGCGTGCGCGAGGTTCGAGGTTAGGTCGAGCGTGGAGTTCTTCCGTTGGTCGGAAGTGCGTTTGGTCTCTCCTTTGGTTGGAGAGATTGTGCTGGGCTGAGGCTCGTTGTCTTGCTTTGTGTGCCCGGATTGGTTGGCCTTGTGTGCCATGAAGTCCGTGTGAGACGTGCTCCTCGTCTTGGCAAGGTGGTTGCCTGTGAGAAGCTGTGCCCATTACCTTGTCGTGTGAGGGTGTGCTGGCGCTGTTCCGGAAGGATGAGTGCCGGTTGAGCGGTGTTTTCTTTCTTGGCTGTGCGCGCGTGGATCAGAGTGCGCAGCGGAAGCATGGTGGGCTTGTAACCCACTGGTTCAGTATCGTAGCGTTGGTTGCTACGGGCGGATTCCTGAGTTTGCGCTGAGCACGGGAGGATTGGTTCCTCTGTGTGAAACGTGTTGCGGCCGTGCCAGTGCTTGTGGCATTTGTGGTTTGTGGCACTGGTGGTTGGTGTCCCCGGGGGAAATATGTTGGCTCGTGTGCAGCATGAGTACCCTATTTCTGTGTTAGAGATCACGTTCTTGGGTGAGACCGCGCTGGGAGAAGTGATCTCTGACAGATTGTGGGACCGGTTGGTTGCCGAGAGTGGCTTGCGGGTTGGCCGAGTGACCGACCGTGGTAAGTTGTGCTTTGCTTGGGAACCCGTGTCCGCTGATCGTGTCGTTGTCGACCAGGTTGCTGTGGTCTCGGTGGTGCTCAGTGGCTCTGTGGTAAGAGTGCGAACTGAGTTCGCAGGCATCCTTCGAGGTTGTTTTGAGAGGAGTTCGGTTTGAAGGGCGGTGCCTGTGTGCGAGGGTCTCCGTTGAGATGTTGTCGTTGGTGTGGCGGTCCTTGGTCTGTGACCAGCAAGGGAGGATTCCCGGTAAGTCTGTGTCGAGCACCGTGGAGACCGTGGGGAGATCCTTATCTCGTGGTTCTGCCGTGCTCCCCAGAGTGAGAAGTATTGGAAGGAGGTTCGAGATTGGTTGCCGTGTTCGAGCGAGATCTGGCTCGAGCCGCAATGTCAGTCTGTGGAGTGTCAGCGGATGGCCTGTCGCGATTGGATCGTGCCTGTTGTGCCGATGGAGGTTTCCCGTTGACGCGTGTACGGCGGCCCGTGCGTGGTCTTCCACAGTCAGGCATTGCTGTTAGCGTTTGTGGCTCCTGTTCGGCGCTGAGCCGTTGTGGTGGTTGCGGTCTGCTTGGGTAACCGCGTCTGCTGGTGGGAGCTTGGTTTGGTTGTTCCCTTGTATCGGGCGTGAGACCAGTCGGCGGGTTTGCGAAACTAGCGTCTGGGTCGTCTGCCGACCGTGGGTTGCATTGGCAGCTGTTCCTTGTGTTGGGGACTGTGTTTCCCTGATGGGCGTGCTGTTGGCTGCGGTGCCGTGTTCGTTGTGATGTGACTGAGGTGACGCTAGACTGTGTCCTTTGTGAGTGCCTGCTCTGATGGCCGATGTGCTCGGCGCGTAGAGCGAGGCGTTGTTCGTATTTATAGTCTGGCTGTGTCCCTCAGGTCTGGAGCTTTCGTGTGAATCACGGTTTTCTGTGCTGGGGTTCTGACAGCGTTGCCAGTGGGTTACAGCGTTCTTCCCCTGTTCCTGTGCTTGTCCTGAATTTCGAGGACGAAATTCCTTTAAGGGGGGAGGGCTGTAATGCCCCGAATTTTTCAGATCCTTCTTCTCGGGTCTCGGATCTACATTTCCGGTGTATCTGGCTCCGTTGTGTCCAAAATGATGTTTCGGACTTCTTTCGTGTTCGGATCGGCGCGGTCCGGAGCCATTTCGGAGACCGGAATGCGTTCCGCGTGTGTTTTCTGATTCCCGGTGTGTGTTTCGGTAATGCCTTCGGAACCTCGTTGCGGGTGAATCGGGCCGTTCACCTGGGCGAGAGTGGTACCGTTGCGATCGGTGCGTTCCGAGGATTGCGGAAACGTGATTTTCTATTTTTCGGTATTTTATGGAATTTCTGGATTTTCCTATATAAATCCCCTTTCTCTCTCTTCCCTCACATTTCTCACTCACTCCCCTCTCTCTTCTCTCACGCTCTCTTTCTCCCCTCTCTTCTCCGGCGGCCGACGGAGCGAGGGGGGGGCGAGGTGGAGGCGGCGCGGGCGAGAATGGGCGAGGATCGAGGCGGTTGCGAGCGCGATCCCTCGGCGGATTCCGAGATGGCGTCGTTCGCGTTCCGGGCGATTTTTGGCGTGGATTAGTCGCTTCGGCGCGCGATTTCTTCGGTGGAGGTAGGGTGATGGAACACTGCTGCGTTCTGCTCGTTTTCCCTGCCATTGCACGTCGTTCGGCGTGAAAATGGCTGTGTTTGGGTCCGTTCTAGCGAAACCGTGGTTTTGTAGGTTTCGTAGGGTCGGTAAGGAAACGGCGACGGTTTCTAGATCGGTTACTGTCAACGGATTCCTTGGGGTGAGAGCGTTCTTTTCCCCCTAATTTCATCTCGATTGGCGGTCCCGTTGGATCGGCAGAGCTTCGGGAAGCTCGGTAACCCTTTTAGGGCAACTTCGGTAGAATCGCTCGTTTCTCGCGATTCGTGCGTCGTTTTGACTTCGGTCGGAGTCCATGTGATTGCCAGGGTGGTTGTGGCTGTATCCCCTTCGTTTCGTCACGAACGGGCCGTGGAAAGGCCACGATCGGGCGACCCCCTGGGTTTACCCGCCGTGATGGTTGGGCGGTCGAACCAGGGCCCGTCCATCGCATGGGCGGCTGCCTTTGGTCCGTTCATCTTCTCTTGGTTTTGGGGTTGTGCAGTCGGACGATAGACCACACATGTGATGTGCGGCCAGGTGAGGACCGCATGTCTCCCCCATGGGCGGTTGGTCCCCAGCCGTCTGTCCTTCTGTGGGCTTGTGCGGCTAGGAGCTGACCGCATATCCCAGTTGACCCTTGGTCGACAGTTGGGTGTCGGTTGAGTTGTGCGGTTTGGTCAAAATTATTTTGACCGACACTGGAGTAGGTCGGTTGGGTTGGGTAGACGATCCTTGGCCGCACATCCCTTTGGGTGGTTCAGCCCTAACCGTCCATCCTCCTTTGGGGTTAGTCCGATTAGGGCCTTGTGCGGCTCCTACCTGACCGCATGTCTCTTGAGCGGCTGTGCCCCAGCCGCACATCCCTTGAAGCGGCCCAAGATGAACCGCACATGTGCCAGTCTAACCCGGTGTTTCGTTTTGACCGATTCGAGTCCCGGGTGTGTGGTTCTCGAACCACGTACCGACCCGTGGCCTGACGGATGCTGTCCTTGTCGTCGGGGCCAGGTGTCGTGGTACGTTGTAGTCCCGGGTGTAGCGTTCTCGACTCGTGTCACCGTGTGTTGGCGTGCGTCGTCGGTTTCTCCGGAAAGCGATTCCCAAGTGGGTCCTGTGTGAGGCCTTGGGCTACGAGCCCAGTTGTCAAGTCTGGGGCTGGAGGTTTCCCTCTTCTCCTTGAGTTGGGCTGCAGCTTGGCGGTGTGTGAGTTGCCTTGGGAATCGTGCTTCTGTGCTTTCCGCGTGGGCCGTGTGTGTGGCCTTAGTCCTGTGAGTTCCCTTCCCGAGGGAATGGTCTCGCCGGCTCGTGAGCTGCCTCGATACACGTGCTACCGTAGTTTTAGACCTAGAGATTGGACTAGATTGATGGCCTTGTGCTGTTGCGTGGGACGGTCTTGACCCCGAGTCTTCTGACTCAAGGACCGTTGGCTGTAGTGCGTCTAGAGGACTGCCCAGAGTCCAGTGGCTTAGCGTCACTTGGGCTTTCTCGACTCTCGCGCAGGGTGCGTACGTAGCCGTGGGCTGCGAGTCCCGTTCCTTCTCCGACTGTGGTCGCCGTGCGACGGTGCTGGTACGTGGGATGGTCCCCGTACGTCGTCGGATTCGGACGTTATTTTCCGTTGACTCGAGAGTCTACTTCTTCAGTGACCCTCCACTAGTCGTAGCCTGCTTACACGCGTGTGGTCCCACCAGGGAGTGGTGGAGAGGCTACCCTTAGAGACGATTTGTGGACCGGTCCGTCGGGCCCCACGTCTTGCAGCCAGAGTCCGGCTAAGGGGGAAAATCGGTCAGAGGGCCAGACCAGGGACGCGCGGTCTGTGTGTTCACACGTGGTTGGGGGCGGTTGGACCCACGTCGACGGGCGTGACCCCAGCTAGTCACTTGATTATGGTTACTTGCGCGGTGTTCGTGCCTTTGGTAGGAGCTACCATGTCAGGCCGTTCACCTGCGGTGCGGTGTAAGACGTCAGGGGATGCTACCGGCTGTGCTTCTGGTGGGAGGTACTCTTGTCGAGTCGGGAGTGACAGACTGCCAGTCTCTATGACTTTGACCTTCAGGTTTAGTCGTGTTGACCGTTGAGTTTCGGTGGTCTCGCGGTGGCGCGTGTGTCGGTTTTCGTGCCGTGAGACTAGTGCTAGTAGCTTTACCGAGGTTGCGTCATGTTGTGCGGTACCCGCGACCAGGTGGTCGGGTTGCACCTTGGACAGCGTATCCAGGTTGGCCGTGTTCTGGGAGACATGCCTCTACGGTGCGATTACCGTGGGCTTTTGCTTCGGTAGGTGGTACTAGTGTGGTTCGGTAATCTCGACTGCGAGCCCGAGGTGTGCCTTCTGGTACAGTAGGAGTAGTTGTAGTGCCGTGTTTCGACCGGCCACCGGGTTTACTGTTCCTGCTGTTACTGTTGCTATCGTAATTACAGCTTTCTGTGCCGCCGTTGGTTCTTGGTGGGGTTCCGCGGGATCCCTGCTGAGTCTCTGTTTTGGAGACTCACTCCCTGCCTTTCTGGTGTGGCGATTCTTCCTCGAGGTTTGAGGTTGCTGTTCGGAGGTTCTCAGTTGCCAGCACGCCGGGCCGAGTGCTCACTCGGCATGTGGTACGTTTTTACTACTTTAGATTCTACTTCTTGTTGAACTGGACTCTATTGTAGCTGCAGTTGTTCTTTTGCTTCTACTTGTTGTTGTTAGTTGTAACGACCCGAGAATCCGATTACCGGAAAGGCCCGATAACCCGAGACTTGCACCGCCACCCACGAGTCCGAAGACTCGGAAGGGTTAGAAGGATGGTGTGGAAACTACACAAGTATCACAAGTAATTGTAGAAATTAAATAGTTATAATATTAAGTAGGAAATAAATTAGCATTTTACATGGTCCACAATAGAAAATGAATAACAACAACAGTAGTCCACAACTAGTACAGAGACAAGAAAGAGAAGTACAGCTACACGGGACATACCCCGGCTCTGACCTCTGGCACTACCTCTGGGCACCCGCACCTCGCTGCACCCCAGACGCGCTCCCCTGGGGCGGCGCCTCACCTGAAACACGGTGAAAACACGCAGGGAATGAGTCTCGGAACAAGACTCAGTAGGGATCACTCGAACCCTACCTCTTAAAATGAGAAACCACTACACTAGCGGTAGGAGAGTACCTCGGAAAGGAAAGCCCTGCACTCTACCAAACAAAGGTCCTACGGCACGCATACCGGTACACGTGCCGCGGTGAGACAACCGAAACTCAACGGTCGACCCGGCAAACCCGAAGGTCAAAGCCACGAAACTGACAGTCTGACACTCTGTACTCGACAGGAGTACCTCCCACCAGAAGCACAGCCGGTAGCGTCCCCTGACGTCTTACACCGCGCCGCAGGTGATCCGCCTGGCGTGGTTGCTCCTACCAAAGGCGCGAACACCGAACAAGTAACCACAAACAAGTGACTAGCTGGGGTCACGCCCGTCGACGTGGGTCCAACCGCCCCCAACCACGTGTGCACACACAGACCGCGCGTCCCTGGTCTGGCCCTCTGACCGGTTTTCCCCTCAGCCGGACTCTGGCTGCAAGACGTGGGGCCCGACGGCAACCGGTCCACAAATCGCCTCTAAGGGTAAGCCCGTACACCACTCTCTGGTGCGACCGGTACCGCGTACTAGTAGGCTACGACTAGTGGAGGGTCACTGAAGGAGTAGACTCTCAAGTCACGAAAAACGACGCCCGCATCCGACGACTCACGGGGACCACCCCACGCACCGGCCCCGTCGCACGGTGGCCACAGTCAGACTAAAAATGGGGTTGCAGCCCTCTCGGGGCAACCAGGCACCTGACGGCCCACCCCGGGACCGTCACAAGGCTGTAACGGTCTAGGCGAGACCATTACACACACACCTGGCGGTCTAACGCAGGCCGTTACACGGCCTGAGGAACGCAAAGGGTAACGCGCCTGGTCCAGCGCGTTACACGAATGTAACGCGCCTCACACTCCCCTCGTGAAAGTAAGATGTAACGCGTCTGCCCCAGCGCGTTACACGAATGTAACGCGCCTGGCCCAGCGCGTTACGCACCCCTCACACCTGGGGTAACCCAGGGAGTAACGCGCTCGCCCCAGCGCGTCACTCGGATGTAACGCGCTCGCCCTGGCGCGTTACACACGCAGACCCCCAACGGTCAAAAACTAACGGTCGGAAAGCCCCTGACAGCCCAGCCCAGGCGCGTCACATACAAGTGGCGGTCAATCGTGGGACCGTCACAGTCTCTGACCCCTGAAGGCTAACCAAAGGGCATGTGACGGCCCCCCCGAGGCTCGTCACATCATGTAACTGTCCCTGGAAGGACCGTCACACGCGCCCGACAGTGAGAACGGCGGGAAGGCCCAAAAACTTCAACCACGCCCCCATGCCTCCACCGGAGAGGGGGAAATCAAAGGGGAAGACCCCTGGGGACCCCTAGCATGATTCTAAGCCATCAAAACGCGAAATCATGCATCAAATCCATAGATCGGGCGAGCTCTCCCCAAATCATGGAAAAACACCAACATGCTCAATCACACCCCTCTCGGTCTCCCCTCGGCCTATAAACCACGGAAATGAACGGCGGGGTGCTAAGGAACGTCACCCTACTTCAATGGAGCGAATGCTCCGCCGGATCGTCCACGAACGCAAGAAATTGCTTTGGAAAACCCTCGTTCTTCAAGCTTCCCACGAGCACCGCACGTCCCCACGATCGCCTCGCCGCCGCCCACGTCACCGCGCCGTCGCCCCGCCGCTGTCTGCAGCCGGAGAGGAGCTCGCCGCGGTCGAATGGGAGGAAGAGAGGGAGAGGGAGAGGTCACGGTGGGGAGGAAGGAATGAGAAGAAAGAGAAAGGGGAAAAGAAAAAGAAAAGAAATGGGAATATATAGAAAATCTGATTTTTCATAAAAATACCAAAAATTAGAAAAATACATTTCGGAATCCTCGGAACGCACCGATCGCAACGGTACCACTCGTGCCTAGGCGAACCATCCGGTCTACCCGCAGCGAGCTTCCGAAGAAAAAGCCGAAACACACACCGGAAATCGGAAAACACACACGGAAAAGTCGCGTAACGCCTCCGGGCCTCCGAAAAGACTCCGGATCGCGCCGATCCGAACACGGAAGATGTCCGAAACGAAATTTCGGACACAACAGAGCCGGATGCTCCGAGAAACCAGATCCGGGACCCATGAAGAAGGATCCGAAAGGTCCGGGATATTATATTAGTTGTCCTGCTTTATTTCCTATTTCTCTGTGCCTCCACACTCTTTTTAGCCCTTCCGAGCCCTTTCGGCTCGTGGGCGGTGGTTCGAGTCTCGGGTTATTGGGTCTCTCCCGGTAATCGAATTCTCGGGTCGTTACAGGTGGAGCGGCTTACCCGAGAGAAACGGTGAGTAGGCTGGTTACCGTAGGGCCCCCACGTACAGCCAAGTCCGGGCTTAGGGGGAATTACCAGCTAGAGGACAGGCCTAGGGCGTATGGTCTGAGTGTGCACACGGGGCTGAGGGTTTCGGGCCCGTGCTGACGACCGCGACCTCAGCTAGTCCTTGTTTGTGGTATCGATTACTGTGTGTGTCTGAGTCTCGCACCCGGGACGTGATAGCTAGACACTTGTGGCGCGGTGTAAGACGTCAGGGGACGCATCCAGTCGTTCTTCTAGTGGGCAGTGCTCCCGTCACGTGACATGAGTTTCCTCGTGAGTCAAGTTTCGCTTCACGTTTGTGAGACGTGGTTTTGCGTGCAGTTCTCGGATGTTTTCCCGATGCCGAGGTCTAGGGGTTCCGGTGAGCGTCACCGAGGGCTTTCCCCTAGACAGCGTCGAGTTCCCGACGGGTGGTCGTTTTCCCTAGTTGCGTGACTAGGGTGGTTCGTTGTCTGGTGGTCCCCCGACGGTGAGATCGGGGTGAGTGTTTTCGTGTACAGTAGGAGTAGCTGTAGCGCCGAGTTTGTACTGGTCACCGGTTTGCTGTTCCTGCTGCTACTGTTGTTCTTGTTGTTTACCGCCTTCCGTGCCGCCGTTGTTCTCAGTTGGGGTTCCGCGGGATCCCTACTGGGCCAGTGACAGGAGGCTCACCCCTACTTTTTAGGTGCGACGGTCCTTCCTCGAGGTTCGAGGGTGCTGTGTGGAGGTTCTTAGTTGCCAACTCGCCGGGCCGAGTGTTCACTTGGCATGTGGTACACTTTACTGCTGTAGACTGTACTTTCTGTTGGAGTGGACTCTGTTGTAGTTGTTTATTTATTTCTGTTAATTGTTGAATTATCCTACTTTATTTCTTATTTCTTTGTACCTCCACACTCCTTTTTAGCCCTTCCGAGTCTCGACTCGTGGGCGGCGGGTCAGGATTCGAATGGTATCAGGTTCCTTTCCCGGTATCCGGATCCCGGGTCGTCACATGGATAGGGTGATCAAATTGGCGATAGGGGGCGAGGAGGAAGTGAAGATCAAGAGGAAGGCGGCGGAGCTGTCAGAGTTGATGAGGACTGGAGTACTAGAGAAGGGCGATCAGAAGGGATCTTTGCTTAGGGCGATCGATGGCTTCGTTGAAATGGGGTTGCAGGCAGGTGGCAGTGGGGAGAGGCGGTAGGGGGTTGAGGGTTGCATGCCGACGGTGGCGGCAGGGGGGGAGAGAGCAGACGAGGGGTTACAGGTCAGCGGTTGGGGGAGGGGCATGTAGGCGGGTGGTAGTGGAGAGGGGCAGCAGGGGACTAACGTCGCCATCCATTAGGGTTGGGGGAGAGGGGAGGAAGAAGATGACAATGTTTGCATTTCAACGCTAAACTCTCGTTATTTGTTTATATATCAATATTACATGTGCTATTTCTATTTTGAATTTTTATTTAGGATTTTATGTAAATAATCTAAATCTTGAGAGAGATAATTGCCGACATTTTCATCATTTCTCACATCTAGTTAATCTTAATCATGATAATTAGACGGATGGTGAAAGGGGTCACGGCGATTATATATCTTTAATTTTTTTAAGATAATAAAAATACATATAATAATACATTTTCAGGAGTGATATTCGTACACCTTTGTACGTAACAATGATTGATCTGTAAAAAATCTAACTTTAAATTGCCTGCCCCAGTCCGCCTATCACCCAAGGCGCCTCTTCTCGTATTTCTCCCTGCTCACAGCAATGGAGGACGAGCCCACCGTCCCCATGGCTACCCACCCGAGGCCGCTCTCCTCCTCCTCCTCCAAAACCCTAGATCCGTCGGCCACCCAGAGAAAGCACGCCGCCATGCTCGAGCGCCTCTCCAACCGCACCCACAAGCCCTCCTCCTCCGCCGCCGCCGCCCCTCCTCCTTTCGAGTCCGTGCAGTCTTTCCTCGATCGCTTCTCCGACTCCAGGCGCTCCGTGGAGTCCGACATCGAGCGCTGTCGCCTCCAGCACCAGCAGAGGCTGGTGCCGCCGGGCGCCGAGGCGAAGCAAGATCTGGAGAGGATCTCCGCCGCCATCGCCGACCTGGAGAAACTCGTCGCGGAGAACTCGTACTTCCTGCCGTCCTACGAGGTGCGGACGGCCCTCAAGTCCGTCTCCGAGCTCAAGGATTCCCTGGAAAGGGCGAGCACAGAGCTGCTGCCGAGGAAGAAGTTCGCGTTCCGGAGCAAGCCCGCGGCGAAGAGGGATCCGGTCGAGTCGGTGGCGAAGAAGGTCGAGGATATTAGGGTTTCAGACGAAGGAACCAGAGACATGGATGCGAACTCCGGCGACAGATCAATGCCGCCTGTCCAGGATTCGCCGGGGTTCATGAACAAGGAAGGTGCTGTTTTAGTGAAGGATTTCAGAGTCGCCGAGGAGGGGATGGGAGGGGGACAGGGGAATTTCTCCCTTTGTGATCTCGACTCGTGCCAAGTCTACCTCACGGGGCAATGCAGAGCATTGTTCATACATAGGCTCAAGAACTGCAGCGTTTTTGTAGGTCCTGTTCTGGGCTCTGTCCTCATTGAAGAGGTGGAAAATTGTATCTTCATGTTGGCCTCTCATCAGATTAGGATCCACCAGGCTAGGGCGACGGATTTTTATCTCCGGGTGCGTAGTCGGCCGATCATTGAGGACAGCAGTGGTGTGAGGTTTGCGCCGTACATGTTGAGTTACGAGGGGCTGGAGGGAGAGCTCAGAGATTCTGGTCTTGGGGAGGAGACGGGGAACTGGGCGCATGTGGACGATTTCCGATGGTTACGGGCAATCCAATCCCCAAACTGGTGTGTGTTACCTGAGGAAGAACGCTTGTGCAATATTGACATTTCAAAGTCAGTAAGATCAGGCTGTTAAGAGAGTTAGGCTGCTTTTGGTTGTGTTTGAACTTTAAAGCCAGCCGGCACAACTTGGACACCAGGTGGCTGATCTTATTTGTCTCAAGTGGTTTGTTTTTTTACCCATGAGGGATTTGGTGATTTATTTCGTTAGCAAGGACGTATTTTATTCAGATGGACTATTTTATCCTTAGAAGGTAATGTGATATGGCTTTAAACAATTTTTAGGTTTTTTTTACAAATAAATCATTGTTACAGACGACATTACAGATATATCACTTTTGGTCATTTCATTATCAATTAACTGGACTATTGGAATCTTTGTAGAATATTCAGTGGCCCGTCGACGGAAGTTAATCGTAGTGGCATATCTGCAAGTTTTTCAAGATAGTGGGGATATATACGCTAATACATTTCCAGGAGTGCTATATTTGCAATTTTGCTTGTAACAATGGTTTATTTGCAAAAAATCCTTTTTTTATAGATGTTATGAACTTTTTTGGCCTCTCTTACCTGTCAGTTTTTTTTTTGGTATACTTATAGCTTATCTGGACTTAATTTACTTTTCATTTGTTGTTCATTGTCGGTTAGGTGCTGTTGATTATCTTTTCTGGTTGAGTGATGTACCCATTATTTTGTGAAGTCAAATTGTTTCTTGGAGGGTTCTGTTGGATAGTTACCATGGTAATAATCTTGTTGTTGCAATTTAAATACATTTTTCTTTGTAATAGAAGAGGCTGTAACTTTATTTAAAAATATCCATTAGGAGTAACATAATTGCTTGTATTGACAAATGTTGTCTGTGGATTTATTGTGGAGTGTGGTACCTTGGATGTGAATGCATAGGCATTTTGTTTTATACAAATGCTTTTGCGTGTTGATATGTATCATTTGGAATTGGGCTGGAGATTTTGCTATCCACTTTAACTTTAACATTCATGTGGCATCCAAGATCAAGTGGTCTAGTTTTCCTTGTTGTGTCCTAAGACCACAGCCATGAGATATCATAGGTCCAAAGCCTGCTTACTGCCTTACTTCTTATATAGGAGAGATTAAAAGACGAATAAAGCTTGTTACTGTGAATACTTATTTATTGGTAGCATTTTGATTTTTCTACGAAAGGTTGAGGATAAAAACATCATCTTTTGCTACATATATAATGAGTGAACTATGATCCAGTAAACTTGTGAATGAGGTGGATTTGCAGGTGATACAGTCAAGTAGCATCCAATGTTGCTCAAAGATTAATGTTGGGCCTGAGCAAATCCTATGACACCTAAATAGAACAAAACAAAAGCAAAATGAATATTTGTCAGTTGCAATGAAAACTCAGAAATACCTATCAGATACCAGAATGAGGGTATCAAGATTTGCCATTACCACATCTTTAGCATTACAATGAATGCATAGAGAGATCAGTATGCATTTTTTTTTCAGAGAGGGAAATAGGCAAGAGGTACATATGTGGAGAGGAAGACACAAGGCCAAGGGATGGGACATTGAATATTGGTCAAGTGCGATGACAGCTCAGAATACAAATCAGATGGAATATTAAAGACTCTAGCATAGTTCCAGTCTTCCAGACAAAGTTCTATATAACAAAGACGACTTCCCGGATGCAAAACTTTTGGTGACTAAGTCACAAATTGAGGGTTATGTTTGCGAGACCATCACTGCCAGTGGGAAGCAGAAGCTTGACGCTGATTAAAAGAAAAAGGGTGGTGGATGACCTGCTTTCAGAGAACATGAGTGGGCAATTTGTTAGCATCACAGAAATTGTGTCTCCTGTTGATTTTAACAAGACAGTAGATGGCTGGCAGCAAAACAAGTGGGCTGGGTGTTTTACTGTCAAGTGGCATATCACCAAGGATGTAGACAACAATGTTCTGAAGCATATAACACGAAAAGCAATGATGATGAACCAGTGACAAACAGCAGATATACCTAGGATGTGAAGTTTGAACTGGGACTTCAGATGCTTATTTGCTCAAGGGAATATGTAAATAGGGGTGGCAATGAGCCAAGCTGATCTGAACTTTGACCTGCTTGTGCTGGCTCAGTCAGAAATATTCGAGCCCGAGCTTGAGTCTGAGCCTGATTTAAGTTCTTTGTATGGACTCAAGCTTGGCTCCGCAACAATTTCAGTAGCTTGATCTTGGCTTGGCTGAGTTAACTCAGTTAAGATAGAATGGTTGAGAGAAAGGAAAAGGGGTTGGCCAGGTTTACTGGGGTTAAAGAAGGGTAGCAACTTTTGGCATCAGATGTGGGAGCATGGGACTAAAAGACCCCCTGGAGAACCCTGTGTGTGCGCCTGGGGTTTTCCCAGGGGGACTTTTAGTGCCATATCGTTTGCTTCAAACAAAAAATAAACAGCACTGGACATTGTTTTCTTTTGCTTCGCCACCGGTAAATGGGATGAGGCTCTGTAGATGATTATGATATATACATATACGTGTATGTGTTAAATAACATTGATCTGTTTTTGTCAAACTTTAATTCATCCCTTTCTCTATTTATATTTTAATCAAAGGATACTTGATTACTAATTCCCAAATTTTAATCCTCATTTGTTGCTTCATTTGTCTTGTAATCCCTCTTGTGTTCAAGAGGCTTGTTTTGCCTCTTGTAAGGTCCCCCTTGTGTTAATCAGGCCTGTTTTGCCCAGTGTTCTTTTGGATCTGAGGGGGGATTCTTATGCTCCCTATTCTATACTCTTGTATCCTTGTCATTTCTTTTTAATGAATTGTGGCATCTTGTCACCTTCCAAAAAGTAAATTTAATTGCTCCTGTTAGTTAGAAATGCAACTTTGATGCTGAAAAGGGCCCGTCCCAGTCTGCTTATATTTTTGCTACATTTGTCATAAAGAGGAGATAAAATATTAACTTCTTTCCTATGCAAGAAGCTCATCTTGCTGTCAACTCATTGACAATCCATGTGTCTTGCCTCTCTTGGTTATTTGCAACCAGAGGCCATAGGGAAGATGCTCCCTAAACACGTTGGTTAAAACTTGAAGTATCTGTCCCAAACAAATTGCAGTGTCACTTGATTCTCATTTTGTTGTGTTGTACTTCATAAAGTACCGTCTTGCTCCTAGCATAGCTTCCCTCTGTTCTTGAAAGTTTAGGTTCTCCCCGAATTTTGATGACATTGACTGCATGTGTACATGGTTTCATTGCCTTGTCATTCAAAGCCTTAGCTGTTATATGTGGCCGTGGCTCATTAAGCTTCTATGTCTTTTTTTTAAAAAAAGAGAGAGAGTCTTTATGCTTTCTGCCGGCTACTTAGGTTTCCAGTCATTCCTACCTTCTCAATCCTTTATATTAATGAACATGAAATCCTTTTTATATTATTCATCTTTTTGTTCTTCTCAATAAAAGCCTCTCCGCTGTTTCTTGGCTGAACCCTCCGATTTCCCTAGGGGATTACTTTCTTGGTTGACCCCTCATAACTTTTATTTTGTATTTTTCTGTACAGGCTTACATTTAAGGAAATATCTTGTACAATCTTACCTATGCTATCTGTTGTCTTACCTATCCGTCGATTCCTTTCTTCTGAATGCTTTGAAGTGAGTTTTATCTCCTTCGTATTTCTTTTAAAAAAGGAGATTTTCCATCTTAATTTTCTTACGTAGGCAATATACAAGGATGCACATGATTTGCAATGTTTATCAGTTACTATGAATCCTGGCCGATTTGCAACTCCATACTGCCATCTTAAAGCAGGGGAGTTGAGTACGTACGAGGTACGTTGATGCGGTTTCAACCAGGACATGATCAATCCTTTTAAAGAAAAGGGCTTTTATTTTTTGATCTGTTTATGTAAAATAAGTAAGAACGAGGTGAGCATTTCTATGCTT
Organism: Amorphophallus konjac; assembly: GCA_022559845.1. Lineage (NCBI taxonomy): Eukaryota > Viridiplantae > Streptophyta > Magnoliopsida > Alismatales > Araceae > Amorphophallus > Amorphophallus konjac. The sequence continues at coordinate 442,722,276 of CM040122.1, forward strand.
TGCTATTGTATGTTGGAGGTCTCTGTTACGTTTTTGAAAAGTACCATGGTGGTACACACTTCTTACCACCGGATTCATCACGTTTTCTCCCCCACCATCAGATCTTTTGACAGGTAATTTCTCTTTTGAAAACTACTATGATAGTACGCACTTTTTACCACCTGATTCATCATATTGCCACCATTAAATTTTTAGGTGAAAAAAAAGAATATGAATTTAAGTTTGTGACCCCAAATTCTACAACATTGAATTGATGTGTCAAATCAATCTCATCTCACCTCACAGGATCTCGGATGGGTTGATTCATAAGGATATTGTCTTCTGTGACAGGGAGGTCCCAATTTCGATTGGGGGAGGGGGGTATGAGCTCGTCGTTTGCCAGCCTTGTGTTAGGTTCCCGGTCATCAAGAAAAGAAAAAAACAAATCAACCTCACCTCAAGACTGAACCGTACTCAAGATAAGAGTGGTAAATGAAATGACAAAATGTTTGGCACCTTAATATTCTTTATAACATTTTTATGCTCCATTTTATATCGTTTGTTGCTCGCGAGTTTCAGACTGATAACCCATCAATGCAAAATCGGATATCGTTGTTTAGGCCACCCTATATTTCACTCACCGCAGTTCTGATGATCTCAGTGTTGGATTGCGGTTCTTGTTGCAGGCTGCTTTTGTAGTTTCCCATCTTCCTTCTGTTGTTGCCTGCCTCAAAGAGCTGTATGACGTTGTATTGCCTTGTCAGGCCACGAGGAATGGAGCATAACGGTGCATATTTCTATTTCTATCCCAACAAAGTTGACATCGAGTGACTATTTCACATGCCAGAAGGGTCTTTATTTTTCTCCATAATGGTGGGGGAGATTTTGTTTAGAAATCGAATGCAACTGTTCTGAATGATGGTTTCCAGGGTGAGGAGTTGAACTGGCGATGGAACAGGGTGTGTTGGGTTTTGGTCGGTTAAATGAGTGAAGTAAATGGAAAACAACCTGCTCCATGTACACGATCTTAACTGGCTAAGAACTGATCTAACCAACTGGCCTCGGGTCAGAATCATACGGTGCAGATCCAGTCTCGGGTTAGGCCGGCTTAGGGTGAGTTGAGGTCAAAAAGTACGAACTGGATTCTGATGGGTTTTGGGCCACACTTTTTTTTGACATGATATAGTCGTAGGCAAAGTTCAGGGTGAAAAAACGATGTTACCTCGAATTTGACCCGTTTCTTAAAACTTCTAATCAAATCATGGGACATATACCGGATCTAAATACTCAGTGATTTACCGAGTCTGTGGTGTTTTGGCTGATGCTTAGTCAGATGTATGTCCTTAACACGAAGTTACGAGAACGTTTGTTTGTTAGAGAGATGGGACGTACCAATGTCATGTCCGAAAAGTGGACACTAAATTAGGCATCCAGTTTTTGCTTTGGCCTCGGGTAAATGAGAATATAGCAGAATACAACTAGCGAACTGCAGAAGGCGAACGAGGAACTCAGCTCATTCTCAAGTATGGTCTCGGCTGGTGATCTGCAAATACCTTTTATTTATTGCCTTAATCTGAGGGTTGCTTGTGAGTAACTTTAAAATACATACTCGTGGATCTTAATATTTTAAAAATATGATATACACCATACGTGAATTTTAGACTCTAATCTATAATGCACCGTTAAATGAGTCGTATACTTGGAAGACCTAGGGTCTTGCACTCTCCCAAGTATAATAAGGTAGCCAAAGTTTTTAACTAGAGACCTCGTAGTTCTGCAATAGGTGAAGAACCAGTTGGGCTACCTAAACAGTTCAGATGAGCCGTATATTTGATTTGAAAAATTACTTAGTACTAAAACTAAAGAGAAGAATGGATTTTAACATTCGCTTTTATAATAGGTGAGATTTTCAAATCTATTGAGATGTAATCACATATTTTATTTGAAAAATTACTCTGAATCTTATTGGTATTAAAACTAAAGGGAACATTGGATTTTGACGTTCACTTTACGTAAGTTAGATGTTCAAATGAACGATGCTACGTGCAAAGTGCCCGTGCAACACTCTTTTTTTTTTATTTTTTTTGAGTGACTCCCATATCAAATTAGTTTATTATGTCAACTCCATCATCCGATGTTGTGACGTGGGAGCCACACAAAAATAAAATCTCAACCATGTGAATAGTCATTTTCAATATTCACGTAGAGTCACTTTTTTGTTACAAGATCTCCACGTCACGTCAATTTATGACGTGATCGGCACACTAAATTAACTTTACGTGTGAACCACTTATTTTTTTTTTTAAATGAATGTTACATGTGTAACACCCCCGTGTGTAATTATCGGGGGTGTTGCACGAAATATTACTATTTTCAAATATATTGAGCTCTCTCTCTCTTCCCCCCTCTTTCCCCTCCTCCCTTCTTTTATTTTTCTCACTATAATGAGCACATTATTTATAAATTTATTACACACGATTAAATTAATAATAAATAACAATTTATGTGGTGACAATAAATGGTATGATAAAATAAAATATTCACAAAATTTGTATTTATTTTATATATATATATATATATATATATATATATATATATATATCTTAATTTTATTCTAGTGGGTTGGACTAACAGTGACATCTAAATCCCCTATGACTAACATGAATTTTGATATTTCATATCTATTTTAAGATGCAACCACAAATTTGAATTTTGATATTTCATATCTATTTTAAGATGCAACCACAAATTTTGGCTATTGAGATTTATCTATGTAAGTATTTGGACCTAAAGCTCATGAATTGGGTGCCCATTAAGGTAAACCCATTAGGGCGCGACCTAAGTCTTGCCCGGACTTAGACGTCCCATGCCCGACTCACACTAAGAACTCACTTGGGGTGGGATTGTAGTGGATTAAGGAAGGAAGGGGTTTCCTCCCTTTGATGTTCAAGTCATACTTGGACTCCTCCTTAAGTGGGGTGCCCTCTCTCCTAATTAGGTTTATAGTCTGACATCTAAATAGGAAATGGAACTTGTCCATGTCCAAATATAACATGAACTCTACTTCCTAGTAAGACTAGTACCTCCCACACCTCTATAAATAAGAGGGTAGGGGGAGAGAAAGTAGAGAGAGAGAGATTTCATACAGTCCCCTACTCCCCGGAGAGAGAGAGAGCACAGTGGCCACCCTCCTGTGAGATCCCCTTGGCTGCCGCCACCGATGTCCCTACTCATCACACCATCGCCGTTCATCGACGTAGCTATTATTGTTGCCGCTCTCCCTCTCACTATTGCCGCCCATCGTTGCCATCATCGCCGTGGCCCCTGCCTCGTTGCTGCTCGCCGCCTAGGTGCTCATTGCCCTTCTCGCGCCAAAGCTCGCCGGCGTTACTACTATTGCTTCTTCCGCTGTTGCTAGCGCTAGGACTGCTGTCACTGATTGCCGCTGCGGCTGCTTCCCTATTCACTATCGTAGGCGCCCCTATTCACCGATGTCCCTACTACTGCCACGGCCACTACTTTGTTTCCACCAGCCACCGTAGTTGGACTTGCCAAAGGAAGAAGGAGCATGCCGCTAGTTGCTCCTCCTCCTTCCATGTGTGTGTGTGTGTAAGGGAGAGGAAGGTAGGCCCACGATCTACCCTACCTTGCTCGCCTATAAGAGAGAGGCAACCATTCTCTCCTCCTCACTCCCTTCTCCATCTTCCTCCCTTCTACTCACTGCTGCAAGGAGGAATGTGAGGAGGTCACCGTGCCTTAGAGAGAGAAGGCTACTGGACATCGTCCCCGTGGAGCCGTCATCCCATGGTCATCTCGGGTTGATCTTCTAGAAAGAACACCGCTCTCATCCTTGAGTCTTGAAGCATGGATTTTAAAGGGCAGACTTTAGTAGCTTACTCTCCGCCTCCACAATGCTACGTGGGCCTACCGCTTCCGCTATGCACAGGTACGTCCCAATCTCGACACATATTAGATAACATGGATTAGTCAAATTTTATCAACATTAGTACTAGAGTGCAAGGTCATCATATTTTATGTATTTTTCATGTTGTTATTATTTATTTATTTCTTAGATCATGATGGATTATACTCCTCTTCCTTCGTACACCTACTCTCTCACTGGCTACTCCAAGGAGTCGTCCTCAGAACCAGACTCAGACGTCTCTGCCACAGGCACTCCCCACCCTTTATCTGGGGGCAGTGACTCCGACACGCAACGCATGGATCATGTGTGGGAGGTTATTAAACTGAGACTACAAGGTTTTGATGGAGAGATACTGAGTAGTAGATCATCAGTGGGCAGCTCCGCGAGTGCCATATCCTTGCAACATTTGACAGCCTGTGAGTAGATGGTGCTCTTCAGGACAACGGCAGCGAAGGATGCATTGACCGACACCGCAACAACTCACGTGATTAGCGAGGGAAACCCTACTTCTTGTGGTGGCTAGACCTCAAGCACCACGGCCAAGCTTGCTGCGGCACTCGGACTCAATCCGATTGCGGTGGTGGCCAGTGACTAGTAGTCGACGGGATACACACAGGCACCGACTCACTCCCAGGAGGTGCTGCAGCCCCTAGTATCTCTTTGACTGCCCCTGAGCTGACCAACAGGCACCTAGCACGGCTAGAGTTTTGATAATGAGCCCTAGCTTGGACTGCAACTGTAACATCACAATTCGTTCGAAACCTAAAAATAATTAAATATTTTATATTTAGAGCCTATATAAATTATATGTTCTCTTAACCAAAGCCCAATATTATGAACGATATAATGAATACGAGTTTAACGAATGTTATTAAACAAATGGTTATATTTTTGGAATATCTGATGGTTTGACCTTTAGCGCCTTGCAAATATCTCGGCCCACAACACTTCCGTACATTCGCTGTGACGTCCTCGGACACGATACGGGATGGCGGGAAGGGGGTGCCACAGCAACCATGCCGAGGAGTGACCCATCGAATGAATCTTTTGGAGGGTAGGGAGGCTTGTCGACAGTCATGGCAGATAGTCCGCCCCCTCTCGTGGTGCCTAGCGGTGTGGTGGAGACCGCAACCCATTGGACACCCACTGGATAGACGACAGAGGATCACAGAGGTGCTGGGCCGACTTGGCTGGCCGATGGAGGATTGATCTGAGCCATGGATCACCCCGCTAGACATGGCTACCATGCTCCGTATATAGTAGAAACAATTTATGCGTAGGCCGAGACCTTGGGTGCCTCCATGTGTTAGTCACTGTTGCATCCTGAGGGCCTTGCACTACAAGAAAAATCGCGGATAGCGACCGACCTATCGGTCGCTATTCAGTCGTAGATCGGTCGCAAATATGCATTGCGACCGAACAGATACTATATAGCGACCGAATATGTCGGTCGCTATATAATAGTCGCTATATGGCGACCGACATAATTCGGTCGCAGTATCAGTCGTTACCAGCGACCGATTATAATCGGTCGCCTGACCGGTCGCTAATAATTCGGTCACTATTCAGTCTCTATTCGGTCGCTACATTTGTTGTATTTTAAAAAATAAAATTAACCTATCGGATTAAGTCGGTCTCAATTCGGTCGCTATTCGGTCTCGAATTATGTTGTAATTTTAAAAATAAAATTAACCTATCGGATTTATTCGGTCTCAATTCGGTCGCTAGTAGGTCGCTAAATTTGTTGTATTTTTCAAAATAAAATTAACCTATTGGATTGATTCGGTGGCTAGTCGGTCGCCAGTCGGTCGCCAAGTATAATTATTTAATAAAAGAAATATAACGTATAGTCGCTATTCGGTCGCAATTCAGTCTCCATGCGGTCGCTAATTTTGCATTATTTTTTTTTTAAAAATTTATTTAAACTGATAAATAAATTACCTGATAAATAACAAATTCATAACATAAATATAAAATCAACTACACAGACAACAATATCGACAAATCTCAAATTCATCACATACAAACACCTGATAAATAACAATTTCATAAAACAATAATAAATCAACTACACGGATCACAATCTCCACGAACCTCAAATTACACACAATTAAAATAAAATCACAAATTAATCATACATCCATAATAATAAAATGACAACATACACAACTAAAATAAAATCACAAATCCTCCACATATGTCTCATCCTGGTCGTCGTCTCGTCCAACATCTCGCGACGGATGATCCTGTATATCATTTAAAAAAATTATAATCAAATCCTTAATAAAGAAATCAAGCATTAACAAGACTTAATAAAGAAATCAAGCATTAACAAGAGTATGCCAATAGTTTAAGCCAGCTCATTTTCATATATATAAATACACACACACAATATAAGTTCAAATTTCATCTTGTATTTTAAAAATGAAGTTTGAGCGCCGAGCTCAAACCGGGCATCCGATTTGGATTCCGTCAGTTCTGACAAGTCACTTTCATCTCCCCGTTCGTATTGGAATGATCGGCACGGCCATCCGACCGGTATTTCGAATTTTAGACCCCCGGACCCGTCCTAACAGTTCATTTGAACTAAGTGTATTTTAAAAATGAAGTTTGAGCGCCGAGCTCAAACCGGGCATCCGATTTGGATTCCGTCAGTTCTGACAAGTCACTTTCATCTCCCCGGTCGTATTGGAATGATCGGCACGGCCATCCGACCGGTATTTCAGATTTTAGAACCAAATGCCCCGTCCTAACAGTTCATTTGAACTAAGTGTATTTTAAAAATGAAGTTTGAGCGCCGAGCTCAAACCGGGCATCCGATTTGGATTCCGTCAGTTCTGACAAGTCACTTTCATCTCCCCGGTCGTATTGGAATGACCGGCACGGCCATCCGACCGGTATTTCAGATTTTAGACCCCCGGACCCGTCCTAACAGTTCATTTGAAATAAGTGTATTTTAAAAATGAAGTTTGAGCGCCGAGCTCAAACCGGGCATCCGATTTGGATTCCGTCAGTTCTGACAAGTCACTTTCATCTCCCCGGTCGTATTGGAATGATCGGCACGGCCATCCGACCGGTATTTCAGATTTTAGAACCAAATGCCCCGTCCTAACAGTTCATTTGAACTAAGTGTATTTTAAAAATGAAGTTTGAGCGCCGAGCTCAAACCGGGCATCCGATTTGGATTCCGTCAGTTCTGACAAGTCACTTTCATCTCCCCGGTCGTATTGGAATGACCGGCACGGCCATCCGACCGGTATTTCAGATTTTAGAACCAAATGCCCCGTCCTAACAGTTCATTTGAACTAAGTGTATTTTAAAAATGAAGTTTGAGCGCCGAGCTCAAACCGGGCATCCGATTTGGATTCCGTCAGTTCTGACAAGTCACTTTCATCTCCCCGGTCGTATTGGAATGACCGGCACGGCCATCCGACCGGTATTTCAGATTTTAGACCCCCGGACCCGTCCTAACAGTTCATTTGAAATAAGTGTATTTTAAAAATGAAGTTTGAGCGCCGAGCTCAAACCGGGCATCCGATTTGGATTCCGTCAGTTCTGACAAGTCACTTTCATCTCCCCGGTCGTATTGGAATGATCGGCACGGCCATCCGACCGGTATTTCGAATTTTAGACCCCCGGACCCGTCCTAACAGTTCATTTGAACTAAGTGTATTTTAAAAATGAAGTTTGAGCGCCGAGCTCAAACCGGGCATCCGATTTGGATTCCGTCAGTTCTGACAAGTCACTTTCATCTCCCCGGTCGTATTGGAATGACCGGCACGGCCATCCGACCGGTATTTCAGATTTTAGACCCCCGGACCCGTCCTAACAGTTCATTTGAAATAAGTGTATTTTAAAAATGAAGTTTGAGCGCCGAGCTCAAACCGGACATCCGATTTGGATTCCGTCAGTTCTGACAAGTCACTTTCATCTCCCCGGTCGTATTGGAATGACCGGCACGGCCATCCGACCGGTATTTCAGATTTTAGACCCCCGGACCCGTCCTAACAGTTCATTTGAAATAAGTGTATTTTAAAAATGAAGTTTGAGCGCCGAGCTCAAACCGGGCATCCGATTTGGATTCCGTCAGTTCTGACAAGTCACTTTCATCTCCCCGGTCGTATTGGAATGATCGGCACGGCCATCCGACCGGTATTTCGAATTTTAGACCCCCGGACCCGTCCTAACAGTTCATTTGAACTAAGTGTATTTTAAAAATGAAGTTTGAGCGCCGAGCTCAAACCGGGCATCCGATTTGGATTCCGTCAGTTCTGACAAGTCACTTTCATCTCCCCGGTCGTATTGGAATGATCGGCACGGCCATCCGACCGGTATTTCGAATTTTAGACCCCCGGACCCGTCCTAACAGTTCATTTGAACTAAGTGTATTTTAAAAATGAAGTTTGAGCGCCGAGCTCAAACCGGGCATCCGATTTGGATTCCGTCAGTTCTGACAAGTCACTTTCATCTCCCCGGTCGTATTGGAATGATCGGCACGGCCATCCGACCGGTATTTCAGATTTTAGAACCAAATGCCCCGTCCTAACAGTTCATTTGAACTAAGTGTATTTTAAAAATGAAGTTTGAGCGCCGAGCTCAAACCGGGCATCCGATTTGGATTCCGTCAGTTCTGATAAGTCACTTTCATCTCCCCGGTCGTATTGGAATGATCGGCACGGCCATCCGACCGGTATTTCGAATTTTAGACCCCCGGACCCGTCCTAACAGTTCATTTGAACTAAGTGTATTTTAAAAATGAAGTTTGAGCGCCGAGCTCAAACCGGGCATCCGATTTGGATTCCGTCAGTTCTGACAAGTCACTTTCATCTCCCCGGTCGTATTGGAATGATCGGCACGGCCATCCGACCGGTATTTCAGATTTTAGAACCAAATGCCCCGTCCTAACAGTTCATTTGAACTAAGTGTATTTTAAAAATGAAGTTTGAGCGCCGAGCTCAAACCGGGCATCCGATTTGGATTCCGTCAGTTCTGACAAGTCACTTTCATCTCCCCGGTCGTATTGGAATGACCGGCACGGCCATCCGACCGGTATTTCAGATTTTAGAACCAAATGCCCCGTCCTAACAGTTCATTTGAACTAAGTGTATTTTAAAAATGAAGTTTGAGCGCCGAGCTCAAACCGGGCATCCGATTTGGATTCCGTCAGTTCTGACAAGTCACTTTCATCTCCCCGGTCGTATTGGAATGACCGGCACGGCCATCCGACCGGTATTTCAGATTTTAGAACCAAATGCATAAGTTGCTGCTTCTCGCTGCCTCCATTCAGGTTTGTTAATGTTTTCTTCTATGAATGGCATAACAAGAGGCACAATGTCATCTCCCACGGTCCGTGCAACCAAACCCAAGCATGTTCCTCCAGCCATTGCAAGATTCCAAACTCCTTCATCCTGATCTTGGTCGTCTTCTTGCTTAAGGAGTGTCTCCAACAGCATAGGGACAAGCGCAGGTAGTGCCTGCTTGATAAAATAAAAGCAAGGGGTGTCAGAATCAGCAGAAAAATCCCCTCCATATTCATCTAAGATGTCAATCTCTTCATCGCATATTGAGCTCCAGAATTCAATAGCTTGTAGAGCAACAGGTTCCTCATCTTCCCTCACAGCTTTTGCAGTGATGTTAAATATGTCCTGCATATACGATGCAAGCTTCTCATAATACATGGAGGATATGGAGACCAAGCATTCGAATGCAGCCTGCCGTATCTTCACCTCAGGGGACAGAGTAGCTTCACAAATGACTCTCATGATATAATCCCTCTCCATATCATTCCCGAAGTTTGCCTGAGCAAATCCCAAAGAATTATGCAGAGCTCGAGTTGCAGCCAGCCTAACATCAATGTTTCCCTCAGAAGCACTCATGCCTTGAACAACCGCTGTCAATATCTTATTGACTTGCTCTTGATCAACTTCATCAGGGGAGACTTCTTCACACATGTAACCTAGGGTGTCCAAAGTTGCTTGCTTAACATCTGGCTGAAGTTGGTGAATATTTGACAAGAGAGAACTGATAAGTTCAGGCCATTGATTTTGAGGCAACTCAATACCAGCAATCTTTGCAACAACTTGAGATGCAGTAGATCTTGCATCAATCACCGGTGAAGAGAGAGTCTGTAGTAAACATCCTTTGACCTGGGCCCTAACAGCTACATCCAATGATAACCATCTCTGCACATGCTCAAATTTTCTGTGTTGCTCCTTTGCATCCAGGGCATTTTTGAGAATCAAGCCTGCCAATTTACGGCTAACAACAGGCTTGTCATTATTTGCTAATTCACTCGAAAGAGATAGCAAGAACCCAGTAACATTTTGATCCTGAAATTGTTTTAAACTTTCCTCAGCATGCTTGCGAACCGCTGAATCTATTGACTGTGCATTCAAAAGAACTTGGGTAACTTCCATAGCCATTTCTGTATGGTATCTTCTCCGCCTTTCCCTTGCAGGGATACGCCCCAATGGCGGCCGCCGCCGACTATATATAATATCCTTCACTTCTTGTAACTTATGACCTATGCTCCTTTGTATGAACTGCCCTTCCTTTGCTTAGAGGTGCTGTTCCTGGCTTCCTGCCATGACAGTTACCAGACTTTGGGGAGATCTTTTCACCTAAATTGGCATATTTTATTCATGTCTACATGTTACTTTCCTTATATTATTCTAGCTTTATGAATATTTATAGATCTGTATCCTCCCCCACTCAAGTGAATAGAATTTATACATATCTTTTCACTTTCAGTTCTAACCAAAATCTCTATACACCTATGGAAAATCCTGCAGAACAGTCTGCCTGTTGATTCTAATATCCAGAGGATAGGTGTAAGATGATATTTAGAGTTAAGAAAATGATATTTTCCCCTCCTCAATCTAAATTCTTATATTTTGTAAGATGATATTTAGAGTTAACAAATAGAAAATCAATCAAATAAAATACTTACCGGAGGCTGCTGTGCAGGAGGTGCAGGAGGTGCTCTACTACTATCAATTCCCAAGGATGTGAGCATCTGGGAGACGGTCTGAGCGACGATGGTTGAGATATTCTGAGAGATATTCTGAGAGACGGTCTCGTTGACGATCTGCCTAAACATATCTGGAGTCATGGTCGGGGCGGCACTGGAAGAACCATCTGGGGCTGCTGGTGTGGTAAATGGAGAGGTCGCATGTGAGACCGAACTCGAGCATGATGATAACACCCTAGTCGTGCCCAAGCTATGTCCAAAACCATAAACATGTCCTTTCTTGGGTGCCCCAGATGCTGCAACCCAAATGGCAGGATCCAACTCTGGACGCTGACTGTCATCCCCGTACCTCTCATCCATTCGTCTACTATATGAGTCCTGCAAAAACCAAAAAAAAACAAAACCAAATTATTCTACAATTTAATCTTAAATGAAAACTATTAATGTATACACTTACCGCTACCTCCCGAGCTTTCTCACTAATGTAAGCATTTGTCCCTTTCTTCTTATGAGTTCGATCAAAAAGTTCATGAAATTGAGCTGGCCGCTTTAACTGTGCTTCCTGTTATTCAAATAAATCACAGTTTCATAATAGAAACAAAAAATTTATATATGTAGAAGTGTACTTACTAATCTCGCTTTATGTGTTGCAAAGGAGACAGAGCCACCCGTGTGTAAATTCGCTTCAGGATGCGCTGCTCTGTTTTGCTTTGCTTTGTTTGAATTGGCATTCCATTTCTCCGCTTCCCAAATGTTGCACAGCTCTGTCCAATACTCCTTTCTCATCCACACAGGCCCATGCTCCTTCCATATGTTCTTATCAGTACTTGCACATGCTTTTTTTGCATATCTTCGGGCATTGTACATAAGATGTTTGAAATTATCTCTTGCAGTAGCTGTCCATGCAAATCTAGCACGTAACTCATCTGAATGTTCTGTGAATCGATGATTCCTCTATATATTAACAACAACAAAAATTTATATGTTACATAACAAAGTGGGTTAAAATAATAATTGAAAATGACTTAATATGATAAAATAAGATAAATACCAAGAACATAGAGAACAATAAATCCTGAACACCCATCGGAAAATCAGCAAAGCGATGGATGGGGCCTGGAAAATGTGCTTGAATTGTCTTTGTAATAAATTGTGATGCTTGGGCTGGCTCTATTTTATTCCTGAAATTAAAAATATTAATACCACAATGACGAATAAATAACAAAAATAATGCATTACGTACCCTTCATTTATCCACACTGCCCGCATCGTCTCATTACAACAGCCCTCCCCCTCATGATGACTCGCCTCGTCATCAGCACGTACTATACGAATTAAATAGTATAAATAAAACAAACTATCAAAAAAACATAAATATGCAAATGAACATACCTGACTCAGCTGGGGGAGGTGTAGATCCACTCGCCATGTGTGATGGCGGTGCATAGGCCGTCAATGTACCCGTTGTCAGTGGTAACGGTGCAGAGGCCGTGGGTCCTGTAAGGATAAGAATCAGATAACACAAAAACATAAAGAATTATTTTAAACAAATACTCAAATGAATTATACATGAAAGTATACATACCTACTACCGGTGGTAGCGGTGCATCCCTCGGTGGTAACGGTGCAGAGGTCGTGGGTCCTGTGAAAATAAGAATCAGATAACACAAAAACATAAAGAATTATTTTAAACAAATACTCAAATGAATTATACATGAAAGTATACATACCTACTGCCGGTGGTAGCGGTGCATCCCTCGGTGGTAACGGTGCAGAGGTCGTGGGTCCTGTGAAAATAAGAATCAGATAACACAAAAACATAAAGAATTATTTTCAACAAATACTACAATGCATTATACATGAAAGTATACATACCTACTACCGGTGGTAGCGGTGCAGAGGTCGGTCGTAACGGTGTAGAGGTCGTGGGTCCTGTGAAAATAATAATCAGATAACACAAATACATAATGAATTATTTTCAACAAATACTACAATGCATTATGAAGGGAAAGTATACATACCTACTACCGGTGGTAGCGGTGCAGAGGTCGGTGGTATATGTGCAGAGGTCGTGGGTCCTGTGAAAATAAGAATCAGATAACACAAAAACATAAAGAATTATTTTCAACAAATACTACAATGCATTATACATGAAAGTATACATACCTACTACCGGTGGTAGCGGTGCAGAGGTCGGTCGTAACGGTGTAGAGGTCGTGGGTCCTGTGAAAATAATAATCAGATAACACAAATACATAATGAATTATTTTCAACAAATACTACAATGCATTATGAAGGGAAAGTATACATACCTACTACCGGTGGTGAAACGGAAGTAAATCTCCTCCCGCTACCCTCTCCCCTCCCACCTCTGGGAGTCCCACGCCGTCCTCGAACCATATCTTCAACTGGTAATAAAATACATGCATATTCATCAAATAGTGAAAGAAAGAAAGTTACAGAGTATTAAAATTCCCAGATAAAATTGTATACCATTAATCAAACATTCTCCATTTCTTCTTCAGATGTTGGAGATATAACAAATTCAGCATTCACATCTTCATTATCAGATTCATTTTGATCACTAATATATTCCTCCTCTTCGGAGTCCCCCAACTGTATTTCTGGTTGTTCTGGATCGACTTCCTCCACTTCATTCTCTTTAGATAAAGACGGTGCCTCCACAGATTCATCACTAGAAGCAGGCAAGTCTACATCATCACCCAAGTCTGATTGAAAGAATTCGGCATTCACATCCAACTGCTCTGTTTCAGTCAAATCCAACTCATAATCCGGGAAAAGCCTTGTCTTAACCTTGCAAACTGCCCACCAATCATTTCTTTCTTTATTTCTAGACGATGGATACTTTGTATAATAGACCTGCTGGGCTTGTGCGGCCAAAATGAATGGATCATAAGTATTCAATTTAGACTTATGTCTGATATCGACAATCCCATATGTTGTGTCATTTCGAACAGAATTAGGATCAAACCAATGACACTTTAACAGAAATATATGGTTGTCATCTCCGAGATATTGCAATTCTAAGATCTCCTCAATAATACTATAATAATCACATTCGTTTTCATTATATGTACTTCCTTTCACACATACCCCGCTGTTCATTGTTGACTTATTCTGCCCATATTGTCTAGTGTGAAATCTATACCCATTCACAATAAATGCTGGATATGTACGTGCAACTTTCGATGGGCCATAACTGATCACTCGAATTCTTTGATCAGTAATAAAATCATTTTCAACCTACATATGGACAGCACACTAGTCAGAATTTGTCATTGACCCAACAAGGAGAAAGAGTAGTAATAATACTTACACGATATTTCAGCCAAGAAGCGAATGATTTTTCTCGTTCTTTTTCAACCTCCATGTCAGTGAGATATGGACATCTTTGGATTAATTCTGAGTCAAATTGTCTGTATTACGACCATTGGAGCATTATAGATGGAATGAAAAATAATAAGTTATAGACACAATGTAATTTGAGCAGAGAACTTACGCAACATAAGGTTCAACCTCCATACAATTTAAAAGGATGTAAATTTCTGCACAGTGCAATTCTCTATCATTTAGCATCCGACTCGAGGAACGTCCATACGCACGTCCAGGATACTTAAATATCGACAGTCGCTCAGAGTGAACGGAGTCTCCCCCATCATCATTACGTGGTGGCCGAGTTCGACGAGTTTGTACCTCAGGTTCAAAGTACATTGAACAGAAATTTGATATTTCTTCCATAATGTACGCCTCGGCAATGGAACCCTCTACTTTTGCCTTGTTGCGAACTTTCATTTTCAATTCATGCATACACCTACCAGAATGTTCATAAGATAATGAAAAACACATCACCATGTAATTGAATTATGAGGAGAAAATATATATATATTACCTCTCAAATGGATACATCCATCTAAATTGTATTGGCCCTCCTACTTTAGCCTCATATGGTAAGTGTATAAGCAGGTGCTCCATTGAATCAAAGAATGTTTCACCATGACATATCCAGTTTGTATAATCTTTAACAAACCCCTTTCTGTATAAATGACGTTGTACATCCCATGTTGTCAGCCACTTCAAATTCTTACAGACTACACAAGGACATCGGATACGACCCTCACAATCTACAGCTTCAATAGAATTTCTCAAAGCAAACTGAATGAATCTCTCAACTCCATTTTTAAATTCTATAGACACCACCTGATCAACTACTCTACGGTACATCCATGAACGATCTTCAGACATTTTCCCTATGCGAATGAAATGTAAACACACAAAACTTTAACATGTTTAACAAAATAAAAAGTACAACCCTTACCTCACATCGTCCATGTCTGCCATTTTAAATAGGACGGAAATATCATTTAGATCTTCACTTTTTAACCCATCTGTGAAGGTTTGATCGCACGATTAATTACTATATGTGTTGTGTTGTTTGCTAAAAATTTCGGCAGCATCTCCCCACACCTCTCCGATATACCACAAAATATTTATTGATTAAGAAATTTTCTTAAACACTTACTAATAAGTGGTTAAGAAAATAATCAAAATCAATAAAGGTATATCAGAGAGGAGTGAGAAGACGCAGCCAAAATTTTTAACAAACAACACAAACACATATAGTAATTAACCACCTAAGTGCGATCAAACATTCACAGACTGTCCAAACGGGACAATTCAAGACTTTGAGTTAGATATACACATTCTCATCATTCAAAATGAGAACGTGCATATCAATCCCAAAGTCTTGAACGGGTAGGTTGATTGGCACGGGCTTAACACGCTCTCCTAAGATGCGTGCAATGTTAGGTTGCACCCACGCATCTCAGCTCACATACAACACCCAACTAATTAAATATTGACAAGATAATAACACAATCTAAAAACATAGCAGTAACATGTGAAATTGGCAATACATGTACACAATGAAAACAGGAATTTTATTTTAACATCCAACATAAAGACAACACTTTCACTAGCTATTTAGCAGAAATAAAATATAGCATGATACTTTTTAGCTTAAAGACAACACTGTCACTAGCTATGCAGAAATCAAGTAAAGAAATTGATGGTATCATTACTGAATAAGACAATAATAAAACACACTTTACTTTTCATCCAACAATACCCTAACTATTAAAATTAACAAAACACATAACCGACTAAATAACACTAAACTAAAAATAAACCTTAATTTAATTACGAAAATACAAGAAAATAACACTAAACTCAAAGTGCATGTTTTTCTTTCTGAATCAATAACCGCACTTCTTTCTTCTAACCACTTTCTTCCTAAAATAATGAATGGGGCAGCCATTGACCCAATGTCACACCAAGCTCCATCATCATACGTGACTGTTTTGAACTTCTTAGAGAACTCCACAAATACACGGTCACCCTCAATAACAATTTCTCCGGTCTTAGCAAGTGACTTAACAATGTCAGGTGAAATCCAATTCTTATCTTCCGACTCATGTACATCAATTTCTGCTCGTTGTCCATTAGGTAAATATGCAGTAAAAATAATCGGAAGAGGAAGCATACTGATTACAAAATGTAGGACCTCAACTTATAAAAATAAGTTGATTTCCTTATGCTCTGATACCAAATCTGATGCAGGACAGAAACATTTATAACCATTAAATGACACTTTTTCACTCATCAAAACATACAATGTTACTTTTTGAACATTAGTAAATATGGTGCAATCTTAAACCCCATTTTATTACTGAGGATGGATAAGATAGTATGATAGGTCTTTAAACAAACAGATGGAGGAAGAAAAACTTTTAGAAAAACATTGTAACTAATCCTCATAGGTACCTGACTTAATCCGATAGGTTAATTTTATTTTTTAAAATACAACAAATGTAGCGACCGAATAGAGACTGAATGGCGACCGAATTATTAGCGACCAGTCAGGCGACCGATTATAATCGGTCTCTGGTAACGACTGATACTGCGACCGAATTATGTCGGTCGCCATATAGCGACTATTATATAGCGACCGACATATTCGGTCGCTAGATAGTATCTGTTCGGTCGCAATGCATATTTGCGACCGATCTACGACTGAATAGCGACCACTAGGTCGGTCGCTATCCGCGATTTTTCTTGTAGTGATTAGGATTTTTCATAGAACAAATAATTACCTCTAAATAGATATAGATGATGAACGCCCATGTAGTATTAAAAAACCCTTTATAATCATATCTATCAAGATAGGAGTAAAAATATTGAATAAATATATATAGATATATATATAGAAACGAGGGAAAGATCTGTGAGCGTCATCTAATCCTCAGTCTCACAAACTCGGGTTTTAGTAGGGTTTGACAGACCGTTCGTCCCGTCCGTCCCGATTTTTGACTGAGAGGTGACGGGTCGGTACCGTTACGTACCGAGATAAAAAATTATGTTATATATATGTATGCTATAGAATAATATAACTCAAAAATATTTGTATTTTAGTTGGTTACGTGTGTGGCCGTTCTAACGGAAGCCTCCGGTTCGAATCTCGCCCTCGTCGTTGTTTTAAATATTTTTTATTAAAAATAACTTTATAAAAATCTATAAAAAACACTTCAAATGTGTGTTTCGAATTGGGGATCTCACATTCAAACGTGAGATTCTCAACCAATCAACTTACAAAATATATTTATTATAAAAAATTTAAAATAATATATAAAACGTCTCAGTTGTGATTGAGATTGGACGGGACGACCGATTCAGATCGCCCAGTCTCGATTTGTCAAATCTTAAATTTTAAGACCCTTTAAGTAGAAAATTTGAGGTAATCGGCAAATAATGAGCATGCCATTAATTCCCTTTTGACTGCTTAGATCGATCGCGCTCTTTCAAATAAAGAGGAAGATAAGGTGGAAGCAGCCGGAGACCCGTCGTTGGCGAAGAAAGGTACCTTCGCACGCTATGTGGCTTGACGACAACGAATTCCGAAGAAGAAAAGAGTTGGAGAACGATATGAAAAGGTGAAGGGCCGCTGGTGACAAGCCAACGTGACCCTATCATGATGCCGCCCCCCTTGACAGGCTCTGCGACTTCTACTGTTCCTGGGCACGGTACGTGGCGCGGCCGTGTGGGACTGGGGACATGCTGTCCTCAGTACCGCGCGCTGAAGTTGAGGAGGAGGTCACAACCCCCTGTGGAAGAATCCAGCAACCCTTCCTTAGAGATCTGAGGGGGACGGGGGCGCAGGCCGCAGGGGGGAGGGGAGGGGAGCAAGCCGGCGACGGGGCCGCAGGGGGGAGGGGAGTAGGCCGGCGGGGGAGGGGAGCAGGCCGGTGACGGAGGGGGAAGGGAGAGAGAGAGAGAGAGAGAGAGAGAGAGAGAGAGAGGTACCTGCGGAGGGCGACGACGGCAGGGCGAGCGGCGACGGCGACTCGACGCGAGCGGCGCGGCGACGGGCTCCGGCGGAGGGGGGCTCGGGCGGGAGGCAGCACGGGGAGGGGGGCTCCGGCGGAGGAGGGGGGCTCGGGCGGGAGGGCTCGGGCGGAGGGGGGGCTCCGGCGGAGGGGGCTCGGGCGGGAGCGGGGAGGGGGGCTAGGGCGGAGAGGGGGCCGCAGGGGAAGGGGGCTCGGGAGGGGGGGCTCGGGCGGGAGGGGGGGGGCTCGGGCGGGAGGGCTCGGGCGGGCGGGGGTCGTAGTAGGAAGTATAACGGCCTCAGCGACCGACTGGAGACCGAAATTAATTCGGTCGCAATAATAGCGACCGATTAGCGACCGATATACATGCGGTCGCTGAAACGGTCTCTATTATGCGACCGATTATTTCGGTCTCCGAATTAGTCTCTATTTGGGACCGACTAGCGACCGATTTAATCGGTCGCTAATGCGGTCGCTATAGCCACTTTTTCTTGTAGTGATAGCAGCGACCGATTAGAGACCGAAATATATTCGGTCGCAACATCGGTCTCCAATTCGGTCGATTTTGAAAAAAAAGAGCCCGGAATAAATTCGAGCTAAATATAGCGACCGATTCGAGACCGAACTAAATTCGGTCGCCAAAACGGTCTAAGATATGCGACCGATTATTTCGGTCGCCGAATTGGTCTCTATTTGGGACCGACTAGCGACCGATTTAATCGGTCTCTAATTCGGTCGCTATAGCCACTTTTTCTTGTAGTGTTGCGACCCATACACCTTAATTAGTCGGATGCCACGTTGGCACCTAGATTATCAGTTTGCACCTCCTCGATGTCTTACAATGATAACACTTGAAGGGCATGAAGTGGTAGTTCAGGGTTACCTACACTTGTTTTGATATTCATCATGCTAGATGGACCATGTTTAGGGATTATTTTTGCTTAGTGCTTTGATATCCTAGTGGGCATATAGTGAATCATGATAAACTGATTCTATAAAAAATATTGGATATTTTCATGATTGATTATTTATTCTTTCATGTTATGATGTATTCATTCATTTATTTATGATCATGTATTTTTTATTTAGTGCATGTTTGAGCAAATAAATAGATGAGCATGTGATAGGATAAATAGCTAAGCACATAGTGTTCATATGCCGCACCAGTGTAGATTATCAATGAGAGATGTATTGGTCCTCATATGAGATAATTTGCTCGAGATTGTCCTAACCTCATTAAACGATCTCAAGTTAGTGGGAGATGATTGTAATTTCGTGGGTCTACTTTCGATCTCACTGTATAAGGAAGTTTAACGTGTTTAGTTCAGATTTCTAGTAGCAAATTTGAACAATGTGTAAATGATGTCTTTATATTCTCTTTGTAATGATGTAGTGATTAATTGCAATGGTCTCCAAGAATGTGATAACTAACCTCACCAAATGTGATATGTTAAAAAGTACCAATTATGACATTTGGCACCTCAAGATCCAATACCTCTTAAATGAGCAAGAGTTTCTTGACCACTTGTAAACAGTTATGTCACCACCCGAGGAGGGTGTGGCTGCACAACATCGTCGAGACCAAGAGTCCTACCACCTCTAGTGTAATAAGGATTGCATCATGCATTTCACTATGTTGAGCAGCATGCAAGATAATTTGATTGGCGAGTTTGAGAAGTGTACCACTGCGAAAGATATGTGGGACCAGTTGATGTTCTCATTTCGAGGAACTTTTATCACCCAGTTGAGGGCTCTCGTTATGAGATTTGAGACCTACCAGAAGAACTTGCACCACACGATGTCCGAACATCTTAGGGTGTTTTCCGGAATGATTAGTGACTTGAAGACTGCCGGTCATGATCTCACTGACGATCAGTAGGTGCATACCATGATAAGATCTTTACCCAACTCGTGGATCAACATCAAATAAATTCTAACCCACAATGAGAGTATCATTTTTTTCTTCTGATATTTCTCGGCACGTGGAGTTAGAAGCTGACCACAAGACAGTCTATCGCTAATGCTGATGTCACCCAGGGTGGTTGACCGCATGGCAGGAAAGGTCCACAGGGTAAAAAGAAAGGATGTGGCAAGGCACCTGGTGCCAAGAGCGTGCATACGTTCAAATGTCGATGGGGCAAGCGTGGTAGAGATAAAAGCAAAGCTAAGATGAAATGTCTTAACTACGGGAAAAGAGAACATTTCACTCGTGATTGCTTTGAGCTGAAAATGGTACCTCTTATCCTTTGTTCTCCAAGTGCATGTGTTTGTTCCCATACTCTGATTGCTCATCCTTATTCCGAGTGGATTATGGATTTAAGAGTAATGAGACACATTACAAGAGATCGAGTAGGATTCGTAGATCATCTCCAGATCTCAACAAGTGCACATGCAAAGAGTTTTTATGGGAAAAGGAACCAGTGAGGAAGTCCTCGAAGTCGACATGTGCCAACTCTCCTATGGGGTGCATGGACAGATGCTGATTCTACGTGACATGCTCTATGCGTCCAGGGTCCAGCGTAATCTAGTTACGATATCTACTCTATTAGATCTTGGTTTTAACTTGAACTTTGCTGTTAGTCGTGTGGACATTATTTTAGGTAATGTTATCTATGGACATGGAATGATAAATAATGGTTTCTTTAGGTTGGATCTTAATAATGATAGCATCTCTCATACTTCTTTTAATGCAACATGTGTGTTGAATGGTAAAGACGTAGATTCTGCTGCATGGCTTGCTCGCCTATGTCACATAGGGCAAGATAGGATGATCAGATTAGCTCGAGAGGACCTCTTAGGCTCAATCGCTAAGGTTGATTTGCCCATATGTGAATCATATTTGGCTAGTAAAACGTGCCAAAAACTTTTTAGGAAGGTCGAAAGAGCATCAGAATCATTACAACTAATCAATTCCAATATTTGCGGACCCATGAGCGTTAAAGCTCAGCACGTTTAATCTTAATTTCTCACATTCATAGATGATTATTCGCGGCATGGTTATGTTTATTTAATCACTCACCACTATGAGCCACTTGATTGTTTCAAACACTTCTTAGTAGAGGTTGAGAATCAAGTGAAAAGAAGGGTTAAGGCTCTTCGGATGGACCGCGTATGCGAATATCTATCGGATCAATTTTGAATCTTGTGTGAAGAAAAGGTATATGTCGACAATTTATTATTCCAAATATGTCACAACAAAATGGTATTGTTGAGAGGAGGAATATAGCGTTGTTGGATATGGTCAGGTCGATAATGGCACACGCCAACCTCCCAATATCCTTCTGGGTAGATTTTCTCTTGACTACGACATACATCCTTAACCATGTGTCTTCATAGTCTATTCCTTCCCATACAAGTTGTGGCACAGTCATAATTCTAACTTGGACAATCTGCGTCCTTGGGGTTCGACGATATATGTCCATGACACATTTAACAAGTTTGGAAAACTTAGCCCTAAGACTCAAAAGCTTATCTTTAAAAGATATCCCAAGAGCTCGACATGTTACGTAATATATGGACAACGTCCTGATGGAGGAATGATGGAAAAAGAAATCCGAGACGTCATTTTTCGTGAGAAGGAATTTTTTATCCTCGACAAAAAGTCTTGATCTCCATGAGTTGGATGAGCAGACTGATACCCTACCATCTTCCGATGAAGGGAGAGAACTTATTCCTGACTGTGCATCCATTGGAAATAGTACAGATAATTACTCTAGTGGGAGCGCATCCATGGAACTAGATATTCAAGACTCCGTACGTCACAGCAAGCGCAGACAAATGCCCCGCCAACATTTTCAAATTGAAAACGAAGCACTTGTTTGCAAAAATGTGTACAATGAAGAGCTCAGGTCTGCTCGGAAGGATTTTGCATCGTCGTCTAGGAAATAATGGGAAGCTGCCATGCGAGATGAGTTAGCTTTGATGGCACAATTTGGAGTTTGGGAGTTAGTGGATTCATGCCTAGGTGCAAAGTAATTGGAAATAAGTGGGTTTTCAAAATGAAACGTAAGGATGATGGGTCGATAGATAAATTCAAAGCATAGTTAGTGATGAAGGGTTATACTCAAAAGGAGGGTATAGACTATGAAGAGATGTTCTCTCCGACGGTAAGATTCTCTTTTGTTCACATGATTCTAACTATCATCGCGCATTTAGATTTGGAATTGTTCCTATAACAACCCAAGATCCGAGTGTAGTAAAGTAACTGGCACCACCCGAATCCTGATTCACCTCATGAGCCACAGTGCTCAAAAGGGTTAATTCAACGTCGCGGGAGTAAATAAGAATCTAAAATAAAGTGTGGGAATTAAAATTTACATCTATTACAAATTATACAATTTTATAGTCCAGAGTGCAAATCCAAGTAAGTACAATCCAACAAAGAAAGATAAGTACACAGTCACGGGACATATATGGCTCAAGCAAACTGACAACTAAGGGGCTCCGCCGGCGTACGTCATGCCGAACCTCTAAACTGTGTGGAGATAACGTCTCATCTGAAAGAAGAAAGGGTGAGTCTCATCTTATTGACTCAGTTGACACCACATTAGACCACAACAATTTAATAATGACAATAACAGGTTACGACAAAAAACGAGTAGCTGGTTAATTGGGATAATAGGAAATAAGTAAGAGACAGCTACCCGCAACACCACCACACAAACCACGGTTACTGTGTTCTGGATGAAGCAACTATCCATTTGTGTCGGGTTTGAATTCAGATATCTCACGCTTCGAACACCCCCAAGTAACACTATGCTACGTTTCCCATCATAAAAAAAAGGTAAATACGAATCTTTAATTAAACTATCCACGCCGACGAGCGATATATATGCAGATCACGTCTACCGTCTATTCCTATCCAAGCGATTTGCCAACTATGAAAGAAAGGGAAAAAAAACTGTTATAAAAAATGTACAAAAATCACTGAAGTTATTGCACATCATCATCAACGTTGTACGTCTCCCATTTTACTTGCATCGACAATTACGTGATAGGCATAGAATTCCATCATATTATGCTCCACTTGCAAACTGATATGAAAAAAGAATATGCTTCTCTTTCTTAATTTAACGACTACAAGAGATGCTGCTTAATTGGACTTGCATCCTGTTAATTAATTAGTGTCTTCTCTCCTAAACCGTTGGGTTAGAACATAATTGGCTATGCATAGATCATTGATTTCAGTTATTATAGAGAATTGAGTTCGATTATTTCCTTCTTTCAAGCGACTGATCATGGGTATATTACTCATTTCTCACTTGAGTCCAGCACAAGGATCATATATATTTCACTCTTGATCTTCCAAATCAGATTTCGGTAGGTACGGTATATTCCATGTTAATTAATCCAGATACACATGCAAGAAGGATTTGGAGAAAGCCTGCATATAATGGTAGAAGCTGCCTTTTATTTGGGGTATCAGTGGTGCATGTAACTGGTGTTCTCCATATAGATTAGAGGCAAGCCTGTTCATCAGTTTAGTTTTTTATATTCTTAATTAGAATTGTTATCTAATTTCTTGAATATTAAATTAAGACGTACATATTTCATGGTGAACTCGATCATATTAATCAGATGAACAACCAAGCAAAAAGCTGTTCCATGTGGATCAACAACCTGGAACTTCTTACCTACTCAATCATATGAGCAATATTCAAGTCAAAGATTAATCTGCTTTCAATATATGCATAATTAATTAACCTTCAAGCAAGACCCAACTACAAGTACGTACGATACATGATAGAAACCAATCATGAATACTCTAGATGCATGGTCGCTAATAAGATTTTGTGGCAGTTGCTTCTGTAAAATGAGAAAAAACCTCTCAATACGCTCATTAATATAATTCTATGGTTTTGCAGAGTATTTATCTAAGCAATTTAATGCTGATAGATTTCTTACAAATCAAGTCTCCAGTGGTAC
Source organism: Amorphophallus konjac (assembly GCA_022559845.1). Lineage (NCBI taxonomy): Eukaryota > Viridiplantae > Streptophyta > Magnoliopsida > Alismatales > Araceae > Amorphophallus > Amorphophallus konjac. The sequence goes on from CM040122.1 coordinate 442,746,475, forward strand.
TGTCCTCGATAGCTACCTTAGAACCCTCTTTGCTTCATTTTGAATATATGAACCTTCTACTGGACCATCCTACTCAAAAATGTCGTCATTGTTGTCAAATTAGTATATATTACCTTAAAATTTTCATTGGTGTCACCTTAAGATCTATTACCTCAACAATGTCATTACTGTCACACCTTAATGTACATTGCACTGTTGCCAAGTTTGTAGAGATTTCTGAACGCCAGATTTATGTGTTGTCATATATAATTATCTTAAGGAACTTAGTATATATATATATATATATATATATATATGTATATATATATATATATCCATGTCAAACCTAGTTACAGTACAGTTGCCATTATATATGAATATATTTACATATATTAACTCTTCCTGCGAGCTGTATGCACATATGTGCCCCTATCGTAGCATGATGTACGTCTTATTACATAATCACAGTTTGGTTAAACACTTAATCACAAAGACGTAAATGACCAAAAATATCCCTCTATAATATGCCGTACGTGTGATAAGGAGGATTGAATGTTGCTTTACTTGGGGAGTGATGTTTAATTGGACGGCCAAAAAGCTGAACATAATTAGGAGCTGATGTTTTGGCAAATCCGAATGGAGGGCATGCAACGGTATTCAACTGATCCAAGGGCATATCCTGCACACATTTCCATGCAAGAAGGATGTATATATATACAGACCAAAATTTGCCGGATTGGTGATCCACATTCGCTCAGATCAGCTCTAGTATGATACGATAAGATCTGAATCAGATCGATGAAGACTATCTCAGACTGTCTGATCAACTGTATATATCTTGATCCGATCTTGACATGATACGGTAAGATCACGTCAATATTACTACAAATCGCACCGATACGACAAATATGATGCAGAGACACTGCGATACTAATTATGAAATTTGAGATGCAATGAGGGTAGACATGTACTGAAATTAACCGCAATCCTATTAGTAATGGGGGTATAACATATATATATATATATATATATATATATATATATATATGCTATGACATGTGAAACTTGGTGAGGTGTCTAACATAGATGGGGCATGGATTAGGTACGTAGAGGATAAATTTTCCCCCTCCACAATCTTTTGCTTCCTGCAATGTAAACTTATTAGATAATCATATATGTCTGGCTTCACGTTCCACGTAAAGAGAAAGAAAGACCCAAGGGGACAGCATCCCCAAGAAGGTCTTGATTTCACAATATGTAGCCCTTCTATGATGTTGACTTCTGTCACGTCAATGAAAAGCTTGTCGCTCGCATTAATTGATCTGTTAATTGCTTGTGTGTGTGGTGATGGGAGTCAAAATGTCTTACGAGAAAAGGTAACATAAAGATCACCTACTCACCGAGAAAATTGTGGGGGTGGGGAGTAGCCCCTGAGGTCCACTCTGATCGTGGGATAGATTAAAAATAAGTTAACTCAAGTAGATTAGATTACTTCAGAGTTAATTCATTTTTAATTTGATATGCACGAGGTTATAGTTAACTAACTATTTGAGGTGAGTTTTGAATTCTGAATTAAATCCAGATTAATTATATTTTTAGTCTAGTTATCTTGTTCCACTTATCAAAGTAAAAAAGTGTTAACTCAGATATAAAAAATAGGTTAACTCATGCTTATCCCCCACTCAAAGTGGAGCTGAGGGGCCAAAGCAAACAAAACACTAATTGTGGATATGTATGTATGGTTTGCCTCTCAGGCATTGGAAAGGAACGAGTACCCTTTTTATTTTTGTTTGTTTTTATCATTTCATTTATCCACTTCCTAGAAACTACGTGCTTAATCTCCTTCCCTTGGAGTTGGATTTTAATTAAGTTGTATAATTATTATTATCATCATCAAAGGAAGGAACGAAATGACGACAATCACTGGTTTGTTAACTTTAATCACCTGCTTTCTCCTGTCATTGATATCTCTGGTTACATCACCCATTTGACATGGCAGCCCGAAGTCAGCTAGCTCTCCGTTTTTCTCTCACGACTCGACAAGGGATGCTCATTTTCTTCTCCACCCTCAAACTTTTTGGTTTCCCTCTAGAAGTTGTCATAATCATAATTAAGTTGAAGCTCCTCGTAGCACAGCAAGTTGGGAAGAAATCGTTTATCCAATGCAGAGAATTAATAGGGGCACTGTTGTCCCCGACGGACGAATCCGCGAGCAGAGAGTATCCTCCATGATATAACAAAGAAGTCTAGATCATCACCTGCTCCTTTTTCTTTCCTCCTCCAGTGAGAGGCCGTGTGGACAGGTTATTGAAAACAAAATGTGGGCTGTTATTGGGGAATTGAGGTCTAACCATACCTGCCGAGACATACTCCTTACACCCACTCTCTGGATCTCTCTCTGGATCTCTCTATGGAGACACAAATGCAGGTTCAAATACCAACAAACAAACACAAAGAAGCACCCATGCATGGAAGTGTTTCCTGATTGCAACTCCATATAGAAAGCGAAAATATATAGCGAATATAACGTACGTGAAGAGAGGGAGAAGGAGATATTGACATGAATAAACCAGCACAATTCGATCCATGAGAGTATTTATAAGGAGCGTCTCTGTGGCCGTGTGTGTGTGTGTGTGTGTGTGTGTGTCTATATACATAAACGTGTTTTCAAGTAACATGTATACATAAGAAGCCGTATGCCGTGTGTTAATGCCGACAAGAATTGGGTGGTGACACTACGGAGAGCTAGGGCACTCACTCTGAGACCTCCCATGAGAAGGAGAGAGGTAGAAACGAAGAAATTAAGCGGAAGAAACAAGGTAGGTTCAGGAGAAATCGGCCATGAAAGCGTCGTCAAAGAGCATATCTGGCCACAAGGAGGAAACCCCATCTCCCCCGCCGTAGCTGGACGTGCTGCAGGCATCACCCACATTGGCCATAGAGACGTCCATGAGAGGGGGGAGACTAAAGCTCGGAGTGACCAGGGCCGTCTTGTGTGCACCCCCCTCTTCCACCTTGCAGAACTCCGTGAAGCAGCCTGCGTCCTGGGCGGCCTCATTGCCCAGGAACTGCTGGTGGTTGCTCGTCATCTGCGCCTCCGGCAAGTGGGGGAGGTTGGGGTAAGTTGGTACAGGTGATGGTAGGGGAATGGCGGCGGCTGTGGTTACCATGCTCGTGGGTTCCATGATGTCTGCGGCAGTGATGCCGCAGAGGCTGTTGGCGGCTGTGTCGACGGGACTGTCGGCCGTGGTCGCCACCGACTGGAGAAGGTGCTGCAGGTACTGGAGCTTGGCTGCATGGACGGCCTCGGCCTGCAGCCGGGCGGCGTGGTCGTCCCACGGGTGGTGCTCGATGAGCTCCTTGAGGTTGGCGAGGGCGATGAGGTGCGGGAGGCTGGCGAAGATGTCGGTCCTCGGGCGATGGGTCATGGGGTCGAAGCCCATCTGGATCAGCTTCTTCTTCAGGTGGGTGTTCCAGAAGTTCTTGATCTCGTTGTCAGTTCGACCGGGCAGGTGGGTGGCGATGGCAGACCACCTATATATATATATATATTTTTTTATATCAAAGTTGATGATGATGATCAGGAACAAATGGGTAACGCAATTAAAATAAATATAGATCATTGAACGGAAGAAGTTAAGCAGGAGTTCTTCCCATGTGCAGTGGTTCAATTATGCAGAGAGTGAGCTCTAAATTGGATGGAGGGAGAGGGGAGAAGAGAGTTAGAGGGAATGTGGAGAATTACTTGTTGCCGAGTATGGCGTGGAGGTTGAGTATGGTCTGCTCTTCCTCGGGGGAGAATTTGCCTCTCTTGATGTCTGGCCTCAAGTAGTTTGTCCATCGCAACCTGCAGCTCTTGCCGCATCTGTTAAGTCCTGCTCACACATCATCGTTAATTTGTCAAGTTAGAGAGATGTACATTTTTCATATATGGATAGAATATTGTCGATATCCATATGATCATATATGTAGATATGTGTGTGTGTGTGTGTGAGAGAGAGAGAGAGAGAGGCGAGGTGACCTGCTAGCTTTGGGAGGGCTCTCCAGCTGCCATGGCCATGCTTCTGGATATACTGTACGAGTTTCTGATCCTCCTCAGGAGTCCAGGGTCCCTTCTTGAGGCCGTTCTCGTCGCAGCAGGGTGATCTCCCCATTTCTAGCTGGTGTTCCTGTTCTTTGTTCTCTAGCTTTGTCTATATGGGATCTCTATATCTATCTTGCAGTGGAAGGAGGAGGGAACCTAGGGAGGTTGGAGTGGGGCTTGGCTGCCGCTTCCTGATCCTACTTCGCCGCCAAAACCCCCTGCATACGGGATTTATAGACGGCGTCTGCCCCCGTCCCTCCTATTCTTAATTGAACTGAAAACGACCAACAAGCCAGCTCCCCCCCCCCCCCCCCATGCATCCTCTCATAAATAGCCATTTTAACCTTGACACATGACAATTCTCCATACTAAAAGGATTATCAAAAAGCATATTCTTTTTTCATTAATCACTATTTTTTGTCCTAATTATTTTTATTATTTTACCTCCCAACTGCACTTTCCTATATATAAATGTGTAAGTATTCTTCAGAATACCCTTCACAAACATCGAAATCATCATAAATATTATTTGTACTCTATAGTTACCCTTAACTTTTTTTTTTCTAAATTTGGCATGCACCACCTAGGGTAAAATGATGAGAATGAGGGGCCGGCGGCCCTGCATAGATATACTATTATGACTAGGCAGATTAATATGATCTTCAATCTGTCTTTTCTAAGCAATCACATGTTATAGATATATATGATTATAGTAACAACAATGAAATCAACTACAATCACTACTTCAGCAAAGGAAATTATTCCAAGCTTCCTTTTATAAGCAACAATTGATGAATATGGAGAAATATATATATTTAACAAATAATTTTGCTTTTCATTAATATTCCGTGGATCGACATAGGAAAATTCTAACATCAAGATCATATATATATATAGTTGAGACTCCAAATTAATGGGAATCACTCAGTTATTCTCTCGTTTGTTCAGATAATCCAACCTTTAATTTTTTTATACGTAAAGTAAGTATCGTAAACATTCTTTACCACCCATTCATTTATCTTCACTAGTATAAAGTGGGTTACCACCGATGATTTTAACCGTCGGCACTTCTTAATTAAATAATCGACCGTTTATCGTCGTCTAAAATATAGACGACGATCTAACCGTCGTCTTTTTACCGTCGGCTAATATTACATCGGCTATTCTTTAGACGACGATTTTAAATAGTCATCGGATGAAAATCGTCGACCATTCTTCTTTTATTTTTTTCTCAACAATATCATTCCCGACAGTTTGAAAACCGTCGGCCATCCTTCTAAACTATTTTTTACCTTTATTTCTTAATACTAATATAGTGAAATTTGTCACCTACAATATATACATTCACATATTTCATTAATCCCCACAACATACACATTCACATATTTATTTGTGTGTGTGTGTGTGTGTGTGTGTGTGTGTGTGTGTGTGTGTGTGTGTGTGTGAGAGAGAGAGAGAGAGAGAGAGAGAGAGAGAGGTAAAAGAGGTAATAATATTCAATATCCTTCACCGCGAGAGTTTATCCACAAGGAGACCCTCATCGATCACTGTAAGATATGGATGGATGTCAGGTGATCGAAAGTCAAGTAAGGGACTCCCTAGCTACTCCTTCGTCGTGACAAATCTTGATCATACTATAAAAATATAATGTCTCTCATTCATTTACAGTGGTTGTCGTGAGATGCAAGAATATTAGAATACTCATATATATATATTAACCAAAAGACAGAACCTAAATATATATATATATATCACCCCATAATCTAATTAACAAGGGTGTAGTCAGTAGAAGCAGCAACAGTTTTCCACTAAATTGAGAAGAGGATCCAGGCAGGCGTCAGCTGAGAGATACACGCGTCTCCTCGTGACCTGAGGGCGGGGGAAACGTCCCCCCATGCACGCAACACGGTCGTCACCCGTGGAAGCTTTCAAACCCCCCAACCACTCCGCAATCTGCATGCATGGACGAAGGGGAGACACACGCACAGATAGCTAGGCTACTGGCGTACGTACATATATACTTGTTGGGCATTTTCGTATATACGTACTTGGCAAAAGATACACGTGAACGTGTGAAGATACTATGTATATATATATATATATCACAATCGAGTTCATCATACACATGCATTGACTCCTTCGTCTTAATTCGGTATCTTACCCTGTGATATATCATTAAGCTTATTACGTGCATGACACGCTATAATATTAATTGGGTTCTCATGATCTATACACACATACATAATTAAGGAAACTCTTTTCAAAATACATGATTGATTAACCCTCTCAGACAGAACCTGAACTCATCAACAACTCGATCGGGCCGGGTGGAGGCATTACAATTTTACCTCCTGCAGACGGATACACGGGTGACGTCTAGATATATAACCCCGGAACGAAAACTCCCTCAAATAATGAAATGAACTTACACGAACAATCAAGCAGATCATCAAGATCATGGAAAAACAAAACTTGTTGGTGTCTCCGTATATATATATATATATATATATATATATATTATCTGCCTGATCAGCGAGGACAAAAACGAGAAGAAGCTAGCTTTGATTGATTAATTAGCTGGCCTTGATCTTCCGGAAATAATTGCCGTCGGTGGCGGCCGTGATTAGCCGCCGTGGTCGATCGCTACAGACGCCGGATATTGGCTGCCGTCAAGGTCGCTCGATCTCCACGTGGTGGTGATGGTTTCCCCCACCCTCACCAACCTCTTCGTCCATAGCTAGGCTCTCTTTATATATTTCAAGTGTTCTAGCTAGCTGGTAACGTAGATGTCCTCGTGTGATGTCGACAGTTACTTATAGTAAGGAATTCAAAGTGTGAATGAGGAATAGGAAAGCAATAGCGTGATCGGGGCGGGATCCGGTCTTAGGCAGTATATATACATATATATATATATATATACCATTTTCCTTTACGTATTCTAATTAAGGCATAATTTGCCGTAATTTTTATGGAAAAAAGAAGTTTTGATGAGATACTCCCTTGACATATATATGGTCAATAAAAATATGTTCTACCCTCTCCTCCCCACACTCATTATGAAATCTCCAAATAAAAGGTATTTATCACGAGCCTCGAAACTATGCAGGGATGCAGAAGGTTACATATTAATTAATTGGGTCCAATTAATATCATATATATATATATATTTATCATTCTTATTCTTCACTTTTTTAAAAAAGTAAGAATTGAGCAAAATTAGGTTGTGAATAGGTAATGGTGACAAATTAATGTGAGGTTCCAATCAAACACTTCTATTAATTGTCGTGATAATGTGAAAAAGGAAGGTGCATTGATCCAATTTCATAAGTAACTCAAGATAGCTATAATTGAAGTATATAACATTAATATCATTTGATTATAAATCTGCATTACACACACACACACACACACACACACATATATATATATATAAGAGAAATTAATATTACAAAAAAAGAAAAAATTAGAGGATGGTCTAGTAATTAGTGATCAATGTTGCCAGACTTTATCATCAAAGGAGATTCTAATATGCATGCAATCCATTAGTGCACTGCATGGGTGCCGGTGCATCTTCAAAGACATACACTTGAAAATCCTCAGCCTCCGTTAGACATATATACATTGCAAAAGATTAGCTAGGTTTAGGACCAGTATATATATTAACATCTATATATATAATATCAACTTTGGATGAGAGCTTTCCACGCATATATATATATATATATATATATATATATATATAGAGAGAGAGAGAGAGAGAGAGAGAGAGAGAGACTTAAACATGGATGTCATAAATTAAGGAGGCCACCCATGATGCTCCTTAATTATGTCTGCTACCCTACAAAACTTCGTACAGCTCCCAGAAGTTTCCAAAATGGGAGGAAATTAAAAGCACTAGCATGAACTCTCGATCCAGATCAACGAGTTTTATCAGCTTCCAACCACTCTCGAACAATATCCAAATTGCCGATGGAGACGGGCTGTTGTCGACACTTTGCATTTAATTAGTTGGCGACGTGGCCGGGGTTAGCCATGAGTTTGGTGCAGCCAACAGGCCCAACCCCGCACCATCCCCTTCCATATCTTCTTCCCAAATGTGTCCTCTCTCCAAACACAACACATATATATTCTCCACAGGTGACGCAGTCGGTCCCCAACAAGAGGAGATCGGAGACCCCCCCCCCCCCGTATCTAGCTAGCAGTACTCTCCTCGATCATCAATTTAAACTCCAACAAATTAATTAATTAAGCTCAATATTGTTGGTGCATATATATGCTCATGTGTACGGGTCAAAGGGCAAATGGCAGTGACTGATCGGCCTTGCTCAACAAGATATATATATACTAACGAGAAGTCACATTTTGCTTTCGATCTCCTGCACAGAACCCCCCATGCATGTATGATGACTTGATGGCACAATTGCATATATAGACGATACACCCATGCATATACATCCCTGGACGCATGCATGAGGTTAACACGTACGTGGAAACTAGCTGGATGATCATGCCATCCCCCTGATGTGGGCACATATATTCTCAGTACGTATCATCCAAATTTAATTTCACCAAATTTCGGCAAATAACAGGCATTTTTATTTGAGCACCTTTCCATGTCCAAGTCCCCGAGGATCATCAACACGTACGTACGTACGTACGTCAGGTATATATATATTGGGGGGGGGGAGTACGTACGAAGAACACGATGCATGTGTATATATATGAAATTGTTTGCTGCATGCAGTACTAGCAAAATAGAGGCTCTGATCGATGGAGGCTCCTCTTAACATATATACGGCATATTCTAAATCACTTTCACTCTCGTGCGCAGCTCTTCGGGTCTGGGTGCATGCATGTCCACGAACATGCAGCATTTCTGGAGTACCCTGCAGTCAGCAGCAACCATACCATTAGGGGAAACAAGTTGCATGTTTGGACCTACTAATTAATTAAGTAACTCTCGAAAAAAAACTAGCTAGAAAGGACAGCGTCACCTTGGCCTCAAAGAGTCAAAGCAAGCAGGCAAGAGGTGCAAAAGGTTTTCGATCCCCTGTCAATTTTTCATATATACATGTATATATATATATATATATATATATATATATATATATATATATATATATATATATATATATATATATATATATATTGGCAGCCTCTCTTTTCTCTGCAACTGACATCATTTGATGTGGGCGTCAAGTTTTGGCAATAAGATAAACCCTGACAAGAGAAACCCTAATCACAAGATAAAAAAGGGGTTTGAAATTAGAAACTGGCTGGCTTGCTTCTTCAACTCAGGTTCCTTGTCGGGTCGACCACCTCATGCAGAGATATCCTATGTCACCGCCATCTATTGGTAGTTTAGTTTGCTACTATTATAAAAACAATATGTACGTCTAGCTCAAATATGATTAAACAACTTATTTTCCTTGTGGACTTGGGTTTCTACCGGAAACATGATACCTAGCTAGAACTTTCTAACCATGCATGTCCCTGGTCACCCGTACCAGTACACACACGTTGCTGCTAAAAGTAGACAAGAGAAAAAATGTTGCATTGACGAGTGTACTAATCAGAAGGGGCTGCGGGGGGAAGGCTTGCCTGCACACTGATGACTTCTCATGCTCCTCTATATATGCTTTATATATCATCATACACAGAGAGAATTAAGACCAATCATAAAGAGTACTCATTCTTATGGGACTATCCTCGATCAGCCAAAAAGGAAATACAAAAGAGGATATGTGTATACCGTCGACGTAGTGGCTGCAGGCAAGCTTAATTTTTTAACTTAAAAGAGTGCCAGCTCAGATTTGAGAACTCGGGCATTAATGCAAATAAGCGATACAATTGGCCTTGTCTTACCATGAAACAGTCTTATGCTGTGTTTGAACTCAGAATTTTGCTGTTAATTAGGTCCGATAATTATTGGTTTAAAATTTAAATCGAATTTGAATTCCTATTCATATTCGTTTGATCAGATAATTATTTGAATATAATATTCTGACGAATAATTTAATCGGATATCGGATAATTCGATTATTAATCGGATACGAATTCAGATATTGAGGTATCCATGCATGTTGGATATTATCCGACCGAATATGAACCCTTAGATAAATATCTAAAGATTCACATATTCTATATTGTTTGGTTGTTCTTTTTTAACTTTTTTCTCTCAAAATATATTTTAGAAATAAGAATCCACTTACACCCATTTGATAAGTCCTCTGATAACCTCTTCCAAAATAAAAATAACGTCCCCTCTTTCTTTTATTAAGAAAACAACTCACTAAGTTCGTGCACGGCTCGCACGACTCACTTCCAAATAGGTCTGACTATTATCCGTTTAAAATTCGAATCGAATTTGAATTCATTTGATCTGATAATTATCCGAACAAAATATTATATCCGCTTCGTTTACGGGTCTACTGCTAACTTGTTAGAATCAAAAGGGTTACTACCCTGCTATATACTCAATGTGTGCTGCAATAGAGTTACTACCTTTCTATATATTCTTGTGCAAAAATTATTCTTAAAGTATCCCTTCTTCTTCTTCTTAATATGGAATATGGATGACAGATGCTGGGGGAGGGCGGCAAGACCAACATTTTCACACCGTGGCTAATATGGGAAGATTCTCATCGATCTGTACATCTTGTTTATTCCTTTGTTAGTGGATGACTAGCCTGTTTCATGGAAAATTGATCATGAACTTACTCCTATGTCTTACAATACTACAGCTTCTATTACACATCTAATTACATTTATCGGAATTGTCTAATCATTTGTTTGGAACGTTAATCCTGCGCGCTAATACACCTTTTTTCTTGCATTCTTTATTCGATTATCATATTTAACAGAATGTATTCGATCAAATGACTTGATGTGTGCGAGAAAATTATAAACAAATGAAATAACAACCTTCTATAAATATATACCCCGATGCACCCTAATGAATCAAAGCATATGATAAGCGGGTTATCTCTAGAGTAATTACTCAAATAAATCTAGGCACGAATGACTAATTAAGCTAGAATGTTGTCTCTAGTTAGCCTCCGTCCGACATCCGGGAAAAGATACGAATATGTCCACGTATGAAGACGTACGTACATCCACACGACGTGGGTAGGCCGTATACATCTCTGAGACTCTGAGAGTCAGTAATATATATAAAGATCGACTACCCTTTTCAACCATAAAACAAGGTGCACAATATATATAACAGGAGCGCGCGCGTGTATATATTATAGTTGGAGTAGGCTATGGGAGATCTATCACCATCTCACCGTATCTCTCCATTAATCTTAATGATGATGCGAGCAAAATGGACTACAGTACTGTTTGAAGTCGTCGTGGCATCCAAGCCAACCATTGGAGTAAGTAATTAAACTGCTAGATCGTACGCCTACTTAATGATTAGTTTTTTGGGCTACTACAGTACTCTTCGGATGTTATCATATAGAATAAAACGCAATGGCAAAATAGACCCATGTATCCATTTGCCAGATACGGATCCCACATGGGTGTATAATTTTTCTTATTATTGGGACTAACTACTATATATATACGTACATATTTAATAACATGGATAATGAGGGGAGAACTCTCCTACCTCACTCTAGGAAGGGTTTTCCACAAAAAAAATTTAATGAGGGGAGAAATGCTACAGCATGCAATCATCTGATATCATCTAATCAGATGGTTTCTATGAAAGGCGCCTCAAAAGTATTCTCTTTTATTTGTTTAAGAAAGAACTGATGTGACGAAACTTATAGAAAGAGTCATCCAATATCAATGATCGATCGGACATATATATATATATATATATAGATCCTGTGAGTGCGTTATAAATTAAGTATCAGCACACACACACACACACACACATATATATATATATATATATATATATATATATATATATATATTACCCCGTCATTTCTCTTATTCATATTGTGAAAATAAGGTTAGGTTGCAATAGGTTATAACGAAGGAATCCAATGTCTGACACCAAATGGTTCCTCGTGACAGTCGCCCAGATGGTAAAAACACAAACTTCTGCTGATCTCTAAAACAAAATAAATGGTAATAATAAAAACTATAGGTCATTTTCGAAAACTCTCTTTGGTTGTTGTTGTTGTTCTTCTTCTAGGCTTCTAGCGTTCTCTTCTCTGGGCCTCATCTACAGTTTGGAATTAATCTCGTGGTATTCTTTGTGAAGAAATCAAGTTGTTTGGCTTAATTAGGACGTACTGAAATGACAGCAGTAATTAAGATCTCGGTCTTGGCCATGCAGTCATCACCTAGCTAGTTTTCATGTTAAGTATACATATAAGAAGGGAAACACAAGTGGCATCGATCCGTACAAATTAAACTCTTTCCTTTGAAGCAGCTAGCGTTTTCCCAACCGTTATGCCCAAGATTACAAGGCTTGTAGTACTTTTCATCTCTCAAAGCTCATCAACAGTACTGCTACAAGTGATCGATGGGTGGTCAATTGATGTTTATTGTGTCGGAGGGCACATCTAAAATATGTTTGCAAGATCTGCGAGCTACCTAATCATTTTTTTTCCTGGCCACCAACAACTGCCCCCCTTCTCGTGTTGGCTCAACTGCCGATTATAACAGCGACCCAGGTTGGCCGTACAGCTGCGAACAGCTTAATAAGTATGAGAACAACAGATGGCTAGATGTTTCCATTAGCTTCACAAATAGAAAAGAGGCTCAGATGATATAAAAGACTGAGTTTTTATATTTTTTAGCGTTTTAAAGATGCATCGTTTTTTTTTACAAATGATAATTTTATATTTACCCCGGCCGTGAGATCGACATGCATTTGGATGTGTAGCATACTCCCAAAATTTCACGATGAGCATGTCTTTAGACCTCAATGCATGCACTCAAATTAAATATTCTTCCCTGGACACATGAGATGAAAAGTGGTTTTGATCAAATATCTTCATTTTGTCCAAAAGACCAAGTTGCATCTCTCGCTCTCTCTGCATTAGGCACAGGACTACATTTTTATGATTTTATCACTCAAGTAAGATTAAGAAATTTTTTAAACTATTGCTAGATGAAACTTTGCAAAAAATCATTCTTATAAATACAGTAACCGGCACTTTACTACGTAAATTCATATTATGTAAAAATGACGTCGCAATTAACTTCCACATCAATGGGAGAACGAATATTTCACAAAGATGCTATTATTCCTATTAATTAAGTGTGAGATGACAAAAATACTCTAGTTGAGAGAGAGAGAGAGAGATTCCAACAGGAGGAGGGGGGCGGTTCAGACAAGGGAAGGGGAGGGGGGAGGGAGAGAGAGAGAGGAATCCGATAGGTGGCGATGCCTGATCTCGCGGGGGCTGGACTTGGAGGATGATGCGGAGCGGGGCATCCAAGAGAAATACTTGTTGACCTAGCGGCGGTGGCGCCGCCTGGTCGAGTGGCCGCCTTCGTCCCATTGACGACCTTCCTCGCCGCTACCCTCTCCGTTTCACACCTCAAGGCTCGCCCCCTGTGGAGCATCCCCGTTAGAAATGGGCCCTCATGCTTTGCCCTATGTGGTAGTCTCGTCTACAGTAGAGGAGGGTTCCCATGACTTTCCTCGTCGACGAACTTCGTCGTAACGTCCAGAAGTGCCTCTAGCTCGGCTTGGGGAGTGGGATGCCAACAGGGGAGAGGTTCCCATGAGAGGGAGGAAGGTGGGCTCTTGCTGGAGGGAGGGAGGGATTCTCGTGGGAGTAGGCACGGTGAGATCTAGTGGGAGGGGTGGGGGGTTCGATTTGGTGGTGGGATCTAGTGAGAGGGGAGGGGAGTTGCTGGTGGGAGGGGGGTTTCTTGTGGGCGGTTTTGCAGTGGGCAGTAGTTTATCAATGTGAAAATTAATTGGGTAGAAGTAACAAGAAAATATATGGGGTTGGGTTTAAGATCATACTTTGATACTATGTTAAAATTCATAAAATCACAATGTTGAGATACACAGGTGCAGGGTCATAAGTACATGAACCACAACTCATTTAATCGATATGGAATTATTATCGGAGATTATGCCTAAATTTTAACATAAATTAATCCCTTCATCGTTAATTTCCTCTTTATATTCGATCATATTTTCGTCAGGTGATTTAAGACTACTAATGGAGATTTTTAAGACTGTCACCTCAATTGAGTATATACACCGATTCTAAACTTTGGCCATAATCGTCAAATAAATTCCTTGCCTAGAGATAATGTACATGCTAATATCTTAGGATCGATATGCAAGGAACTCGTGAACAATAATTAAAACCCTAGAGATTTGGCGTCCAAGTGCACAGAAGGGGGTGGTGAAAGGAAATGCAAAGTACACATAGAATGTGGCAAAAGTATGAACTGCTGTTGTTTCTGGTAGGTTCCGATGTTTTTGATTTACCGACTAATTAAAGCTGTAAGGAAGGTCACTGAACTAGGCAAAATCACCTTGAGATGCACTCGGCCAAAGTTCGATAAAATGATCGAGGGTCCACCTTACCTAACCGTACAGCTTATCCCCCGATCCAACGATACAAAAAATTAAAAAAAAAGAACAGTTCAAAAAATTTAATTTGTTTCAAATTCACACCGTCTAATTTTTTTATTTTATTTAATCGTTAAATGAGGAGATGAATTGTACGATCAAATGAATGAGGGTGAGCTCTCACCTCACAAACTGTGCAATAACTTTGGGTGTGCAGCGAGCCAATCTCATTAGAATTTACAAAGAGAGAGAAGGCTTTATTCTGGACGGCCCATGAAGTGCAACCCACAAATTGAACAAGCTTAGAGTTATGTTTAGTACACACTCGGGTTAATTACACACTCAAGATGTATATCAAATAAATTTTTTTTAAATTATTTTTCACGTGAGACTTACATCCCCTTAACTTACTGTACAAGGCACACCTCCATCCGTCTGGCCCAAAAAAATTCAAAGTAAAAAAGACATATTCAACAAAAATTAGGTCCAATATTATTCGTTAAATCTAATTTTTATTTTTTAAGTCATTAGACGAGAGTGTGTATTGTATGTCAGAAGTTAAAGAGACGTGAGTCCCACGTCGTAATTTTTTTAAAAAAATTAATTTACTTGGCATACGCACACTGTGTGTGTAATTGGCCAAGAGTGTCCACTAAGCATTTTTCACGGGCCTCTAACATGAGTGTGGATGCCTCTGCTGGGCTTGGGCTCCTTTGGAAACGCGAGGACATCCGGATCCAAGTTAGCCCATCCACATATGCGGATTGGAAAAGCTACTGCGGACTGAGAACTTCACCCTCATCTAATGTGTGTGAGTGATGCTTGCTTAAACCTACTCTCTATTGATCCAACGGAGACAGACGAGGAGACGGGGAGATACACGCTTCTCCCCTCTTAATCCGGTTGGAACCGACAGGACAGAGACAACAGTTGGGGCCAAGAGGAGGGGACATCCAGTTTTGAGCTTTGGGAACTCAGAAGTCTGCCAACTGTTTAACATCAGCCCCCTTTGAACTCAACACCCATTAATGAAGAACTTAAAAGAGTGTTTGAGAAGGATAATACCAAAAAACAATAATAATAATAATAATCACAATGCATGAACTCGAAAGATCGAACAATCTGAAGACAACGGTACGGTGGCTGGAGAAGAAAAGGAATTCCCATATATAACATCCCAATATAACCTCCTCTACTTCATGAATTATGCACAGACGCCGGGGGGGACTATTATTTATGTACAAGAATGAGAAGAAGGATTACCCGAATATACCCATTGTATGGAGAGCTCTTTGTCTTGCAATTACGTCACACTCCAGGGAGTTCTCTGCAAAAGAATCCAAGAAACTAAACGCATACAAATTAATAGACCTATAAAGTTGGTACATGTTCTTCTAATTTCGTATATATAAATGTTGAGCATAAGGTAATAAACAGAGATGAGCAAGTGGTCCATACAATGCATGTGATGGCTAGTTGCCTCATGCCCACATGCCTTGGCAACAACCTAGCTTGGAGATGTTATGCCACAGCTGATTTGGGTTGGATTTCAGTAAATAAAAGATACCCAAGATCTAATCTACATAAGGGCTAAATATTTCAGTATAGAATTTTAATTTTATGACTTGCAGTAACATAGCTGTTAGTGTTATTTTTTAAAAGACAGTTCATTTTTTAACCTAGCTGATCTGGCTCACTCGTGATTACATATTAGTAGGGTGTTTTGGAACAATCTTTTTAAAAGTTATTTCTACCTAAAAAATTATATTTTGTCGTGAGTTTTTGATTTAAAATTTCAAATTTAGAAAAATTGATATTACATGTCTGACGTAAGTGCTACAATTTTTAAAATTTGTGTAAATCTATTTGGCGGACACTTTTTCACTACTTTTCTTACGATCCACGCGGTTCCTAATGTAACTTGTTCTTCGATGATGCTGAAAATTGATCCATGCTCAAAATATAAATTAATACGTACACAAATTAATCCATGCTCAAGACACAAAAGTAATACGTAGATACGCACACAAATATACAAATATAAATACATAATTTAATACATAGATTCACACGCAGATACACCGTTGCCTCATGTATAACAGATGGCTCACTCAGGGGAGAATTGAAGACGGTGCAGCACAGCGGGGGCGATGATTGTGCCGGGAAGGGGGGGGGGGCACTTGCCGGGGCGGTGAACGTGTAACCCACTTAGAAGGAGATTTCAATGGGAGGGGATCGATTCTTCCCCAAAAATTAGGGAAGTAACCACCAAACTTGGTTAAGTGGGTTACATGTCCCTGCAGTTTTTTTTTTTTTTTTTTTTTGGTGAGTTCGAGAGAAAAGGGAGGGGGAAAGGTGCATCCAAACACACACACCCTGTAAAGGATACCAACTCCACGTGCTGCAACGTCAATTTCACAATCGTGGCATGGATATATATCAATGTCTGTTTCAGTCTGAGACCACCACTTCCTAATCAATATAGCATCTTTGCTGATTGGGAAAGATTCCGGATTGTTCTTATGAATGAGTGCTCCCCGGTCACATTTCCTGAAAACAAAGCGTTCTCGTCATGGTTTACAGACCGACCCTGAGGACTTCTTATAACAGTGTGTTTCTTGCCTACGTTGTACCAACTGTTAGACAGTTTAAACTCGTTGGGCACATAAATGCATTTGCAGTTCACAATAACGATTGCCCACCCGATCGAGACTGTGGGTGTTCCACATATCAGACTTCCCAAAAGTACGTAGTAAGGAAGAACAATTAATAGTCTGCGGTGTTCTATATATATATATATATATCATTTGCAGCACACTAAACAATACCCAAATTAATAAAACGTTTTTATAATCCTGGCCTTTTGTAAAGATAAAGGGGTGAATTGGTTAAAATAACATGATCTAACAGCTGTGGCATATCTCTGCAACAAGGGTACATGCAAAATGCATATATATATATATATATATATATATATCTTGGCTATTTAATATGTAGTAGTAAGATATACATGGCGAAAGCCTTTCATCAGATGACCACGTACCTCTCTCCTAATCTGAAGCTATCCAAATGAATCTGACACTTTGAAAAAATAAAGCTGACTAGCTAGAAAGCATATTAATTTTCTCCCTTTCTTCAGGTTTTCTAGTCAATAGAGTATGAGGCCACGGCAGCTACCATGAAGAAGGTTCAAAATCCATCAAGAACTTAACAGGAGTGCAATTCTATCCAAACTCGAAATAATTTGTCAGCTGGCTAATTAAGTGCGTGTAATTCCTTTTCTCTAGTTACTCTTGTAGCAAATCATTGTCACACACACACAGAGAGAGAGAGAGAGAGAGAGAGAGAGAAGCTGCATGTATTGGGAGATTCGTGTTGAAAGAAACTTGATTAAGAGTGTGTTTTAAGTTTTAACTTATTAATTTGGGATATATACTCATCTTGACAAGTTTTATTATTGAGAACATGTTGTTAGGGTTAGGAGGCGCACAAGGGATAAGTCAGGAAACACGCGCGGCAGGCAGACGTGTGGTGGGAGATGCCGACCATTCCTTGTGTGGTCCACGACCTGCAGCCTTCCTTAAGGGGGGTGGTCATGAAAAGGAAGCGACGGCAAATGGGAAGAGCAGGATAAACAAGTTGACAGGAAGCATCAGAGAGAGGAAGAAGATCAGACAAAGGGAAAAAGTGGGCTTGAATAAGTATGATACCGAGTACTTGACGCTTGTTTGGTAGCAAAGTCTAATTGGGCTACAGGAGTACTACTCCAGAGCCCCTAGAGAGACAGATAAGAACAAAGTGTGATCCGGAACAAAGCTAGACTTGGTCATTTCCAGATTCGTTGTGTTCTTTCAATTCCCTATAAAACTTCCGACGTTTTCTTTCTCATAACATTAATTTATATCTCTCTCTCAAAGGAAAGAAACAAGTGATACTAGAGCAAAGATTCCATGGGGACGTCTCTCTCTCTCTCTCTCTCTCTCTCTCTCTCTCTCTCTCTCTCTCTCTCTCTCTCTCTCTCTCTCTCTCTATATATATATATATATATATATATATATATATATATATTGAGAAGAAAGAAACTCACTCGCTCTCTCCAAGAGAGTCCGCCCATCCCATGATTCCGTCGCAAATTCCAAGGCACATGCAGGTAGGGATGTCAATGGATAGGGTTCAACTCGGGTAGATTAATACCATACTCTATCCGTGAAAATTTTACTAATACCATACCCGGATAGTATCCTATTATTTTCGCGGGTATGGATACGGGTATATCCGTCACGGGTATGGATATATCCGCGGATATCTGTATCCGTCCATAAATCATGAGTCCACATTCACATCCAAAGAAATGTGAGATATATGAGAATTAGAAAAAAATAAATCCGGCCAATTCTTTCATTTCTAAAGTAATTTTTATATTTTATAAAAATGTCCTTATAATTTTAGCATGAAGTCTAAACTCACAAACTCAACAAGACGGGCAATGAATTGGGTTCATGTCAAAATCATAGGACTAACATGCACAATAAGTTATTAAGAGCGGGTTCGGATCGGGTACGGGTTTGAGTGCACTAAATCCATACCCTATCCGAATATGAAACGGGTATTTTAAACGTACCCGAACCCGAATTCATATCTGTTTATTCGAGTATTACCCGACCCATCACGGGTCGGGTAATGCGGGTAATCAGATTTGCGGGTATTTTTGACATCCCTACATGCAGGTCACTCTTGTAATCTCCATCTTATTTTACCATCTTCACAAGGTTGACTACAACATGCCTTGATTCATTTGCACCGCGGATTGCACTGTTTTAGCACTATGTAAGAGAAGAACCCTCCTTTCTTTTGGGTTTCTTTGCAAATGAGCCACTGCCCTCATCTTATACTTCACTTTGACCCCACCATAGTTCAATTGTGTTAGGAATCATTTATCCTTCCTCAAAATCTAGACATTGAAGTAGAAGATTCCTTTTATTATAAGTCAGCCTAATTAAGTCACTGCCGTATATACATCTCCCTTTATATTTAGATGCCGATCACGCAAGGGTGTCTTGATACGTCACATTAACCGACAAAAATTAGACTCAGACACCATTTGTTAGAAATATGTATCTATTCCAAAATCTAGGTATTGAGGTAGGAGATTCCTTTTCTTATAAGTCCGTCCAATTTTTTTGTCTCCCGCTAGTGGAGTGGACACCCTCCAATCTGGGTTCAATATCCAGTTCCTCCTCCCCGTTTAAAAGAAAAGAAAAAAAACTCCTTTATTTTAGGTTTCTTGCAAATGAGCCACTGCCTCACCTTATACTTCACTTTTGACTCCACCATAGTTCAATTAATTGTAACCAACTGAAGGTTAAAATCACAATCTTTTCCCTTTTTCTTCACGTATAATTGGACGGGAAAGTCCGGGGGATCGAGGGGGGGAATACCTCGAAGTCTCTTCGCTGAAATTGAACCTATATTAATCAATATCTAATTTTGCATCTATTTAGCATATCGAAGGCATACTCAAAAACCCAAATACAGCAACAAATCCGCAAACGAACACTAAACACTTACGGAGATGGAAGGTTGGAAAATACTATTCACGGGTAGAGATTTTCTATTAGATCTAAGCACAAAAATCAAAGGGCATTAAACGATCAAGAAGAGCAAACTCGGGTCGAAGCGCATAGTCGTTTTCTTTAGAGCCGTTCCGCCCCTACTCTGGTGCAGATAAGTTTCGCGACAGAACTTTTCCCAAGATACTACGACCTAAATCGATGGCAACGCGAAGGTGCACTCCAACTTATGTTGTCGGAGACGAACACTACTGTGATAGAAGGCTCTTGCAAGAAGAAGACGACGATGGGAGAGAGGAGTGCGAGAGAGATAGTCGCCGATGAGAGAGAACCCTAAACCGTACCTCTCAAGAAAATAACTCTCTTCAAATACTCTCTTAGGAAGTGACCCTTAGTAAAGAAAGACTTAAACCTTTTAAAATTTGAAACATAGATTCCAACATGGAATACGTGCGGCTGCACTTCTTGAATTGACAAACACATTATTCCCTCTATACCAGTGGCATTCACCAACCAACCCCCCCCCCCCCCCCCACACACACACAAAGTTATTTTTCTCATCCTCATGCCATCTACCAGATATTCCTTTCAGGAACATTAATTTACTGCTGTAGTAATTGGGTTCTCCTGCAACTAAGCAAGAACTGCAGTAATTCCTTCCCCCCCATATGATGTGTGGTCCAACTCCAATACACATTCCACCCCCGACAGAGGCATCTGTGTCGTCTTGTGTAAGCCCCCTCTGACCCATAAGGCACTCTGAAAACTGAGTGGGAGACTATACACATGACAACAGCCCACCATCCTCATGGAAGCACCAAAGCTAGCTCCAAAATCTAGCTCACCACTGAAAGGCATATCTCACTTGTTGTGCTGCTAATATCATGTTCTTGACAAGGTTTCTGTGGCAACAAGTTGGATGCTAAACCTGACAGTCTATTATGGGCCTTAAAGAGTGCATGACCATGTGAGCCATCATTCATTTGTTCACTTGATGCAACACATGCATGACTGGTGATGGGGGAAGATCAGTCATTTGTTATAGGCAGGTTTGGGCAGCACAAAATGGCCAATTATTGTGCTCTCGGTGGTTCTCCTGCTATGAGTAATCAATCATACATTTCCCCCTTTTCTCCTTTTATAAGTCCTCCTCAAAGCTTCCTAGCATGGTGGAGGTTGGAGTCAGTGATTCAGAGTTTTATCATAGGGAAGAAGGATTTCTGCCTGCCTGCACCTCGGGAATGACAAAGCATTTACTCCTGCAGGGTATAAATCCCAGTGGACGGTTGGAATATGTCTTGCTTGCTTAAGGTCGCCAAGAGGTTCCTGCTGCCACATTGGAGAAGAGGACCACTCCCTGGTTGTGGGATCTCTCCCCCCCGCCCCCACCCCCCCCCCAAGCCCCAACCAACATTCAGTGCGACCCATCATCACCTATTCTTGGGTCATAAAGGGCATTAAGGATATTAGTGATAACCAAGAATTTGATATTCCATCCATTTTTTAAGCTAATAGAAAGGACATAAAATTTATGAGTTTCAGTTGAAGATTCTGTGTGTCCCTCTCATTTAGATGAAGAAAGAATACATTGATTTCTGAACCTGATTACCTAATTGCCTTACTATGTATTCAATAGTTGGTTATTCACATCTAATAAAGTGCGATAAGATGTTGACCAAACACAATTTATGTCTTCTGAAAATTCCCATTCATCCGGGGTTTATCGTCCCGGTGCGACCTGTCCCGACCCGCACGACCCGACCCGACCCGACCCAGGCGGGGGCGGGACGCCCGGGTCGTGGGTCGTGACCGGGACGCTTCATTATTTTAATATTATATTATATATATAATATATTTTTCTATTTTATTCTATTATTATATATATTATATATATATATATATATATAGTCTTTTTATTTTAACACGGAGCGAGATGGACCGAGACGGAACGAGACGGGATCGACCTGACCCATCCCAAGCCGTGATCGGGACGGACAGGTCGGTCGAGACGGCAAACCCTGCATTCATCTATCGTCATTTTCTGCCACAAAATGCTACAAAACATCATAAAACTTTATTTAAAAATATATTTTACGATCTTTTAGGATGCTTTATCCAGTAAAACCAAATGACTCATGGTTTGGGCAGTTGAGGCATCTTACCTCTCTCCTCTTCACTTTTGTGTCCCTCCAGCCGAATGCTTTATCAGAAATCTATCTTTGGAGTCTCCCAAAAGTTTGTTCCTAGCTTTTTCATATGTAGGGAAAGTGAGAAGCCAGTTATGTAAAATCAGATTGATAGTGAGTTCTACATTTTCAAAATAGAAACTAATTCAGCTTATCATTATTCCTAGAGGGTCTGTTTGATAATAGAATGGGTTAAGGTTGGGGTGACATATCCATGGGTTGGTTTATTCGACTCTATGAGATTGAATGAGAAAACCCATATTTTCTCTTATGAAAGACGATTAGGATGAGTTATTCTCGTTTTTATCAAAGTGGAACAAGAGAGAAATTAGGAGAACCGATGCAAGATCGATGAATACTCTACCCGCGGGTGTGACGTATTCGGGTATCAAACAGGCCTAGAGAGTGTAAGATGAAGTATCACCCAACAAGTTAAACATCTAAGCTTGTGATTTTGATTTATATTTTAGGTGTTCTCCAAGAATAAAGGTAAGGATTAAGAATTTCAAAGTGCAACGGAGGTTGTTGTCTGCTCTTAAGGATAAATCTATAATTCCAACTTGCAAAGGGATAATTAAGACAACAAAAGGGAAGAGAGGGTTGAAGTTAAAAACACCCTCCAAGCAAAACCATTCGTTCACCCCCATATCCACTGGTGGGGGAGCCTTGGCATCCAAAAGAAGCCAAAAAAAGAAATTAAAGCTCAGTAGATGAGCAGAGGCATGGGATGCCCATGTTGCAGATCCTCTCAACCCCCCTCCATCCTCACCTCCTTCCTCTTTTGCCCCCTTACACCCACCAGCACAAATTACTCGTCCAACATATACACATGAAGCTGCTGATGTGATGTGATCAATCTTGTGTGGAGGTGAAGCAGGGGGGCTTGAAGGCACAGCTCAGGAATTATGCTTGGGGGTGGAGGTGGGGGGAGCAGCAGCAGTGGCGGCGGCGGCACCACGACGAGCATAGTATGGTTCAGGAGGGACCTGAGGTTGGAGGACAACCCGGCCTTGGCGGCTGGGGTGAGGGCCGGGTATGTGGTGGCGCTCTTCATATGGGCGCCTGAGGAGGAGGGGCACTACTACCCTGGGAGGGCGTCCAGGTGGTGGCTCAGCCAGAGCCTTCGGCACCTGGATTGCTCCCTCAGGAGCTTGGGCACCACCCTTATCACCAAGAGGTCTTCGGACACTGCTTCCACCCTCATTGAGGTTGTCCGGTCCACTGGTGCCACCCAGGTGTTCTTCAACCACCTCTATGGTCAGTTCCCTTGTGCTTTGCTGCTGATGTGTTTCTCACCACCTTTCTTTTTCTCCCCTTTTTGGTTGCTTGTCGTGCGAGGAAAATATATGAAGGAAGTGAGTT
The DNA here is from genome assembly GCA_022559845.1 of Amorphophallus konjac. Classification (NCBI taxonomy): domain Eukaryota; kingdom Viridiplantae; phylum Streptophyta; class Magnoliopsida; order Alismatales; family Araceae; genus Amorphophallus; species Amorphophallus konjac. Next base: position 442,770,160 of record CM040122.1, read on the forward strand.
GTGTCTTTGAACTTCTTTCTTTAGACAATTATTTTGTGTTTCTCTTTTATAGATTTTCTTTTCCTCTGTCCATCATCCATGATCACATGATACCTATTTCCTTTCCTGATAAAATTTTCCCTTTCTTTGATGGAGAAGGTAGGTTTCTATATTTTGGATCGTGAGAGGTTCATCCAATGGGTTTCCTCATGACCTGGCATGAACACCTCACCTTTCCCCCTTTTTATGTTTAAGCTATTGCTAGAGTCTTGGACTATAAAGTGGCCCTGTTTAATGGAGGCGGATACAGAATATAAGTTTGCTAGATCGGTTAACATGTAAGAGAATTTTGGGTTGGGGGGTGGGGGTGAAGGGGGATGGGGACAACAAATCAAGCAACCAAGCCATTCTCTTTATAGGGACTGTCTGGTGCGAGCTGCACTTTCTGTTTATTTTGGAAAAGTAATTTGGTATTCAAGCAAGTTCTTCCTAAGCTGAAGTCTGCACTTAGGACCATGGGATTCACAAAGGATCCACATTTAGATCCAATTATATGCTACTCTCTCTTCAATCACCACTCACCAGCTTGCATCTACCGACGAATTCTAGATGGCTGCATGTTCGTTGTGCCATTTTGCTGGAATGATAAGACTTTTTGTTCATTTACAGAGAGTTTCTGATGTCTCAAACCTATTCAGTTGGTAAAGAAACTACTGGACCATTTGTATTGTTATAAACATGTTAATTCTCCTAAACATGTTCAATTCCCATTTCTCAGGACTTGTCATCATCGTTGTCAAATAGGTGGAAATGGAATCCTGTTGCTACTGCTAGCCCATGTGGCAACCAATTCCCCTGCCCTTGGTTTTCAAGAAAAAAGGTACCATAAATCAAAACCAGGACCAATCCAAATGTTCTAGTTTCATTTTCAAATGTCTCATTGCAACTGAGACTGTTGGCTGAATAAGAAATTCCAGAGAATCACTGGTTTTAAAACCAGCAACCTTAGCATCCTTCGATTTCACCATTAATTGACAATCCAAATGGCCTCTTTAAGGGTACAAATAAATGGTCCCTCAAGATCTTTTTATACTTTCTTAAGTTTCTTAAGAAATATTTTCTTCTTTCCTCCAGAAAAGCATAATGTGACAGTTGCATGATGTACTGTGACATACATTGAGCAACTCCTGGCAATGCCTATCTAGCATCTACTTTGTGGCATTAGACTTTCCAGTTAAATAACACAACAGGAGGGCATCATCTTGGCCCAATTTTTACAGCCATTTGGCTTAGACTGCAGGTGGGGAATAAAAGCTGCTGAGGCTAATAACTCCCTCAGGGGATTCTTGCAGAACTTGGTTTATCTTTATGGCAACTGAAGCTTCCCAATTCATGGCCCTGTAGTTGGATCCATCTTTACGGTACAATGACTGGGACCTTGAAAATGGGCAAGCGAAGGGATCTGTGTTATAACCATCTGAGATTGGCCATATTGGCTCAAACAAGTTCTAGCTTCTTTTTTTAACTTACTGATTAGGTCTCTCCAAAATTTCAGAACAAAGGTGTAAATAGGAAATGAAAATTGTTGAAGTTTAGTCCTACATTAGATAATCTGTGGGCGCCTCCCTTCTTATCTATTGAGGATTCCCTCAACTCAACGCCTAGGTTTTGTGTTCGAGTTTGGGCCTTTAACAGAAATGAAAGCTGGGATGAAAGAGACAAAGACAACCTTTGTGCCTAGGAAGATGGCTGATCTGTCTACATGATGCATTCATGTGATAATGGCATATCTACCTTGGGCAAGGAAGGTGGCTGATCTGTCTCCAATCTCCATACATTAGTTTCTCGTGCTAATGAGACCGTGTGGAACAAAGTCTCCTACTGTGACATAGGCTAGCATAGAGGAATTTTAGGTGATCCACAAATTGTGATCGAATGGAACAAATGTTAATGGTGTGCTTGTTTGTTGTTTTATATAATTTATTTGTTACAAACTGGCCACAAAGGAAGGTGTCTTTTCTTTGTTGATAAGACTTTCAGGAGCAGCAAGTGCATCTTGTGATTCACACCCTTGCAAGTCAGATTATGCATGTGAGTCATACCATGATTTTACTATTCCAGATATTTTATGTTTTTTTTCTCTTTTGCAGATCCACTATCTCTTGTTAGGGATCACCCTCTGAAAGAGCTTTTAAGTGCTGAAGGCATAACAGTGCGCTCATACAATGCTGACTTGCTTTATGAGCCCTGGGAAGTTAATGATGATGAAGGTCGACCATTTTCGACTTTTGCAAAATTCTGGAATAAATGTCTCAGCATGCCCTATGATCCTGCAGCACCAGTGCTTCCACCAAAAAGGATAATGTCAGGTATATTATTACCGTCACTACTTTAGTCTCATGTTCTCCTAAGTTCTTTAATTTTTTAAAGTAACGTTTACACTGAATATTGTATCTTGGATTTAGAGTTGTGTTGTTCACTCAGTGACTAAGGGATTAAAAGTTTGGCATATTCTTCTTGATGTGGATTCTCAGTATTGCGGATTAGAGTGAGGTATTTATTATTGTCGCATTTAACCTATGCCATGTGGGGGTCTCAGAGCAGTGTTGGAATTGGTTGGCGACTGGTCCAAAAGAGGTGCCAGTCTCTCTCTTATCTGGTAGCTTCCTAGCATGAGACTGATGAGGACTGATACTCTGTTGTTTATCCCTCCATATAGAGGATGTAACCATGGAAATATAGTTTAATCATTAGGTCTTGTGACATAAAATTGAGTTGCGCAATTTGTAAATATCAGAAGACACAAATGTATGAAACAAATTTAAAGGTGTATGAACCAGGGCCCTTGAAGCCTAACATTGAAAAATCAATCCAGAAAATTGAGTCAGTTATTTTTAAATAAATAAATGCATTATGTGTAAAGAAAAGGAATTTTTAGAAATGAAGTGCACAAACTTTCTATTATTCCTTGAGTCATTTGGCAATGATGAAATTTCTTGTGTAGGAGATTCATCACAATATCATAAAAGGCAGTCCACCACATTTTAGAATCTTATTCATCCTTGATGTATAACACATCAAATTTCTTTCTAATGGTACGCCAACAGCTCAATCCTATCAAGTTCATTAGGACACTTAGATAAGAGAAAGAGATTGATGGTAACAGCTACAGGATGTTACTGAACAATTGATTTTCAAAACATATGAAGATAACAGATGGAGGATATAAAACAGAACATTGTCGGTCTTGGTATATTTTTATTTAATCTAGGCTTTTGTGTTGATAGACTAGGTAAGTGAAACCTATAGCAGATTTGAAAGTTTCTCGCTATTGTTGTGAAAACTATTTCCATCACCAAGATGCCTAATTCAAATATGGAATCCATAATGGAAACATGGCCAAATGCTTCCACCTTGACAGATGGACCTGGTACTGGTTTCTTATTGTCATTTTTTACCTTCATATGTCCAAGAAAGTATGCCATTAAGTTTGTTTCCCTTTTCTTGAACAGTAATACGACTTCTAACATCACCTTTCCTCCATCTGTGCATCCTCAATACAACAATTATCATGGTCAGCTGATATGTACTGTGTGATGGTGAATGCCTTCATAGCTTGTGCATTAAAATGGTGATATAAGTTGATTGCAAAGCCCATCAAGTTGTCAAGCATCCTTTTGTTGAGGAGCACGATGGACACTAAAGCTTTTGATGTACACTTTGGAGATTTGCAAACTTTCAAAAGTTGTAGGTGCAGGAAAGCTGCATGAGAACATCATGCTACAAATTGCACACTTACAGTACATTGTTGGCACTAAGAAATAAGAAACTGCTACGGAACGGCGTTAGAAGAGCAAATGTGAGAATGAGTGTGTAGGCTGCACATATGCTTGATTTATGTTTTGGTTTGTTGACATACCATCGGGCAATATGCAACCAAGTTTTACCGTGTAACTGCATTAATTGTTATATTGTTAATCTACTTCATACTTATTTTCTGTTTCAACTTTCATAATGTTTATTGCATATATTCTTAGGTGATGTATCAAGGTGCCCTTCAGATAACCTTGTCTTTGAGGATGATTCAGAGAAGGGAAGTAATGCTCTTCTTGCCCGGGCATGGTCGCCCGGTTGGCGCAATGCTGATAAGGCACTGGGTGCCTTTATTAGTGGTCCTCTGATTGAGTATTCTGTGAATCGCAAGAAAGCTGACAGTGCGACGACATCTTTGCTCTCACCTCATCTTCATTTTGGGGAGATCAGTGTTCGAAAAGTCTTTCATCTAGTTCGCATGAAGCAGCTTGTGTGGGCTAATGATGGCAACAGAGCAGGTGAAGAAAGCATCAATTTATTTCTCAAGTCCATTGGGCTTCGGGAATACTCAAGATATATGAGCTTTAATCACCCTTGTAGTCATGAAAGGCCACTCTTAGCCCACCTTAAATTCTTTCCATGGGTGGTCGATGAGGGTTATTTCAAATCATGGAGACAGGGAAGAACCGGTTATCCCTTGGTTGATGCAGGCATGAGAGAGCTCTGGGCAACAGGCTGGCTACATGATCGGATACGTGTTGTAGTGTCCAGTTTTTTTGTGAAGGTTCTTCAGCTTCCTTGGAGATGGGGAATGAAGTATTTTTGGGATACATTGTTAGATGCAGACCTTGAGAGTGATGCTCTGGGTTGGCAGTATATATCTGGATCACTGCCTGATGGACGTGAGCTTGACCGCATTGACAATCCCCAGGTATGTCTTTTACAAATTTATACTTTCTAATCTATTTTAGCTTGGACATTTTTCAATGATGATTTTGTTAAAATATCGTCAGTTTAGACAATGTCATGTCCACTAGCAGACTTTGATCCATATGTCTGGAACCAGCTTTCATTGCTTATGGCCTTTCTATATGTGAAAATCCGAATAATTTGTGGGTACCTGGTTGTCTCTGCCTATTGCTGCGAGGCTTCACAGCTGATGACCTCATAGAACTTATCCTTATGCCTCTCATAAAAAAACCATTGCTATCTTGGATAACCAAAGAACTTAGTAGTACCGACCAGCAAAAGTCTTCAGTTTTCTAATCCTTTTAGAATATCTGATAAAACTGTGAATTTTTTTGTCACGTGTTTCGGCCTCCTTCAGAGCACTCTATTCATTTTCTAATGTTCTCTTTTACAGTTTGAGGGTTACAAGTTCGATCCAAATGGAGAGTATGTGCGGCGGTGGCTTCCTGAACTGGCCAGGTTACCCACTGAATGGATTCATCATCCCTGGGATGCACCTGAATCTGTGCTACAAGCTGCAGGAATTGAGCTGGGATCCAATTATCCTCTCCCAATTATAGAGATATCTGAGGCCAAAGTTCACTTGCAGGAAGCTATTGTAGAGATGTGGCAACTAGAAGCAGCTTCAAGAGCAGCAATGGAGAACGGAACAGAAGAAGGCCTTGGTGATTCTTCTGATCTAGCTCCAATTGATTTCCCACAGGATATACAGATGGAAGTTGAACGTGAACCTGTCAGAATTAATAATCCAGCAGCTTTAGCACGGAGACATGAGGATCAGATGGTTCCTAGCATTACTTCTTCATTGGTGAGAGATGAAGAAGAATCATCTGTCAATCTACGAAACAATCGTGAAGACAACAGACCAGAAGTGCCATCAAACCTGGGTTTTGATCTAGAGCTTCACGGGGAGACTGCAATCCAGGGTAGAGCTACCATAGTTAGAAATAATAATATTCCACGCTTTAATTTAATTGGGTTGCAAGATGCTGCTGACTCCACATCAGAGTCATCAATCTGGACAGGAAGGGATGGTGGGCTGGTCCCTGTGTGGTCGCCTCCGACAGTCTCAAGCCATTCTGAGCAGTTCATGGGCGAAGACAGTGCTGTTGGGAGCAGTGGTTATGTGCGAAGGCATCCACCATCTCACCAACTGATGAATTGGAGTCAACTTTCACATAACAGGTGAAGTGATTGACTTCCTGTTACGAAAATAGGAGACTCTTAGTCAGACCAGCTGAGTTTTCCCTGTTACTTTCACCCGTCTAGGAAACTATGGATCAGTAAGTATGTCTAGTTTCTATAGTGAATAGCTGAAGGGACAAGGAGATTTTTTTTTTATCTTTATGTTCCGAGCTTTTGTTAATAAAGCTCTGCTATACAACCATGGCTCTCCATTATTGAAGATTGAGGTATCTTGATTCCTAGAAGTGGCAGGTATTCTCCTGTTAGTGCTGCAAAACTATTTCTTTGCTGTCGTAATGCCTTAGCCAGGATCAGTTTGTTCCATACTGCCAGTGGGTCACCTGGTTTTTATCCATTATGGAAGGCTAAACCACATAGGAAGCAGTTTTTTTTTTCATTCCTCTTCTGTTACGAGTACCTTTCTGATGGATGATTATTGTCAGCAGGACAAGAAGTTGGGAGGTAGAAAATGCCTTGCAGCCAAATGCTATCGGGTAGACAACTTTGTCCAATCAAACATCTAGACTGTGAATCCTTTCTCTGCAGGCTGAGCTTGATTTTCATATGATGTAATTTGCTAGTCCCAAGTTTGATGTACTCAGTCATTTCTGCCAGGATGTTTTGCTGTAACATATTGCTAATGTACAGTAACAATGTCATTAAGAATGTGTTGATGATGGTATAATCTGAACAGTTACATCGTCTCTCTCTCTCTCTCTCTCTCTCTCCAATGAGTTTCACGCCATTTTATGGAGGATTATGAAGCAACTTTCTGACCTGTAGCATTTTCTTAAAGTTCCAACACATGATAACACTGATATACTCATTTTATGCATACACATTGGTGTCTTTTGTCAGAGAGTGGAGGGAGAGTTCCTTTTCGTCAGAATGTACTAATCACTAGTTTTCAGTATATAATTCTGTTTTTTATTCCCTATGAATGTCAGTTGGGGTGCTTCAATGATCTACGTATTTGACATAGGGGACAAAAGCACCTGCGGGCCTGTTGGGCCAGGTGTCAATCCAGTATGTGCCATGTGAAAACACCGCAGAAGGCCTCTACGCATGTGCACAAAGTGCTTTGCCTGTATTTGTGTACACATAAAGCTCTGCATCTAACGCGTTGGGCAAGAAAAATAATTAGTGCAGGCCCAATTACACACCCAGTATGTGCATCAAATAAACTATTTTTTTTATTTTTTTTGACGTGGGGCTGACGTCCCTAATGTGTTGTACAAAACACACACACACATACATTGAACGACTGGAAAAAAATAAAAAAAAATCATATTCAATAAAGGTGTTGGGTCTATTTTTTCTTGAATCGGCTCTTTTTGTTTTGGATTTTTGGAGACATGGAGATATGGTCTTACGTCACAAAAATTTTAAAAAATAATAATTTATTTGATGCATACTCTAGGTGTGTAATTGATCTAGGTGTGCACTAAACGCTCCACATTGGGTAAAGGACTAGTGCTCCCTTTATGACCAAGGAATCTAAAGCAGCTGGGATTGTGGTTCAATGGTTCTGTATTGAATTTTGAGAAAAAAAGAGAGATGAACACCCATGATCAATAATGAATTCAAGGCACTAATCAAGTGGCTTCAATCAACAGTGGAATGCCAAATCTTGTAGATTTCCCGTGAAGCTAGAGAATTTGTGGTTGAAGTGAATCATCCAACGATTGGTGGATATCAAACCTGTCAGAATCATCAAACATTTTGTCTCACTTTTCTAAAGCTCTACAGAAACATAAGAAAGTCTGTTTTAGTTCTTTTTATTGAATGAAGATTCAATGATTTCCATTTCTGATTTCGTTAAATTGAATGTTGTTTTTCCCGTTTAGATACAACCAAGAAACGTGATTATCTCCTTGATTAGTTCAGCTTGTGAGCCAAATTCTGAACGGCGTTATTTTTTTCTCTTTTTGTGAGTCATCTAACGTTCCTTATGCTATGTATGTTATTCTAATACAAAGCCTACAATTCACTCGGGTTAACACCTTTACAACTCTATCTACGCCGGATTAATGAGTCTGTTCTATTCGATATGACTCAACTTCGGGAAAATCGGATTAACATTAACATAATCCTCAATCAGACAGGACCTACAAAAGGATGTCAACAGATGCTCGAACATCTGTCGATCTATGAATTCTCAACATTTCAAAGACTGAGATAGATGCAATTAATTTAAAGTTTCTAGATAGATATAAAAAATAATTCTAAATAAAAATAAATTATTTTTTCAAATAAAATTATTTGAGTATTCATTTGTCTTACCTCATTACTCTGATGACTTCATTTCGCACATATTTATAAAATAAAAGCTTGATTTTTAAACGTTTTCCATGACCACCCTAGTTTCATTCTCCATTCGCCTATTTATAAAATTTATTTGTATGCATGCCCCTTTGTTAAGTAAACATTGCGTGGGCAAGCTGTTTGCAGAAGAGGGAGGTCTGAGATTCGAAACTTGAGAGCTCCAGTGGGGTTTGCAGGTGTCGCTTGGGTTTACGGTAGCTCAGTGGAGGTAGAGTTAGTGGGATACTCTCTTCCGTGTGATTCTAGAGGTCACATGTATATCAATCATGATTCGTCGACTCGGTCTGACTCGAGTTGACTCGGGCGTGCCATACCATATTTTAATACGGTGCAGATCACCCCTAGGATCGGCCGAGTCACAGTGAGAGTGAGAGAGAGAGAGAGAGAGAGGAGATGGTACACGTCGAGTCGGGTCGAATCGGTTGCGACTTGGGTGTACTGTACCGGATCAGGAAAGACCGATCCGATACGGATCACCGAGTCGACGAACCGTGATATCAATGTCTTCTAGAAGCGTTGGGACTTGGGAGGTGTTCTATTGAGTACCCCTTACCCTCTTCCTACTCTCAGTCCCCTCCCCTTCCTTGACTAATATATATATATATATATATATATATATATAGTTTTGAATAAACATGTGAAAAATAAAAAATAAAAGATGTTATGTCACATTAACTTGTTCACCTGTCAGCAAGTCTATGGCTCAACTGCATGTAGGCTGCAAGTAAATTGAATCATTCTGCGAGTAACTCGATTTGTTTTCAACCTGCAAAACCCATCCAATTTGTTAAATTTACGGATCGAATTTAATGTTTGGGTCAGAAGACACCTTCCGCACTTCTTATGGATTATGTTATTAAATAATTTTCAGATTCTAAGTCCACTCCAATATATATGTACCACTTCTAAAAATAAAAAATTCCAATCTGCACCGACGCTGAAAGATTTTTTTTTTATATTTCTTAATCTAAAATCTTTGTCAATTTCTTGAATTGGAAGATATAAAGGGGATGCATCCTGCATTCCGGAGGACCTGTAAACGCTTGCTCCCATCTCATTACCAGGGAAGGCTTGTTGCCCTCGGATTAAAAGGTAAGATAAAAAAAATAAAAAGATAATTAATGAAGACCTCCCTGTAGAGCCTGAGCTTTATGTCTTTCCCGGCCAGAATGTTTCTCACCTCCTGCCTTTCCTTCTTCTATTTCTTTTATCTAGTACAATATAAGTAAATTAACTCACACAAATAAGATACAAGTTAGGGGCTTAGAGCAATATGCCGATTATAAGAATATAAAATATATTTTAATATAATAAAATGTTAAATTAATTTCAAAACTGAACATGTTCATTGGAATACCTTAATAAAAAAAGACGTACACATTCCCGTCCGCCATCCTCACCTACCGCGACCGGCGTGGTGTCCCGCGTCGAGTTCTGGAGGAAACTGCTCGGGACCAACCAGGATATCTTGAGAGCTGTGAAGAACGAACGACCCACTCATTCTGTGCTGCAATCTGGACAAGAGAGCCAAACCCGGACCACCCCCTCCTCCGCAGCCTGGGGGTTCCCGAGAACAAGATGGCGTCACTCGTGCGGATGAGGCCCAGTCTGGTGTATGGCGACCCGGACAGGATGGGGACCAAGGTCGAACAGGTGAAGAGTCTGGAAATCCCACCCGGCACGGCGGCGTTTACAGAGGCCTTATGCACCTTCGACGTGATCAGCAGAAGCACGCGTGATGCCGAGTCCAAGTTTCTGGAGGAGCTTTGGGTGGACAGAGACAGAGCTGGTCTCCGCAGTCGGGGGGGGGGGGGGGGGGGTTCCCAGCTATCTTGAGGTACTCCCAGAAGATGCTCCGTGCCGTGATGGATTTCTTGCTGAACGAAGCCGGGCGCGAGCCCTCTTACATAGCACGCCCGCCACCCTGCACTCGTTGGGTGCCGCATGGAGATGAGACTGAAGCCAAGATTCTACATCCTGCAATCTTTGAGGGCCGAAGGTATCCCCGCAGGGAGGAATGACTTCTCTTCAGCCATGAAGATAAACGAGGACAAACTCTGAAGCTAACATTGGCAGCTTGTGAGCAAACTCTGAGTCGCCAGCTCGGCCAAGATCAAAAGGTATTTAGACTGTTCGACAAATCCCTTCTAATCCTATATCATGTCAGCCAATATCCAAGTGCCGTTGCTGGATGTGTCCAAATAGGGCATGAGATCTGTTTGAATTATCAGTTAGAATCAAGATGCTCATGGAGGATCTCCAGGTGGTCAGGAGAGACAAACAACAGTCTTCAACTCAACAAATAATAGAGTGAACTGCTAAGTTTCCTTGCAAATTAAATTGAAAGGCAATAGAAAAACCACATTTTTTTTTCACCTTCACATCCCATCACTGTATTGTTTTCTCTCCCCTTCCCTCACCTCTCCTAAGTGTTAACCTGAAAACCAGCAAACAATGGCAAAGAAGGTAGTGTTGTTCCATCTATGATTCTAATCATGGGTTGGAGGAATATGCTCTCTTGTACAGGAGAGAGATTCAGTTCAATTTTCATTTCCCGTAATTGTACAAGAGGAGAAAAATATTATGTAAATTTATGGGGGAGTGAGACCAATGGGGAGACTATTTCTCTACACTGCAAGACCCCTATCCAAGCCCATGGTCCTGCCTCCTGCTGCCCCCCCGATCCTTTGCCCATGTCTTGCTGCACTCCCTCTCCCCACCGGCTTGCCCTATCCAAGCCCATGGTCTTGCCTCCACTGTCTCCGGTGAGCCGGCTGCTTTCTTCTCCCTGGAGGAGAACCAGCTCTCCTGCCAGCCTCTGGAGCACGCCATCGTCGCCAGGACTCCCCATGGTCGGCCGTCCTTCTAGGACATCCGTGCTCACCTTGTTCAGCGGTTCCTCTTCAAGGAGGATTTCCTTCTTAGCGCCATGGATGGCCGCCACCTCTTGCTGCGGTTCCAGAACCAGGGTGACTATCTCCAAGTGCTGCTCAAGGGGACCCTGTCCATACAGGGGCATCTCTTTTGCTTCTTCAAGTGGAATCTGAGCTTCTCCCCGTCTGCAGACTCCCCCATTGTCCCTGCCTGGCCTCCCCCCCAACTTCTTCCTTGAAGCCATGGTCACCTCCATCGCAGGGAGCGTTGGCCATGTCTTTCAGGTCGACCGGAGCACCACTTGCCTCACTCGTGCCCATGCTGCCCGGGCATGTGTCCTCCTAGACGTCTCCAAAATGCTCCCCCACAGGGTCTGGGTTGGCATGGGGTCTGGTGGGTTCTGGCAACCACTGTTCTTCCCTGATCTTCCCCAGTTTTGCTCCTCCTGCCAACGGTTGGGCCACTTGGCCTCAAGTGCAAGAAGGCATCCGCTCCTGCTCGCCCTGGCGACCCCTCTGCTCCTCTTGCCGAGCCTGCGTCTCAGCCGCAGGTCCTGATGGCGTCCGGTGGTCCTGGGCACCTTCGTGCTTCCACTACAGCCCATGCCGTGCCTGCGTACCAGGTGCCGTGCTCGAGCGCTGGCAGTGTGCTTGGCTCACCCCCAGTCGCTGCCTCGTTGGCTTGCCCTCTTGTGGGCGGTGTTGCTCCACCTAATGCTTCTTCAGTGGCTCTGATGGCCCCCCAGTTCCCTGAGGACGGCGGCCCTCCTGCCCCTAGTGCTGTGTGTGAAGCGGACGCGTCTTCCTCTGCTGGGCATCCTGCTGCCTCCCCTCAGCAGTGCTCCAGCTCTCTCATCCCTGCTACTGCCCCTCCGTTTTGCTCTCCTGCGGTCTCCCCTGCAGGCCTGCCTCCCCCCTCTCCGTGCTGCCCTCTTCCTTCGGTTGCGTCGCTGTAGGGCGGCCCTGCGCCTCTTGTTGCCTCGACGGAGGGCGGTCTTGCGCCGCTTGGTGCGTTGACACAGGTCTCGCCAGCCCTTGCCCCGCCTTCGCCTGCTCGTGCTGCAGGGGTTCATCTTCCGCCTGTTGGTGCTTCGTCCGAGGCCTCTGCTGCTGGGTGCGTCGACGTTGGGCTCCCTGTCGCAGCTGGCCGCGTCGACGCTCCCCCCCCCAACTTGTTCTACCCTCTGTTGGGTTTGGCTGTCCAGCCCTCCCGGCTTCTCCAGTGGCCCCTACTGCCGTCGTCCTCCAGAAGGAGAGGCGTGTTTGGCCAGATTGGCCGCTCTGCGCGCTTTGAGGGATGATGTCAATGCCCTTCCAGTTTTCTCTGGGGCCAGAACTCATGGCCTTCTATGGTCATGCGCTGCTGCTGCCCCCCTGGCGCCCCCCTTACCGGTATTGAAGCCCCACGATGTGATCTTAGCTTTGCGCGCTGACCCCTGTGACGAGGTTCCCCCAGCCCCTGCTGCCTCTTCTTTGACTATTGGTGACTCTGCCTATGGCGTCTCCAACCAACCGTCTCTCGCGGTTGCCCCGCTTGATGTTTCCCGAAGCTCCCCCGCACAAGCGCTGCAGCAGGATGGCATCTTTCAGATTGTGCTCCCGACGAGTTTGATGATTCGGTGGATGAGCAGGGCATAGAGTTTGATACTATCTTACAACCCGCCCATAGGAGCAAAAGAAAGAATTGTCATAAGCTAAAGCATCTCGAGTTCTACAATGTCAGGGTTTAGTTGACGGGCTCTTTGTCTTGGCATTCCTACCTCGTTTCTGCTTCTTTCAGCTGTCTTTGGGCTCCAAGCTTCTCTCTCAGCGGATTTTTGGTTCTTTCTCGTTTCTGTTGTACGTGACCCCTTACTTGTTTGGGTGCCTCTTCTCTCCCTCCCTTTTCCCTATTCTGTTCTACCCTTCTATAGTTTTACTTAATGAAAACGTTTGTCTGGTGGTCGGGGTGGAGCGTCCATTCCCTTCCGCAATAAAGAGGTGAATGAGAACTCTCGCCTCACCTTGCAAGTATTATCTTTGAGTTAAAAAAAAATGTTACCAACATATTTTAAGAAAAAAAAAACTCCTAGACTGGAGATGGTCACCCGAGTAAGGAAAAAATGTCACGGAATGCATAGAAAAACCTCTTAATTTAAGGAGAGGAAATAATAATTGTTGAGAATTAAACTCACTTTACGTGGGAGGACATGTAAATATTTGACCAAATTAAGTCACTTGAAAAAAAGGGGGGGGAGCACGGGAATGGGCAAGATATGGGGAGAAAAATCCGTATTTCAATGCAATTACTCAAAATCACTTGAAATTATGGCTTGGAAAGTCAACTAATCGAGTGCGCCCGCCACCGCCACCGCCACCGCCACCGCCACCGCTACCAGTCTACCACCAAGGAGAGACAGATTAAACTTGAGGGTGCGTCGGGCACGGGCTTGTGCTCGCGAGGGTTGCACTCGCCTTCTGAGTCATTTCGTCGAACTGTTGGTGTCCTCGTTGGCGCTTCCTTCTTCTGGTGTTTTTTGCCGCTTTCCTCGCACGATGTGGCTCGCTAGGCGGCGGGCCTCACACAGCCACCTCTTCTCCCCCTCTGCCGGGCGCGGGGCCGCGCCACCGCCGCCCACCCATTTCATGGTGGACTACCTCAGGAGGTCGTGTGGGTTCTCCGACGGCGGGGCCCGGGGTGCGTCCAAGCACTACGCCCATCTCAAACCCCCGAAGAAGGCCGACGCCGTCCTCAACCTCCTGATCCAGGAGGGCCTGGGGGACGCCGACATCAAGCGCGTCGTGCAGGAAGTCCCCAGGTTGCTCCTCGCGGATGCCAAGAGGACGGTGGAGCCCAAGATCAGGGCGCTCCACGGGGCCGGCTTCTCCTGGCCGGAGCTCGCTGATCCCATCTCGATGAACCCCGGCAACATCTTCTTTGTTCGCGACGTGGTGCCCCGAGTCGAGTTCTGAAGGAAACTGGGCGGGACCAACCAGGATATCTTGAAAGCTATGAAGATGGATCCGCGCATTCTGTGCTACAATCTGGACAACAAAATTATACCGGGCCTCTCCCTCCTCCACGGCCTGGGCGTTCCCGAGAGCAAGATGCGGTCACTCGCGCGGATGAGGGCCAGGCTTGTGTCAAGCAACCCAGACAGGACGAGAACCCTGGTCGAACAGGTGAAGAGTCTGGGGATCCCTCCCGGCACGGGAATGTTTGTGGAGACACTACGCTCCTTCAACAACCTCAGCAGAAGCACGCTCGATGCCAAGTCCAAGCTTCTGAGGAGCTTTGGGTGGACAGAAACAGAGCTAGTCTCCGCAGTCCAGAGCTTCCCAGATATCCTAAGGTACTCTCGGAAGAAGCTCCATGCCGTGATGGGTTTCTTGCTGAACGAAGGTGCGTGCGTGCCTTCTTGCATAACGCGCAACCCTGCACTCGTGGGGTACAGCATGGGGAAGAGGCTGAAGCCACGGTTCCTTGTTCTGTAATCTTTGAAGGCTGAGGGTCTCCCTGCAGGGAGGAAGAACTTCTTTTCAGCCATGAAGGCAAACGAGGACGGATTCGATCCGAAATACATCACTCCTTATAGTGGGAAACTTCCTACACTCCTTGAAACATATCGTGCTGCATGCGGGGAGAATGCTAAAGCTAATCTTGGCAGCCTGTGAGCAACTCCAAATCGCTTGTTTGGGCAAGATGAAAAGGTATTTGACTGTTCTACAAGCCTTCTCTAATCATATTGGAATTGAGATGTTCATAGAGGCTCTTGAGGTCGCTGAGAGACACAGACTACATTGTCAACTCAAAAAATAACAGATCAACTACTTCAATTGAAGTTTCTGTAGTTGCAAACCACCTCGGATGTCAGTGTTTCGTTTGTCTTTGTCCTCTGTTTCTTGGAGAGCAATCAGGGTGGGGTGTTAAGTGTTGCTCCTCTGTGGTCAACTATTTCAGGTAAACAGTTCGCAGATGATGCTGAATGTCAGGGTTGACTTGCTTCATTGTCCCCACTGAGCTTTGAGTTCTACACTAGTGCAAAGCAAAGACATTGTAATCTAGAAAGATTTATGATTTACATTGTTTCTAGATGGTACTGTTTGGTTGAAGATGTTTGGGAGCACACATAAGAAGGGAAACTTAAAGGTTTTTCTAAAGGGTGCTACCTCAACTGTTGTATTTTGTATGGAGATTTTAGTCCTGCATTGAAAAACACAAAGAGGTGAGGGGACCTTATAGTTCCTAGGACCCCTTGACTATATCTTATAGACAATAGTGGAGGTGTACTAGATCCTATCGCACGCGTGCACCGGACGGGGCGGGGTAGGGTGTCTTCGCATGCGTGAGAGATGGGTCTAGCCGACTTGCACTAGCACCTTTTTTGGAATTCTTTTTGCTGTTTTACCCTCTCTTGGAGAGAAAGAGAGGTCTCCGAACTGGCAGTTTGGAGGCGAACCGTCGCGGGCGTGAGCACAAAAGGGGTGATTAGTATTTTCCTAATCACGGGTTATCTTGTATGTGCTATTTTTACTTCCCAGATAAATCGCTGGCGTGCGGGTTCTCACTCTCTCGTCTCCCTCTGTTGCGGCCGCCGCTCACCGCCGTTGTCTTCCTCGCACGCCACCGCCTTCTCATCGTCGCTTGCTGTGTGGGCAGTAGAACGTCGTCTTCTTAGACGTTGACCTTGCGCACGGACGTCGTTCTATTCTTCTACTCTCTCTTGGAGAGAAAGAGAGGTCTCCGAACTGGCAGTTTGGAGGCGAACCGTCGCGGGCGTGGGCACAAAAGGGGTGATTAGTATTTTCCTAATCACGGGTTATCATGTCTATGTTGTTTTTACTTCCCAGAGGAATCGCTCGCGTGCGGGTTCTCACTCTCTCGTCTCCCTCTGTTGCGGCCGCTGCTCACCGTCGTCTTCCTCGCACGCCACCGCCTTCTCATCATCGCTTGCTGTATGGGCAGTAGAACGTCGTCTTCTTAGCCGTTGACCTTGCGCACGGACGTTGTTCTATTCTTCTACTCTCTAGCGGCCTTCTTTCTGCGGTGTTCAATGCATGTTCTTCAACCTTTGAACTTTTAATTTGAAGAGATTTAGGTTTCTTAATCAGCATGTTTACGAGGTTCTTAAGAGTGCGCTAGATAACCTCATGTTGATAGTCGTATCCTAAGAGAAGACTGCAATACCCATCGCACCGTTCTAGTGGGGGCGATGTCTTCTCTAAGGGGAGTCTCTTTGTGGCGCTTCTATCTAGCTTTGTGTATTTTAGATTATCTATTTTATTATCATGCTATATTATGTAATCATGCTTATTTACATTGTTTCTTGGTTGTTCTTGATTAAATCAATCCCATATGAATTTTTGCTATGGTTTGTAATGCACATTTTTGTGTCCGGGTGTTGCCACGATGTTCCCCTACTACACTGTTTATTTCTAACAGTCTTAGGGAAGATATCATTCATGGCATCATCATCTTCAATGAGCTTTGGAACCCGAGTGGACATGTCCGGGATGCCCGCGAAGTTTTTCGGGCAACACTTTAAGCGTTGGCAACAACGCATGAAGATGTGGTTCACTATGGTAGGCCTAATCTCATTGATAGATTCAGACCCCCCTATGCTAGATGAAAATGACCCTGAGAGTGCTAAGAGGGTTGAAGAGTGGAATACAAAAGACAGACTGAGACATGTGTGCATTCTAATTGCACTGTCTGATGTCCTGTTTGATGTCTATAGTACTTCCACCTTTAACACTACTAAAGCATTGTGGAATGAACTTGATCGGAAGTACAATACCGAGGACTAAGGTCTGGAAAAGTACTCCGTTGGCAAGTTCCTTAAATTCCAGATGGTCGAGAACAAATCTATAGGGGAGCAGGCACATGAGCTTCTACTTATGTTCCATGGCTTGGCTGAGGCAGATATGAAAATGTCTGAAAAGCTCCAAGTCATGTGCATCATAGAGAAGTTGCCTAGATCCTGGAAGGATTTTGGCATGGGCCTCAAACACCGCAAAGGGGCCATCTCTCTTGATGGTTTGATGAGGGTTATAGCCATTGAAGAGGAACATAGAAAGGAGAAGCCCAATATGCCTGTGGATGCAAGTGCAAACCTAGTAATGAGGCATAAGGGTAAGGATTTAAAAGGCAAGGCCAAGGTTTATTCCATTATACAGATGAAACACAAGGGAAAGATAAAGAAGAAGAAGGCACTAGGGCAGTGCTGGGTGTGTGGTGACAAGGGTCATATGCGCAATGACTGTCCCAAAAGGAAAGAAAAAGTGCTGAAGAAGACCCAACTGACCAATGAAATCCCAACACAGATCAATGTAGTGACCAGAGAATCTTCTTCTGGTGCTGAGTATGTTTCTCTTAACCCTCAGTTATTTGCTGTTTATGAACCATGAATGGTTGGTGGACACTGGAGTCAATGTGCATTTGTTTGCTGACAGAGCTAGTTTTGTGTCTTATCAGGCCATCCATGATCGCTCCGTGATGATGGAAAATCGGAGTACAGCTAGGGTGCTTAGAGTTGGACGAGTAAACCTAAAGTTCACTTCAGGGCGTGTTCTTACTCTTTCCTTAGTGTACCATGTTCCTAGTGTCAAGAGGAATATTTTATCTGGTTTTGTTTTAGTGAGAGAGGGTTATGAACTTCACTTTAAATGTAATAAAGTTGCGATACTCTATCTGAAGACTTTTATTGCTAAAGGTTATCTTTCTGATGGATTATTTAAAATCTTTGTGGATCATGTGGTGAACAGAAATGTGAATGATAATGCATCAATTTCTACTTCTGTTCTTGTTGCTTATAATATTTTAGATTCATCTGAATTGTGGCATGGACGTCTAGGACATCTTAATTTCAATTCTTTGAAACGTATGATGAACCTGAAATTGATTCGTGAATATACTGTTGATAAAACTAAGAAATGTGATATCTGTGTACATGCTAAACAACCTAGAAAATGTTTTCATTCTGTGGTTAGAGATTCAGAGATTCTAGATCTGGTGCATTCAGATATCTGTGAGTTTAATGGTGTGTTAACCAGGGATCGAAAAAGTATGTCATTACCTTTATAGATGACTATAGTAGATACTGTTATGTGTATTTGCTTAAATCTAAGGATGAGGCTTTGCAGAAGTTTATCATCTTTAGAAAGGAAGCCGAAACGCAATCTGGCCGAGTTCTAAAGAGGTTGAGGTTTGACAGAGGAGGAGAGTATACTTCTAGTTTGTTTGTGGAATATGCCAAGATCATGGCATTATTCATGAAACAACTGCTCCATACTCTCCTCAGTCTAATGGGATAGCAGAAAGGAAGAACATGGTATTTATAGACATGGTCAACTCTCTCCTGCAGAGTTCGGGACTACCTAAGTATATGTGGGGGGAAACTTTGAATACGACTTGCCTTATTTTGAACCATGTTTCTCAGAAACATAAAGATAGTAGTCCAATTGAACTTTGGAGAAATAGGAAACTTAGTTTGAAATTTCTTAAAGTGTGGGGGTGCCTTGCAAAGGTACTTGTTCCTGAACACAAGAGAAAGAAACTAGGACGTAAGAGAGTTGACGTCGTCTTCTTAGGCTATGCTGCAAATAGCTATGCGTATAGATTTCTGGTTATCAAATCAGAAATCCCTGGCATAGATGTTAACACCATAGTCGAGTTTCGGGATGCCACGTTCTTCGAAAATATTTTTTCCATGAAGACTGGGGTGCCTCAACATCTGTCTTCTGAGACCGTAGTCTCTACATCTGATTCTATTCCAGATCATGTGGAAAGAATGACAAATGTGGGGGCTGATGCATCCGGACCTCATCCTGATACTAGTGACCAGGAAGAAGTTGAACCAAGAAGGAGTAAAAGACAAAGGGTTGCCAAGGATTATGGAAGTGAATGTGTCACTTATCAGATCATGAGTGACCCCCCAATCTTTCGAGATGTTATGGCTTCACCTGAAGTTAGGCATTGGAAGGATGCCATTAAGAGTGAAATTGATTCCATTCTTGCTAATGGCACTTGGGAATTAGTTGATCCTCCTCCTGGTTCAAAGACCATTGGATGTAAATGGGTCTTTAAAAAGAAGTTCAAACCGGATGGTACTATTGACACGTATAAAGTTAGGCTAGTTGCTAAGGGCTTCAAACAAATGGACGGAATAGATTATTTTGATACCTATTCCCCTGTCATTAGGATGACCACAATCAGGGTGCTTGTAGCACTGGCTTCCTTATATAATCTGACCGTCCATCAAATAGATGTCAAGACTGCCTTTCTTAATAGTGATCTTGATGAAGAGATGTATATGGATCAGCCTGAAGGATTTGTGGCTCCAGGTAGTGAAAAGTAAGTTTGTAGACTTATCAAGTCTCTGTATGGTTTGAAACAAGCATGTAATATCCCGGACCTTTCGGATCCCTCTTCGTGGGTCCCAGATCTGGTTTCTCGGAGTGTCTGACTCCGCTGTGTCTGAAATTTCGTTTCGGACATCTTTTGTGTTCGGATCGGCGCAATCCGGAGTTATTTCGGAGGCCCGGGAGCGTTCCACGACTTTTCCGCATGTGTTTTCCGATTCCCGGTGTATGTTTCGGTAACTCTTTCGGAACCTCGTTGCGGGAGAACCGGGTCATTCATCTAGGCGAGAGTGATACCGTTGCGATCGGTGCGTTCCGAGGATCGCGGAAATGTGATTTTTGATTTTTCGATATTTTCTAGAATTTCCGGATTTTCTATTTAAACCTCCCATTTTCTTTCCATTTTCTTCTTCTTCTTCCTTTCTTCTCCTTCCTCCCTCACGACCGTGGCCGCCCTCTCTCTCTCTCTCTCCCGTTCGAGCGCGACGACCTCCCCTTCCCGCTGCAGACGGCGGCGGTGCGACGGCGCGAGGAAATGGGTGATGACGAGACGATCGTGCGGGCGTGCGGCAAGCGTGGGAAGGCGGGTTTCTAACGGCGTTCTTCGTGGGATTGAGCTCGGATCGGTGCGTCTCGTCGCGAACCGGAGGTAGGGTGACGTTCCTTAACCTCTTGCCTTTCTTCCCCGTGAGTTTTAGCTCGAGACGAGGTTGAGAGGGGTTATTTTCGCGCCGGGAAGGGTCGTTCATGCCGCGGGGAGAGTTTGTCAGATCCGCCGTTTTGAGCCCCGATTCCGTGGTTTAAGGGCGTAGGAGCATGCTAGGGGGGCTTGGGGATTCTTCTCTCACCGTTCCCCCCTTCGTGGGGCTTGTTTGGGGGCCGAAATGGGTGATTCCGGCGAGGTTCGCCGTCTTCGCGCTGGTGGGCGATGTGCGGTCGAACCAGGGCCCGCACAACCCTTGTGCGGCCCCGTTCTGGCCGTCCATCAGCTCGGTGCGCTGTGGCTGGGGCTCGGCGCGCAGTGGGCTTGCGCGGTCTGTCGTGGGACTGCATATCCTAAGGTGCGGCCCCATAATGACCGCCCAACCCTGGGTTTTCGACCATTGAGTATTACCGTTGTACAGTTGTCACGCCCCGTACTCTATACCATCGAGGTATTGTCCGTTTTGGCCTACCGGCCTCACGGTTTTGGAGTACAACTTAGCTATATTTGAGGGTGTTACAATCTACCCCTCTTATATAGGCGACGTCCTCGTCGCTGGGCACGTATAGCACGTAATCACGCAATCAAGCCCCCAGGCAGGTAGGACTCTAGAGGTGGCCCCTACAGGCTCAAGAGGTGGCTCCCACTATGTAGCACTTTGCTCCATTACGGACTCAAGAGATGGCTCTGATACCATTCTGTCACGCCCCGTACTCTATACCGTCGAGGTATTGTCCGCTTTGGCCTCCTGGCCTCACGGTTTTGTCCCTTTCTAACAGTGATCGGCTCCAGAATGGGGGACTTCCCGGGCAGGTCACCCATCCCAGTACTACTCCCCATTAAGCACGCTTAACTTCGGAGTTCTTTTCAAGAACTGAGTCGATACTTCAAAAGGCGCCTCGGTGATATAGAGTACAACTTAGCTATATTTGAGGGTGTTACAATCTACCCCTCTTATATAGGCGACGTCCTCGTCGCTGGGCACATATAGCACGCAATCACGCAATCAAGCCCCCAGGCAGGTAGGACTCTAGAGGTGGCCCCTACAGGCTCAAGAGGTGGCTCCCACTATGTAGCACTTTGCTCCATTACGGACTCAAGAGGTGGCTACCATAGCGTAGCACTTTGCCCTGCATGGCACTTAGTTCCCACACTTCCGACTGGGGTATATCTCTGATACCAGTCTGTCACGCCCCGTACTCTATACCGTCGAGGTATTGTCCGCTTTGGCCTCCTGGCCTCACGATTTTGTCTCTTTCTAACAGTGATCGGCTCCAGAATGGGGGACTTCCCGGGCAGGTCACCCATCCCAGTACTACTCCCCATTAAGCACGCTTAACTTCGGAGTTCTTTTCAAGAACTGAGCCGATACTTTAAAAGGTGCCTCGGTGATATAGAGTACAACTTAGCTATATTTGAGGGTGTTACAATAGTGCACCGAGATGTTCGGCCAGGAGCTGGCCGCATAACCCTTCGTGCGGCCAGGTGCTGGCCGTACGTCATCTGGTGCCGTTGCCTGGGTGTGCGGCCAGATCTGGACCGCACAGCCCTTGAATGGCGAAACCGTAGCTGCTCTTCCCTAGTGCGGCTAAGGACTAACCGTTCAGGTTTATTACCGTTGGGAGACGAGCGGCCAGGAGCTGACTGTTCCTCACCCACGTGCGGCCAGGAGCTGGCCGCACATTTGTTGAACGGGCCCATGTTGGACGTTCTTCAGCCCGTTTGGACCTGGGTAGAACGGTCCCGTGCTGGCCGTTTTGTTGAGTAGTGGACAGCGGATCTAGAGGGAGGGGTGAATAGATCTGCCCCTCTTTTCGTAATGCAACCCTCTATATAGCTAGATAAAATAAATTACAGTGGAATACAACTAACTTAACGAAGGACACAATGATTTGCTTAGCAAGATGATTACGCAATACAGAGATTGAACCTAAGCATGCATCTAGAACGAAGCAATCACATAAACAAACCACAACACAAAAGATTTTAAGGTGATTCGGACTGAATCCCCACTCCTACGTCCACCCCTCACCAAATCCGGTGAGGCTCCACTAGTGCCACGCACTGAACCGCAAATCGGAAAGACCACCGATTGCCTTCCTACTAACCACCGGTAGGGACGTCAACACCGCAGATCGGACAACTTCCGATTGCCTTCCTACTAACCACCGGTAGGGACGATCTTCAGTTTCAATTGTTTGAAAGAAATGAAAAGAGAACAAATACGAAATCACTCAAACAAGATATAGAATATGCTCAAAGTAGAAAGATCTTGTCTGAGTTGCAGAAGCTTGAATCTGATGCTTCGATGGTGTCTTCTTCCTTGAGAGATGATCTTCCTTGAATCTCTTCTAGTTGATGAAGAAGACTATGGATGTAGCTTGGATCTTCCTTTTGATCTTCTTGAGTTGATGAAGAGGTTTGATGCAGTTTAGATCACCCTTGAGATGATGAAGAAGATGAAGGATGCAACTTTATCTTCTCTTGGCTTGGGCTTGATCTCCTCTTCAAGTAGCTTGAATCACTTGAGGATTTGATGAAGAACTTCTTCCCGGAGTACTATTCACGGCTACAGTACTCGAACTCCTCTCACCCTTGTAGCCTCCTTTGATCTCCCTTGGATTCACAAATGATCAACTAGGGTTTCTAACCCTCTTGCATGTGTTTTATAACCTTTGAATGGTCCTTAGACATCCCCCAGACCAGATCCACAATCTATGGAAGATTGGGTGACTTTGGGGTTAAACAAATATAAGGAAAGGGGCTCTTCTCGAAGTGAAAATAAAGTCAACATTGAAGGCTCGGGGCTGGCGGTCGACCTGCAGCTTCTGGCTGTCGACCACTACTGAGAAACCTGCAAACGGGCGGTTCCTGGAAATTCCGGTCGACCGCTATTGGGCTGGCGGTCGATCGCTACTGAAAGAGTTGCAATCTGGGGGTTGCCAGCTGGGGCGGTCGACCGCCCCTGTGCTGGCGGTCCACCGCCAGCTGGGCAAACCCCAGGCTTTCCCGGGTCGGTCCGTTAACTGCTTTAGCTCCATCGCTTGACTCCTTTAGCAGCCCGTTCATGTCTGTGGCATCACCCTTGACAGTCTTGAAGATTTCTGTTGATTATATCGCTCCTATAATCAAAATTTTGTTCCGGGGGCTCCGCCCCCGGAAACTCCCGTAAGGGGCGCTGCCCCCTTGACCCCCACGACCTGACCGGGCAGGTCGATCCCCGCGACCTGATCGCGCAGGTCGATCCGTGTGCGAGGGCGCAACATTGAGCTTTCACATTTGCCATCTCCACTTCATTCCTTGGTAATTCATTGGCATATCTGTCATGAACAAAACATCACGTATGTCAGTCATACGAGAGTTAAAACAATAATGACTTATAGTGTTTAGCTATTATCAAAACCAAGAATATCCAATAACTCAAATGACCACAAGACAATGTCGAATAACCCAAACCACAGGAAGACTCAAATGATCACAGGGGCACAACATTCTCTCCCTTTTTGATGATGGTAACACTGTGAGTCATTATGTGGCAGGAATATCCAAAATGGCAAAGTTTATGACATATGCGACATGTGCAGCTCAAGATCCATGATAGTGAAAGCATGTGAATGCGGATATGTATGCATGGATGCTCAAAGCATGTGAAAGCTATGCACAAACCCCTATCACATATGCAGACTCAAAGCTCACAAGGTTCTCTCCCCCATGGACTCTCTCCCGTCCACAATTCACTCTCCCCCTTTGACAACTCACAAAGGCCGCATAAAGGACGGACAAAGGTATTAAAGGACTCACAACAAGACATTTTCTCCCCCTTTGACAGCAGCAAAAAGGAGGGATAAGATATAGAAGGTGACTAATGTCTGAGAGACGATAGGTGAATGAGAGTGGAGAGCAAGCCATTATATGCAAACCTGAAACATACCGCG
This sequence comes from Amorphophallus konjac, assembly GCA_022559845.1. Classification (NCBI taxonomy): domain Eukaryota; kingdom Viridiplantae; phylum Streptophyta; class Magnoliopsida; order Alismatales; family Araceae; genus Amorphophallus; species Amorphophallus konjac. The sequence goes on from CM040122.1 coordinate 442,794,282, forward strand.
AGTAACAAATATGGTTCAAAGCTAATGAAATCCGAGATCATCAATAGAGTTCGAAAAGCATCTACATCCATGTTGTAATAGAAATGAACTAAAAGTGCATATCATGGCAGTGTTTAACATTCCCTTGTCTTATATATCCATATTCAATAACTACAAAGGGAATAACACAAAAACTAGTATTGAGGCTAAACAATCATGACTAAAGCATGGAATTTGATGAGTTCAACAAATTTGATTTTTAATATCTTTTGAATTTGACGGCACATGACTCATATTTTACGAGCAATCAAGTCTAGTACATGCCTCCTAGCCGTAAGAATACACGTTGTTTAGACGCCAGTATCCCTAGGTATTTGGTAAGATTGACGATTATGCTGCAGAATGAACAGAGATAGCAAAGTCACGTCATGACATATCCAATCTCATTTCTATGATGAGAAGATATATTTCTTAGCAATTATGCCAATGCTCTGCCTAGAGTCCAAATATAATTAAGACAGAGATAACAGGGGCACATCATGACATATCATTCGTCACTTGATTTGATGACGTGACATATTTCTCCGTGCAAAAATAGTATTGCTCTGTCAAATTGATTTCTAAGAATTCCATCTCATCAAGATGTTTAGAAACAATACTAAGCTCTAGAATATCACCAAAATTATCATGACGTTTGATTTTTCAGATTTTAAGATAGTCATGCAAAGCATAATATGCAATCTCTAGTTAAGGTCTATTAAAACCACAGAACATAGATGATTTCAGAATAAATATTTGTGAACTTCAAGAAAATCATTAAATCTGAACCATTTTCATTGGATGGACAATCATCAGGGCATATAATAGAAAGCTCTTACGCCGTAGTTCTGTCGGTCTCATGATCTCATATTCAGACTATAAGCCATGAAGTTCAGATTGCAAGAGAGTAAGAATAGCAGCAGGACTCCCCCTAAGGATATGCAGTGAATGCACTCAAGGAGTTATGTTTGCAATCAAGTGGAATGACGAATGTCAAGGAGAGGTTGACTAGAACCATGCAGGGGTTGACCTGATCAAACATGAATTTGGCAGACATGAAATGCATGACCCAACACATGGTTGTACACTTATTAAATGCAACAGAATGAAGATGAAACATATGCATGAATGCTGCAAAGAGACAACTCCCCCTTACTATATGGCCTATATGCGACAGTGACACATGGGACTTGGCGGAGGTGAAACCTCACGCATATTGAGTGCTTCTAGGCAAGCATAACCTGCCTTTCCATACATCAACATTTAATATACCATGGCCATACAAGGAGGATGTTACACAAACTATGCAATACATTATGAACATGAATTCAATTTTATTATGTATCATGACTACATGCAATGCTACACCATATGCAAAATGACATATTTACATATAAACAATGCATGGACACCAATCTGTAAAAACACACAACTAAATTGAACAAAGTCATCATTTCAATTTTTATTGGACTGAGGTCGGCAAAGACCAAGCTCCCTTCTGAGTGTTGAAAACCTGTCATTACACAAGGGCTTGGTGAAAATATCAGCAATTTGATTTAGAGTATCAATAAAATGCAGTTCAAAAATTTTTTTAACGACCTCATCTCTAATGAAGTGATGCCTAATCTCAATATGCTTAGTCCTAGAGTGCTGGACTGGATTTTTTGCAAGGTTGATAGCACTAGTGTTATCACACAGAATCGGGACACAACCAAGATCCACTAGGTAGTCTTGGAGTTGGTATTTAATCCACAACACTTGGGTACCACAGCTCCCCGCAGCAACATATTATGCCTCTGCGGTTGAGAGGGCAACCGAGTGTTATTTCTTGGAGGCCCAAAAAACTAAACACCTGCCTAGAAACTGGCAATAGCCACTAGTACTCTTACGATCCAGCTTGCATCCAGCGTAGTCCGCATCAGAATAAGATATAAGAGATAAGTCACATGATGACGGATACCACAATCCCAAATCTTGAGTGTCGACAAGATATCTAAGGATACATTTGACGGCAGTCAAGTGGGATTCTCTAGTACTATCTTGAAATCTAGTACAAAAGCATACACTAAACTGGATATCTGGTCGGGATGCAGTCAAGTAAAGCAAAGAGCCGATCATACCTCTATAGATCTTTGCATCTACTAATTTATCATTTTCATCCGAATCCAGTGATGTTGTGGTGCTCATAGGAGTTGCAATAATTTTGATGTTCGTCATGTCAAATCTTTTCAGCAGCTCCTTGATGTATTTGGCTTGACTTATGAAGCAACCATCTTGTCCTTGGTTGACCTTCTCCTAGAATTTGATTCCTTGCATTGCTTGATTCAGCTCGGTCACCATCTTCTTTTGTTTCTTCTTGTGGAGAATCACTCTTGTCCTTCATGCTTAGGAATTCCCCATCTTCATCATTTTTCCTGTAAGAGTTATCATTATTAGAATCATCATGATATTCATCAAAGGAAACATGGGGTGATTCTTCCACAGTTTGATTCTTAATGTTATAAATTCTATAAGCCCTAGATCTATCAGAATATCCAAGGAATATACCTCCATCGCTCTTGGACTCGAATTTATCTAAGTCTCTTTTGTCATTGTTATGGATGAAGCATTTTGACCCAAATACTTTCATATGTGAGAGAGAGGGTTTTTTACCTTTCAGCAACTCATAAGGAGTCTTTTTGGTGTGTGGCCTTACCATAGAGCGATTGATAATATAACATGCCGAGTTTACCGCCTCAGCCCAAAATTTCCTTGGGAGTTGTCGTTCGGCAAGCATTGTTCTTGCCATCTCTATAAGTGTTCGGTTCCTCCTTTCAGCTACACCGTTTTGCTCTGGAGTTCTTGGTGAAGAAAATCGGTGTGAAATGCCTTCAGCCCTGCAAAGATTATAGAAGTTAGCATTTTTAAATTCACCACCGTGATCAGATTGAATCTTAGAAATTTTAAACTCACCGTCCTGCTTTATCTTCATCTAGAGTGTCTGAAACTCATCAAAAGCATCTTTTTTATATGTGAGAAAGAAAACCTATGTGAACCTAGAAAAGTCATCCACCAAGACGTATCCATATTTTCTACCACTTAAGCTAGCAGTTCTGGTTGGACCAAAAAAGTCCATATGAATTAGCTCGAGTGGTTTGGATGATGTATTTCCAGATCTTCTCTTGAACGATTTTCTTGTTTGTTTGCTTAGGGCACATGCATCACACAATTTGTTTTCTTGTTTAAAAGATAGTTCAGGCAGACCTTTCACCATTGAATGCTTCAAGAGTTTATGTAAGACATTGTAGCTAGCATGTCATAGTCTACGATGCCATATCCATGCAAGCTCAGATTTTGGTGCAGCAAGACAAAGGTTTAAATGAGCAGGATCATCTAAGTCAATCATGTAAACATTGTTGACTCTCTTACCAGAAAATTTTACCTTGTCAGATTTTGGCTCAAGAATTCTGCATTCATGAGCGTCAAACAACACTTTGTGACCTTTATCACACAATTGACTTATACTAAGCATGTTGTATTTCAAACCTTCAACTAGCAGCACGTTACAAATGGAGTTGGAGAAATTCTTATCTACATTACCTGTTCCAATGATTTTTCCCTTGTTGTTCCCTCCAAATTTGACGTATCCTCCTTCCTTTTCCTCCAAGAGACAAAATTTTGATTTATCTCCAGTCATGTGTCTTGAACAGCCGCTATCAAGGTACCACCTATTATGTATGGCTGCAAGACATTCCTACACAAGCAATTAAGCAATGGTGTTTGGAACCCAACCAAATTTGGGTCCCATCAAACTCTTCAGATTTTCAAAACATGAAACCATTTCTTTTGGAATCCAAACCTTCCTAGCATTCATATTTTGTTTGCTTAGAGCAGGGATTTGATTTTTCTTTTCAGCTTTGACATTCACTTTTTGTTTAGAAGCTCTTTGTTGGATTTTGTGGAAGTTTGAGGAAGTTTGCTTCTTAAACCATTTAGGCCGTTGGTTGGTTTTGGGTTGAAAGTGATTGTTTTGCCACTTAGGATATTGAAACTTATAAGATTGATGAACACATGAATCATAATTTCCCCAAAAGTAGGGTGGTGTTGGCCTATATGAATGTGCAATCCAGTTATGGTGATATCTGAAAGATTGAGCATGCAATGGCCAAGGAAGTGTTGACCTATGCTGCGGGGAAGGTCGACCTTTCTTAGGCTTTTGGATATACTTTTTGAGAATTTCAGTGACTGTCTCTTCAATCTTTTCTTTCCCTTTCTCCTTTTATTTTTGCTGGTTTTGTGTGGGAGTTGTGTTTGAGGTGGAAGCTTCGGAAGATGAAACAAATGTGACAGTTTTTAGCCCAAATGACCTTTTGTTTGTTGGATCAAAACCCAACCCATCTTTGTTGTGGTTCATTCTAATTCCTAGCAATGCATCTAGGTTTTGTCTTCCATCCACAAACTTTTCTAAAGATTGTTGTTTATCCTTCAACTCTTTTTGTAGGTTTTCAATATTTTGAAGAAATTGAATGTTGACTTGTTTGACAGCATCATACTTCTCATTACTCAATTTGTTATCATTTTCATAAGTTTACATTTTGAGCTTCATGCTATCAATTTCATTCCCTAAGTCCTCATTTTCAGTTTCCAAGTCAGCCATTTCTTTTCTTCCCTCTTCCAAATCATCAATCATTTTCTTGAGATCTTCAATTTCAGTTTCAAGTAGAGCATTCTTATCATTCATATCATGATCATGCACAAACAAGTTAATTTTCTTTTTCAATGATTTATTCTCCTTTTTGTACATGTCATATTTTTCCATGAGTTGTATTTATACTTCCTCCCAATCATCAGTTGTATAATCTTCAAATGGACAATTTAACTCAGTTTCTTCGTCACCTTTGGCCATGAGGCAGAGATCTTCTTTTTCTTTGTCCGAGGAGCTAGTTCCGTCATCACTTTCCTCTTCATCACTCCATGTGGACACCGTGGCATTGTTCTTCTTCTTGCCCTTCCATTTGTCGATTTTTCTGAATCTGTCGGGACAATCATTCTTGAAATGTCCTGATTTATTGCAAGAATAGCAAATGATTTTATCAGATTTCTTAGAGTTTTTAGAATTAGATTCGAAACCATTTCTTACCTTTGACCTTCCTCTCATGAAGCTCTTACCTTCCTTTCTCAGGAATTTTCTGAACTTACGTGTGAGCATGGCTACGTCATCCTCATCTCGCTCACTTGCCGAATCCTCACCTGCATCAGAAGAGCCTTTGTAGACACGCCATTCCTGACGTCTCCTGAGAAAGTCTCATATTACTATACGACGCCCCGCGACGGCTTACGCGTTTTGAATCACTTGAGTGCTTCCTTTTCTTGAGTCTTCTTCCACCATTTTCGGCATCCGGAATCATCTCGTTGCGGCATTCGGACGGCATCAACACCAGTCGGACGCATCAGAGGTTCCGAAACCAGGAAGGGTGTCTGCCGGGCAGCCGCCAACGCCTGAACTGAGGACCCGGGTGGGTCTTTATGGGGGCGTCCAGGCCCCTGGACGCCCCCATTCTTTTAATTCATTTTTTAAAACCCAAAACAAAATAAAAAATAATATATTAATGGAGGCGTCCAGGCCCCTGGACGCCTCCATAAAAACAAATATAAAAAAAAATATGCTAGTTGGCATAAAAAGATAAAATAAAATAAAAATGATATATTAATGGAGGCGTCCAGGCCCCTGGACGTCTCCATAAAAACAAATATAAAAAATATATATATATGCCAGTTGGCATAAAAAGACAAAACAAAATAAAAAATAAAATATTAATGGAGGCGTCCAGGCCACTAGACGCCTCCATCAACTCCCTCACGGGCGCCGGCCACCGAACGACGGTTTGTCGTGTGTGAAAAAATCTAAATTATGGAGACGTCCAGCCAGCTGGACGCGCTCATTTCTGAATCACGGGACGCCGCTCACAAAACCACGCGTTGTGCCAAACCGCGTGCGGCAGTCGGCAGGGTTCGGTGGACCTGTTGGAGGCGTCCGGGGCCCTGGACGCCTCCACAAAAATATTCGAAAAAAATGAATAAAAATAGAATAAAATATTAGTTCGGCCCTGATGGAGGTGTCCAGGGTCCTGGACGCCTCCACCCTCCGGAGCCCTATAAATAGAGGCCCACCCCCCTCAGTTCTGGGGAGCTTCGAAGAGATCCGATAGGCTACCGGAGCCCAGAGGCTATCGGAGTCATTTCTAACCCGTGGGGTCTTCTGTAGGTGGAGGTTCTGCCGGCTTCTCGGGTGCCCACGCTCGCGAGAGGAAGGTCGTCTCCATCCACCGCGCTTCTACGTCGTCCCTACGCTGCCAGAGCTCCGCCGGATTTCACCCTCGGCTCATCCAATAAGCCCTTTCTTCCCCTTTCTCCATAGTTCTTTACATTCATCACACTGCATCCTCTATCTCCCTATATAAGGGCGTCGTCTCTTGCATACTTCTTGCATTCATCATCATATTTTCCTCCTACTCGAGTCCGAGAGGGGTTTAAAACCACACCAACCAGGTGTGTGTCAGGTCACGATCTCGTTACTTTTATTGCAAGGAATTGTTACTACACTGCCATTTTCTAATTCCGTTCATTTATTGTCTACTGTTTTGCAAGGGTAACCAAGGAAAGCCCTCTCCGTCGGCCGGCCGAAGGGGGAGGAAGAAGCAACCCGCCATCTCCCGCTCTTGAGGTAGGCGCGATCACTTTCTTTATTTTGGGGTCTTTTGGCCCCTGGCGATCACATCTTGTTCTCGAGGCCGCGGCGAGTCATTTCCCCAATGGCCGTTTAAATTCCCGTTCTTATATTCTCTTTATATTCTGCTCATATTCTCGAGGCCGCGGCGAGTCACTTCCCCAATGGCCGTTTAAATTCCCATTCTTATATGTTATATTCTTATCTATTCATATTTTCGAGGCCGCGGCGAGTCACTTCCCCAATGGCCGTTTAAATTCCCGTTCTTATATGTTATATTCTTATCTATTCATATTCTCGAGGCCGCGGCGAGTCACTTCCCCAATGGCCGTTTAAATTCCCGCTCTTATATTCTCTTTATATTTTGCTATATTATTATCTGCTCATACTCTCGAGGCCGCGGCGAGTCACTTCCCCAATGGCCGTTTCAATTCTTGCTATTTAATTTCTGCACCATTCCCGTCCCCCCGAGGCCGCGGCGAGTCACTTCCCGCTATGGCCGTTTAACCCCCATATCTTGCTATATTACATTTATCCCGCTCGCCCCGCCGGAGCAATCTCCCGTGGTGGCCCCTTCTCTTTTCTCTTATTTCTGTGTTGCAGCAAACAAAAGAGGAGCCCGCGCACTCCGCGTCCTCTTCCGCTCTCCGAACCGCGTAACGTCGCTCACAGCCTTGACCGCTGGATCCTGCTTTAAGAGCTAGGGTTTTTTCTTAGGCACCTCAGCCTCTTTGTTCTTAAGGTTGATCTCATAGGTCATTAATGACCCAATGAGTTCATCTACCTTGGTAGTTGCGAGATCTCTCGATTCTTCAACCACGGTATCCTTTGTGTGCCATGCGAGAGTCAATGATCTGAGAATCTTTCTCACAATTTCCTGTTCTGAGTATTTCTTTCCCAAATCAGTTAGACTATTAGTAAGCACAGTTAGTCGAGCATACATATTCTGAATTGACTCATCAGACTTCATGCGAAACATTTCATATTCAGAAACTAAAATGTTGGCTTTTGTTTCTCGTACCTGAGAGGTTCCTTCATAGATTACCTCTAACTTATCCCACATTAGTTTTGCAGATGCGCAGGTAGCCACTCTTGAGAATTCAACTGGATGGAGTGAGCATTGCATGATGTGTTTAGCACTCCAGTTGACAGTGGATTGTCTTATTTGTTCTTTGGTCCACAAGTCCTCATTATCCGTAAGCTCATACGGACCTTTGCTGATCACTCGCCAAAGTTCGTAGTCTTGAGCACGAATGAACACCTGCATGCAATGTTTCCAATAAGGATAATTAGTTTCAGTAAAGTAAGGAGGTCTATTAACAGAATGTCCTTCAGGTAAGAAACCTTTGGATGCTAATCCACCATTTCGCTCAAGGTCGTTGGATCCCATAATGAGAGATTAGGCTCTGATACCACTTGTTGAGTAGTGGATAGCGGATCTAGAGGGGAGGGGTGAATAGATTTGCCCCTCTTTTCGCAATGAAACCCTCTATATAGCTAGATAAAATAAATTGTAGCGGAATATAACTAACTTAACGAAGGACACAACGATTTACTTAGCAAGATGATTACGTAATATAGAGATTGAACCTAAGCATGCATCTAGAACGAAGCAATCACATAAACAAACTACAACACAAAGGATTTTAAGGTGGTTCGGACTGAATCCCCACTCCTACGTCCACCCCTCACCAAATCCGGTGAGGCTCCACTAGTGCCACGCACTGAACCGTAAATCGGAAAGATCATTGATTGCCTTCCTGCTAACCACCGGTAGGGACGTCAACACCGCAGATCGGACAACTTCCGATTGCCTTCCTACTAACCACCGGTAGGGACGATCTTCAGTTTCAATTGTTTGAAAGAAATGAAAAGAGAACAAATACGAAATCACTCAAACAATATATAGAATATGCTCAAAGTAGAAAGATCTTGTCTGAGTTGCAGGAGCTTGAATCTGATGCTTCGATGGTGTCTTCTTCCTTGAGAGATGATCTTCCTTGAATCTCTTCTAGTTGATGAGGAAGACTATGGATGTAGCTTGGATCTTCCTTTTGATCTTCTTGAGTTGATGAAGAGGTTTGATGTAGTTTAGATCACCCTTGAGATGATGAAGAAGATGAAGGATGCAGCTTTATCTTCTCTTGGCTTGGGCTTGATCTCATCTTCAAGTAGCTTGAATCACTTGAGGATTTGATGAAGAACTTCTTCCCGGAGTACTGTTCACGGCTACAGTACTCGAACTCCTCTCACCCTTGTAGCCTCCTTTGATCTCCCTTGGATTCACAAATGATCAACTAGGGTTTCTAACCCTCTTGCATGTGTTTTACAACCTTTGAATGGTCCTTAGACATCCCCCAGACTAGATCCACAATCTATGGAAGATTGGGTGACTTTGGGGTTAAACAAATACAAGGAAATGAGCTCTTCTCGAAGTGGAAAACAAAGTCAACATTGAAGGCTCGGGGCCACCTGCAGTTTCTGGCGATCGACCGCTACTGATAAACCTGCAAACGGGCGGTTCCTGGAAATTCCGGTCGACCGCTATTGGGCTGGCGGTCGATCGCTACTGAAAGAGTTGCAATCTGGGAGTTGCTGGCTGGGGCGATCGACCGCCCCTGTGCTAGCGGTCCACCGCCAGCTGGGCAGACCCCGGGCTTTCCCGGGTCCGTTAACTGCTTTAGCTCCATCGCTTGACTCCTTTAGCAGCCCGTTCATGTCTGTGGCATCACCCTTGACAATCTTGAAGATTTCTGTTGATTATATCGCTCATATAATCAAAATTTTTATTCCGGGGGCTCCGCCCCCGGAAACTCCCGCAAGGGGCGCTGCCCCCTTGACCCCCGCGACCTGACCGGGCAGGTCGATCCCCGCGACCTGACCGCGCAGGTCGATCCGTGTGCGAGGGCGAAACATTGAGCTTTCACATTTGCCATCTCCACTTCATTCCTTGGTAATTCATTGGCATATCTGTCATGAACAAAACATCACGTATGTCAGTCATATGAGAGTTAAAACAATAATGACTTATAGTGTTTAGCTATTATCAAAACCAAGAATAGCCATAACTCAAATGACCACAAGACGATGTCGAATGACCCAAACCACAGGAAGACTCAAATGATCACAGGGGCACAACACGTTTAACCATAGTGTGGTACCTATGCGACCGCATATCCCTGAGCGGCCCAGTGTGGACCGTTCAAGGGGACAGGTCATGTCGGCGTGTCTCTCGTTGTACTGAGTGGTATCGAAAGATGTCGTTGTCGGCTTCAGTCACCGTGCGACGGTATTGGTACGAAGGGCGTTCCTTGTACCGTTCGGTTGCGGCGTGGTTTTCCGTTGACTTGAGAGTCTACTCCGTAGTGACCCTCCACTAGTCGTAGCTTGCTTACACGTGTGTGATCCCACCAGGGAGTGGTGGAGAGGCTACCCTTAGAGACGGTTTGTGGACCGGTTTCCATCGGGCCCCACGTCTTGCAGCCAGAGTCCGACTGAGGGAAAAACCGGTCAGAGGGCCAGACCACGGACGCGCGGTCTGTGTGTGCACACGTGGTTGGGGGCGGTTGGACCCACGCCGACGGGTGTGACCCCAGCTAGTCACTTGTTTGTGGTTACTTGTTCGGTGTTCATGCCTTTGGTAGGAGCTACCACGTCAGGCAGTTCACCTGCGGTGCGGTGTAAGACGTCAGGGGACGCTACCGACTGTGCTTCTAGTGGGTGGTACTCCTGTCGAGTCGGGAGTGATAGACTGTCAGTCTTTGCGACTTCGACCTTCGGGTTTTGTCGTGTTGACCGTGGTGTTCCGATCGTTCCACCATGGCACGTGCGTCGGCTTTCGTGCCGTGAGATCAGTGTTTTGTAAATTGCATGGCTTCCCTTTTTGAGGTACTCGCTTACTGCTAGCGTAGCGGTTTCTCCGTTTGCGAGGTAGGGTTCGAGTGACCCCTACTGAGTCTTGTTCCGAGACTCATTCCCTGCGTGTTTTCACCGTGTTTTAGGTGAGTCGCGCCCTCATGGGAGCGCATCTGAGGCTTAGCGTGGTTCAGGTGCCCAGCGTTAGTGCTAGAGGTCAGAGCCGGGATATGTCCCGTGTAGCTGTACTTTTCTTTCTTGTCTCTGTACTAGTTGTGGACTACTGCTATTGTTATTTTATTATATCTTGTGGACCATGTATCATGTAAACTGTTAATTTATTTCCTGCTTAATTATTTAACTGTTTAATTTTTATAATTATTTGTGATACTTGTGTAGTCTCCACACCATCCTTTTAACCCTTCCAAGTCTTCGGACTCGTGGGTGGCGGTGCGAGTCTCGGGTTATCGGGCCTTCCCGGTAATCAAATTCTCGGGTCGTTACAGCTGGTATCAGAGCAGCGGTTGTGGGATTATACGAGAATCATAAGTAATTGTAGTGGTCCACTAGTCCACAGCGATGATGTACAGTTGACGCTGGCATCGGGCATTGTGCATTTTTCTTGACCTTAATGTTTCCGTGTTTTCTATCTTTTGCTTCAGGAACAAGCATGGCACCGAGGTGGAGCCCTTGCTCTCAGCAGGGGCAATCGGCTGGAGGTCAGGAGATCCAGCAGGGGGTTCAACGAGATCAGGAGGAGCATAGTAGTGCGCCACCGGGGGCCACCGAGGCAGTGGAAACTGCGAGGTTTTCGGGGGCCAAGGATTTCTTCCGTGGCATGTACCAGCTTATGTCTCAGTAGTTCGGCGGAGAGGCTGGTGAGGGCTCGTCGACCAGGGGTGGGCCAGGCCAGGCAGTGAGGGGTTTCATGCAGTTTCATCCACCTTACTACGGCGGTCAGCCAGACCCTGATGTGGCTCGGAGTTGGCTCGACGAGATGGAGCGGGTGTTCAGTTCCGCACGGAGTACTGCGGAGGACAGAGTGATGTTGGCCTCCAACCAGTTGTTGGGTACGGCTCGGGAGTGGTGGTCTTCCGAGTGGAAGACGTCTTTTCAGCTTTATCCACTTGAGCAGATTGCGTGGAGTGACTTTGTCAGTGCTTCCGAGCGTACCTACTGTCCAGAGTATATCGCTACGCAGCGGATGCGTGAGTTTCTGGAGCTGGTTCAGGGCGACATGTCCGTGTTGCAGTACAGGGCCCGATTTGTTGAGCTGGGTTGGTATGTACCTCATATCATGGAGCATAAGAGGGTGAAGACCGCACAGTTCATACAGGGCTTGAGGCAGGAGCTGAGGCACCATTTGATCGCGAATGCGGCCACTAATATGGAGACAACGTCTCGTGTTGCGGCTTCTTTGGAGATGGATATGCAGAGGACTCGAGGACCGATCAGCTAGTGGCAGTCTTTGTTGGGTCGCAGCCAGCAGTCGACTACCCAGCAGCATGGTTCCTTTCAGCATGTGTCGGGTGGTTTAGGAGCGCCGGCACCGGTAGCGTCGACGATAGGATCTGCGTCTTTTGGCTCGAAGGTCAAGAAGTTCTTCAAGAAGGGGTTCGGTAAGAAGAAGCCCAAGGATCAGAGGCAGGCATCATCGGGCAGTGTACAGCAGCCGATTCCGTTTCAGCGTAAGGGATCAGTGGGTGGATCGCGAGGACCGTGTCCACGGTGTAGTGAGTACCACCCAGGCAGTGCACATCACCGATAGTTTGTTTCCGGTGTGACCAGGCAGGGCATATGGCGCGTGACTGTCCTCAGAGGCCACAGCAGCAGCAACCGTTTCCTCAGTAGCAGCAGGTTCCCCAGCAGCAGAGGCAGCAGCAGCATCAGCAAGGACAGTATCTGCCGCTACCTAGGTCAGCTAGTGTGAGAAGCAGGCAGAGAGCTCGAGACCAGATCACACACATGACCAGGGCAGAGGCAGTGGTGTCGCAGCTCGTGGAAGGTACCGTTCAGATTTTAGGTTGTGCGGCTCGGGTTTTGTTTGATTCTTGCACATCTCATTCGTTTGTTTCGGAGGATTTCGCGCTGAGTATTGAGGAGCCGGTGACCCAGTTGTCCTGTGATTTGACAGTGGAGTTATCTTCGGGTGATTTTATGATCACTCCGTATTGCTTCGATGAGGTTCCTGTGTGGGTGGAAGGGCGGAGTTTGCCGGCTATGCTCTATGCGTTGCCGCTTCATGACTTTGATGTGATTTTGGGCATGGATTGGCTCGAGGCACATCATGCGTTGGTGGATTGCGGCTCGAAGAGGGTTTATTTCTGGCAACTTCACGGACCCACCTTCTATTTTCAAGGTATCAGGTCTTCCTCTTCCCGCTTTCTCATTTCTGCGATTCGAGCTCGTCGTTTGCTTGATGCGGGTTGTCAGGGTTTTCTCGCCTCCGTGGTTGTGACTGACCGAATGGAACCGGATGTCGAGGACATTCCGGTGGTGTGCGAGTTTCCCGATATTTTTTCGGAGGACTTACCTGGATTGCCTCCCCAGCGGGAGATTGATTTCGTTATCGAGGTTGTGCCGGGTACGGGACCTTTGGCGAAGGCTCCCTACCGTATGCCCCCCGCTAAGTTGAGGGAGTTGAGGGCGCAGTTGCAGGAGCTGCTGGCCAAGGGGTATATTCGTCCTATCTTTTCCCCCTGGGGTGCGCCCGTGTTGTTCGTGAAGAAGAAGGACGGTAGCTTGCGGTTGTGCATTGACTACCGGTAGCTGAGTGAGGTGACCATCAAGAACAAGTATCTGTTGCCGTGGATCGATGACTTGTTTGACCAGCTTCAGTCTGCGCGAGTGTTCTCGTGGATTGATTTGCGGTCCGATTACTATCAGCTGAGGATTCGCGAGTCCGATGTGGAGAAGACTGCGTTCAGTATGAGGTACGGGCATTATGAGTTTCTGGTGATGCCGTTCGGGCTCACCAATGCCTCCGCAGCCTTCATGGACTTGATGCAGAGGGTGTTTCGTCCGTATCTGGAACAGTTCGTGGTCATATTTGTAGACGACATCCTTATTTATTCGCGGTCTATCGAGGAACACGCGTACCATTTGGGTGTGGTGCTGCAGACGTTGCGAGATCACCAGTTGTATGCGAAGCTCAGTAAGTGCGAGTTTTGGCTTCGTGAGGTGCACTTTTTAGGGCATGTGATTTCTGGTGATGGTATTTCCGTGGACCCCGCCAAGGTCGAGGAAGTAATGTAGTGGCCGAGGCCGAGGTCTGTGACGGAGATCCGGAGTTTCTTGGGGCTTGCGGGCTATTATCGTCGGTTTATCCAGGATTTTTCTCGCATTGCGGCCCCAATAACTAGACTTACACGGAAGGATGTACCTTTCGTCTGGTCTGAAGAGTGTGAGCAGAGTTTCAGAGAACTGAAGAGATTGCTCACCTCGGCTCCGGTGTTGGTTTTACCTTCTAGATCGGGAGATTTTGTGGTGTGTACAGATGCTTCCGGGGTCGAATTGGGTGCTGTGTTGATGCAGCATGGTAAAGTGGTGGCTTATGCATCTCGACAGCTGAAGCCCCACGAGGAGAACTACCCTACCCATGACCTGAAGTTGGCGATTGTGATCTTCGCGCTGAAGATTTGGAGGCATTATCTGTACTGTGAGAGGTTCGAGGTGTTCACTGACCATCAGAGTTTGCGATATGTGTTCACGCAGAGGGACCTTAACCTCAGGCAGAGGCATTGGATGGAATTCATGAAGGATTATGACTTCACCCTGTCTTATCAGCCGGGCAGGATGAATGTCATCGAGTCGGAAGGTCACGGTTAGTGCCTTGATGTTGAGGAGAAGTGGAGGCTCTGGGAACAAGTGCCTGAAGTTTCATTCAGGCTCAAGACTCCCCAGGAGCCAGGGTTGGCAGTGCTTGCTAGTCTGACTGTCACACCTGCCATCCGCCGTCAGGTGACAGAGGCTCAGCATACGGACCCTGAGTTGCCCCGGATTTTGGCTTTGGCTGATGTGGAGCTCGGCGAGGACGGTGCCGTGAGGTTCCGTGGTAGGCTGTACGTCCCAGCCGAGGAGCGGTTCGTCGTGCGGTGTTGTGCGAGGCTCATGAGAGCAGGTACACCGTACACCCGGGTGTGACAAAGATGTATCGAAATTTGCGGAGGCAGTTCTGGTGGCCTGGCATGAAGAGAGATGTCGCCGAGTTTGTGGCCAGGTGCCTGACCTGTCAGCAGGTGAAGGCGGAGCATCAGCGACCGGGAGATACTCTCCAGCCCTTGGATGTTCGTGCGTGGAAGTGGGACCACGTGATCACGGATTTCGTGGTGGGATTGCCGAGGACTCCGAGCGGTCAGGATAGTATTTGGTTACTGGTGGATAGGCTGACGAAGGTGACTCGGTTGTTACCAGTCAAAGTCAGCTGGAGCGTGTCCAGGTTGGCTCGTCTTTATGTGGAGCGGATCGTTCCGTTGCATGGGATTCCCATCTCCATCGTGTCGGATCAGGATTCGCGTTTCACTTCTGGATTCTGGGGGAGTTTCCAACGAGCTCTTGGCACGGATTTAGCTTTTAGCTTGGCGTATCATCCTCAGTCAGATAGTCAGTCAGAGAGGACCATTCAGACTTTGGAGGACATGCTGAGATCCTGCTGCCTGGAGTGGCAGGGGAGTTGGATTCATCACCTACCATTGGTGGAGTTTGCCTACAACAACAGCTATCATTCGAGCATCGGCATGACTCCTTATGAGGCTTTGTATGGGCGTCCGTGTCGGACTCCACTAGACTGGTTTGAGTTTGGTGAGCGTGTTTTGACGGGACCGGAGTTGGTGCAACAGTGCGTGGAGGTGGTGCACCTGGTTCGTCAGAACATGTTGGCGGCCCAGAGTCGGCAGAAGAGTTATGCTGACCGTAGGCGGTAGCCTCTCGCGTTCGCCGTGGGTGATCGCGTGTTCTTGAGAGTTTCTCCGATGAAGGGGGTGATGCGTTTCGGACGGCGTGGGAAGCTGAGTCCTCGCTATATTGGTCCTTTCCACATCGTGGAACGCATCAGTGAGGTAGCTTATCGGTTGCAGTTGCCCCCTGATTTGGTGTCGGTGCATGACGTGTTCCACGTCTCGATGTTGCGGAAGTATATACCTGATGACTCTCATGTGCTCGAGGTTTTTGTTTGGCCCGAGGTGACTCCGGATTTCTCTCCCAGAGTTTCCGGTCCGCGTGGAGGATAGGCGAGAGCAGCGCCTGTGGAACAAGGTCATCCCCTTGGTTAAGGTGGTGTGGCAGCGGCACTCTGGTGGTGAGGCTTCTTGGGAGCGTGAGGACGAGATGCGTCAGCAGTTCCCTTACCTCTTTGAGTGAGTCTTCCTCTTCTTTCCCCTTGGGTTGTTCTCAATTTTGAGGACGAAATTCCTTAAGGGGGGAGGGTTGTAATATCCCAGACCTTTCGGATCCCTCTTTGTGGGTCCCGGATCTGGTTTCTCGGAGTGTCCGACTCCGCTGTGTCAGAAATTTGGTTTCGGACATCTTTTGTGTTCGGATCGGCGCGATCCGGAGTTGTTTCGGAGGTCCGGGAGCGTTCCACGGCTTTTTCGTGTGTGTTTTCCAATTCCCGGTGTGTGTTTCGGTAATTCCTTCGGAACAACGTTGCGGGGGACCGGGTCGTTCACCTAGGCGAGAGTGGTACCGTTGCGATCGGTGCGTTCCGAGAATCGTGAAAAATATGATTTTTGATTTTTTGATATTTTCCAGAATTTCTAGATTTTCTATTTAAACCCCCCATTTTCTTTCCATTTTCTTCTTCTTCTTCCTTTCTTCTCCTTCCTCCCTCACGACCGTGGCCGCCCTCTCTCTCTCTCTCTCTCTCTCCCGTTTGAGCACGACGACCTCCATTTCGACTGCAGACGGTGACGATGCGAAGGCGCGAGGACGTGGGTGACGACGAGACGATCGTGCGGGCATGCGGCAAGCGTGGGAAGGCGAGTTTCTAACGGCGTTCTTCGTGGGATTGAGCTCGGATCGGCGCGTCTCGTCGCGAACCGGAGCTAGGGTGACATTTCTTAGCCTCTTGCCTTTCTTCCCCGTGAGTTTTAGCTCGAGACGAGGTTGAGAGGGGTTATTTTCGCACCGGGAAGGGTCGTTCATGCCGCGGGGAGAGTTCGTCTGATCCGCCGTTTTGAGCCCCGATTCCGTGGTTTAAGGGCGTAGGAGCATGCTACTGGCTTGGGGGTTCTTCTCTCACCGTTCCCCCCTTCCTGGGGCTTGTTTGGGGGCCGAAATGGGCGATTCCGGCGAGGTTCGCCGTCTTCACGCTAGTGGGCGATGTGCGGTAGAACCAGGGCTCGCACAACCCTTGTGCGGCCCCGTTCTAGCCGTCCATCAGCTCGGCACGCTGTGGCTGGGGCTCGGCACGCTGTGGGCTTGCGCGGTCTGTCGTGGGACCGCATATCCTAAGGTGCAGCCCCATAACGACCGCCCAACCCTGGGTTTTCGACGGTTGAGTATTACCGTTGTATAGTGCACCGGGATGTGCGGCCAGGAGCTGGCCGCATAACCCTTTGTGCGGCCAGGTGCTGCCCGTACGTCATCTGGTGCCGTTGCCTGGGTGTGCGGCCATATCTGGACCGCACAACCCTTGAACGGCGAAACTGTAGCCGCTCTTCCCTAGTGCGGCTAAAGACTAACCGTTCATGTTTATTACCGTTGGGAGACGAGCGGCCAGGAGCTGACCGTTCCTCACCCACGTGCGGCCAGGAGCTGACCGTTCCTCACCCACGTGCGGCCAGGAGCTGGCCGCACATTTTTTGAACGGGCCCATGTTGGCCGTTCTTCAGCCCGTTTGGACTTGGGTAGAACGGTCCCGTGTTGGCCGTTTAACCCTGGTGCGGTCCCTATGCGACCGCACATCCCTGAGCGGCCCAGTGTGGACCGTTCAAGGGGACAGGTCATGTCGGCGTTGTAGATGTGGAAAATGTGGATGTGTATATGCATGCCGATCCCACAAATCACATGAATAAGCATGAAGGCATATGTTCACCAATCATGTGAATAACATGAATATGTAACTATGTGAATACGGTAGCATGATCATACAATCATTAAAAACGTGACAAAGGATGTAGAAGAATTCCGTGATCGCCACCAAGGAATAACAACGCCAAAGGATATGAAATATTATGTACGTTGTGTACCTTGGAAAAAGAGGATGATCGCACTCAATATCAAGATGCGGGGATTTGTGGATTACCTCTCCTCGCCTTCCAGTCAGCTAGAAGGTAAGGACCTCACTTTCCATGATTTCCTGCGAAACAAACACAAAACAAGAGGCAAAACCCATTAGAAAATGCTAAGTGTAGAAATATGTCCAAGTGCATAAAGTAGCATGAAAGATTGAGGGCAAACTTACCGGGGGAGGGTTTTTAACCCCTATGGAAGGGTGCAAATAATAAGTGTGTATATTGTGATGAGATTAACATGAAGAAATTGATTTAATATGTCATGATGAACATAGATAAATAAGGTGCAAAAGTGCATGCCACAAGAAAGACTGTGCAAACAGTGTGAAGTGAGTGCAAAGACTGATGCAAACAGTAGGGCAAACGATGTCCAAATGTAGAGAAAATTTAGATGACAGAAGACCTGAATGTTGTGAAGAAGTAGGAACAAGAATCACTCCAAAAGGAGGTTGGGATAGAAAGTTATGAGACCGGAGATTTGGCAAAAAATGCGGACTGTGCAGAAAATGAAGACCAGTGCACAAAATGGACTCAAAGAATGATGAATATCTCACAAGATAGAACACCAAAAGAGGAAAGAGAGGATGCTATGGAAAGGTGAGAATGTTGTGGTGAAACTAGGGGGAAAAGTAGGGTTTAAGATGGGGAAGAGATCAGTGAAAAATAGGGTGGAAAACTCAAGAAAATAGAAGGGTGTAAAAATAGAATGAAAGTGCAAAACTCATGGACAAAATATGCATGAAGATGACGAGATAATGAGCCCAAAACTAAGGAACACAAAGATTATACTTCCCTCTAGAGCCTGGAGTTGAAAGGACGGATCAAGAGTGCCCCACAGCCTCGCACCGGCGACGCAAACATGCCCCCGTCGCAAGAAATCTGAGTTTCAACAAAGTGCAGAACAGTGTGGTGAAACCTCAAAAGTATGGGCTTAGAAAAGGGGGGAAAGATATGAGAAATAAGGAAAACATATAATCAACGTGAAGCTAATACTCCCCTCTTCAAGATGGAGTTGAGGGAGGACAAAAAGGATGAAGCATGACTCCGCCCCGGCTTGATGAACAGGCCCTCGTCGCGAAGTTGTAGCAGAAAATCAACAAACTATAATGATTTGCCAAAAGTAGGGGCGAAGTTGAGAGGGTAAACGTTGATGAAATTGAGCAAACAAGGAACCAAAATGAAGCTTATACTTCCCTCTTCAGGCTAGGGTCGAAGGGTTGAGTCAACAATCCAGCATGGCTTCGCCGTCGCCTTGAAAAACATGCCCCCATCGTACAGGAAATATCGGTAGGTTTTATAGAAAAGTGGTGAAACCCCCAACTTTATCCCACGATTCCAGATGATAGAGTCCACTAAATCTCGAGATCTCTGGATCAATCTCGAGATAATAGTTAAGATAAGGAGTATGAACAAACGGGACTCTTTTTGGTTGAAGGATGTGGAAGTTATGGCTCTTAGAAGAAGCCTCTGGAACCTTATCTGCAGAGTTTTTGGTTGCACGAAATGCATAAAACCTTAACTTGCGGCCAAGATTCCAGGAGATATGGTCAATTAAAAATCGTGCTCCATATACCAAATTCAAGATAATACAAAGGGGAAGACACAGCAACAAACGGGGCTCAATTTCGTAGAGTATTCTAGAAGATAGAGACCTAACAAGGAGGTCCCGTTGCATAGGTTTCGGCCTTAGAATCCGGCGGCGAAGAAGATGGAGTTGAGGACTTTTTGGACTCTTTGGGTATAAACGGTCGCACGATAGACCGTCCAACGAATAGCGCGGTCCAGGGGTAGACCGCCCCAACTTGGGGGCGACCAGGAGACTTTTTGCACAAAAAATGGATAAACGGTCATCCACTAGCCGTTTTTCGAGTGAGGCAGTCTTAAGAAGACCGTTTTATGACATTTTAAAATAATAAAAATTAAAATTAAAAAATTAAAAAAATTTACTGTTCATGGGCGGTCAGTTGTTGACCGTTTTACTATTGGGCGGTCATCTTGTGACCGTTTAACTCAAGGAACGGTCAACTGTTGACCGTTTTGTTGCCAGACTCGCGCAACTTTAAAAATTGAAGCATATCTTGAAAACGGTGAAGAATGAGTGAAAGTGGTAGAAGAAGAAATTGTAGATAACTTAAAAATGAACAACTTTCATGAAGAAAGTAAAATGATAAAATGATTAGAAGAGAGAGAAAATGGGGTTAGAAGAGAGAGAAAGAATATTGGGACATAGGTGAACAGTGCAGTCTGCCAGAAAATTGTAAATAATTTGAAATCGATGGAGAACTGGCCAATGACGTAGAAGAAGAAATTGTAGGGATTTGAAAGATGAACAACTTTGGTGAAGGACACATTTTGAAAAGAGGAAAGGAAGGAGGTGAAAAAGGACCATTTTCAAGACTACACAGCGAAAGGGGGTTGAATGCTTGAGGGAAGCCGGCCTAAATGGGCCGTAAGTTGACTTGGAAGACCGACAGGTGATAAGATAAGCTCCAGGGCTCCATGAAATAATGATCTCCAAGGCTCAAAGGGAATGGAACAATGAAATGGGCTCGAAATTCATCTAAGGAAGGCTCCAAAACAATAGGTAATTCGGGACATCAAAAATGATGAACAAGAGAAATGACTCGACTTGTGGGCAAAAAACGGGTGTCAACAGGCGTGTCTCTCATCATACTGAGTGGTACCGGGAGATGTCGTTGTCGGCTTCTGTCACCGTGCGACGGTATTGGTACGAAGGGCGTTCCTTGTACCGTCCGGTTGCGGCGTGGTTTTCCGTTGACTTGAGAGTCTACTCCATAGTGACCCTCCACTAGTCGTAGCCTGCTTACACGCGTGTGGTCCCACCATGGAGTGGTGGAGAGGCTACCCTTAGAGATGGTTTGTGGACTAGTTTCCGTCGGGCCCCACGTCTTGCAGCCAGAGTCCGGCTGAGGGGAAAATCGGTCAGAGGGCCAGACCAGGGACGCGCGGTCTGTGTGTGCACACGTGGTTGGGGGCGGTTGGACCTACGCCGACGGGCGTGACCCCAGCTAGTCACTTGTTTGTGATTACTTGTTCGATGTTCGTGCCTTTGGTAGGAGCTATCACGTCAGGCAGTTCACCTGCGGTGCGGTGTAAGACGTCAGGGGACGCTACCGACTGTGCTTCTAGTGGGTGATACTCTTGTCGAGTTGGGAGTGACAGACTGTCAGTCTTTGCAACTTCGACCTTCGGGTTTTGTCGTGTTGACCGTGGTGTTCCGGTCGTTCCACCGTGGCACGTGCGTCGGCTTTCATGCCGTGAGATTGGTATTTTGTAGATTGCAGGGCTTCCCTTTTTGAGGTACTCGCTTACTGCTAGCGTAGCGGTTTCTCCGTTTACGAGGTAGGGTTCGAGTGACCCCTACTGAGTCTTGTTCCGAGACTCATTCCCTGCGTGTTTTTACCGTGTTTCAGGTGAGTCGCGGCCTCAGGGGAGCGCGTCTGAGGCTCAGCGTGGTTCAGGTGCCCAGCGTTAGTGCCAGAGGTCAGAGCCGGGGTATGCCCCGTGTAACTGTACTTTTCTTTCTTGTCTCTGTACTAGTTGTGGACTACTGCTGTTATTATTTTATTATATCTTGTGGACCATGTATCATGTAAACTGTTAATTTATTTCCTGCTTAATTATTTAACTGTTTAATTTCTATAATTATTTGTGATACTTTTGTAGTCTCCACACCATCCTTTTAACCCTTCCGAGTCTTCGGACTCGTGGGTGGCGGTGCGAGTCTCGGGTTATCGGGCTTTCCCGGTAATCGGATTCTCGGGTCGTTACAAAGCCCCTAAACAATGACATGAAAAATTTGACATGGCTATCATGTCATTTGGCTTTATAGTCAATGAGTTTGATAAGTGTGTCTATCACAAAGTTAAGGGTAATGAATATGTAATTTTATGCCTATATGTAGATGATATCTTGTTGTTCGGAAGTAATTTGGGAATTATAATTGAGACCAAATCATTCTTAAGTAGCAGATTTGAAATAAAGGATATGAGTGAGGCAAATGTAATTCTGGGGCTGACTCTTACTAGATCAGCTGAAGGGATAGCAATTTCTCAATCACACTATGTTGAGAAAGTTTTAGAAAAATTTGGCTATCAGAATTGCAAAGCTGTCTGCACACCCTATGATCCTTCTAGAATCTTCTGCAAGAACAAGAGTGGTGATCCTGTGTCTCAATTACGGTATTCTCAGGTCATAGGAAGCTTAATGTATCTCGCAAACTGTATTAGACCAGACATTTCATATGTTGTGACTAAACTCAGTAGATACACAAGATGTTCTGATCGTTCTCACTGGGAAGGCTTGGATAGGGTGCTGAGGTACCTAAAAGGTACTATGACCCTAGACTTGCATCTTGGGAAATTCCCTGATGTTCTTAAGGGATATAGTGATGCAAGCTGGATAGCTAAAAACTCAGGGAGCAATGGTGTCACAGGGTATGTCTTTACTGTGGGAGGTGGTGCAGTCGCCTGGAGGTCGACTAAACAAACCATCTTGTCTCAGTCTACTTTTGAGGCTGAGTTGTGTGCTTTGGATACTACTGGTATGGAGGCTGAATTGATCAGGGGTCTTCTTTCTGAACTTCCCCTGATGAGTAAGCATATACCTGTGATCTCTGTGCATTGTGATAACATGACCACAATTGCAAAGGTCAAAAGTTCAAAGTACAATCAAAAGGAAAGGAGACATATTCAACTTAGACTTAAATCTGTAAGGGAATTAGTGTCTTAGGGAGTGATAGCTGTGGATTTTGTTGGTACCAATGACAACATAGCTGATTCTCTAACTAAAGGACTAAATAAAAATCAAGTCCAAAAGTTTAGGATGGGGATGGGGCTGAAACCCATCAACTATTCTCCTGCAGTGGCAACCCAACCTATCTGAGTAGAGATCCTACAAAGAAGGTTCAATGTGGTAATAACAAGCTGCTGAGAGGACTGGAAGGCACTTATTCAGTTAGATACTTTGTATCTAAGTTCCTCCCCTACAATCCTAAACAAGCTAGTGCCTGCTACTGCAAATTAAGGTTAAGTTATATACTTTTAATGGGTTCAAGCCTAGTAAGGCAGGATGTTGGCAATGCATCCTTGGAGAAGTCCACCTAAATGAGCATTACTGTGAGGCCGCAGTTAAGGAATTGGGTTGTTCCTAAAAGTACTCATGAATCAAGATAGGGCACATGGCCTTTAAAAGTGCCAGTTACACATATTGCTACCCATGAAGCCTTATATCATGTTGTTTTCCAATAAATAACCCTCACATAAAGAATCAAGTTCAAGATTTAATTCACTTCGGTTATGTGAGGGTGAAAATTGGAACACTAAGGTAAAGGTTCAAACCCGAAAGGTACCTTTGTTGAAAGCATGATATGTTCATTCCTCTTCTATATGTTCCCTTTGAACAAACCTTGAGTTTGTGGGGGAATGTTTGGTTGAAGATGTTTGGGAGCACACATAAGAAGGGAAACTTAAAAGTTTTTCCAAAATGTGCTACCTCAAGTGTTGTGTTTTGTATGGGGATTTAAGTCCCGCATTGGAAAACATAAAGAGGTGAGGGGACCTTATAGTTTCTAGGGCCCCCTGGACTATGTCTTATAGACAATAGTTGAGGTGTGCTAAATCCTATCACACGCACGCACGCCTAGGTCGGGCGGGGCTGGGAGGGCGCGTGTGTGTGAGAGATGGGTCCAACCGGCTTGCACTAGCACCTTTTTTGGAATTCTTTTTGCTATTTTACCCTCTCTTGGAGAGAAAGAGAGGTCTCCGAACTGGCAGTTTGGAGGCGAACCGTCGTGGGCGTGGGCACAAAAGGGGTGATTATCATTTTCATAATCACGGGTTATCCTGTCTGTGCTATTTTTACTTCCCAGAGGAATCGCTCGCGTGCGGGTTCTCACTCTCTCGTCTCCCTCTGTTGCGGCCGCCGCTCACCGTCGTCGTCTTCCTCGCACGCCACCGCCTTCTCATCGTCGCTTGCTGTGTGGGCAGTAGAACGTCGTCTTCTTAGCCGTTGACCTTGCGCACGGACGTTGTTCTATTCTTCTACTCTCTAGCGGCCTTCTTTCTGCGGTGTTCGGTGCATGTTCTTTAACCTTTGAACTTTTAATTTGTAGAGATTTAGGTTTCTTAATCAGCATGTTTACGAGGTTCTTGAGAGTGCGCTTGATAACCTCGTGTTGATAGTCGTATCATGAGAGAAGAATGCCATACTCATCGCACTGTTCTAGTGGGGGCGATATCTTCTCTAAGGGGAGTCTCTTTGAGGCGCTTCTATCTAGCTTTGTGTATTTTAGATTATCTATTTTATTATCATGCTATATTCTGTAATCATGCTTATTTACATTGTTTCTTGGTTGTTCTTGATTGAATCAATCCCATATGAATTTTTGCTATGGTTTGTAATGCACATTTTGGTGTCCGGGTGTTGCCTTGATGTTCCCCTACTTGGGTGACTGTCGCTCGAAGACTTTGGCCACGAACCTATCAAGGAGTCCTCGCTGGACGAGTTCCTCGAGTGCGTCCCAGAGCTGGATGCAGTCTTCGATGTTGTGGCCATAGTCGCGGTGGAAGCGACAGTACCTCTTGGAGTTCCGTCTACGAGAGTCGCTTTTCAACTTGGGCAGCCAACCGAGAAACAGCTTCTCACGGATCTCTATGAGGGTTTGTTCGGGGGGAGCAGTGAGGGGAGTGTACTACTTGGGGGTAGTCCTCCCTCTGAACCCGTAGCGGTGGTGGCACTCTCTTTTGCCACAATCTAACTTGGAGTGGTCGGCTGATCGCTTTGGCTAGGCTTAGTCACCCTCGGTGGCCCGACCAAGGGCAGCGGTGCTCTCCTCGCAGCTGCAGTGCTTCTGTGCCAGGGCGAGTAGCTCCATGACGGTAGTGGGGGCTTGGACCCCCAAGGAATGCAGAGAATGTAGTCATGTGTCCCTTGAGCTAGTGCAGTGGTGGCGATGCTGACGTCGAGGAGGAGGATGCGGAGGGCTTCATTCCGGAAGTGGGTGACAAACTCCCATAGGGGCTCGTCACGCCCCTGCTTGATGGAGGGTAGAGTGACAGCGGACCAGGTTTCCTTCTTGCAACCATGGAAGTTCTCCTTGAACATCTACTTCATCTGCTGGAAGGAGGCGATGGAGCCTGCCGGAAGGAATTCGAACCACGTCCGGGCGTTCTCTCGGAATGTGGTGGTGAAGGTTAAACACTTCACAACATCCGAGGTCCGGTAGAAAATCAGGTTAGACTCGAAGCTCTGGAGGTGATCGGCCGGGTTGGTGGTGCCATCGTACTGGGTGAACGGTGACAACTGGAACTTCGGAGGGATAGAAGCCTCCAAATCTCATGGGAGAAGGGGGCATGGAAGTTGACGTCGACGTCAACCAGACCATTCATCTTGGCCGCTTGGATGATGTCTTCTAGGCAACGCACTTTCCTCTCGAGCTCGTGCTCAACATCGTCGTAGCGCCATAGTCGTCGGGCCATGCCTGGGTTGGAGTGTATGGGGCTTGGTGAGTGATGTTGGGAGTACTAGGGCTGGCAGAGTGTCCGTGCCACGGAGGCGACCGAGGGCGCTCGATCGTCTACAGCCAACGACGCCTTGCTCTTTTGCGCAGGGGCGGGGGCGGTGCAGTCCTACTCCGCATGTCGGTCAAGGAGGCCCTGGTAGGCCTCCGTCAGAGCTTGGAGTTGATGCTTAACGTCAGCCAGTTCCTCTGCCATGGAGTGGGCAGAGGTTTGATGATGCTCTCCTTGAGATATGCGGTCACTGGCAGCTCCTTAAGACTCCTGGCGGGAGCTTGCCGTGTCTCTCTAGTTGCTGACATTGCGGTAGCCGATCCTTGGTGCCATGACTTCTGCTCTAGGTTTCCACAAACGGTATAAGAAGTGTAGCAATCGGGAAATTGTTACCCTCTTCTCAATCCACACCTCCAATAGTTTGTGAAACAGGACCCCAAGTCTCAATGGGAGAAGGATTTGCGACCACTGGAAAGATGCTAGAAAGAGCCGTGGGAGGTATCCCAGGAGATAACCCTCCGACGGTCAAGTCAGGCAACTGTAGAGCGAGGGGAGAGTGTTAGAAGAAGAAGTGAAGAACCCAAGGGGAGGTGCTTGCCTGGTTTCTTTTCTTACCTCCTGACCGTTGGGCCAAGGTCCTTTTATACCATCGCCAGGAGGGTTGACCGTTGGGTCTGGATCTAGGCCTACGACAGAGCAAGGGGTGTAACGGGATGCCCAAGTTGCAGTGTAGGCTTAGAGAGTTGGGCTCCAACTATAGGTTGGATACCATGCACATTGGGCCGACAAGTTGGGTCCTCCTCAAATAGTATTTTAGTTTATCATCAATAATATCACTATTATATTTATTTTATATATTTATGTATATTTTAAGAATTATTTTTTTAATAAAGCGCATATGCAAAGTGTGTGTTCTTGACTATAGTAAACATTTTTTTTCTTTCTAGATTAATTTAAATCTCATTTTCTCTACGCTTCACAATTATGTCCACTTTGTCGTAACACCTCTAGGTTGTTGTTAGCCTTATCGGGCAAAGATGGAGAGACTTGGGTTATGTTTGGAATGGCTCGGCGGGAAGAAATTTTTTCAAAATTCCTAATGAAAGAAAGTTTTTTGAAATAATTTTTGGAGATTTTTGAGATGTCATTTTTTTCTCAATCTCTCTCTCTACCCTCTAAGATCACTCCATGGGGAACTATGATAAGATATTTGAATATTTGGAAGTGATTACGAGGAGATGAAGATTTCAATGGTTGGAATTCACGTAATCTATAATCTGTCGACGTTCACGACTTGACCCTTCACATTAGAATACATAATGTGGACGATTCCATACGTCAATGATAAGATATGTTGCTTCACTTGAAGTTTAATAAGGAAGCGAATGGTACGGACAGAGATGGCCCTTCTCTTTCGTGTATATGCCGTGTGAGTAATTTAGTCGAACGGTTGGTGTGCGTTGCTCTGTGGAGTCACCACCACCTAGTTGGCGCTTCCCGCTTGTCCTGACACGATGTGGCTCGCTAGGCAGCGGGCATCTTGCTGCCACCTCTTCCCCTCCTTCCGCCGCTGCCTCCTCGCAAGCATCCGCCTCTTCTCGCCCTCAGCTGGGGCCGCGGCACCGCCGCCCGCGGAGCACAGCCATTTCATGGTCGACTACCTCAGGAGCACGTGTGGGTTCTCCGACGCCGAGGCTCGGAGAGCGTCCAAGCACTACTCCCACCTCAAGTCCCCTGATAGGCCCGACGCCGTCCTCCGCCTCCTGAGGCAGGAGGGCCTGGGGGACGCCGACATCAAGCGCATCGTGCAGAAGCGCCCCGTGATGCTCCTCGCCGACCCGGCGAGGACGCTGGAGCCCAAGATCAGGGCGCTCCAGGGGGCGGGGTTCTCCGGGCCCGAGGTCGCCCAGCTCATCTCGATGAATCCCTCCATCCTCAACTGCCGCAACGTGGTGGCCCGCGTCGAGTTCTGGAAGAAACTGGTCGGGACCAACCAGGGTGTCTTGAAAGTTACGAAAAGGGATCCACGCTGTCTGTCCTACAACCTGGATAAGAGAGTTGTCCCGGGCCTCTCCCTCCTCCGCAGTCTGGGCGTTCCCGAGAACAAGATGGCGTCACTCGTGGGGAGGAGGCCCGACCTGGCGTGCGGCAATCCAGACAGGACCAGAACCGTGGTCGAGAAGGTGAACAGTCTGGGGTTCCTTCCCGGCACGGGGATGTTTGTAGAGGCACTAACCTGCATCGACCAGATTAGCGGGAGCACGTTCGATGCCAAGTCCAAGCTCCTTAGGAGCTTTGGGTGGACGCAGGCAGAGCTGGTCTCCGCAGTCCGGGTGTTCCCACCTATCCTGAAGTGCTCCCAGGAGAAGCTCCATGCCGTGATGGATTTCTTGCTGAACGAAGCCGGGTGTGAGCTCTCTTACATAGCACGCCACTCTTCACTCTTCTCGTACAGCATGGAGAAGAGGCTGAAGCCAAGATTCTATGTTCTGCAATCTTTGAATGCTGAGGGTATCCGTGCTGGGAGAAATGGCTTCTTGTCGGCCATGATGATAAACGAGGACAGTTTCTTTCGGAAGTACGTCACTCCATATAGTGGTAAACTTCCTAAACTCCTTGAAAATTATCATGCTGCTTGCGCGAAGAATGATAAAGCTAACATTGATAGCTGATGAACAACTCTGATGTGCTTGCTTGACCAAGTGGTGTTGCTACTATATTTTGTCTGGCATTATATCAAAAAATCGTTGCTATTATTTCCTTTTCTCTTCCTCCTTTTCTTTTGATTCTGAAATTTGAAGTTGCCAAGTTTGCTGGATGGATTACAAAAAAAAAAAAAAACATCTGTTGAGTTATCAGTTAGAATCATGATGTTCATAGAAGTTCTCCAGGTGTTCAACAGAGACAAACTACGGTTTTCAACTCAAAACTAATAAATCCAACTACTCCAATTGAACTTTCTGGTTACTGCTAACGGTAGTTTCAAACCATCGTGGATATTTGTGGTTCATTTGATGCTGACTGCTATTTCTTGGAGAGAAATCAGGGTTGATTATTATTTATGGGGAAATATCTCTTGATTGGTCTTTTGTAGTCAAATTTCATGGCAAACAGATGCAGAGATGATGCTGAATGGCAGGGTTGACTTGTATAATTATCATCGAGCTTTGAGTTCTACAAAAGTGCAATGCAAGGGTGTTCTAATCCTGAAAATGTTGTGCATGTGCTAATTATTAGCAGATCTAGATATTTGCTTCAAATCTTTCTACATTGTTTCTAGATGCTCCCGGCATTCCAGCGAGCTTTCAAGTGAACATTTTGCTTTGACCTTCTCAAAATTCCTTGCAATCTTAGAAACTTGAGAAAAATGAACTGGACGCGTGGGATTCAGCGTTAAACTATGTTTGCCAAGTTAATTTTTTTTAGAGTCTTGGGATCAGAAGTCAAGTTCCTCTGCAGTTGTGGGAGAAGCTGTACCATCATTTACTGATGTCCTAGGTCTTCTTCCTCTGGACTTGCATATTACAGCCTACATTTGATCTCAGAATTTTTAGTACTTGTGGTCTTGTTGTGGACAAGTGGAGAATATTGTGAAGTGTATTTTTTGAAGCTTCAAACAGGTGGCTACAGCACCCGTAGAGGTTTAGAAAAGAAAAAGTCCTTTAAAAAAAGCAGTATTTGGAAATGCAAGTCAATATCTTGTAGCATGAAGGGTTTTTTCTAAAATTTTATTTAAGCATGTTAGATTTGCAAATCTCTGAACAGTCATTATTGCTGGATGCATCAATTTTTGGATTTTTTGCAAGAATCTCAGTGGGTCAATTTTATTCTGAAGAACTTTCATTCTGTACTGAGCTGCTGTGAAGAAATTACAGAAGAGAAGAGAGAAGGTGTGGCGCAAAGGTGCTCCCCCTCGAAGGGAGTCACGCATATATATATATATATATAGGTTACAAGGTGATGATAATTGCGCATGCCTCAGATAATGAGGAATAAGT
Source organism: Amorphophallus konjac (assembly GCA_022559845.1). Lineage (NCBI taxonomy): Eukaryota > Viridiplantae > Streptophyta > Magnoliopsida > Alismatales > Araceae > Amorphophallus > Amorphophallus konjac. The sequence goes on from CM040122.1 coordinate 442,823,623, forward strand.
TACAGGAGATAAACAGAGCTCATATGAAACCAACCAACAGATGAATATCAAGTTGAGGAGGAGTCAGTGGTGCCGCATGAACTATGGGAAGAGTTGGAAGCCTTCACACTTGAGGCGGACGTAGCCATCCCATCTTCCAACTGGGGACGTAGAGATGGGCCAATATGCCCCTGCAAGCTCAGCAATGGGTCTGCGGTGTTGAGCTTAGAAGAAAACAATTGGAAGTGTTGCCGAGACAACGCCTTAGTGAAGATGTTGGCGAGCTGGTCATGTATTGACAGATAGCAAACCTGAAGCAGACCCTTGGTGATCACCTGCTTGCATATGAAATGAAAGTCGAACTCAAAATGTACTTCGTGCGCACATGGAAGACCAGATTGGCAACAAGGTAGGTGGCACCAAGATTGTACACTACAGGACAGTCTGTGCTGACAGCGGAACACCCATCTCCTGAAGTAGAGATTCAATCAATCTAGATAACCTCGACAATAGCATTTGCACTGGACTTGTATTTGGCTTCAGTGTTAGACCGAGTGATGGTAGGTTGTTTCTTGGAGCACCAAGAAATTAAATTCCAGCCTAGCAAAACATCGTATCCACTGGTGGAGCGAGCGACGATCACAGGGGCAACCAGCCTAGTTGGCATTGGTAAAGGCTTGGAGAGCCATGGAGCACCGATAAAAGGGAAGCCCCTAAGAGAGTGTAAGTTTTAAATACCGGAGGAGATGCTTGACGGCGACCCAATGTTTCTCATCAGTTGGTTCATGCATAAATCGACACACTCTGTTGACCAAATAAGCAATATCCGGTCTTATCAGAGTGACGTATTGAAGAGCACCCATAATGCTGCAGTAGGTGGAGGGACTGTGAGGCAAAGAGGAAGATGTGCTGAATTAGAAGATGACACAACCACGGGAGTGGATAGAGGCTTACAGCCATTCATGTAATTTGCTAGACACAACACTTTTCAAATATAATGAGATGGTGTAAGAAAAACACCGTCGGGTGTGGAGCAATGTCAATGCCGAAGAAAAAGCGAGCAGGGCCAAGATTACAAACAGCGTACTCTGTGTCGAGGGCACCAATGTGATCATCGTGGATGGCTGAAGATGAGTTCCCGTCACTAAAATGTTGTCGATGTACACCAAGGCAAGGAGTTTTGAGGCAAGAGTGATACTGTAAAGTAGAGAGGCATCTGTTTTTGATCCAGTAACGCCTAGATCAATGAGGCAGTTGCTAAGCCGCGAGAACCAGGCCCTTGGTATTTGTCACAGGTCATAGACAGACCAGTGCAGCTTATAGACATGGCCAGGGAAGTAAAAATGAGTGAACAGCAGGGGATATTCCATGCAGACGGTCTCCTCAAGAAACCCATAAAAAAACACATTGGAAATGTCAAGTTTGACATAGAGTCCATCCCGACGTGATAGCCATAGATAAGATAAATTGGAAGTTCCCATTGAACTCATACTGGACCAATCATTGCAGAAGGTTCAGAGTAACACTTGCTATGCAAGTGATGCCTAACCATCTTGGAAATCATGCTATTTTAACAGAGACTCTCCCATCCCCCAAGTCTCATTATATCATGAACCAATACGGGATCGATTATTGCAAAATGATTAGGCATAAATTGTGCACAATGGTGTGGAGAAAGTGTTACTCAAAAAAAGCAATGTTATGTACACAATTGGCATACTGAGTAATAGGCGGTTTGCTTTGACTTAAAATACAATAAAATGTCATTCTTGAAATTATCGGTTAAATTTGAGAAAGTAAAATCCCTACTTTAAAAAACTCTTTGTAGAGACAGAAAATTGGTCTCTAGCTCTCGTACCACACTTTTCTATTTATTTATTAGGGAGGACCGTCTGGCACTCGTGGAAGTCTGTAAGGATCAGAAAGAGAGACGTCAAAAGGAGCTCCGGGCGTTATCCCAGGAGATAACCCTCTGATGTTTAAGTCAGCGTCGGGAGATGGATAAGCGAAGAGGGGAGAGAGAGAGAGAGAGAGAGAGAGAGAGTTGGGGATTGGAGACGCAAGTCCGGAGAAGCCGACTGCCTTTGAGGGATGTCCTCGCCGTGACCAGCGAGTGCTCGCTGGGCAGTAAGGGTGCTCGGAGGGTAGCCGGGGCTCGGTGGAGTCTCTCTCGTGACAGCAGGTGGCCTTCTCTTTTTCCCTTGACTGGAGCTGGGTGTGCGTTTCTTGGTGAAGTTCACCGTCCCTTCTGCTTGTCTGTCGAAGTCCCTTTTATAGGGGGGTTGTCCTGGTGATGAAAGTCGGTCCCTTAGCAGGGAAGGGCGTGAGTCGTGGAGTAACGTATCCCGCGATCGTGGGGTGTTTCTCGTTGAGGGCCCGTTCTTCCAGAGTCGAACGGTTCTCTGACGAGTCTTACGGCGCTCAGGGAGTGTGCTCGCCCTTAGTGGAGTTGAGGTCGACATCGTGGGGGGTAACGTTCGGTCGCCGGAGAGTCATCCGGCGGCCGTTGCGCCTGGGTCGAAGCCCTTCCTCCGCTGGCGAATCCGATGTTGAATTGTCGCGGGCTACGTCTTTACGGGCCGCGGCTGTCGGGCGCCCTTGGGTGCGTTGTAGATCATGGGCCTGAATGGGCCTATCGGTATTGGGCCTTATATGAGCCGAGTCGGTTTTACCCTCCTCACTCTCCAATTTTGAAATATCAGTTTTTGGCAAAGGTTGTTTAGTATTTAGCCCCTATACTATTTCATAATTTGAAATAACCCTCCAAATCTTTCTCCCCTACTGTAATCTATCTTTTAGTATTTCTCCCCTACTGTAATCTATCTTATTAGTTAAAAACCCTCCAAATCTTTGAGGTAAGAAGACGTCCACAATATCTAATTCAACTGTGGTTAAAGTTAAATTAGAGTGATAAAAAAAACCTTCATTAACTCCCACCCATAGAGAGAGAGGGGGGGAGGGAAGCCATCTCCCCCTCATATGTCGGCACCCCCACCCAGCCAACTAGGGTTAAAGCTAAATTAGAGTGATAAAAAAACAAAAAAGATCTTGGATAACTCCCACCTAGAGAGGATAAAGATAGAGGAAGAGCGAGAGAGGGGATAGGGAAAGCATCTCCTCCCTTAGATATTGGCACCCCCACTTAGTCAAGGTGAGAAGAGAGAGAGAGAGAGAGAGAGAGAGAGAGAGATCCTCTAGCCTTGATAGCGTGGTGATCGCAATGGGTATGCCGTGTCGTCTATGAGAGTATTCCAATCCAAGTCCAGCACCCTCATCTATTTGCAGTTGGAAAGGTTGACAAGGATCTCCCCACCAAATGAATTCGCAGTGAGGTTACGAATGGAGAGAGAGAGAGAGATCCTCCAGCCTTGATAGCGTGGTGATCGCAATGGGTATGCCGTCGATGAGAGCTTTCCAGCCCAAGTCCAACACCCTCAGCTATTTACAGTTGGAAAGGTTGTCAGGGATCTCCCCACCAAATGAATTCGTTGTGAGATTAAGAATGGAGAGAGAGAGAGAGAGAGAGAGTTTCTGCAGCGTTGGTAGCATGGTGATCGCAATGGGTATGCTGCTGATGAGAGCGTTCTAGCCCAAGTCCAGCACCCTCAGCTGTTTATAGTTGGAAAGGTTGGCAAGGATCTCTCCGCCAAATGAATTCGCAATGAAGTTGAAAATCCTCAACTGGCATAGTATATCGAGCTCAGGAGAGATGCAGCCACCCAACAAGTTGTGTGCAATGTTCAACTCCAAGAGGATGGTGAGGTTCCCCAGGGATAGAAATAGTAAATCTGTCAGCCTAAACGATTGCACGCGGAGGGATGCCACCCTCTGGTTGCAGCTGCCAACACATGTGATTCCCCGCCACCGGTAGAAATGGAGGCTTTCTTTCTAGGAATGCAAGGCGCCCAGTGGGTCACGAGATATCTGGTCCTTGAATGCAATTTAAGTAAGTCAACCTGTCTCATTCAATCTCCAAGGGGGAACTGCACAGTTGATAGTGACGGCACAGAGGGCGCATAGGAATTGGTGTGGGAGGAGGATTCCATTGCGGCAGTGTGGGCCACGGGAAGTGATCTGGCTAGCCATGGTAGGCATGGAGAAGAACAGTTCCCTCTTCTTCCGTAGCACTTTGGGATTGCCCTTCTCCTACTACCTCATGAACGGAACAAAGCAATTAACAGAAAGGGAGATGGCGTCAGAGGGGGTTCCCCTCTGAGAGAAGTATAGAGGACGAATGGAGAAAAGGGTTGCCTCCTTTGATTTTGTGAGGGGTCCCAACTGTTCCTTATATAGGAGAGCATACAGATGGCATAACTACCATAAACAAGATGTGCGGAGGTATTGTTATAGAAAAATGTTAGTAGATAAACATGGAGGAATTGTAGATGATCGTGGAGTCTTCATCTTCATCCTGATGAGGATCCGGTTGGCACATGGGTGCTGATGACGTTGTAATAGCCGATATGTTAATTGGTGCAGATGGTTGGCTAATACACCCCTTCAAGCTCAACAAGGCTTCTGAAACATTGAGCTTGTGCCGTAAATCAACAAAACGTTGTCATGCCAATGACTTGGTGAATATATCCGCAAGCTAGTCCTTCGTGGAGATGTAGCATACTTTTAACTGCTTGGAGAAGACATGCTTGCGAATGAAGTGAAAATTGATCTCGACGTGTTTCACTCGAGGGATGAAAAATAGGATTTGCAACCAAGTAGGTGGCACCAATATTGTCACACCACAACGTCAGAGGAGAAGCGAGGGCAATGCCAAGTTCATGAAGAAGTGACTGATTCCAAATGACCTCAGTCGTGTTATTGGCTATAACTTTGTATTCGACTTTTGTACAAGAGTGTGCCACCGTGGATTGTTTCTTGGAGCTCCAAGAGATGAGATTGGACCCCAGAAAAATTGCATAGCCACTAGTGGAATGTCGATGAGGAGAGCCTGCCTAGTCAACATCACTGAATGCATCCTTCGTGGAACACCTATCGCGAGCGTGTCTCCTCCAAGCTGTTAAAAGCATGCTTCATCTCTAGGAAGGATTAGCTTGTGAATGTATTCACTAAGCGTTGGCGCGAGCAACGTTTCGTTGATTAACAACTCAAGCTCGATGTTTTAGAAGCTCCATTGAGCTTGTAGGGGCGTATTAGTCAACCATCTACACCAATCAGCACATCGGCTATTACAACGTCATCAGCGCCCATGTGCCAGCCGGATCCTCATCAGGATGAAGATGAAGACTCCACAATCGGCTACAATTCCTCCATGTTTATCTACTAACATTTATCTATAACAATACCTCCATGTTTATCTACTAACATTTATCTATAGCAATGCCTCCGCACATCTTGTATGCGGCAGCTATGCCATCTGCATGTTCCCTTATATAAAGAACAGTTGGGACCCCTAACAAAATAAGAGGAGGCAACCCTTTTCTCCATTCGTCCTCTGTACTTCTCTGATGGTATCAGAGCAGTAGAAGCCTCATAGCCTCTGGTCTAGTCTATTTTTTCTATGTTTTTCCCCACCCCCAGCATGGCCATCGTGCCCTCTCCTTCCACTCCCTACTTCAAACATTATGCCTTTCCTCTCTCTATGACTTACTCCCGATAATTATCTTCTGTGGAAGGCGCAACTCTTGCCCTTTCTCTGCAGCAACGATTATTTGGGACTTGTCAACGGCACAGATAAATGCCCTCCTGCCACCATCACATCTTTTGATGGTTCCACCACACCCAATCCTGCCCATATTAAGCAAAAACGATACTAACATGTTCTTAATTGGATCATTGCTTCACTCACCAAATCCTTTCTCCCTTTAGTTGTCGGGCTAGATACTTCTCACCAGGTCTAGGATGCTTGCTTGGTCGTTTGCCTCTCATTCCAGTGCGCGAGTTCTTCAACTCAAAACCCAGCTCCTGTCTGTGAAGAAAGGTTCAACATCTGTCTCTATTTACATTCAGCAGATTAAGTCCATCGCTGATACCCTCTTAGCTGTTGGTCATCCCATCTGTACTACCGACTTAATCGTGCATGTTCTTGCCGGTCTTAGCCCATTTTTTGATTCATTTGTTCCCGCTATTATCACACTGCTTATCTCCTTCACCTTTGAAGACCTCCATGGTATGTTGTTGGCTCACAAGTGCTGGCTTCAACACCAAGCCCTTGCTAACGAAAACCTTTGACGACGAAACGGGCTTTATGACGATCAATGGTGACATCCGGATGCTGCTTGAGCTTGAAGACCCACTTACATCCCACCACATTCATGTGAGGGGTGCATGGGACTAGAGACCATGTGCCATTACGAAGGAGGGCATCAAACCCTGCGGACATCGCTGCACGTCATGCTGGGTGGCAAACAGCCTGAGAAAAATAGGTGGGCTCATCTTCGTTGGCAAAAGTGGATGCGATGGTTGTAGTGAAGACATGTAACCAACGCGTTCCATCTTGTGACCGAGTTACCATGGGGTGCTGACAGGACGGTAGTGGGAAGGACCCAACATAGACGGAATGAACATTGCGCACTTGGCATGCCTGATCATCAGAATTAGACAAAGAGCCTGCACATTAGCTACTTTGGGAAGGCAACACATGTTGATCATCATGAGAAGAAGAGGAGCATGGAGTTGAGGTACCGTGGGCATGCATGTGCACATGGTGATGACGTTCTACACATGGACTTCTGGCTAGAGCTTCAATGCCTCTTGAAGTTTGTGCAGTTGGGCTGTGAGGCACCTGGCGCACAGCACATGGGGTTGTGGCAAGAACATCCACGGTTGATGGAGCAGGGGCAGCACTTGCATGTATTGGTCCAGGCCCGAAAACGCCAGTGCCTAGAAGAAGAACATTAAGTGGTGATGACGCTAATGGAGGAGCAAGGCCAATGCCTCTATAAAAGGAAAGTGTGATTCATCGAACACCACATGTTGGGCGACATACGCTTTGTTGGACGGTACATGTAAGCAACGGTAACCTCGGTGCATCGCACTATATCCAAGGAAAACACATAGATGAGATCCAAAGTCAAGTTTGTTTCGAGAATAAGGACGAAGCCAAGGTAGCATGCACAACTGGAGACTCTCAAAAAAGAATAGCCAGGACAAAGGCCAAATAGCTTTTCAGGAGGAGAGACATTTAAGAGGATGGGAGACGGCATGCGATTAATGAAAAAAATAGTGGCGGCTGCAGCATCATCCCAATATGCTTGAGGGATAGATACAGTGGCCAGAAGGGTTAGAGTTGTTCCAATAATATGATGGCGTTTACACTCTGCAGCATTGTTCTGTTCTGGAGTATGAGAACAAAAGAGGCGATAGAGGATATCGTTGGCATCGAGATGACAAGAGAACGGTACTCTCCACCCCTATTTGAGTGAAATAATTTTATTTTGCTACTGCAATACTACACATGATGTTAAAAATGAAGAAAAATGCCAAATACTTCAGATTTTCGAGTCATCGGTAAAAACCAAGTGAATTTACTGAAGTCGTCGACAAAGATTACATAATAACGATGACCAATAGATGATGGGATAGGAGATGGGCCCCAAACATCATAAAATATGAGATCCAGAGGATTATGTGAAATAGTGGGGGACAATGGGACAGACAATCTAGGACTTTTGGCCTTTTGACAAGCTGTACAAAGTCGAGAGGAGCTAGACGACATCATGGGAAGTCCATTTCTGGAGATAATCTGGAAGATGAGCTTCATGGCAGGATGGCCGAGACAATCATGCCTTGTTGTGGGAGAAACACATTCACCGAGAAACGTCACCGCCATGGGCCTGTTATTGTGCAAACTAAGTTGATATAGACCATCTTTACAGAATCCGGTGAGCAGAACCTTCCGTGAGGTTTGGTCCTTCATAAAAACATGATTAGGATGAAATTCAAAAAAGACATTGTTATGTTTGGTGAATTGAGCAACATAAAAGAGATTTCTAGTGATATGTGGATCAAGGAGAGTATTTTGCAAAGATAAGGAATAGGAGGAGGATGAAACAAGAGAGGATCCAGTGTGAGAGATGTTCAAATTTGTACCGTTGCCTACAAGCACCTGGTTGGATCCATGGTTAGGAATCGGGTTACCCAAGTTCTGATGGTCCAACGTGATGAGATGAGTGGCCCCCGAGTCCGAATACCATGCACTAGCATTAACGGTACCAGGTACACCTACATTAAAGATAGCCGGTGCTAGTGGAGTGGGCGGCTGTGGAGGTGGTTGTTGAGGAGAAGCACCACCAGCAGAGCCTTGATGGAAGCGATAGAAGTAGGTGGTCGCAAAGTCACCAACTTTCTAACATATTTGGCAACGGGGTGCCCGCGAGCAAGGGCGAGAGGGGCCACGGCCACGGCCCACTCATGCTATGTCGGCATCCTCTGATGGCGATTGGAATGGCGGTGGAGTGGGGGCTGCTAACCTGCTCCATGTGTCCTAGTAGCTTGGTTTGGAGAAGGGAAAGGAAGATCGAAAGATGCTTGGACTTGGTGTTGAAGCCAACACTCGTGAGCCAACAACATACCATGGAGGTCTTTAAAGGTGAAGGAGTCAAGCCGTGTGGTAATAGTGGGAACAAATGAATCAAAGGATGGGCAAAGGCTGGCAAGAGCATGCATGATTAAGTCGGTAGTAGAGATGGGATGGCCAATAGATGTGAGGCTAACAGTGATAGACTTAATTTGCTGAATGTAAATAGGGACAGATGCTGAACCTTTCTTCACAGACAAGAGTTGGGTTTTGAGTTGAAGAACTTGTGCTCGGGAATAACAGGCAAACGATTAAGCAAGAGCATCCCAGACCTAGTGAGAAGTGTCCAACCTGACAACTAAAGGGAGAAGGGATTCGGTGAGTGAAGCAATGATCCAACTAAGAACATGTTGGTCTCATTTTTGCCAAGCAGTATGGGCAGGAATGAGTGTGGTGGAACCATAAGAGGATGTGATGGTGGCAAGAGGGGATTAATCTGTGTCGTCGGCAAATCCCAAATAATCGTTGTTGTGGAGAAGGGGTAGGAGTTGTGCCTTCCACAGTAGATAATTATCGGGAGTAAGTCGTAGAGAGAGGAAAGACATAATGTTTGAAGTAGGAGTGGAAGTAGAGGGCACGATGGCCATGGTGGGGATGGGAAACAAAAAGAGGGAAAAAAAAGACGGGACCGGAGGTTGTGAGGGTTCTACTGCTCTGGTACCATAAGAGAAGTACAGAGGACGAATGGAGAAAAGGGTTGCCTCTACTGATTTTGTTAGAGGTCCCAACTGTTCTTTATATAAGGGAACATACAGATAGCACAACTGTCGTGTACAAGATGTGTGGAGGTATTGTTACATATAAATGTTAGCAAATAAACATGGAGGAATTTGAGACGGTTGTGGAGTCTTCATCTTCACCCTGATGAGGATCCGGCTGGCACACGGGCGCTGATGATGTTGTGACAGCCGATGTGCTGATTGATGCAGATGGTTTGCTAGTACCTTCCAGGGACCCCCTCCGGTGCCTACAACCCCCACCTAGAGAGAGAGAGAGAGAGAGAGAGAGAGAGGTGGGAAGTAGGGGTGTCAACGGGCCGGATCCGGGTCGGATCTTTTATGATCCGGATCCGATAATGTAAAATCCAAACCAGACCCGGATCCGAAATAAGGTTATATTTCGGATCCGGGTCTAACCCGGATCCGGATTTAAACTTTCGGATCCGGGTTTGATCCGAAATTCTAAGACATACTTTTTATAGGTAATGAGACGATATTCATATCTGGATTTTTGGCTCCAATGAATTCATTATTGGATCCACATATAAACACATTTCTTTTTAGGTCAGGTCCAATAAATCTGCCTTGGGATAATTCGGATCCACACAAGAAACAACACACTACACTTAAAAATAAAGAAGTTTAAACTCAGATCCATTTTTGGATCCACATAAACAACGTATTCATTTCGGATCGGGCCCAATGAAGCTATTTTAGACTAATTTGAATCTGTCATCGGAGAATCTCCCACTCTTCTGTTGAAAATCTTCTGCCTAGGAGACCATCCATGTTGATGAAATAGATAGGACCCGACCTATCAAGATAGATCATGCAAACAGCCATTTTGTCAACTGTCCTGCAACCCAAAAACCTGTAACTACATCATGTATTAATAAGGAGCATTTTGCATGCGAGATGAGAATTGTCTAGGGCAAATAACATAAGAATATGGCCATAACATAATAATGTATCATGGACACAAGTTACTAGTTCAAAGCACTTGTCTAGGGCAAATAACATAAGAATCTGGCCATGTATCTCCCCATGAGAACAAAGTGCACATTGTTAACTAATTTAATTGCATGTGTATATTGTATTAGACGATACCTTCAGCATCATCTTCATCCTTGTCGTCATCCTCATCTTCAACAACAGGCTGATCTGGCTGTAACAAAAAAAAAAATAGCATCTTATTCAATTGGGTGGATGGATAAGAGTCCTATATTTTTGTCACATGCATGAATAAAAATAGAACAAAACATTTTTATTCAAAGAAAGACCCTACATAAAATAGAAACCATTTAGTCCAGTCCCATTACCATCCATAAAAAAATAACATAAGGCATCTTAACAATGCTAGGGGGTCTCAAATCGAATACTGATGAATTTAGATTAAAATCCAAATGACAAACCCAACAAGGATAAACATAATTCATGAAACAGAATATTATACAATCCCCCACCCACAAAAAAAAATCCTAAAAGATGTTGTACACTGTAGAGAGCCAAGTTTCTCTCAAACAATATTAACAAGAGAAATGTTTATTACCCGTGCAGGAGGGTAAGTCTTTGCAGGAAAAATTATGTATTAATGAACCTCCATCCCTGAAGCTCCATTAACAGTATGTACTCCAAAGGTCTTGAGTGGCTTACACACTAATCGAATCTTGGGCACTTCCGTGAGATTTAAAGACAGGGATAGTTGATCACTTAAAAAGAGCTTGCATCATGTGGTGCGTGAAATTTCAAATTAAACAACAAATTATATGGAGACTCAATGTAAGTTTGGCAGCACGAGTGAATTTTCAACCATTTCCTTAGGTTTAGCACAGTAGTCCTCAAAGGAAATTCCATTTTTACACACAATATGAAGCTGCAAATTAAGATAATGAAATGGGAAACAAAAACATTTCAAGCAGTCCCTTGGAAGTGCCTGGCAAAATTGCAAAATTGGGAGTATAAGGAACTTCTGAATATGAATGCTTACCTGTTGTTATCTGGACACCTTCAATTCTCCAGAGAGCAGCAAGGGATAATGCACATTTGAGAACCTCCACCTAACATTAAGTGCAAGTCAAGGGTTGCAGAAAATACGACGGAGAATATTTAATGGGAAAAGTTGTTTCCTCAAGATTAGATATTTAGAAAAGTAAATAGACAGGAAAACTTTCTGTTCTTTGGGTCAAGATTAACTCAAAAGTTTCCCTACTCTAGACCTAACAAAACTTTTTTTTGAGGGGGGGGGGGGACACAAGCTTCCTTGGGTCGGAAGATTAACTCAAATTTTTCCCTGACTTTAGACCTAACAAAGCCTTTTTTTTATGGGGAAACCTCCCTCCCTCCCTCTGTCATACTATCTCTAAACTTCCCTCTTTAAAATTCCAAAATTTTAAAGACAATCCCCATTTTCATGCAGTGTCTAACCTGCATTATTTCCCACTAAGGCCTCTATTAGTAGGCAAAAGATTTTGCATTGCCAACAACCATTAACCATAAAACTCAATTATTTTTAACTATAACCCAAAAGAACTAATTAACTAGTAACAAAATAGTCTTTTTTCTTTACTCGATAAGAAAAAGCATGCCCATATGCCATCCTGGAAATTCCACTCTCCAGCCATGAATTCCGAACGAGAGCCACCATTGCCTTCTAAAACCTTAACCTGAAGTCCATGCAAAACTTCACTACCATGGCTAGGAGCTTGAGAAAAAATGAGGCACTTAATATAACATTTAACTTTGACTCAAGCACCTCCTGGCCTCACCATTCCCGCAGGCGACAGATGAAACGCGATAACCCCTCATGATTACACAGGATGGGTGAAATTTAGGGGAAAATGGAAACAAGAGCCAATGGGATGATGGAGAGAGAGAGAGAGAATACCTGGATGCCCATCGTCGCCCGTGTCACCGACATCGGCATCGGGGCCTCCTCGTCGAGGGTGGAGGTGGAGATCCCTAACCCCACACATGCATCATCCAACTTTAGCAGCGGAAGAAAAAACCTAGATCCCTAACCCCAACAGCGAAGAAAGGAAAGAAGAGAACACCTCTGCTTTAGTCGGGCCGACATCCCAGCCGAGCCGAGGGCGTTTCCTGGTGCGCACACCCTCCGTGCCACCCCGATCGCCCTGCAGATGCCGCCCCGATCGCCCCGCGGATCCTGCCCCCTCTCTTGTTGCTAGCCGAGGCCTCCGTGTTCTACAAATGAGACAACAAAGGGGGAACAGCCGAAGAGGGGAGGGAGGTTTGTGCAAGCGACATCCGGAACCCAAGGAGAGAGGAGCAGCTGCTTTTACCTCGAAGATGCAGCATTTGCCAGACTTGCGTCGGCGCTTGGAGGCGATGATGGCGACGATGCAGGCGGAGGCGGACTCTTTGCTCTGGAGCGAACGGTTCTTCTTCCTTTGAGCATGGCTCATTAGCCGTCGAGAGATGCCGCTGGTGGCCTCGCCACAGCGACGTGGAACGGGAGCAAACCCTAGAGGGAGGCCATCACTGGCATCGGCGATGGGGTTGCTCGTCCCGAAAGCAACGACTTTATGGCGCCCCGATGACCCGATCCGAACTCCCTCATTTCGGATCAAAAACCTTTCGCCCCGGATCCACGCATACATCTCACCGCCAATCAAATAAGCAGCTCTGAATCCGAAATTATTTTCGAATTTGGATCGGATTTCGGATCCCGATGCATCGATTGACACCCCTAGTGGGAAGGGTATTTAAAAAAATTAAAAGAGGAAATATTTTTCATAATATTTCACATATTCCATTTTTATGACGTTTGTCAAGTCGGGGGGGGGGGGGTTTTCTCAAATGTATGAAGGTTTTAGAGGGTTTTAGCTAAATACATGGATTAGGAGAATTTATTTCAAATTACAAAAGTTTATAGGGGCTAATAACTGAGAAGCTCTTGGTAATTTCAAACTGAAAATCAAACCATGGCTCTGAAATCCAGTAATTTATGTCTCTCGAAATTTCAAAAATACATATCATGTAATTTATGACACTTCAACTGTTTTATCTAATAAGTACCAAGGCTCAAGTGAAATCCAATTTTCTAAATTCTATTTAAACACCGTTTCATGGCATAGCAGGGCTCAAGTGAACTCCAAACATGGCATGTCTCGGGTTAACGAAGTACAAGCTTCTCTTTTTCACTGGCATTTGAGAAATGCTACAAGGCCTACTCCACTTGTTTGTAGGTCATGTAAACCCCTTTTTTTCATGGGTGTTCTCATTGTCCAAGGGATCATTTGAATCTTGAAGGGATATGTTGGGACTTGTTTGAAAACACAAGTAGGAAATTTGATACTGGGATTCTCTTACCGTCTCATGAAACAAAAAGAGATCCTAAATTAAGATTTACATTAACCTGGGCCAACCTAACTCTAATTGCACCTCCATTTAAAAGCCATAAAGAAATGTCAAATTATTAAAATGGATGCTCAGATATCAATTAATCTATTTATTTTTATGTCTAAAAGGACGGTGGAGGCGCCATATTTCTAAGTAGTACTACTTAGAAAAGTATAAAAAAATACATAGATAATATCAAATAAACATGACGGTATACTAATTCTCCAATGTAGCAATCTAGCATCGTTCTCCCCCTTTTAGCTGCCTTCATACTGATTAATAAATTGTTAACTAGTACTCTCGTTCATCACACATTTATAGATAAAATTCTCCCTAACTCACTCGCCATCTAACCATATTTCTTCGTACGGTCGATTCTTTTTTTCTCGAAATTTGATAAATTGATACGGTACGATTCGTATCATCCGTATAAAATCGTATTAGTCGATGACCGATACGATCAGTGCGTGATACGCAATCGATATATTATATATATTATTATAAATATTAATAATTTTTAATAATTTTCTTTTAATTCGGTTGATTAAAGATCTGACGTTTTAACTAGAGATTTTGTGTTCTATTTTTTAAAAAATATTTTTAAAATAATTATTTAAAAAATGATCTATTTAAATTACATATTAACTAATCAATTAAGATATAAGATTGTTTCGGTCACTTTATTCTATAATATATATTTTTTATCTTGATATATAACGATATCAATTTATATTATATTATATTAATAAAAGATTGATACGATCGATACAAATTGACAAATCTTATTTTTATGACATGTTTCCTGTGCAAAGTCACGCTTTAAAATGTAAAAAAAATTATCCAGATATCCCTAAAATCTGTATAAATAACCTCTATAACCTATGTTTATCTAATTTGCATGTATAGCTCGAAATTTTTAAGAATATATCCATATATCCTTAAACTCTAGACTGTACCATCAAAAATAATATCTATGTACCGTTGAAATTTAATGTTTAACCGTATAAGAGATTAAGAGCATAGTTTGTCGTCTCGGAGTGACCCGTCTTATCTTGCACGACTCAACTTAACTTAGACGGTGGGCGAGACGTCGGGGTCATGGGTCGTCATCTGGACGGTTCATTATTTTAATATTATATTATATTATATATATAATATTTTTATTTTATTTTATTATTATATATATTATATATATAAATTTTTTTATTTTAACACGGAACGAGATGGACCGAGATAGAGCGAGACGAGATCGACTCGACTCGTCTCAGACTGTGACTAGAACGGACGAATCGATCGATACGATAAACTCTGATTAAGAACTCCAATTAGTAGATTTCATAAGTGTACAGATAATTTAAATAAAGGTAAGGGTACGAGAGTTATTTATAAAAAGTTTAGAGGGTGCAGAGATAATTAACCCAAAATAAAAATGCTCTTATCTTTCTAATAGTTTTAAGGGGTGCAGTGATGCACGAGACGAAACTCAGCGTATCACACAGCATTATCGAATAGTTTATCATTTACATGTCCAATTCCGCTACATTTGAAGAATAGATAAAATCCACAAATGCCAAGGAAAATTGACTATTTAATGGAACAAGGAAAAAAAATGGTAGACCATTATCCATCCCGATAGGTATCCGTCTTCCCTCGCCTTCTTCCTCTGGTGGGGAAGGACGACCCCAGTTTCCCACAATCTCTCTCTCTCTCTCTCTGTCTGGTGGGGAAGATGGTGGATTCGAGCTCATGGTCGCGGGCGCTGGTGCAGATCTCGCCCTACACCTTCGCCGCCGTCGGGATCGCCATCTCGATTGGGGTTTCCGTGCTCGGCGCCGCTTGGTACAGCCCGCGCCCTCTCTCTATGTCCCCGATTTCGCTTCGTTCTTCTTGTAGCACCGGTTATTCGGATAGAACATGAGAAGCTTAGGGAATTGTATTCTTCCGTTGCGGGGGGTGTGCAGGGGGATCTACATCACAGGGAGCAGTTTGATCGGTGCTGCCATCAAAGCCCCGCGGATCACTTCGAAAAATCTAATCAGGTGCGCTTTGGCTTCATTTCGCCGTAATAGATTGATATGCCTAATTATATGCCAGTTGTTGAAGGCCGGTAAACTTCTCTAGGGCTTGGATGATGAAGGTGTGTGTAATTTGGCCGAGGTTGTGAATTCGTTACGCAATTTAATTTTGAGGTTGAGACTGGAGCCCATCCTTCCCTTTTAACGAGGGTGAATCCTCTCTGTCCAATTGTTTAGAATCGAAGTCGAGAAAATCGCTAGGTTCTTGCATTCGTGATGCCTCTAGCGAGACGCTCATTTCAGTGCAATTTGGTCAGCCTCCTTCTCCTCAGTGTCATGTTCTATCTAATCCCAAAGATATATGCATTTCCGCTTTCTTTTTGTGTCAAAGAGAATTGAGTGACTAGGTTTATTTAAACAAACTTAGCCATGTATCAGAGCTCCTCAAAATGCTGGAGATATGCTAGCATTGATTATGCAACAGGTTACAAATTAGCTGGTCGTCATGAACGTGGCTATTACTTTTGGAGAATCTTTAACTTTATTGCAAATAAGGTAAATGACTGCGCATTTAAAAAGTGTGATGTACACCATTCTCTTGTAATGGATGGAATGATCAATGAAGATATGGGAGTAAAACTTTTGCATGACCAATGTTAGTAATCAATTTATCTTTTCATATGCATAAAAGTACCTTGTAGAGGGAGTTGGTGAAATTAAATTGAAACCGATTGCCAAGTTGTTTGTCTGATAATGCTGAAACATCAATTATTTATGCAGCAGTAAGCAATCTGAAAGTTTGGACTATTTATAATTCATCTGAAGTGTAGCTCAAACAGAAACTGTCTCTCTCCCTGAAGCCCCCATCCCCTGCTCACCTGCAAAGTCTTTTGTTCCATTCATGAACCTCATTATTGAGTGATGAGCTTTAATGTTACTAAACAGGCCCAAGTGTCAATGGTCAGAAGGAGGGCACAATGGTACAATATATTTTCACTCTAGCAAGTGCTAAGAAGGGAATAAATCAAAATTGAGCATATGGAGCCAGGAGATAGACTAGTTGATGAAAAGGATGAGGTCTAGAGACACTTGTTGATAACTATCTGAAGAGGATGCAGTCAATAGGATTTCTGAGGATATCTGAAGAGGGCACAAGGACAGACTAAACGTTTTAGCAAATAGTTGGTTTTATCAGCATCATTAAGTGTTTACTCAATGTGATTTGAGAGATGTGATTGAAGAATTTTTACTTACCAGTATTTTTTTTTTTGATGACGGGGAACCTAGCACAGTGGTACTCGGGTATACACGGAGTGTGAGAGACTTGGGTTCAAATCCAGTGACGCCCAACTCACGCACATCCCTTTTTCCCAAGGCTAGCAAACCTCGGGCTCACATCCCTCGAGGATTAAATGCGAGCCAAGTAAGTCCCTCGAGGATTAAATGTAAGCCAAGTAAGACCCCCCCCCCCCCCAAGTCGAACCTGGGACCTCCCTACCATGGGGCAAGGTCCTTACCAGCTGACCCACTAAGGGTCCTATTTTTTTCTTAGCTATAAATATTTGATTGTGACACATAATAAGAAAGGGGCATAGGAGGTGATAGAGTTTAGATTTGTTATTCTACTCAATGGCTGCGTTAAGATCTTCACCAGGGCCACAAAGACTTAAAGGTGTAATGGACCAGTGCAAAAGCCCAACTTTTTTATGGAACGAATATCAATTCTGGGTAAATTTCTGACAGTTTGTTCACCACTGAAAGTGAGTGGTATGGAGTATTCAGCACTAAAGCTTGTTTCACAAAGAAAAAGCCTACAACATGGTTGGCTGGAGTAGTGTCAGCAGAACATGTCACCCAGTGGGATTCAGATATAGGTATGTAAGATGATATAGCTGCATAAATGGCAGGTAAATCTTGATCTTCATGAGCAATGAACCATGTGGCTATTTTAATAGTTATAGGGGGCTCACCTTGATAGCTTTCATCTATATTGAACGTTAAGCATGAAATTAGCTGAGTTTTTTTCACACATACAGACACATATATGTATACATTGTAGGCCGCAGGGTTAGTAGTGGCTGTGCAGGGGTAGTTTTGTCCATTTGTTGTATTTTTTGTTTTTTTGTCTTAGCCTGTGGTCTGGTGACTCTGGTCGCCCTCCTTAAGTTGAGAGTAATTAGGTCAATTAGGCCTGGTGACATACTTATAATTTTTTGTGTTTATATATGAGATTTGTGAGGGGATTGGCTGCTCTGTTTTGGCCACCTCTCTCTTCTCCCTTCTATGCATCTCTTTTCTTCCATTGTTCCTTCCCTTCGATCCTCCTTTCTTCACATACATACATATATGAAAAATATAAACACATATCTATATATATTTTTATATATAAAGTGGTTATGGACCTTCACCTGTGCTAAATCTGCCGGCAGCGGACTGTAACAAAGCTGTCAGTTTCAGATCAGATGGCTGTTAAAATAGGGGAGAAAGGGATTGGTGCCCAAAGGAACTCTGCATAAGAACACTGGGCTCCTTCCTGTCCAGTTGCATCACCTCAGTTAAATGCTGCAGTAGTTTGGGATCATCCATTGTGCAACCTTCCAGCTCAGTGCAGTGGTGTAGCCCTGATCATCCCGGCTGGCTGAGCTGACCAATTTTTTCATTTTCTTTTCCAATACAATTATCCAATCCAAACTGACGGCTGCATTACGGTTTGCTGCCAGTAGATTTTGAACAGGCTGAGGAACAGTGTTAGGCAGTTGGCCGGAGAGCCATCCACTGCAGTTCAGTCACCCATGGGGCTCAAACTAGGTTTTGCTTCTCAAGGAAAACTCCCGCGTAAACTTCACCATGAGGCTGGACACAGATTTGTATGTAACAGAGAGTATTATGTTGGAAGATGCAGCATTAAAGTCCACTTGTAGTTTGCTAGTGTTATCCACTTATAGTGTGCCAGTGTTAAATTTTTTATGGAAGAAGATTCAAGGGTGCTGAATTTGCATGGTCAGCTTCCTCTTTTGGAGGCAGCAACAAGTGAAAATCAAGCTCTCAAATGGGGAGTGTTAGAAGCTGGGGTCTTGAAAGACAAAGAGAATGCATTTCTCATGGAATATCTGGGGTTCCTGCTTTCTTTGGTTTTCCCAACATCAGGTTGGAAATGAGATCATACAAATATTCAATCAGTGGCTTGAATAGTGTAGATCTAAAGCATTGGCAGGAGGAAGAAGTATGCTATCTATTTGTTTCCGCACAGCTACATACTACCTTTTGGTGCTTCAGGATTCCCAATCAGTGAAGAAGGATCTTCTATTAGAAGTTTTATTTTCTGGAAAAGAAGGTGAAGCAAAATGAACCGCATTCTTTTGGGATGGGAGAGAGGAATGAGGATTGGGATCAGTAAGCATTGACCAACTGTCTATGACAGGTTTGACAGCAAGAGGCATTGTGCTTTCAGATAGTTAAAAGTTGGCAGATGCAAACATGTGTTCATAACCTTTCTTTTTTCTTTTTTCTTTTTTCTTTTTTTGCTTGACAATATTGCCTGTAAGAAGGAACCTTTTGACTGCAGAATTGATGGCTATGTCAACTTCCTATTGAATGGGCAGCAGGAAAGGTTCTGCATTTGCTAGGATCCATGCATCGATGCATTAAGTTTACTTTTCAACGATGATTTGTCACCTATATGGAATCACCAACGCCCAAGGGAAGAAGATTTACCCCTGTAAAGGTCATACAGGAAAAGTAGGTTGATGGAATGTGCAGTTAGGTAGTTTACGGAGTCGGAAATTGAGAATTTTATGAAGCTGTCACACCTATGGACCAAATTTAGATTTGCTATCAAGATTTCAGACAAGAAGGTGGAAATGGGAGGGACAATCTTGCTATCCATCAGAAAGCATGTGATGTTGGGGTCTTTCCTTCATCAAATGTAGTATACCCAAGTATCATGCATGGTGTTAGCCAAATGTGCACAGGTAAAGATGGAAGAAGTTTGCTGGAACCGGATGATCAATGGTCGATAGACAGAGGAATTGCTGGGTTGCACACTTCTGAGCTATTGGGCTGGTGCGGAAGGAATTGCATGTTTTGGAGGATTTTCAAGTTCTTTGATATCTTCAGTTGGCTGTGTGGAGTCTTTTCTTTTCTTCCCCAATACTTGCAGCTTATGAGGACCATGGAACAACCTATTTCATGAAGAATACCAGAGTATGGGAAAGCCCTAAAATAGATAAATATCATCGATTTTTAGTGCATGTATCGTCTAGTCGTCTTGTTAGAACAGGCAATTGTGTGTATAGGAGATCCTATTCCTAGAGGTGTACTTATTTTTATTCAACCAAGTCTATTCCTCCACCTTCCAAAAAAATTCAGACACTAATCCACGTCTGTGTTGCCTTTTGTGCAACAGTCTCGCTTTCAGCAGAGGAAACCATTCCTTATGGACGAAGAATGTCCTTGTTTCGTGTAGCCTTCATGGGGCCATTAGTTAGGGAAGTTTCTTGCTTTATTCCATTGTTGTCTGTTGTTTTGTGAGGAATCTCTCATCCTTTTTTTTATTGTACTACCTCTGTTCACCTTGAATAAACCTTGAATAAAATTGGTAATATGATCCACATTTCTTTTGTAAAAAAAAATAGGAATGTCTTTGTATCTGATGTAACTTGTGTAGGCTATGTGATGCCTACTTAATTGACAAGCCAATAATGAAAATCTTCCATCATAGGAACCCCTCTTTCTTTGGGGACCTCTTGCATACAATCCACCACACCAAGCTGCCATATGGTATTACTGTGAAAAAGGGGTTTGGCAGTTTAATTTGACCTGGATTCCTTTGCTATATTATCATGCTAAATAGAACTTTGGAAAAGTAACTATCTGGGGAATCTTTGTCTAGATTAGTTTCAAATACTTAGTAGTTCCTAAGATACCTTAATCATACGGATCCATGCTCAGATTTGACATTTCCTTACCAGCTACCATACATGTCGGCATATTAATCATACAAAGGTCTCTGTATTGGAAGAATGCGTAATAATGCTGGAACTTTTTTCACCATCAAATTTCCCCTGGTCTGCTATGGTTTCTGTAAGCATTGGGAAGTTCTTTTATTCTGACATGTATTTATGATGCAGCGTAATTTTCTGTGAGGCTGTTGCAATATATGGTGTCATAGTGGCAATTATATTACAAACCAAGTTGGAGAGTGTCCCAGCATCTCAGGTCTATGCCCCCGAGTCTCTGAGAGCTGGATATGCAATCTTCTCTTCAGGGATCATCGTTGGTTTTGCAAACCTCCTCTGTGGGTATGCGACATCATCCTCTCTCTCTCTCTCTCTCTCTCTCTCGTATTGGACTGGTATTCTTTGCAAATCAGGCAATGTAAATTCATGGTTTATGGATGCTGACTGGGCAACCTGTGCTACAGAGTCTGCGTGGGGATAATTGGAAGCAGCTGTGCCTTGTCCGATGCTCAGAACTCATCTCTCTTTGTGAAGATATTGGTGATTGAGATTTTCGGTAGTGCTCTTGGGTTGTTTGGAGTTATCGTGGGTATAATCATGTCAGCTCAGGCAACCTGGCCAGCAAAATCAGCGTGAATGATTGTTTTACCTTTTGTGCACTACGTTACATGCCATTTTTTGAATCCGTGAAATGAAAATATAGGATCATCTCTGTTCCAAGGCAATGCTATGCTGGCTCATGGAAGAACTCATGTATGGGTAGGTAGATGCTATGAACAACTTGCAGAGGATCCTTATGTTTATCTCGTCTGTCTGAAGTTTCAATAACCTGTCTTCTTTCCCTCTTGTGCAAGGTTTTGTTCAATGCAGAGATTATGTTCGCTGTCTTTTGTAATGACACTTAATTGCCCTTCGTGATGTTCATACCTATGTGATATGATATGATGCAGAAGGATGGGTGGCTAATGGAATGTCAGAAAATATAGTGCGCCCAAATACTGATCTGTCTATACCCCTACTTGGATATAAACTCTTGTGGTTCCGTTTCTGGGTAAAGAACTTGCAATTTAGATTACTTTCTTTCGTTCGTTCGTTCATCGGTGGCCATCACAAAATTTCTATTAATGGCTCACGTATACAACCACATCCTGGGGAGATGTATCATGGGGGCTCCCATGGATTATTGTCCAACGTGAATATCGACACGGTCGTTGCAGACGCTGACCCCCAAATTGTGGCCATTGGTTCTATGATAGTTGGAAAGTATCTTATAATCAATACCCGAGAAACTAGTAGGATTATAAAGATACTGAAAGAATAGAAAGAGGGAAAAGGATGAAGAGGCTGAAATCACGGAGAAAGATCTTGGAATGAGCAAGTTTTCTTTCCAAGGATGTATAATGTTGCTAGAGATGTTGAAGTGATAGTCTGAGAGAACCAGAAGAGGGGAACTATAAGAAACTTTGGGTTGAAATAAATGAAGTTGATTAAGTGCATCTTACGCTGTTCACTTAAGTAGAAACATGTAGGGTTATGAACGAGAGTATTTATATATAATTTTAAATAAAGGGTACTAGGCTTTACATTTGATTTCTTTTCTCCCCTCTCCCTGCTCACTTGGTGGACAAATATTTCGTGCCTACTTCTATGTTGCCAGTTCATATCATAATCTCCCTATCCGTACACAATGTTTTCGTTTTTAAATTCTGCATAAATTTTCATCAGCTGGTATATCAACTTTGCGTAGAATTAAGTATTTTCCATGCTGAGTAGTAATCTTCTTCTCGGCGGCCTTTTGATGAAAATGAAGTATTTGCAATAGCTTGAGAACCAGCTGTTACAAGAGCTTTGGTAAATCTACCAACTCCTTGTTCATGTACAAGGATATCCGAACGGGACGAAATTGGTTTAGGGAATTGAGAGCAAAAAGAGAAACATGAACGGAACACATCTCAAGTAACAACGTGATGTTTGTTGTGGGACGATGTTCAGGGAAGCACTTCTACATCCTTAGAACTCGTTAAACGCTCCACTGAATCGTTCAGATCTGAATGAATGGGCTAAAGATGGACCAGTTCACACCCCTGAACCATTCACCTACATGAAATCACCGAAGAGGTTCAGACATCTGAAGCTTCGATGGGAAGCGCTGCCAAATGTGACACTTTCATTAATGTAATGCACGGCGACAGTAACCTCACTAATAGTGGTCCTACCATAGAGAAGGATTACATTATCAGAAACCCGCAAAATTGGCCGCATGCAATATGGTTTCGAACAAAGCCTGTCATTGCGACTCCCAACAGCAGTAAATTGGCGCTTAGTGACATAAAAACAACAGAACAAACAAGAAACTGTTTACTAGTATCCTCCAACCTTCATCATCTTCTTTGATTTCACCTGCAAGGACTCACATGGTTAAATCCTAGACTGCATTGGTCGGTTGCCCTTCTGACTCATAAGCTTTGAAATTGTGCTTTTAGGGCATCATTGGACCCTCTCAAGGTGACACAGTGCCCTTTCGCCTCTTATGTTTCGAATGTTTGGAGTATCCCGAGCTCTCGCACCCCATGGTATCCATCGAAGTGATGCTGCCACGGGATGCTCCATGCATTGCTTCTGGCACACCCTGCTTTGAGGATCCCCTGCTCTGATGTATATTCCACACCTTCCGTCCAGACACTGAGGCAGCAAGTTAAATTAGACGGGATGGACAGTGTAAATACCATAAAAATATCCAGGAAACCCAAACATCAAAGAATAGCAACAAAGTCTTAACATGGTTCATCTTCTGCTTAAAAACCTATGTATTATGATCTCCACATCAATGACCATTGATGTACATGGAATATCTTCCCATGAAATAACCTACACTGGATCCAAATTCAGCAAACCACTCGTATTTGCCACCAGTGGACATGGTCTTCTGCTAACAGTCAGAACGTCTGTATATTCTCTGTACGAGGCTGGCTGCTATGAAAGCCTGGAGGAATGCTCACTGCACACCCAGGTGCATTAGCACACCCGTGGTGTGCAATGTACTTATTTATGTTTTTTTTTAAATATGCGGACCTCAGGGTCCATCTGGGGTATGCATCTGTATAGGTCACATCATGATGTGGCAACCCAATTTTTTTTTTTTAAAAAGACTGAACATTCTTAATGAACCGGAAGTGGTTGACCCACTACTGCTCCTTGTTTTTTTTTTAATTTATTGAACTATCACTGTGATGGAACTTGTACGGATCCGTGCCTTGAATGGGGCCTGAGGTCCGCATATTTTTTAACAAATAAAAAAAATCACTGCACACCACAGGTGTGCAATACACCGCGTGTGCAGCAAGCATTACTCGAAAGATAAATAAGGTGAACATAAGAGCATGTGAGCTACCTCCTTCACATGATGATGCAGACTACTAAGACTCATTCTCATCATTCTCATTAAGATAAAGATTGTGACAAAAAGAATTACCCCCAGATCTCTGGCTGCTTAAACTGGAACGACTGCGTTTCGTACTTTCCAACTCCTCTGGTTCTGGATAGTGAACTAAGCAAACCCGACGAGATATCTTTCCAACTGGGTGGCATATTATACTAAAAGTTTAAGATCCACTTACAAGGAGAAAATTATCTATCAAAAATGAAGTATGAACATGAGTGATAGAAAACATAAAGAAAGAACCTTTCATCACTTTTGAAAATACTGTTAATAAAACAACAGGCCAAATCTCATGAAGCACAGAAAATCAACAAAATACTTTACAGATGGAAAAGTTTTACTAGCCAATGATGTAGATTTTTAGGAGAAACTGCAGGCAGCTAGTAAAGCACTGAAGATGTGGGGACAATAGAGAATAGCTGAATGAGATTCAACAGCAGATATCAATTAAGATAGGGATTTTTACATATATACCCTTGTAAAGTTCGGTTTTGTCAAATATACCCTTCATCGGAGCATATTATCATGAATATCCTCGAAATATGGGTAATGTCACAATTATGCCCTCGCCGTAACTCCCGTGTTTAACCCAAGTGTGAGTTAAAGAGTAAGATTTTTGTATATATGCCCCTGTAAAATTTGATTTTGTCAAATATACCCTAGATCTAACGACCGCAGATAGCATATTTCACGAAATATTCTCCTCCGTCGACGGCAGTAAACTAAAGGGGTATAACCACAACATTTCTGTCTAAATGAAGGATATTCAGGATAACATGCTCAGATGAGGGGTATATTTGACAAAACTGAACTTTATGAGGGTATATATATAAAAATCCCATTAAGATAATTGGCCTAAATCAAATTACTATCAGCTATCTCTACCCAAGTCATCAGCTCCCATCAAAGATTTGCTTGAGGACACAGTGAACTGAGGATCATTGTTGGCAGTTTCGGCCGAAACCGATACGTTTCGGCCGAAACGTATCGGTTTCGGCCGGTACCGATCCGAAATCGGACCAAAATACTGTAGCAAGTCCAAAACAATTAAAAAATATTATTTAAATAGTTTCGGACGAAACCATTAAGAATTTCGACCGAAACTGGTCAGTTTCGGCCGAAACTAGACAGGATTATTACTATTTTTAATTTTTTAACTGGTTTCATCCGGTTTCGGCCGAAACCGAAATCGAAACCGAAACCGGTACGTATCGGTTTCGGAACCGGCCGAAACCGGTACCGAAACCGATACTGCCTTCCTTGCTGAGGATACAATGTTTCATGCTAAGGTCATAACTATTTGGCTCCAGCCCTCAGTTGCGGTGGTTGATGATTTAATTTTGATAGCATGTCTTGCAAAGTTGGAATCATTTACCTGTGATCTGAGGATGTAAGTTAGTTAGGCCACCTCACAGCCAAAATATATCAGTTCAATGCAAATACATGTGAGCATAAAAGTATGTTTAGTTAGTTCTTGGTTAACTATGGCCATCTAACCTTTGGCCTTGATATACCAAATCATTCTAGTCTGAGTTGTTTATAGGGTGTTTGGGAGCACTTTTTTTAGAGAAGCTCTTTCTACTTAAAAAATAATGTTATGTTAATTTTTAACTTAACTTTTAAAATTGATAAAAATAAGAAACTATTTGTTTGGAAAAAATATCACAATTTTTAAAATTTATGCAGAGGTGTTTGGTAGACCCCCGCGCCATGTCCACGCCCGCACCATCCACTTCGACGAAAAGACACAGCAGCAGCCTGAGTCCATCCTTGTTGTCCTGCACTCCCATGGCTGCAAGCGATGTTGCCGCGGTGGCGGGCCAGGCGGCCGGCGGGATGCAGTGGGTCGGCCGGTGTGGAACGGACGGCCCCAGCAAAGCAGTGTCCGGGGGGGGGGGGGGTTCAGCTGCACTGTGCTGGCAGCAGGAGACAACGTGTCGGCCGCAGTTGGGTCATGGGATCGGGGGCGTTTGGCACTAATGCAGGGCGAGGGAGCCGGGTCGATTGGTGGGCTGGCTGGTACCCTGTTCGTGAGGGAAGTAAAAGGAGGAAGGAGAGGGGAAAGGCGGGAGGAGGAAGATGGGGACTTGGGAAGGGAAGATGGGGGTGGCCAGGGCGGCGGTTGTGCACAGGGAAGGACGGGAGAAGGGGTGGTTGGGTGCAGGGATGTCTTTCACATCCCTTCTCTGTGGAGGTGGTAGCAGTGAGCCTGGGTTGTCGCAGATGGTGATCTGAGAGTGGGAAGCAGTGGAGACGTGCGCGAGGTGGAGGACGCGAGAGTCGGAGTGTGGGTCGCGAGATCCTTCCTTCAAAAAAAAATGGTCAAGTCTTGTTTTTATTTTGAGGGAACTTTTCAAGGATGGGATCCCATCCTAAAACTTAGGGGAGAGCTTACCAAACGGGTCTAAGTGGGTTTCTTCTTCCTATTTTTTAGTTTGAGAGGAAAAAAGGGAAAAAAGAGCAACCAAAGACCCCATTAGAGTTCCCCCCCCCCCAAAAAAAAAAGGTAGATTGTGCTACCAGTTTTATTGATAAATAGAGGTAGTACAATCAGGAAGGGGGAGGAGAGGTTCCTCTACCCTTAAAGAGCCAGCAAAAGGAAACTCCATAGGAAAATTAAGACTTGCTACAAGTGCCTTCAGAATATGGCGACTCCAACTCCCTATGAAGACAATGGCTCTGGAGAAGATGTTCACATAAAACTTTGCTGTTCTAAAGATGTTGTCATTCCTCTCTTTCCAAATATACGGCTGGCGGAATGATGACGAAATTTTGTTTTGAATCCTAGTTACCTTCTTCCCAGCCGCTTGTTTGAAGAACTCCCACATTCCAGACACCGAAGTAAAGGAAGGAGGAAACCTACTACCTTTCCAATGGAATACCATACTTCAAAGCTTAGCAGGGATTCGACAAACAGGTGATCCACACTCTCATCAGCTAAACGCCTAAACCACAGAAAGAGCAGATGTATTCGGCATCATGTTGCCACTTCTTCCTGCATAAACGTATAGATTGGTGACAATATGATGCTGCAAAAGTAACAGCATGAACTCCCGGACTTCTGGTGGAGATTTGACTTTCCAGGCGTAAACAAGTTTTGTTACTTGTTTAGAGTTAAAGTACCTATATATGTATATTTTCTTCTATATCAAAATTAAACCAGCAAAACCCAAGACCAAACGACTGTTTTGTCAGCCTCAGTCTGAACTGGAACATGTAGACTGAGCTCAAACATCAAACATTTGGAATATAAAGAGAATAGTTAGAGTGCAATGGATAAATGTAAACATTCATTTTGGCACCAGTGATAGAAGGAATATTTAGCCAATTCTTGGACAAGGGTGGCTTGCTACCTTTGCCTAGAAAATGGCCTTAATCAACCAAATGATCCAGGCCTGAGTTGCTTCTTTGAAGTTGCAATACCTGCATATTTTCCTTTAAAATCAAAATTAAACCAGGGAAAGCCTAGACCAAACGACAGTTCTGAGTCACGATCTAGACTGAGCTGAAACATGACCAAGTACAAAGAGAATAATTACCCAAGTAGCACTGACACAATATGTTTTTGTAGTCGATGCGCGGAGTTGAGCCACTAAGTTTTAAAAAAGAAGCCTAAGAAAAACTTTTGCACAACAAGCTATTTCCCCCTCACCTGGATTTCATGTAGAAACCTGGGAAGGGGTTTGTTGGAATGGAGTTGTCCCTCGTTAAATATGGTTTGATTCTCACCAGCAAGGAGTTTTTCCCATTGAGTAGACTTCATAGAAAAAAAATGTAATAAAAAAAATGCAGTTTTGCTGTGCATCTGAGTTCTACCCAGGTATACTTAACAGGGTTGACCAATGTTCCTCATATTCAAGTTTGAATTAATAAAATAAGAGCTTCTCTCTTAATAGTCCATTAGTCCTATAGGCTCGTCAGTGGAGCTTGGAGGGAACAGAAATGTGCCACATCTGCTCCAAATCTAGACAAACTATCCAAAATCTATCCAACATATTATGGGCACCCTATCCAAGCCTGAAAATCCACCTTCAACTTCAAATTTTATGCAATTATATAAAATAGTAATTTCAGATAACAAAGATGAAATTATTGTCCGAAAACCAAGTGGGCACTTGAAATCAACAAGCTACATCCAATATGCTACATAGTATTCGATTAAAAACATGAACAATACTTGCAATATTAAATAAAATTCAATTGAATATTTTTCTGATTAGATATGTGCTTGTTTTTATCCTATCTCAAATATATTCGGATTTTGCATCAGTAAGTTTATGCAGGGCAAGTGTGCAGGACTAGGAGACTATCTGACTTAAGTTTACAATTGGGCATGATTAAACACATGGGTCTAACTCCATTCTGCCACAAAGAGATAGCAACCAGGAGTTTCAGTAGGCGGTGTGGCGATTTTTTAAAAAATATATATTGTCCTGTCGGTCTCCATCAGACCTCTGTACAGTCCGATGATTTATCAGATGGCTAAACAAAATAATAAAAAAAGATCATATGCACTTAACAGGCCAAAAGTGACAGGCCCATTATTTAAGGTGTACAATCTTCATTTTTTATTTTTTAGCCATCCGGTCAATGATCGGATTTTTCGGACACAGCTTGGATGGGACTTAATAAGACCTTTTTTGTTGAAAAAAATTAACCTGGTCTACTGTTCATGGCATAGTTCATGTTGAGTGGGACTATTTGGAGCAACTAACTGATCCAAATAATGAGAATGGGCTGGTGAACAGTTCAAACTCAGTTAATTTGGTTGAATAGTTCAGATCCTTTGGGTACAAGCATGAAGGAATGAGAGTGGTGGTTATCAGAAAATTGACACTTTCCTTCCTCTCATAGAATACTGGCCAGCTTAAAAGCTTCCTCTTCTCATGTATGTGCAGTGGTGGAAAAAAAAGTTTGATCACAGGTTGTTCAGACCCAATGGCTCAAGGAAAAACCTGAAAGAGGGAGAAAGAAAAAGACAGTAGCCGTGAATGTGGTGCCGTGCTTGGAGAACATGACAGCAGGTACGTGAAAGATGACTCGTATCCACCACCCTTTTTTTCCCTTTTCCCTTCTATGGGATCCTGGTGGCATAAGATCTGCAGAGAATCTGACCGATTTTGAAGAAGAGCCAGCAGAGTTTTTTGTTGGTAGTTGTGACACAGAAGCCTTCACTTCCCTCCAGCACCCCCCACCCCTCAAAAGAGCTGGGTGCAGAGAGAGGAAGGGCTGTTTTCAGGCGACACGGCATGGGGGTGCTACCATTTGGAATGACTTGGACGTGGAAGACAACAAACAATGTTAGATCCAAAACTCACAAGGACTCTGATAACAAGTGGCAATGTAAGGATCAGGGGCCAGAGGGAAATGGAGAACATGAGAGAAGATAACTATAACATCATCCACACTGCATGCAGTGTTGGTTAGCCTCACAAGGTGAACAGCATGCCAGATTCTTGTATTCACAATGAAATAAAAACAACATTTCTATACCTTAATTGACAAAATACAAAGAACACCCTACTCGAGTAACCAAATGACTAATATGTCCCTGAATGACCAAGAAGAC
Source organism: Amorphophallus konjac (assembly GCA_022559845.1). Lineage (NCBI taxonomy): Eukaryota > Viridiplantae > Streptophyta > Magnoliopsida > Alismatales > Araceae > Amorphophallus > Amorphophallus konjac. The sequence continues at coordinate 442,853,194 of CM040122.1, forward strand.
CATTTTAAAAAAATTATGTGAATAAAATGTCAAATAAGTCCCTAATATACTGGCTACCAAATAAATGACAAGGGACGGATCCTCAAATTCTGCAATCATGTAAAGTTAGCCTTGCTCACTCCCCACAGCCACCTGCATCAGAGCATCAACATATGATGCAACTGAAGCCTCATATTCTTGCAAGAGATGACAAGACACAAGAAATGGAATCATCTTGATCTCCTTATGACAACATGACATAAGAGTCCTATCACTGGAGTTGTTTTTGAGGAATCAAATCTCTCTTTCATCCTAGAGGACACAAGATCCAAAGTATCAGTTGTATATAGGCATGAAGGGAGACCTCTCATGCTCCGCATCCCCCCAAACATGAATAACCAGGAAAATAACTCACGTGTTCTTACATTTTATGGAAACAAGGAACCTTAGAAAATCAAACTCAAGTACTATGAGTTAACACAAGCCAGTAAATCATGGGGTTTGGCAAACCCCATACGGAGCAGTTTAAACGAAACCCACCATCATCATCATCATCATCATCATCATCAGAGCCTTATCCCAATTAATTGGGGTCGGCTACATGAATCATGTTCCGCCAAAGATTTCTATCAAGTGCAATATTCGTATTTAAACCCAAGAAACTAATGTCCTTCCTAATAACATCGCACCATCTCATTTTAGGCCTTCCCCGAGCTCTTTTACTAGCATCCACTAAGATTTGGTCACATCTTTTAACCGGCGCTGAGTTAGGGCGACGACACACATGTCCAAACCACCTGAGTCTATTTTCTCTCATTTTACTATCAATTGGAGCTATCCCTAAGTCCTTACGGATACGCTCATTCCTAATCTTGTCTTTCTTAGTCTTGCCACACATCCATCTCAACATCCTCATCTCTGTTACACACATTTTGTGGATGTGTTCCTTTCGTACTGCCCAACACTCGATACCATATAACAAAGCAGGTCTCACAGCCGTTCTATATAACCTCCCTTTGAGTTTCACAGACATACGACGATCACAAAGGACACCTGATGCACTTCTCCATCTTAACCAGCCTGCCTTAATCCTATGTGTAACGTCATCATAAATCTCCCCATTCTCTTGTATGATAGACCCTAAGTATCGAAAGCTACTACTCTTCGGAATGTTATGTCCATCAATTAGAACCATGTCTTCCTGAACCACTCTCCCATTACTAAAATTACAGTGCATAAACTCTGACTTACTCCTACTAATTTTAAAACCTTTAGACTCCAAGGCAAGTCTCCAACGCTCTAACTTAGCATTTAGAGCATCAATACTCTCATCAATTAAAACAATATCATCTGTAAAAAGCATACACCAAGGGATATCCTCATGCAATTGTTTAGTTACTTCATCCATAACTAAGGCAAAGAGATACGGACTTAGTGCAGAACCTTGATGCAAACCTATAGAAACGGGAAATTCACCAGTCTCCCCAGCAATAGTTCGAACACTAGTAATAGCGCTGTCGTACATATCCTTAATCAAATCAACATATCCTTGAGAGATTCCTTTCTTTCTTAATGTCCACCAAATCAATTCTCTCGGTACTCGATCGTACGCCTTCTCTAAATCAAGAAAAACTATATACAAATAGTTTCTCATCTCTCTATACTTCTCCATTAGCTGCCGTAGTAAGAAAATAGCTTCTGTAGTAGATCTGTTTGGCATAAAACCAAACTGATTTTCTGATACAGTAGTCATACATCGGAGGCGTTTTTCAATTACTCTTTCCCAAAGTTTCATAGTATGACTCATAAGCTTAATTCCACGATAATTGTTACAGCTTTGAATATCTCCTTTGTTTTTATAGAAAGGAACTACAACACTTTTTCTCCAAACTTCTGGCATTCTCCGTTCCTTTAAAATTCTATTAAAAAATTTAGTTAGCCACTGAATGCCAATATCTCTTAGGCCTCTCCATACTTCAATAGGTAAGCCATCTAGTCCTAAGGCCTTACCCACTTTCATTTTTCTTAAAGCATCCTCCACTTCTGACATCTTAATACGCCTGAAATATTGATATTTATCAAATATTGTAGACTCTTGGGTACCTTCTAAAGATAAATCATTGACGAAATCTCCATTAAGTAACTTTTGAAAATAGCTATGCCACCTCCCTTTAATCTCAAGATCCTTAGTTAAAACCCTTTTAAACGAAACCCACCTTAACAATAATTTTCTATTGTCTATGGTTACTCAAGTTAACTATTTAATAAATGTTAACAAATTATTAGTTCTACAATCAATTCCACCAAATGAAGATGATAAATGTATTGGTGTTTGCAACTCTCTGTGTTTCTGTGTGTGTGTGTGTCTCCCTCTCTATCATCTATCTCATGCTACCTCAGCTGATCAATCAAAGATCAGATGGCCAGCTTCGAGAAAAAGAAAAACTAAAAAAAATCAAAATCAGATGACTGATCTCCCCACCAGTTCGATTATAAGATCAGATGGCCCATGCTAGCTTGAAACATGGCAGCCCTTGGTCACACTGTACCACTTGCTTAGTTGCTATGTCATTCTATTGTGAATTAATATTCTTTACATTGTAGCATGTTACAAGATGTAAAGAGGCTGAAACTTACTAGTATATCACACTGACTGAGATAGATAGTACACATAATGAACAGTTCGTGCATGTGATTGAAAGTGCCAAGCATAGTACCATTCTTGCAATGTATCAGCAAACATGAACTTCTGGTCAGTTCTTAGCTGAACTGATAGTGTGCACTAAACCCACTCAACTATATAACAAAACAATATTACATAAGGAAATCTGTTTTCAATTCAATTCCAAACAAAGGAAATTGGAAGTTTAGATAAATCGCTTTGTAGAGTGGAGGGAAAACAAAAAGTAAAAGTAAAAGTGAATCACAGAAAATGTTAACCAGCACCAACCAACTTTTGACTTTGAACCAGCACTCAGGAAGACAGTTGCATCTGGCTCTTGAGCAGCAAAGCTGACCAGCTCATAAGACTTCCCTGTCATATAAATAGGAGGATTAACAAGATAGCAAAATGAATGGGTGATGCCTTATGGCCTTTCTAGGAATCAATTTAATAAAGAAACCTCAAGTGGACATATGGATTTTATCGACAGGAAAGGGTATGAAAATCAGTATACACAAACACAGGTAACCATGGATTCCTTCTCTTCTTTCTTTTTATTGTTCAAAGTAGATCTGGGACTGATACTTGGGGGTTTTGCTCATCTCAAAACCGTGATCACAAGAAGTTCTGTGCATTATGGAGAATGATACATCCAATCAACCCATGATGGCAATAAATGCAAAAGGATTTCCATTTTAAATTGACAAGTGATTATATAGGTTTCCATTTCACAAAAGTGAAGGCCCTCTTACCTGCATACAATGACCCGGTTGGCCGCAATGCTCAATACATGAAGCAGATGTTGTGTTCAAACAAGTCTGAAACTAAAATGGTGGGGGTCTGTGTACCGGGATCTTCACCCTCTTCTTGAATAACTCCATGTAAGCCAAGGCTATCCTTGATATTCAAATATGGAGGTTTTTCATGTGATGGTGAGAATTCTATTCATCTTGGTGAATTTCAGTGGCAAGTGAACTGACAGTAAAATTAATCTTCCATCTTGGATCTATAACCCCTTGTTACATGTTGAACTGCAAGGAAGAAGGTCATTTCTACCTGCTATTTGGTCATATAAGACTTTTGATGGCCCCTTGTACAGGTGTGAGTCAACGATGGGGAACAGAAAACTTCACCAAGTCTGTGGATCCTTCATTGGATCTAATAAGTAGTAGTTTGATGCGAGAAATGTTGTGATGCTGACACTAATGAATAAAGAGAGTAACCTACAGTAGTTAAGAAATAATGAGGACTCAATAATGTTGTGTTCTCTTGGTCTTAGATTACAACCTGTGTCCACCTTAACATTCTAGATATTTTCTTGTATTGAATCCAACACTTTGCCCGCATGACAATTGCTAATACAAATAATGCACAAATAGACTATCGTAAAAATTTTATCAACACAGAATGGGACATGACACTGGCTACTCAACATAATATCTTGCCTGTTTGGAAAGGAATCATTCAATGCAGGGACTTCGTCAACTCAGGCTTGCGGGTCAGGCTAGGGAATAGTCAGAGATGCCTATTCTGAAAAGATAGATGGTGTGGAGACTTCACCCTGGAGGCAAGATTCCCGGAGCTATATGCGGTCTTTGGCCCACCCATGGCATCTATGGCACACTACTTTGACACAGCTTTCAAGGGGAACATGGACACCAATTTTAGGAGAAACCTTAGGTCCGATGAGATGGACCAGCTGGAGAAGCTCCTCCTATTCCTCCGACATTATGCCCCAGGCCCTAGTAAAGCTGATAGGTGGTGGGGGATATGGGACAAGGAGGGCCACTTCTGAGTCAGTTCAACCTACTCAGACATCTCAGATGGAGGACTATGTCACCACTTCACCCCGCAGATTTGGACCCCTAAGAGCCCTCTCAGAGTGAACCTGCTGATCTGGAGGATATAACATGGCTGGTTGCCCACTGCCCACATGTGACAGGATTACCCCATCCCTACAGGGCATTCCCACTACATCCTGCCTATCAGGACCGTCTCTTCACAGGATGTTCTTTTGCTAAGGAGGTATGGTCCATGATTGGCAGGAGGATCCAATATACACTTGGCCCTTATGAGAGCGTAAATGGCTTGCTTGGAAGATGACATAGGAAATGGAATAGGAAAGAAGATAGACTGACCTGGTGGCTCATCCTCCATGCCACATTATGGGCCCTGTGGGAAGAAAGGAACAATAGAATTTTTAGGAATGGAACAAGAATTGAGAAGAGGGTTGCCTCTTTTGCTTGTGAGAGAGTGAGGGAATGGGCTGAGTACTTGTGTAAGGTGGAGTCCCACAGTTCCCCTCTTTTACTTTTAGTGGGTGGCTAGGCTGGTACGCACCATCTCGGTGTGATGTTTTTGTATAGGGGTCTTTTGAGAGCATATTGATTATACTTGTACATCCCCACTCTTTTTTTACACTTAATACAATTGTGGTATTACCAACTTTAAAAAAAAAATCTTATCAACAAGATAAGCAACTTAAGCAACCCATCATTTCCTCAAAGTTAAACTAGTCCATCAGGTTAAAAAAAACAAAGAGAAGGAGATCCCTCCGAGTTTAAAATGTTAAAATTTCTTCATCAAGCACAAATTACTGGCAGCATTCCTCACTCGATTAAGTTTAATGAACTGACTTTGGGGATATAATACTATTATGATCTTTCAAAATATGTCAGTAGGTTTTCTTTGTTTCTCACCAGAAGAACTTTCAAGACTAGCCAACTGCCCATCTTGATGCAGCTTCAGTGATAACTCTTTCCCATCAAAATCATCGGGCTGTAGCTGCAGAATCACAAGAGCAACTGCAGCTGTAAGAACTAAAATCAAAGAAACCAAATCCCTAATGTGGAAGCACCACCAATAGAATGAAACAATACAAGAGGGCAAACTAATCCAGAACTCAGAATGAGCTGTGGTGAAAGAATTACCTGACTTATGGGCCATTGAATTAGCCAAAGTTCTGTCGAGTCCGTCAAGGAGATATCAACAAGTGAGTTCTTAGAGTCCTCTTCAAAATCAGGTCCAGGATTATAGCTAAATAAATAACAAAGTACAAAGAGAAAATAAACAACTAAACATCAGGAAAGACTCTTATTTTTTCTAACTTTTTTTATTGGTGAAAGATCCTAACACTATTACCTAGTCATAATTCTCGTCCCTACACTTCTCTCTTTTTCTGACTTTAAACAGTATACATAACTACGCCAAAAAATGAGACATTTATAGCCCCTTTAATCACTCGAGTACTAGATCTCAATTTACACGTATAGAACAATTCTTACCCTTCATCAGTAGAATCCATCCTTCAACAAACTTGAGGAAATAAAGACTCTGCACGAAATTAAACTGAATCCTGTTAATCTTGTTAAAAACACTAGGAAAATAGGATCTGGGCTTCACAACAAAGAGTTGTGAAAGAGTAAGAATCAATTTAAGCGCATATGCATGGGTGGTACATAATTAAACACCATGGGGTTGTTTGAGTGCAAGTCCAAGAACATTGGTAGGAAACAATTACAATCAAAGGCGAGTATGTATGTTCACATGAGCGTAAAATCATCCTGTACCATATGAGCTTCACCTGAGAGATCAAGATAACAAAAGAAGAACGGGAAGGGGAGGCAGGCAATCAGCAACACCCAAGCAGTGCTGTTGCTGCGTGGCACCGAGTGGGGGGAGGAGGAAGCCTGTTGTGGGGTGAGGCGGGGTGTGGGGGAAGGCCACGCGGCAATGCGTGGGAGAAAAGAAGAAGGAGGGGTTTCCCCCTCCGGCGCGCACCCCACCCCGAGGGTGTGATGCGCGAAGAGAGAGAGAGAGAGAGAGAGAGCGCATACCGGTGATGGTGAGGTCCCGTCTCTGCCGAGGAGGATCGCCGTCGCAGAGATCGCCGGGAGACACCCGAGAGAGAGAGGAAAAGCGTGTGGGGGCAGTTGGGACTCGGGAGAAGCCCTGGGGAGGCGAGGTCGCTCCGAAATGGCCCCGAAAACTCGACCGAAATTAATAAGGCTTTCGTTTGGCGCCCCGAAAACCCGATCGAAATCTCTCGCCCGGATCCGCTGGTTAAAAGTACGATCCGAATCGGAATAAATTTGGATCCGAGTTAGGTTTCGAATGTCTTTGATCCATTGACACTCGTACAAATTTTTTTTTGGGTGACGTTGAACCTGATAAATCAGAAAATCGAGTCACGCACCCCCCAAGTGAATTGAATCTGAGACCTCTTGCTTCTTTGGCAGGAGTCATCTATCACTGGCATTCTCATACAAGACACACAGATTGGACAACTTAACAAATTTTAAAAAATTAATCATTTCTTAAAAAGGAGTTTTGTATCTAAACTATCCGTCAAAGTGACATTACAAAACTTTTATGTTTGGATTGATATTAATTAGGATATAATTATTTTAATCAAAATATTATAAAAATATCAACGTGATTAACTTACGTCGACGATGAGATGAATATTTTACAAAGATTCTATTAGTCTCGTTAGTCTGTAATCTTATTACGAATATACTCTTTCAATAAAGTCTTTCAAAGAGAAAAATAGTTAAAATTTTATAAATAAATTATTATTATTATAAGTAAATTTGTAAAAAAATTTATTCTTAAAAGTATATTAGAGATATATAATTGTATAAAAGTAAATAGTACATAGATACCATACAAAATCATCTAAGCGTGATTTCTTTTGTAATTTTTTTGACAAAAAACGTGATATGTCTGTAAATAAAAATAACATATTTACATAATATAATTTTATGTAGTGATATGTTTATTAATATATTTTTAATATTATTTTTTATAAATTTATATTTAATAATAATTTATTCATAAAAAATCTCAAATTAATTTCATCCTCTCTCCACGATGCAGAGAAAGAGAGAACCCGCCCATGATGGGTTGAAGAGAGAGAGAGAGAGAGACTCGCCATGGACAACCCACACAATAGTGAGAGTGAGAGACATAGAGAGGGGGAGAGAGAGAGAGTAGGGAGAGAGGAGAGAGACATGACCTTATACTCAAGTTTATTAGACTTTCATGAGAATCAGAGTTGGGGATGAGAAATAGATGGGATGTGAATGGGATAATTCCTTAGAGTGCCTCATTGTTTTGACTATGAGCATTATCATCTGTTCATAAATATAATTAAAAATAATCATGATTGAATTCACGAATAATAATGGGAGTTTACCGTGATAATATTTTTGTAATATTTTTTTAAAATTAATTATATCTCTACTAATGTGAATCTAAATATGATATTTTTGCAATTCCGTTTTTAAAGATGATTTTGATATAAAAATCTCAAAAAAAAAATTGTAAGTTAGGTGGGACTGGGGGTCGAAATAAATTTTCAAAAAAAGATTCACCGCACATCTTGGTAATTGCCTTGAACATGCAACAAATATATATTTAAAATTTTCACACATTGTAAATTCATTGGACATGCAACGAGTATTTTTTTTTTGTTCTGACCTTTTCGATCATGTTACGAATCCGAGAGTCACACACACAGCAAGATTGTCTCCTTCTAAATTCAGAACTGAGAGGAGGCACGATGGGCTTCCGTGGAGGACGACTTCACCGTGTGTGTTCATCAACCCCGAGGGGTCAGTCAAGGGTCCCATCTAGAGCCCACCCCACGAAGTGGCAGTGCTCAAACTAGTGTTTGGATCTGATGCTCGGGTGCGGCGTATCCTACCAGCATCATAGGATGACAGAAAGGGTAGTTCCCCGGTGAGATTTGGGAGGTAAACTTTTTCAACGGTCAAAACGGTTGTAATCAATATTTTAAAACTCGATTTAGATTTTGACCCGGTTAGATTAACGAGTTACAGGTCTATGATTTAATCGTTCGGATTAACCCATGACCCGTAATATTAGGACAATAATATATTAATATTACTTATCGTCGTAGAATTTTAATATACCATAAGTTAAAAATATAAAAGATACACTTTAACATATATTGTAAAAATAAAAATAAATCCATTAAACAACCACTGAGATAGTCTAAAAAGGGAATAAAAATATATTAAATAAATATTACATATGACAATTTATCGACTATAATTAGTATCTCATAAAATAAAAGTTTCATAGTGTGTGAAGTCAAATTTCTTCCTCGTCTAAATTTTCATATGTCAATAGATCTTCATCTTATTCTTTGTCTGCATCTCCTTCTATGAATATTCTCGGGTCTTCATCTTCTTCATTCTGTTATGCGAATCACACGTACTCACGTAAGAAATATAATAAGGTAGAATTAGAAAGATTAGAAGTTGGAAGTTTAGAACTCAAGTATTTTTAACTTCCAAAAGTTATGTTAATTCATCATTAATACCATTAAATGATAAGGTCAAAAGATTAAATTAAAATTAAAATTTAAATTAATGATAAGAAATTAAAAATAGAAACTATGTCTCTGACCTGTCTGGATCACACTGGTTTTATCGAGTTAGATCAGGTTAGTCGGATTGACCCGAGTTAATTGGGTTTGAACGAGTTTTAGATTTTAAGCTGTCTAAATATTACTTGAACTTGATTTTGAGATCGGGTGATAGATTGATCGGTCGAACCGATCGGATCAGACCAGGTTTTAAAACACTGATTTTGCAAGTGAAACTAGGGTTAAAATAAGAAATATGCATATTTAACTAAAGCTAGTAAAATGTGTGAGTGTGCGTATTCCATTTTTACGTTCACAAGGCAGAGGGAGGAGGGCAGAAACCCAACGTGAGTCTCCAACTTTTGATGTAAATAATAAAACTGTACTACACGCCTCGTCGCCTCATTCTTCAACCGGAACGTCCTCCGTCGGGTTAAATAAATCAATCCCACGCTAACAAACGGAACCCTCGGTGAGCCGAGTTGGGCCTGTCCACTTGGCACGAAGCAGGCTAGGCCTTGTCAACATTTGTTCTTCCCCAATTATCTTATCAACGTGTTCCATCAAAACTAACAGTTGCAAGCCTTTAAATTAAATGTATAAATCAAGGTTCGCTGACTCGATGATCCGTATCGGATCATATCTTTTCTGATCCGATACGATACTCTCGAGTCACAATTAATTTGACTTGACTCGACGTACATTATCTCCTCTCTCTCTCTCTCTCTCTCTCTCACTGTTATTCGGCTCGACTCGATCGATCCTAAGGTGATCCGTAACATATCAATTTTTTTCAGATACAGTATGACACGCCCGAGTCGACAAACCATAGTATAAACAAGATCATAAATACGAGAAAAAACAACGATAACGTTGCATCCTTTCTTACAGGGACATATCCATCGTGGAGTAGAACGTAGATCATGCAGGACGGCTGTCGGACTGAGCTCCATCCAATATTTTGGCATTACCTGAGCCCCACACATATCTATCCCCCATTTCATGTTAGGATCCGAGACTTTTGACCCATGTAAGATTATGGGAGATTTGCGTTAAAACCCCTAGATTTTTGCAGTTGGGTAGGTACCCCGGCAGCACTATTTAAGGGACTTGCGTCCTCATCGTCAAGGTAGGTATTAGGGCACAAGGTGAACAAGTTATGTTCCGCGTTCGTTGGTCATCGTCGTCTCATTTTTTTTGAGAGGTCACGAGTTCGATCCCGCGCTCTTCTTCCAAAGGGGGACTCCAAATGGGAATGGCCACGCACGCCCACTTAAGGGCGCAGCCCCCCCCACCCATCGTGGGTTTTGAACCATCGCACTCGCAGTCCCCTCTCCCCATATCTCCCCGGGCTCCTACCCACTAGACCATGTTCAAAAGAAGTGCATGGCAACATGGGCCTGGCCCCTGGGCCATTCAGGTGGTTGAACGATTACGAAGGGTGTTAAGGTTTGTGCACGTGTGGATATTTGTCAAATGTTGCAGAACATGTTTGGAATGAGTTCCCCGTAGCTGAAATGTTCCCCATTTTGAAGGAGCGGTAATCACGTATAAATTCTTTGGATTTGTCTTATCCAGTATTCTTATATTTATCGTATTATCACTTAATCATTCGATGTAACAAGTCATACTTTACGTTCACATCCTTATCATCCTCTGTTGTTTGTTTAGTTTGACCCCGCATGGCCTAAAAGATAAAAAAAGACTAATTTACTCTCATTTAAAATTTAAATTATTAACTAACAATTACATATACATTTTTAACATCTCGTGTATTCTAATATTTACTCTCTAGAAATGGAGCATTTGTCCAATTCTCACAATAGTAGAATCGGAAGAGTTTAACAAGATTAATATTGTTAATTACGAACAAATATGATCGATATAACCTGTTTACAACAGAATATTATATATCTTGGGGTGCATATAATTATTCCTGTCAAGGTCACATCCCAAAAGCCTAACTTTGGTAGTGAGTTAGCCCACTTTCAACCTTGGGTTACCTGTTACATGATTTGGTAGACCGAGTTTGTTCTCTCTCTCATTTTTACTATTCATCATTGTAGTCGTGATTCTCAGTTATTGTTCGGTGCGATAAGTTACAGTTTATTCTTATTTTCACTATGCATTGAACAGTAATAATGGGTATTTTTGATAATTTTACATCAAAATAATTAGGTTAACCTAAATTTTTATCAAATCACAATCATTAGTCACCTAGTTAACCCGGAGAGTTAACCCCTTATTGTCAAAATAAAAAAGAAATTTATTTATATACTTATAAAATCTTCACAAATTATCCCTGTATCCCCTACTTTTATGGTATTTACCTATAAACCCCCAAAAACTCAAACAATGCTTTATTGTGTCCCTATCATCAACTACTGCTTAGGGTGGTTAATCTCAAACAAGTTAAGAGGGGTCAAATGACTACTAACCTACCCTTAGTTAACTTTCACCTCGTATCTCTCACTGCTCATCTCTCTCCCTCTTTACTCTTTCTCTCTAGCTCATTGCCTTGAGAGCGGCCAAGGTGGAAGCCGACGCTTTCATCTCCGACGAGAGGGGGATTGCAAGGTGGCGACGCCCTTCGAGGGGGGCACTTTTGTAGTCTCGATTTCCATCTGGCATGTACTTCCGTGGCCTCCTCTTCTTCTTGAACACCGACATGGCAACAACAACCCATGAGCTCATACACTCCCCCCCTTCCATACACATAGGGAAATGGAAGTAAGAAAGAAACACAAAATTGCCATCTTGCAGATCTCAGAAGCTTCCCACCCACTTAGAGGGCCACGGATCGACGTCCTTCAATGGTTGAAACATCGGAGTGCCATTGAAGAGCAACAAGTAGAGAGCTTGCACTCTGGCAACAACCCCCACCATGTACAAAGCTTCCTCCTCCTCCCTCTTCACTAAATCACACTTCATTCCTCTCTTCTTCACCCACACCAACACTCACACCCGCACACACTCTCTATAATGCTGTAGGAAAATCGCTTCCCCTCTTCTGAGTAGTGCCCGAAAATCACTACCGAGTCTGACATAGTAGTGCGGCCACCGACGGTGGTGCTTGAGATGGAGGAGGAAGAAGAAAGAAATAGAGAGAGAGGGATGAAGATGGAAAGGGCGAGGCCACCATGAGAGTGAGAGGGAGCTAGTGGTGGAGAGGGAGGGGAGAGTTAGAGGGGGTGGCAGGGGTGTTGCGGCTGGCGGTGGTAGCGAGGGTGGAGAGAGAGAGAGGGGGTTGCGAGGATCCTCCTATCTCACCATGGAGCACGAGCAGAAGGAGGTTGGGTGGCTGGTGGTGCTCTTCATGTGGCCAATGTCGGTGACCGTGGAGCTCGTCGACACCATCGACGATGTCGTCTCCTTCAAACTCATCGATTTTGACAAGTTTCGAGAGGAGGGTCACAGTGCATCGACGAGGCACTGGAAAGGGTGGTGGGCGGGGTCTGATTCATGGGAGGGGCATGGGGGGTTCCGGTGGCCTTCTACACCTACCATGGTATCGGTGCCGAAGGGGAAGACCCCTTCCAACGCCCTTCCCTCTCTTCTACTCTCTCTCTCTTCCGGTCCCACACCATTCTCTCTCTCTCTCTCCCTCCCTCTCTTTGCATTTGGTCGCCGTTGTCCATGCCAGAGGGGGAGACCCCCTCCTTGTCCTCCCCCCTCTCGTGCCTTCTTTCTCTCTCTCTCGTTGACCGGGGCAAAACGGTCTCTTTATATGCTTCGTTACCTCTTTCTACTCCCAATTAATGTAACCCCCGGGCACCATGGCTTGGGTTAAGATAATTGGGGGTTCAAGGATAAATACCACAAAGATAGAGATATAGAGATAATTCACGAAGATTTGAGAAATATATAAGTAATTTCCCCATTAAATTATGCAATCACAAAATCTTTTGCATTATATTAGTCAAATAGATATGAGTTTATTTTTCATAGGTAACCAATAAATCTTAGAGGACCGAGGTTGGGTCTGAGAATAACAGAACGAAAGTCAACTCCACTCCCATTCACCTATAAAAAGCCAACTCCACAAGGTCGCTACCGCCGTCCAGCACCACCTCCTTGCCTAGAACTCCTCTCTCTCTCTCTCTCTCTCTCTCTCTCTCTTATGTATATGTTACTATTTATTAAGTCTTTCTTTGATGGGAAGAGTTTCATTTCCAGTATTTTAAATATTTTTTTATCATTAAGAAGGAAGTATATATTGAGATAGAGGATTTGACAAATTTATAAATTATATTATTTATCTCATAAATTATGAAAAATAAAATTTGAAGTTTTGACCTTCTTCCAAGAAGATTTACATCATTGAAATGTGGGCTCATTGGTGTCGTTGGATCTCGCCTCTTAATGTGGGCCAGTATGTAGTGACGTGTTGACACCGTCGACGACATCGTATCCTTCAAGTTCATCGATTTCGACAAACTTCGGGAAAAGGGCCATAGTGAGGGCTGTCAATGGGCCGGGCCCTGGCCAGCTTAGGTCTGCCCGGCTCGGGCCCGACTTATCAATATTAAGGTCCGAGCCCGGCCCGGGCCCGAGCTATGTCGGGCCGGGCCGGGCTGGGCCCGATATTATTAAAAAATTCTAAAGCCCGACTAAGGCCCGGCCCGACAACTTTAATAAAAAATAAAAATTAAAGAAACCTAATACATTTAATAATATAAAACTTATAATCTCACTAAATTAACTAAAGTTTTGATATTAATTACATAATTTGTATGAAAATAGAGTTTTAAAATTTTTTAATTATGTAAAATAATATAATTTTAACTAAGTAGTTTTTAAAATTTGAAAGAAGAAAAAAAGAGAGAACGGGTCGGGCCGGCCCGCGGGCCGAACTTAAAGCCCGAGCCCGGCTCGTGGACCTAGCCGGGTCGGGTTTTTAGGCCCGGCTAAGAGTCCACGGGTCAAAAAAGGCCTTGCGGTCCGGCCCAAAATCGGACAAGGCCTGCGGGCCTGTCGGGCCGGCCCGACCCATTGACAACCCTAGCCACAGTGTGTCGACGAGACACTGGAAAGGCTGGTGGGCAGGGTTTGATTCGGGAGAGGGGCGGGGGAGGGGGGGATTCTGGTGGCCTTCTGCACCTACCGAGGTACCGGCGTCGGAGGGGAAGGCTCCCCTCCGGCGCCCTTCCCTCTCTTATGCCCTCTCTCTCTCCCCACACCATTCTCTCTCTCTCTCTCTACCTACATCTGGTCGACACTGTCGGTGCTAGAGGGGGAAACCCCTCCTTGCCCTCCCCCCTCTCATGCCTTCTTTCTCTCTCTCTCTGAATGAGGCAAAATGATCCTTTCATATGCTCTGTTATCTCTTTCTCCTCCTAATGTAACCTCAGTATGTCATGACTTGGGTTAAAGAGAATTTGGAGTTTAAAGATAAATATCATAAAGTTAGAGATACAGAAATAATTCATGAAAATTTGAGAGATATACATGTATTTTTTCCATTAAATTAGGCAACCATTAAATCTTTTGAATTATATTAATCACGTAGATATGACTTGTCTTTTTCATAGGTACAATCAACATTAGAGGACCGAGGTTGGGTGTGAGGACAACAGAATGAAAGCCAACTCCACTCCCATCCACCCGCAGAAGGCCAACTCCACACGGTCGCTACCGACGTGCAGCACCACCGCCACGCCCTGGACTCCCCTTCTCTCTCTCCCTCTATTATGTTTATGTTACTATCGATTAAGTCTTTCTTTTATGGGAAGAGTTTTATTTTCAGTATTTTAAACATTTTTTTATCATTAAGAAGGAAGTATTGAGATAGAGAACCTGGCATATTTATAAATTATATTATTTATCTCATAAATTATGGAAAATAAAATTTGAAGTTGACCTTCTTCTGCAAAAGAAGATTCAGATCATTGAACTGTCGGCTCATTGATGTCGCTGGATTTCGCCCCTTAATGTGAGTCAGTATGTAGTGACGTGTCCTGGCCCTTCACACGCGCGGCACGGGAACGTTGGCGCATTCGTGAGACTACATTTTCGATGGTCCATGGATGTCCACGTTAGGACCTGACAAGTACTTGTCACGTCCCATTAGATCTCCCATTATCTATCCGTCGAACCATGTCTGATGTCTCTATAGTTATTGTTCGTCTGAAAATATTTTCATAATTAATTACATTTTTATCTTTAAAAATATTTTTAACTTTTTAATTTTCGGTAACTTTTTCTAGTACCAATTTTTTGTGTGTGTGTTTTCGTTCTCCTTTTTAAATCTATCTATAGATTCTATTATATGTGATTTTATTTTCAAAAAAGGAAAACTCTACTCTACGTGTTTCTCTCTCTCTCTCTCTATATGTATATCTATCTATCTATAAGACGTACGCACGAAACAAATGTTGCGTAATATCAAGAGCACCGCACTTTACACTTGACCGAATGGGATTTTGTCTCATCAAATACCTACATGTTCACAATTTTTCTAGACACGAAAACTAACAGTCATCAAAATCGTTGCATCTCTGACGTTGGGGTTGTGCAAGAATACTGTAATCAAACTCGGGCGATGGCGCAGGTGAGGATGCCGAGCGCCGCCGACGCGCTGCTGACGCCTCATATATGGGGCGCAGCTGACGAACCTGTTCTTCATGGACCGCAACAGCAGCATCATGGAGTTCTTCCCCAATGGGTGGCTGCAGTTGGCCGGCGAGGGGCAGTACGTCTTCCGGTGGGTGGCGCGGGACGCCGGGATGCGCCACCTGGGGGCGTGGAGGGACCCCGACGGCGCCCACTGCCCCTTCCCGGCGGAGAAGATACTCCCGGTGCTTCCACCCCTACTTCAGGGACCGGCAGCTCGGCCACGACGAGGCCCACTTCGCCAACTGGACGTCCGTCGCGCTCAGCCAGGTGAAGGAGTCCAAGCTCCGGGAGGCCTCCGCGGGCGCCGGCCGTGGGCAGCGGCCCTTGCGCTTGGCAAGCCTGGCTTTTACTCTTATCACCACCTCTATTCTTCGTAATCTTCACTACCCATCACGTCCTCAACTTTTCGAAAAGTAAAATTTTCTTAATTTGAATCTATATATTATGACTTTTGCATTCTTCCACAGAAACTATGTGAAGCATGATATTACTTGCCATCGGGTCTCCAAATTGATCTAATATATATAGTCCCCCAGCCCGTATGGGAAATCAATACAATAGTAAAAAAAAAATCGTAATATAAATAAATATATTTTTTGAACTAAATATAAATAAAATATTGAAAATAAAAATATTGTACATTTAACTAGTATGTTTCATTAGGGCATCTCTCCCTTGTACGCAATTGTGTGGATAAGTCAATTTTATGTTTTGATCTTAACCGGTAACAATCATGCTACTTTTTACTTCATTGCATATGTATATGGCACAATTTCATATAACACCCTCCTCCTTACATGAAAAATATCAAAATTATCATATTTAATTGTCAAATATCATATAGACTGTTGTTATTAAACAAAAATTTTAAAAATGTCATTAAATGATGAAATGCTCCAAGGTTCTATATACGTGGAGAGATTTGGGATTGATATGACCGTTGGGGGCATTCAATCATTTAGTGGCTTTTTTGAAATTCTCGTTAATAACGATGATATATATGATACTATGGATGATAGTTTTGTTATTTTTAATTTAAGGTGGGTATGCATGAAATCAACCTATTTACAATATCCATATTACATATATTATATTAGAAAATTTATTTATAAAATAAATGAGGATATTTTTTGATACTATATTAGAAAAATATTACTTTTCGTCTTTACATGTACAAACTCTAGGAAGAATGTCCTCTTTAGATATATTAAATTTAGAGTGTCCATATCAGATATATTGAAATTTTTATTACTCGTATCATTTGGATGTAATCAAATCACAAGCTAGTTGTTTTCACTATTTTTATATGAAAAAAGAGCACTTGAACATGATCTTTTTGTACACTATCTACATTTTTAATGTTACAGGTATATATATACAAATATAAATATAAAAGTGAGAAATCTGCTAAAAATAATTTATATATAGCAATTCCCAATTAAAATTTTATTTGGATGTAATCGAAGTTTTAAGTATTTATATATAAATATAGAAGTGAGAAATCTGCTAAAAATAATTTGTATACAACAATTCCTAGCTAAAATTTTATTTGGATGTAATCGAAGTTTCAAGTGTTTATATACATGTCATCGTGGAATTGTTTCATAGTTGTTTTAAATGTGTATTCCTCGTACAATCTCAATCTCATGGTTCTCATGAGATGGGATCTCGGGACTCTCGATACTCGTTGATACCCAAATCATAAAGTGGTGAAAGTACCCCCTTCCTTATATGTAAGGGTGGTCTTGGAAAATGTTTTAAGGTACCAGACTGTCCAGACGGATAACCTTCTTTCGCGTCTGCAATAAAATATGCAGCTACAAGTCATGAGCCGACTCCATTCCCGGCATTGCCACGGCTAAGGCACGACCCACCACAAGGGGAACCCCACCTTCCCCCACATCATCGGAACCGGCGACGTCGCGATGACAGTTGCGGATTTCAGGTCGTCATCCAAGGGGAGGAGCATCTCCTTCCGTCCCGGATACTCCCACCGGGCCTCCATCTTCTTCCTCATCACCTTCTTCCTCGTCCTCCTCGTCCTCCAAAACGAGGTAACCAACCGGCCATTACTGCTTCCCTCTTCTTCTTCTCCTCCTCCCTCCCGGCCGTGGGGCATCTTTCACCTGTGGGAGCAGCCCCTGGGCGCCAACGGCTGCGACTGCGCCCGCAGGCTCGACGACGCCGCGTCGAGGCTCCGGGATGTCGTCACCTTCCTGCCCCTCAAGGACCCGAGGCTCCTGGACGAGCCCGTGGATGGGACGACCTGGTTCATGAGCTCCTTGAACGACACCTACGAAGGGGAGGATTCGCAGCACCTCCGGTTCCCCTCGGCTGCGTCCAAGGGGAGGCTCCTCTGCCTCGCCGGCAACCACACCTCGGACGGCACCCAGAACGCGTACGCTCTGGCGTGGCCGGACGCCCTCCCGCCCGGCGCCGCCCTCCTGCCGGGGCTGACATACGTCTCCGACACCTACTACGACTACAAGAACCTGTGGCACGGGCTGCAGGCCATGATGCCCTTCTTCGGGTGGCACCTGAGCAGGGGGTGCGCGCCGCCGGCGAGGTGGGTCCTGTACCTCCGGGGGGAGCTGCGGACGTCGACCGCCGTGAGCTACTGGGTGCGGATGCTTACGGAGGTTGCCCTGGGACTGGAACTGAGGACCGAAGACTTCGCAGCCAGCGGAGGCCGGCCGACCTGCTTTGAGGAGGCCGTAGTCTTCCGTCATAACCAGGGGGCGATGTCGACCAGGAAGAAGAGGGAGGTCTACTGTTAATGGGCTGAGTGCCCATTGGGCCCCGCCAGCGAGGCTCGCCCGCCACGGTGGCCGGACGCGCGCGGGACGCCCGCGATGCTCGTGCCCGCGCACGCCTGCGCGCACCCGCCCGCGAGCGCGCACGCGCTCCGCGTGGCGGCTCGCGGGGGCGCCACCGCGGCCCCCCTCCTCTTCCTCCTTATCCGCCTCCGCCTTCCTCCTTATCACCTCCGCGTTCTCTCCCTCTGATCGCCTCTCTCTCCCACGATCTCATCTCCTCCTCTCTCCCTCACTTCCCCTCTATATTACCCCCCAAGGGGATTGAGGAAAGGTGGAAAAAAAAGGAAAAATATAAAAGAGATAATAGAGGAAAGAGATAAAAGAGAGAGAGAGGTGATACTGTGTGTGCGAGGCTCGTGAGACGACATGTCGGTGGACGACGTCACGATACCCGCGTCGGTCCGTTGAATACAAGAATCTCGGGAGTTGTATCATGGTGCACTACAAGAAAAAGTGGCTATAGCGACCGAATTAGAGACCGATTAAATCGGTCGCTAGTCGGTCCCAAATAGAGACCAATTCGGCGACCGAAATAATCGGTCGCATATCTGAGACCGTTTTGGCGACCGAATTTATTTCGGTCTCCAATCGGTCGCTATATTTAGCTCGAATTTATTCCGGTCTCTTTTTTTTCAAAATCGACCGAATTGGAGACCGATGTTGCGACCGAATATATTTCGGTCTCTAATCGGTCGCTGATATGACTGCATTTACCCCGCGACCATCTCCCCCCTGCATTGATAACCCTTCCTCCACCGGAGCTCTCCCCTCCCCCTCCGGCCCCCTCGCCCTCCCCCCCCCCCCTCTGCCTTGCGGCCACGGGCGTGGCGAGCGGCGTGGTGGTGGACGGACGCCGGAGCTCGCTGTCTCGGCCAGCCCCGCACCATCCTCGCCGTCGACCTCGTCGGTCCCCGTCGTCCTCGTCGTCACCCTCCTCGGTCTGGTAAGTCCTCTCCCTCTCGATCTCCCCCCCCTCTCCTCTCCCTCCAGCCCCGCGCCTCTCTCCCCCCCCCTCTCCCTCCCCGCCGGCCATCGACCATGCCCTATTTCTCATTTTTTTTCTTCTTGGAGGGGTTCCAGTGAGGGGGGTTTCGGTGGGAGGGGGTGGCGGGGGAGGTTGGTCTGGGAGGGGGGGTGGAGCTCGGGTGAGGGGGAGGGGGCTCCGCAGGGGAGGGGGAGGGGGCTGCGCAGGGGAGGGGGAGGGGCTCCGGTGGAGGGGAGGGGGCTCCGCAGGGGTGAGGGGGAGGGGGCTCCGGTGGACGGGAGGGGGCTGCGCAGGGGGAGGGGCTCCGGTGGGGTGAGGGGGAGGGGGCTCCGGTGGAGGGGAGGGGGCTGCGCAGGGGGAGGGGCTCCGGTGGAGGGGGGGCTGCGCAGGGGGATGGGCTCCGGTGGAGGGGAGGGGGCTCCGCAGGGGTGAGGGGGAGGGGGCTCCGGTGGAGGGGAGGGGGTTGCGCAGGGGGAGGGGCTCCGGTGGAGGGGGGGCTGCGCAGGGGGAGGGGCTCCGGTGGAGGGGGAGGGGCTCCGGTGGAGGGGCTCCGGTGGAGGGGAGGGGGCTCCGCAGGGGTGAGGGGGAGGGGGCTCCGGTGGACGGGAGGGGGCTGCGCAGGGGGAGGGGCTCCGGTGGGGTGAGGGGGAGGGGGCTCCGGTGGAGGGGAGGGGGCTGCGCAGGGGGAGGGGCTCCGGTGGGGTGAGGGGGAGGGGGCTCCGGTGGAGGGGAGGGGGCTGCGCAGGGGGAGGGGCTCCGGTGGAGGGGGGGCTGCGCAGGGGGATGGGCTCCGGTGGAGGGGAGGGGGCTCCGCAGGGGTGAGGGGGAGGGGGCTCCGGTGGAGGGGAGGGGGTTGCGCAGGGGGAGGGGCTCCGGTGGAGGGGGGGCTGCGCAGGGGGAGGGGCTCCGGTGGAGGGGGAGGGGCTCCGGTGGAGGGGCTCCGGGGGAGGGGCTATGCTCGTGCAATGAACCTGATTTATTTAAGACTCTTGAGATGGTGTCCACATATCATTTGTTCTCCTGTAAAATAGTGTGAAATATTATAAGATTATCTTTTTAGTTTGTCCGGTCCGTTATTAATGTTCTGGCTTCAATATGCAGTCCATTTATTGTGTCATGTATTTTCCCCAATTCTTATTTTTCGATTTAAAACTGTAGCAAACCCAAAATCCAAGAACTTGAGAACCAACAAATCCAAACATTGGATTATGAGAATTTTAAAGCAAAGGTACAAGATGAACTCTACATATGACCCCATCATTCTTATGAGAACCAAAAATAGTGTAAAAATTCAACAGATGTAATACGTGTCACTAGAGTTTTATTTAAAGACTGAGGCTTAAATAATCATTCCATGGCCTCTTTTTCTATCTGCGTTCTCAAACGCAATCTTAACGTTTGAAGGCACTTTGTCACGACCCGCAAGCGATGGACTAATTTCGTAGGGCCACTTTGATAAAGAAGTAAATCCGATTACGATAGATTAATTAGGGTGAGACGAGTTATTCTTATTTAGTTCGTTTTTTTTTCTTAATCGGAGTCGGTTAGAGATAAAGTTAGGGTATGTGAATTCTTAAAAAGGGGTGAAATAAATCACCCGAGGTGGGTTAGGAGTGGGTCAGTCGGGGTGATATACCCGCCCCTAATTCACTCCAAAAATATCTCGGAGATGACAATCAAATATTACACTAGAGAATCTTAATCATGCCAATGGACAATACTATCACTCTCCAGATCAAATATTCCTGAGCTGTCAACACTTTATTCAAGGAGAAATTCATGGGTAATCTATGTTTTATTCAAGGTCCCTTACCAACTCAGTTTCTGTTTTAATCCGAATTATTTGCCGACTCCTCGTGTCATTTCGGCACAATTTTCTCATTTACGAAGAGAAAATGGCATCTTGTTACCCACAGAGAAAAAAAAAAGCAAGACAAATGCCATCCAAAAATCTGAGACACACTGATCAGCACTTGAAAATGGAACACCTAAAGACAAAAAGATGGAGGGACATACAAGCAGTTTGGAACCAAAGGTTTACCTGTTGCAAGGTACTCAGGAGCAGCATATCCGTATGTTCCCATGACCCTAGTTGACACATGGCTCTTGTTACCAGTTGGTCCATCTTTTGCCAAGCCAAAGTCGGAAAGCTTGGCATTATAATTTTGTAGGTTTGCAAAGAAGGGATTTGAGAGGCAGAACATCATGACGGGGAACGTTAATCAAGAAAACATATCATCCATCAACTATAAGACAAGGGTCTCCACTTACTGAATCAAGAAGCACATTTGATGTCTTAAAATCCCGATATATAACCTTTGTTTCAGCACCATGCAGAAAGGCCAGCCCCTTTGCGGCTCCAAGAGCAACCTTCATCCTAAGGTTCCAGGAGAGAGGCTGCAAATTATGAAATGTACCCCTCCGTTAAATTATAGTAATATAGATGATTAGACATTGGATTGTTATGAACTTCACATGCTTAGCCATTAACTTAAGATTGCTAAATTTTGCTCCTCGGTTTAGTATAAATTTGTACCACAAGCACTCAACCTACCATAAGCATTCGACTCAACTCTCAAAAGGTTTGCAGGGATGCCACTGCTCTGTTTATACAGAAGCTCGTTGTTAATTCTATTCTGCCGTTTGATATAGTCCTACTGAAAGGCGAAAGCACCCCTAATAGCTCCACAAATGGCATTATGTGCATGGAGAGCGATCATGTCAAGCTTTACTCATTGGTGTCTGATTTATTGAGGAGTTATCATCAAGTGTGTCGGCATTATTTGTAGACTTAAATGACACAATTCCATGATGATTGCTTTGTGTAGATCCAATTAAACTGTCAATGTGTGATGATTGCTTTGTAGATTCAAACAGACTGGTTTTATATGCATCAACGCATGGGAGTATGCTATCCATTCTGAACCAGTTAAACTTCCCTATCACTTTGGATCGATCATCATTATCCCTTCTTTCTGACTACACGGATTAACTATTGGTCATTCCAATACGACCGGGGAGATGAAAGTGACTTGTCAGAACTGACGGAATCCAAATCGGATGCCCGGTTTGAGCTCGGCGCTCAAACTTCATTTTTAAAATACACTTAGTTCAAATGAACTGTTAGGACGGGGTATTTGGTTCTAAAATCTGAAATACCGGTCGGATGGCCGTGCCGATCATTCCAATACGACCGGGGATATGAAAGTGACTTGTCAGAACTGACGGAATCCAAATCGGATGCCCGGTTTGAGCTCGGCGCTCAAACTTCATTTTTAAAATACACTTAGTTCAAATGAACTGTTAGGACGGGGCATTTGGTTCTAAAATCTGAAATACCGGTCGGATGGCCGTGCCGATCATTCCAATACGACCGGGGATATGAAAGTGACTTGTCAGAACTGACGGAATCCAAATCGGATGCCCGGTTTGAGCTCGGCGCTCAAACTTCATTTTTAAAATACACTTAGTTCAAATGAACTGTTAGGACGGGTCCGGGGGTCTAAAATTCGAAATACCGGTCGGATGACCGTGCCGATCATTCCAATACGACCGGGGAGATGAAAGTGACTTGTCAGAACTGACGGAATCCAAATCGGATGCCCGGTTTGAGCTCGGCGCTCAAACTTCATTTTTAAAATACACTTAGTTCAAATGAACTGTTAGGACGGGGCATTTGGTTCTAAAATCTGAAATACCGGTCGGATGGTCGTGCCGATCATTCCAATACGACCGGGGAGATGAAAGTGACTTGTCAGAACTGACGGAATCCAAATCGGATGCCCGGTTTGAGCTCGGCGCTCAAACTTCATTTTTAAAATACACTTAGTTCAAATGAACTGTTAGGACGGGTCCGGGGGTCTAAAATTCGAAATACCGGTCGGATGGCCGTGCCGATCATTCCAATACGACCGGGGAGATGAAAGTGACTTGTCAGAACTGACGGAATCCAAATCGGATGCCCGGTTTGAGCTCGGCGCTCAAACTTCATTTTTAAAATACACTTAGTTCAAATGAACTGTTAGGACGGGGCATTTGGTTCTAAAATCTGAAATACCGGTCGGATGGCCGTGCCGATCATTCCAATACGACCGGGGAGATGAAAGTGACTTGTCAGAACTGACGGAATCCAAATCGGATGCCCGGTTTGAGCTCGGCGCTCAAACTTCATTTTTAAAATACACTTAGTTCAAATGAACTGTTAGGACGGGTCCGGGGGTCTAAAATTTGAAATACCGGTCGGATGGCCGTGCCGATCATTCCAATACGACCGGGGAGATGAAAGTGACTTGTCAGAACTGACGGAATCCAAATCGGATGCCCGGTTTGAGCTCGGCGCTCAAACTTCATTTTTAAAATACAAGATGAAATTTGAACTTATATTGTGTGTGTATTTATATATATGAAAATGAGCTGGCTTAAACTATTGGCATACTCTTGTTAATGCTTGATTTCTTTATTAAGTCTTGTTAATGCTTGATTTCTTTATTAAGGATTTGATTATAATTTTTTTAAATGATATACAGGATCATCCGTCGCGAGATGTTGGACGAGACGACGACCAGGATGATGTTGGACGAGACGACGACCAGGATGAGACATATGTGGAGGATTTGTGATTTTATTTTAGTTGTGTATGTTGTCATTTTATTATTATGGATGTATGATTAATTTGTGATTTTATTTTAATTGTGTGTAATTTGAGGTTCGTGGAGATTGTGATCCGTGTAGTTGATTTATTATTGTTTTATGAAATTGTTATTTATCAGGTGTTTGTATGTGATGAATTTGAGATTTGTCGATATTGTTGTCTGTGTAGTTGATTTTATATTTATGTTATGAATTTGTTATTTATCAGGTAATTTATTTATCAGTTTAAATAAATTTTTAAAAAAAAATAATGCAAAATTAGCGACCGCATGGAGACTGAATTGCGACCGAATAGCGACTATACGTTATATTTCTTTTATTAAATAATTATACTTGGCGACCGACTGGCGACCGAATTGAGACCGAATAAATCCGATAGGTTAATTTTATTTTTAAAAATACAACATAATTAGAGACCGAATAGCGACCGAATTGAGACCGACTTAATTAGCGACCGATCAGGCGACCGATTATAATCGGTCTCTGGTAACGACTGATACTGCGACCGAATTATGTCGGTCGCTATATAGCGACTAGTATATAGCGACCGACATATTCGGTCGCTAGATAGTCTCTGTTCGGTCGCAATGCAGATTTGCGACCGATCTAAGACTGAATAGCGACCGCTAGGTCGGTCGCTATCCGCGATTTTTCTTGTAGTGGTGGGAGATAGTCTCCATAGGTCAAAGTATGTTTGTGAATTGACGGATAAGTGTATAAGAGAGAGGATGTGTGCATGAGAGCATAGCGTCCGTGATGGCGGTGGCAGCTCGTCTCTCGATTCTCTCTGTCCCTTCTCTCTCCTCGTCTTCTCATCTATATGTTAGATGGAATAACGACGAGGGTGGTGCGTCGGTGTACCGACTGCACGATATTAGTCGCGGGTTAGTCCTGTGACGAGTACGGTCTGCATCTCTGGGGGAACCATCACTATAGTCCCTGGATTTGGAGTGTGGACCCTTGGAGTCGACTCTAGTAGCCGGCTCTGTGACTCCGCGACGATTCACGGGTAGGGGTCGACTCTGGTAGCCGATCTTGTACCCGGATACTGCAGGTACACACGTGTTTCTATTTCCGCTTCCGCTGTTACGTGTGTACGTCTCGTTTCCGCTGCGAGGTACGTCCTCCCACTCTGAACTCGTTTGGTTATATATATTTGTTGTATATATCCCCGAGAGGTTTTTCCCAACAGTGGTATCAGAGCTCAGAGTTTTGTCGCGATTTAATTTACCATGGAGTTGTCAGTGGATATGGTATCCTCTCTTCCTTGGGCTAACACGAGCATGTGTGTGTTACGACGTTTATCCCTCGGACTGATAGATAAAGGGGATCTGGCATAAAAGTGGCTATTTGTTGCCCTTTCCGGTGGTAGTGACCACGGCAACGGCAAATAGTGATGTTGAGACGACCCGACTGACATCCTATAAATCATATCTCGGATGGGTTCCGATAATTCCAATATACTGTTTTGTACAGCTATACGATGTTTATGGAATAAGTAGTTCCACTATGCATCACTGACATACCTTGTTCTGAAAACCTCCAAGGGAATGAGATTGGTGGTTTACTGCTATTTCCGACTTTTCTTGCATTTGTGCAATTTAGACCAGGCTCAAAGTGTATTTTTAATATGTTTGAATTTACACTCTTGTAAGCATGGATTCGGATTTAGATTTCAGTCATGAATATGTTTCATGATAATATGTCATATTTATATATTTATTTATGTGCAAATTCGTTTTGCATATTATAAATGTAAATTTGTTTTACATATTACATATGTAAATTTGTTTTGCATATATGTGTAAATTTGTTTTGCATTTATATTTATAATAATGCATAGATGATCATGTTTATTTAGCGCCACGTGATTGAGTGCTATTGCGATGTGATCGCATTTATTTGCAGCTTATTGATATGAGAATATGTGTTTCTCTCTCAATAGAAAATTTGCTTGAAGTCGTTCTAATTCCATTCAGTAATCTTATGTGAGTGGGAGATGATTGTAGGTTGTCTAGCGTCTACTTTCGATGTCACCGCATAAGAAAGTTGAATGTGATTGGTTCGGATTTTTGGTAGCAAATTTAGACGATGTGTAACAATAATGTCCACTGCTCTCAATATAGAATGTAGTGATTTAACGTGATGATCACTGACAATGTGTTTGTTAATCTCACTTTGGGTGATAACTTAATTGGTTACAGTATTTGGCACCGTAAAGATCCGACAAATTAAGCATGGGTTGCTTATGCGATATTCGATCGTTATTGACAATGATCGTCTTCTTTTCCTTCCTTTTCTTATTCGACTTGTGTGTCGAACATTGAGGACCTGGATTCTGCCATGTGTCATGTGCTAAGATCAATGCCTATGTGTGAATTGGGCTTGACTGATCTAGCATGTTGGAAGTCTTTCGGCAAAGGCTATGAGTCATGGAATCATTATTGCCGAGTTTATTCCTTCTCTGATAAAGGAATGATGGTCTTCCTGTCGAAGGAATATTTTCTTGCCTTAGCAATAGTGCTAAGAGTTTTAATTCTCATTCGTTGGGACCATAGTCTGATATCCTACCATTTTCAGCAGGGGGGAATGTGTTTCTCACCACATGCCTGATCACCACGTATCTGCCGAAAGTAGTAGGGATGTTCAGCCTAGTGGGAGTACGCCTACTGGGAAATGCACACTCAGTGGGGAGTGCACACTCAGTGGGAGTGTGTTTGTGAAACCACTAGAAAATTAAGACTCGAATGTAATGGCAAGCGTGGGTATGTCCCTTGTCAATTTTAAAATATTTGATGACCTTGTGCTCATTTGAGAGCCTAAAGAATGATGAAAAGCCCAGGTTTGTCGAGGAGTTTTTTACATCATTGTCAGATTCCATGACACAACATATGTTTTGGGAGTTTGTAGATCCCTTATAGGTGCGCGAAAAGATTGAAAACTAGTGGGTTCTCAAATACGAGCGCAAGGCAGATGGGTCGATTATACGAAGCACGACTTATGGCGAAAGATTACATCCAAGAGTGGATATAGTCTATGATGAGATACTATCTCCGATTGCGAGATTTTGGTCCATTCATCGTTCGCCAGTAATTAACTATCTTTAGTTTTTGACTGCATTTTTCTATGGAAAATTAGACGAGAAAATTATATGGCTCAGGCAGATGGCTTTGAGGCCAAAAAGGTAAGGGCACAAAGCTTGCTGCCCCAAACATAGAGCTTGAAATGATCGTCTAGAGAGTGGGATAAGGTGATTATCTCGTTTCGTTTCGAGAAGATCTTCAATGGCCACTGTATGCACGTCAAATGAGTGGGAGGAAAGTGTTTCTCCATTTAATCATTGTAAGTCAATGATAGCTAATTATAATCATCTGGAGTATGATTCCCTATATGGGTGAGACAAGCTATGTGCTTGGAGTGAAAATTATGTAGTATCACTAGTAATGGATCCTCTGTTGTCTCATGAGACCTATAATGATAGAGTGATTGAATCGGCACAATTTCTCACCCATTCATACTCCCTTTGCTGAACCGTGCTTGGTATTGATAATGAAAAGGAAGAAGTGTCAAGGGTGCCTTATACGCTTGGAAGCTAGATACACATGGTGTTGTGTGCCCGCAGTGTATTAGTTACACTGTGAGTCTAGCTAGTTGTCACCTGGGCTTTATAGGTCCCACGCATCTTTTGTAGACTTGCGAGGGACACTATAAGATAGATGTGCCAAAATTGATTGGTTGTAACAATGTGACGTCAATTTATGATCGAGATTAGCAGAAGTCCATCTCGGGATTCGTATTCCTGCTGATTGGTAGAGCTATCTCGTGGTAGAGATCAGTCGCACATTATTTTTCTCCTCAGTAAAGGCACAGTGAGTGGCTTGTTCTGCTACGTTCTTACGTAGTGTGGTTGTGAAACGTCTTGCAATATTTGGTGAATACACCTCGAGATAATGGTGTATAACTGTATATATGTTACAGTGAGCATTGGCCTTCGCCAAGGACGTTAGATAACATAATATCATTACATCTAGTATGAGAGTTAGTAGAGCTTCGACTGATTTGTTCTGGCCGTAGTTACTGATCTGACAGATTTGTTCTAGTTAAAGATCATGATGGGACATCATTAAGAATATAGTTAGATCATTTTTCACAGGAGTGTCCTTGAATGAATGGTTGATTTACACATCATCAGAGTGTCAACAGGCTTGAATCGACCCTCTCACACGGGTGATTCACCTTGGCGCTATAGATAGCGTGCAAGATGAGGCATTTGATATTACGGCGCCCTGGAGGACTAGGTGTGAGCGTAATATCTCCCAAACAACATAGATATGCCGCCTTAGCTGAGGCTAAGATGAGATCCGACACAGATCGGCCATGGGGATTTGACTGCAATCCCATGGAGCCTGAAAATCCGGATACGTGAGTCGCAAGAAGGCGCTGAGTGGGAGCGACTGGTTTGCGTGACTCGGGTTAGCTGCGTAAGTCGCAACTAGACTGGTATCCGTGCGGTGTTTAATTAATCATACTAATGACACGCCCATGAAAATGGAAGAACACCGCATCATGTGTATCATACCGCATGTGTAATATGACCGCATATGAGAACGATGAATGGATCCCTCTTCATCATTGTGTGAGCTCATGAATCACATTAGTGTGATTCCTTATGTATCCCCAGTGACTTGCAGCGCTGTGTCATGAAAACGATGCTTGATGTCGCTACTTTAGCATGTTACTTAGGGCGACGATTGATACCGTCCAGCGGGACATGTCTAGGAAAGCGGTCAAGACGAATTGGATTGACATTAGTAGCATAGGGAAGACATTTTATATCTCACCATGCTTAGTAGCCCATATCCGAGGAGGCTTTATTGTCTGTGTGATGATAAAGTCATGGGCACTTAGCATTTGGGGGTTTGACACTGCCTATTTTTGAGAGATCCAGAGTGTCAAATCAGGTGAATATTAAATGTCTGAGATACATACCGAGATGTTCTGAGTACTCCGTTAGTTAGGTGATGGCTTAACGGAATGCTCCCAAGTTGTTTGAATAAATCTCGCGGAGGTCACACGCTCCATTTCCTGTATGACCGAGAACTGCAAACCATTTTAGATTGTACATTGTGAGATGAAGGATATGCACGGCAGGCCCTAATGGGTAAGTGGGAGATGTTAATGGGCTGAGTGCCCATTGGGCCCCGCCAACGAGGCGCGCCCGCCACGGTGGCCGGACGCGCGCGATGCGCGTGCCCGCGCACGCCTGCGCGCACCCGCCCGCGAGCGCGCACGCGCTCCGCGTGGCGGCTCGCGGGGGCGCCACCGCGGCCCCCCTCCTCTTCCTCCTTATCCGCCTCCGCCTTCCTCCTTATCACCTCCGCGTTCTTAAGATCTCCCTCTGATCGCCTCTCTCTCCCACGATCTCATCTCCTCCTCTCTCCCTCACTTCCCCTCTATATATACCCCCCAAGGGGATTGAGGAAAGGTGGAAAAAAAGGAAAAATATAAAAGAGATAATAGAGGAAAGAGATAAAAGAGAGAGAGAGGTGATACTGTGTGTGCGAGGCTCGTGAGACGACATGTCGGTGGACGACGTCACGATACCCGCGTCGGTCCGTTGAATACAAGAATCTCGGGAGTTGTATCATGGTGGGAGATAGTCTCCATAGGCCAAAGTATGTTTGTGAATTGACGGATAAGTGTATAAGAGAGAGGATGTGTGCATGAGAGCATAGCGTCCGTGATGGCGGTGGCAACTCATCTCTCGATTCTCTCTGTCCCTTCTCTCTCCTCGTCTTCTCATCTATATGTTAGATGGAATAACGACGAGGGTGGTGCGTCGGTGTACCGACTGCACGATATTAGTCGCGGGTTAGTCCTGTGACGGGTACGGTCTGCATCTCTGGGGGAACCATCACTATAATCCCTGGATTTGGAGTGTGGACCCTTGGAGTCGACTATAGTAGCCGGCTCTGTGACTCCGCGACGATTCACGGGTAGGGGTCGACTCTGATAGCCGATCTTGTACCCGGATACTGCAGGTACACACGTGTTTCTATTTCCGCTTCCGCTGTTACGTGTGTACGTCTCGTTTCCGCTGCGAGGTACGTCCTCCCACTCTGAACTCGTTTGGTTATATATATTTGTTGTATATATCCCCGAGAGATTTTTCCCAACTACGACCTGCTGCGCTGCAAGACGAGGGCCTCTCTCTCACACACAAGAGGTTAATTCGGGATCGGGCACCGTGTTCGACCCTCTGCAGTCGAACACGGTAATCCCGCTCAAATTTTAAATTGGGCCTAAGAGAATAGGTTAGAGAGTGACTTATCCGAGATGACTCACAAGATGTCTAATCTTAAATGGGATCGATTAACTCTCATTCTATATATTTATTAGGAACGAGTTAATCTATTTTAATCCTATTCGACTCCGATTAAGAAAAAAATGTCGAACAAAGAATAATCTATCCGACCCCGATTAACCTAGTTTACTCGAGTTTAACTCATTATCAAACACGATCAGTTAACCTATATTACTCGGACTTAACCCGTTATCGAACAGGATCTTAGATGATTAATGTGATTGAGATATATCTATACGAGAAATGACGTTGTCACAGTGTATATCACCATTTTTCTCACTAGACTTGGCTGCTAAATTTCAATCAGACGGCTAAAACAAATAATTTAAATTTAACATTTTTGAGTTTGGATTCTTGTGAATCATCTTCAAGATTTTTATTCTGCTTGTTGCTTCTATTGTGCACCCATCACGTCAAATCTTGAATGTGACAATATTACACTTTCACTCTGTTGCCTCTGCCACGATGTGCCCCTCCTCTCTCTGCCATCGCCGCGCGGCCTCCCTCGTCACTGCCACCGTCACCCCCATGACCTCCCTCTCTTCTCTTCACCACCGCCTCCATCGACCCGTACTCAGGTCGATGTCCGGTCAACCCAATTAAATTTCTTTCGGTATGACTCGACATATGTAATATTCATCGATTCTATCGAACGTGTCTACCTAAAATTTAAAAATTATGATATTTTTATTAAATAAATAATTACTCATTTTCATCAAATTTAATAATTGAGTTAAAAATTGACATGACATAATTTTTTAAATATTTTTTTTTAAAAAAAAGTGCTCCCACCTTACGAGCGAGCACAAGTGCGCAACCGCTCTACATCTACTCATCTCTCCATCCATCTATCGTATAAATTAGAAGGGTTTTTTACATATGTACCCCTCTTCGAAGTGAGATTGTTTTAAACTTTATATTACATTTGTATTTACATAGATACCCTCAATATATGACCTTAATATCATGTATGAGCTTTTGATAAACTTTCATCGAAATATCCCATTTCTTCTCCATCTCTACTTAAGAGATTTTAACATTTTCTTAGCGGAAAGTGATCACGAGGATCTCTGAGAACATAAATTCATGTATAAAGGATATACGTGCAAATGCAAATGTGGGATAAGTTTCTACACAATGACACTACTAAGAGGGGCCATATATGCTAAAAACTCATATAATTAGAAACGTGGAAGGTGAGCATTTATATAGTGAGAGTTAACTGGACGCATGCAGCTGCTTTTCTTCTTTCCCATTTGAGAGATTATTAGTTCAATCATACATGAGTGATGTATACCGAGAGGTTGAAATTGTGGCATCACGACAGAAGAGGAACAAATAAACAAAGTGGCTTGAAGAGTACTGCTTTTTTTCCGCTGTTGACGTACCGTTGTTTAAATTTGTTGAAGGATTTCAAATCCTGTTTGCATTTGCTTCCGATTCAAATCCTGTACAGCACTTGGATTCCCATCTCTCTCATAGATGTTCTTTTGTTTTGTTCTAGAAGGGCAGATCTGTTCATTTATGTAAGCAAAAGCAAAGAAGAGGGCAGATCTGTTCATATATATATATATATATGCTGGTGAGCACCTGCCTGAACTTGTTCTGAAGTTCTCAGTATAATTAAGATTTACTACCCAAGTACGTACTCGGCTGAGAGAGAACTCGATCGATCGATCGACCACAAACCAGTATAATCATGTATCAACCTCCCTGCGAGTATTATATTATATTGAGGCAGCCCAACTATATATATATATATAGCGGGGAAATTTTTTTGATGCCGGGTCCTCCATTCAGTTCTGTCTTTTAGTGTAGAAGTTTCTCCGACCACCAAGTGTTCATGTTCGGGTCCACTCCCTCTACCCCGGCCGGCCACCAAATTAAAGTTCTTATTTGGCATCTGATGGCCATGGTAAAAAAGATTTGTTAGCATATGTATGGATGGCGATAGCTAGCACTAATATTGGTCGCTCCGATAAGGACGAACATCCTCACAGTATAAGTCGCACTCACTCGGTACACCAACACCCGCAAACTGCGCGGCAGACAGAGAGAGGAGGAGATATCCAAGATGGAATCCCTGTCCAAATCGTTCCATCCTCCACACGCAGTCTGTAAGCTGCATGCCGGTGTCGTCCCATGTAATCTTATGCTTCATAACTCACAGTTGTCTGGCAGTGCGGATCTCGTATGAGTGTAGGTGGTGAGGAGCTACGTGGCAGTCCTCAATCCTCACCCACCAACGTACGGTACGTCTCACTAACATGTTCCCTCTATTTCTTCAGCACCCTCATTCGGAATTCCAAAAAGGAAAATAAAATAATGTTGAGCAATATTGTATTTTTTTTTCTTCTCAAACTTTAGATTCATATGCTTAACATACATTATGCAGATAAATACGACTTTAGTAAATATATATAATGTTGCACTTATTTTCTCGAAAACTTTATTCGAATCCAATTGACAGAGTACGTTCTTGAGATGGATTAAGGAGTTAATATATAGAATATGTGGTATGTAAGGGTTGAGGATGACCTGAGTTCCCTACTGGCCTGCAGTAATATGATCATTCTAAACTCGATGGGCGGCCATGCATGCTACGAAGATATCAAAGACGCACAGAAAGAGCCCGTGAGAAGCACGTATATACATGGGGAAGGTGCGAAAGGCCCATATATATAATTAAGAAGCATGCATACACGGAAGATTACATACGGTAGATATAAAGTTTATAAACACAAGGCCGACAGGCCAAGCGACCACATGGAGCCATGCCAGCCTTCGGGTTCGTGAAAGGCTAGGCATCACGCATCACCGTCTCATGATCTCATCAATGAGGAGAGAGAGGGCGCATGTTCGGCGTAGACCTGCAAACGGTCGGATACGGAGCGGATAGTGTGATATCCGAATTCGTATCCGATTAATAATGGAATTATCCAATTAGTAATCGAATTATTTGCCGGATACTTTATTCAAATAACAATCGGATAAATATGAATTCGAACTCGATTCGAATTTTAAACGGATAATTATAAGACCTACTTAGGGGTGAGTTGTGTTAGCCGTGTGAGAGCGTCATATATTGTTTTCTCAAAAAAATAAAGAAAGAGTGAAAGTTTTTTTTTATTTTGAGAGATGTTATCAAAAGATTAGACTTCATCTTAAAAAATAGGAGAAAACTTTCGAAGCGGGTGTAAGTGTATTTTTTATTTTTAAATTATATTTTGAGACCAAAAAAGATAAAAAAAGAATAATCAAATAATATATTAAGATTTAAACTAATTATATATAGAATATGTATATCATTAGGTTTTTATCTAAGGGTTCATATTCGGTCGGATAATGTCCAACACGGATATCTCAATATTTGAATTCGTATCCGATTAATAATTAGATATCCGATATCCGATTAAATTATTCGTCGGATATTTTATTCGGATAATTATCCGATTAAACGAATACGAATTCGAATTCGGTTTAAATTCTAAATGGATAATTATCGGGCCTAGTTCGGAGGCCTCCGCCTGTGGACCGCTAGGGACGGGGCAGGCCGCCCGACGTCCTTCAGCTGGTGCGAGAGGGGGGAGGGGCAGGCGAAGTTAACACTTAACATACGGCAGAGGGATCCATCTATCTCGGTAGATGTTCTTTTTCCTTGGGTTAATTTCAAATATAATCTCCTTACATGTAAAATATTAAAATGGCCATATTTAATTATCAAATATTATATTTAATATTATTATTATTAACCAAGAGTTTCACAAATATCACTAAACGACCAAAAAAATGCTTCATGGTCCGTGGGGAAGATTTGGATTTAATATTGCATATTTTTTTCTCGTTTAGTGATATTTTTGAAATTTTCAATTAGTAAGAATGGTATATATATATATATATATGATCATATTTTATAACTAAAGTAAGAGTTTTAATATTTAACAAGTAAAGAGAGAGAGAGAGTATATATGAAATTAACCCTTCTTTATTTGAACAAAGGATGATCTTTCATTTAATACCCATTAATTTCACGCTGGTTCCATCGACCCCTGCTGCCTGATGATGTTCATCACCCATTTTGGACTGATCACGTACGTAGTGCTTCGTCCACCCCTTCACTGCGCGCAGGGTCATTTACCTTGGCGTTACTTACACCATGCATTAATCTACACGGTACGTAGTGGATTATTTTTGCGTCTTCTTCTGTGCCCCGCCAATCTATGTATATTAGATCAATTTTAAAATCAATAAAGAATAAATCATCATTTTTAAATTTCAATTATCGATCATAATTCTCAATTCAGAACCCAATTCTGATAAAACAGATGTCATATGAGTCGACAAGCTAGATGTTGAAATCTAATAAGTTATATAGTCGTCTAAAAATTAAATGTCATCAAAAAATTTCGGAGTTATTTAATTTTTGACCCCGTAATTCACCCTATAATAAGAATAAGTTCTCTTAATATATACCACTATTACCGATTTATCCTTCCCATCTCTTTCCTTCTCTCTCTCTCTCTAGGCACCCCACTCCTCGTCCACCTTAGCAATGGGCGGTAGTAGCAACGCCGAGAGGAGAAGGGGCGTGCTGCCATATATATATATAGTCGCCGCCGCAGCCATGGAGGCCTTGGTCCTGAAGCTCCATGAGATGGAGGCCGTCGTGTTCGGCTCTTTCAAACTCAAGTCTGACATCACCTCCCCCATCTACATCAACCTCTAACTCATCGCCTTCTTCCTCGTGTTCCTCGTCGATCGACCTCTTCATCACCTCTTTTTATTTTGAATTTTTTTGGACCGTCAGATGGAGGTGTGTCTTGTACGATAAGTTAAGGAGACGTTGGCTCCATGTCACAAAATATTTTCAAAAAGAAATTTTAGTTTGCCTGGTACACACACTGGGTGTGTAATTGGGATGAGTATCCACTGGGTGTGTAATTGGACTGAGTGTCCGCATAACTCTACAAAGCAGGGTGGAAAAAAAGATTATAATTTTGTAATAAAGAAATTGTGGTTGTTAGGTTATTGGGCCCTCTAATCTAAAATCATAGGATGTTAAGTGGAGAGGATCTATTTTAAATACTGGATTAATTATGTTAACAGTACGGATAAATCTATTTAATTTTTTTTAATCAGCCATAGATTTTATTCAAGAAAATGAACATATTTAACTCGGAGGGAGACATCCCACCTTACCTCAAAAGAGTACAAGGAAAACAATGTTAACCACCCACCCACCCTGGAGAAAGTCCAAAAATAAACTTAATTAAACATCATTAATTAAGACTTCCCAATTTTGAAGTCTCGAGTCTTCATCCTTTGAGATGAGCATTTCTTTTTCAGATTTTACCCTTTTCCTAGCAGTGTCAAAACTGACAGACTGTTGAATAAGTACCATGCATTAAGACGTCCTCTAACCATTCTTCTTCAAACTCTGGGAACAAATATTGAGCCAGTGACCCAAACTTTATATAGGTTTGGGTAGTCCAAGGATCCCCTTCCTCTATCGTGGTAATTAGGGTTTTTGCCATAGAACTCAAAAGATGTAGCAAGTGTCAAGAAACCTCGTTTGATAGTCAGACTGTCACCACATGCTTGTGGAGTGCGCACGACAAGGGCGCGCTTGATATCGCAGCAAGCCATCTACAATTAAATCTTCTAAACTCGTTGCAGTTTACATGCAGACTAAGCGGCATGCATCATTAATGGCACATCAGGAGGATCATCTGTCCCTTTGTATAAGGGGAGCAGCATCGGCGTGTGCATGGGAGACACCAGGTACTGCGTTGGCGTGGGTGCAGGGACAGCATCGGGGGTACTAGCTAGGAGGAGGCTTCAAAGGCGGCGGGCGGCGGGCGACAGCGGGGCGCTTGCCTCCCCCTCCATGGAATCGGAAGGGGACGTTGGAACTGCCTGATAATCCGCTGTAGTCGCCAAACCCAGGAGAGATTTGGAGGCTTCATATATAAATTCTATCATATGAATCGTACATGTCAAATATAAAATGGTGGTCGGGGAGGATGATCGGCCCTGCCAGGCTGTCCTGTTGGGCGCTGCTGGGGCCGTAGAATGCGACGGCGGCAGGAACATCTACACGACAAGCACTTGGGCACCCGGTTGTTCTCAGCGACGTCTTAATTTGCCGACCTGGTTTTGCGATCACGATAGCTTGGGACCAAGAGGATCCAGTCCGCGATCAACAGCGCGCGCTCTGAAACGGGTGGTGTGCGTAGCGTCTTCGCCGTCGAACCCGGCGGTAGCGGCAGGTCGTCGGGAAATTATCTCTCGAAAAGTGGAGACCCGGGCCTTCACGTTTCTCTCATTTTTGCAGCCCCCCCCCCCACCCGTCACTTCAAATCGCCCCTAACAGGGACCGCCCTGCCCGAAAGCCAGATATCCATGGATGCTTTCACTTATATTTCGGGCCCCAATGTCTTCTATCTTGTTCTTGTTTAACTCCGTCGTGGTGTGGCCATGTCCAGACGAGAAAGGTGGCGAGATTTCCGTTAGGTGGATAGACATCAATATCAATATCATATCATTAATATAATTTTTATTTTAAATATATTTTATGCAAATATTAGGATGTATCTCAAAAGTGACGTCTTACTTTAAAATTCGGATGAAATGATAAGTGAGCAAAGATTAACTAATCAGGGCGTTCCCTATAAACGTCGCATTACAATGACATTTGATTAAGTAAAGGTGCCCATGCGTGGGGTTAGACCATCGCGAATAGTTAATTCAAAAGAATATGATCGGTCTAGTTACTTAGAATATAAGAACTTTAATGGATAATGACTTAGAGTTAGTTAAGTGAACGAAGTATAGAAGGGTTAACATAGCATACGTGCCATAAATTAGGTGGAAAGTATTTAAAATTAAAGATATTGATGGTTATATAATTCGATATCTATGTAATAGTAACTCTAACAATAGTGTTGGCTATAATTATGGATAAAGACTTAGAAGATAGAGGTGTAGAAGTTAATAGAACGAGAGATAGACTTATTTTAATTAAACTTATCATTGATGAGGATATTTTGAATATAGTTAGTACTTATGCAGCACAAGTGGGATTAGAAAAGAGTATTAAAAAATAATTTTAGAAAGTTATTGACAATTTGATATAAAATATGTCTATTGGAGAGAGAATTTTTGTTGGAGGTGATTTTAATGGTCATGTAGGTAGAATTTATGAGAGAATTCATGGAGGATTTGATTTTGACAATAGAAATTGTTAGAAAAATATTTTTAAATAAATTTATTATTTTAAATTATGACAAAATAAATAATTTTTATCTTAGTTATTAAAATAAATTATAAGTTTAACCAAAGTTTAGGTATCCATATATATATCTGGGATAAAATAAAATGAATACTGTCTAATTACATGAAAGAAATAAGATTAGACGCACGTAACGACAAAGACTCAAAAGATAATCCATCATCTAAAGCCTAGAAGACTGGCAAAAGGATAGACGATCTATCGCTTAAGTCCTGAAAGATAGGTGGAAAGTCCTCCTAACAGATAGGTGGAATGTCCGCTATTTCAGAGTTATAAAGCAAATAGGCGGAAATGCCTTCTAACATATAGGCATAATTTCTACTATCTTAGAGATATAAAGAATATAGATGGAAAGACCACCTGCTATCTCGTGAATATAAAGAAGTTAGGCAAAAAGGCCTCCTGCTATGTCAAGAATATAGAGTAGATAGGCAGAAATATTTCATAATAGAAGCATGCGACATTCCTGCTACCCCAGAAACATAACTTATAAGATAGGTGAAAGTCTATCATAACAAAAAGTAGGCGGAATTCCTGCCATCTCAGAAAAAAAAATAACATAGACTCAAAAAACTCTAAAACTAAGTTAGAGGTAGGCGATATTATGCCTAAACTAGGAAAACGACAAATCTAGATTGGCGAAAGCACTACCTCATTGATATGCGATTTTGTGCCTATCTTAGCTAAACAACAAACGTGTCAACTTTTTCATCTCTCTTTTTAAAGGAGACGCATGTTCAGATATGATTAAGAAATAATCGACCAATTATCTTGTAAAGCATGCACGTGAAATACCTTGAGAATCATAGCCGTTGAACTTAAGGTCAATTTTGATGATAACAAAACTCTAAGGTTGAGTGTTTTTCTGTGTTCACAAGAGTTAAGGATGATCCTTGAGTTTCATTGAAACTATAAATTTTCATATATCCTGAATTCATCTTGAAAGTGAGGGCCTGACTTGTTTTCTGAATAAGTGTTACAACAGATAAAGTTCTGCTCACATAGGCGATGATCTGTTAACTTAGTCGCTGGGTAGAGAAATGGAGACAAGCTCATTAAGATAGTTGATGGTCATCGTAGTCATTGCCCTGATAGGTGCATGATAGGCGCAAAATTGTGAAGATAGTCACTGTCCTGATAGGCGCAAAATTGTCAAGACAATTGTTGACTTGTTGTCAAGATAGTCGTTGTCTTAATAGGCACATAAAAGGTGCAGAATTATCAAAATAGACACTGTCCTGATAGGGGCATGAAAGACGCAGAATTGTTAAGGTAGTCGTTGTCCTGATAAGCACATGAAAGGTGCAGAATTGTCAAGATAGTCGCTGAAAAAATGTTGAGTTAGGCACAGCTGACGAAGTTAGTCAAAGTCAGTTGTCTGCCTGAGATAATCGAAGTTAAAAATAAGCGATTGTGAAGACATGCTATGTTCTTGGATAGTCGATCCCAACAAAGAAATAGGCGACTATGAGTTGTAATAGATGCTACCTTAAAAATAAGTTTGTGAATTTCATTCTTTAACTTCTTTATCGTGTAGTAGGCTCACAGGTCACTCTACGAAGAGTAATCCCATTGCAGAAAAGGATATTCTCTGATCACGTACGATGTATGCCACGAGTGTGGGACCGTACGAAGGACACATGCCACAACCAGGAAAAGCGGGATTTCAGACGGCCAGAATCCGTCTCAGATCCGTCTGAAAATCCGTCACAAAGCATGTTTGTGACGGATTTCCGACAGATTTCAGATGGAATACGACCGTCTGATATTCTTAGTCACAAATTTGTGATAGTTCATTTTTCCGTCTGAAATTCCGTTTGAAAATAAAATTTCAGACAGAATTAATTCAGTCACATATTCCGTCTGAATATCATACGAGAAATTGTTCGTCTGAAATACCGCCTGTACATAATTTCGTCTAAATTTCAAACGGTAAAGATACCGTCCGAAAAGTAGTCAGAAATCCGTCGGTATTTCAGACGGATATTACGACGGATTTGTCAAATGTCGTCTGAAATTGAGACGGATTGTCGACGGTTAAGCCCAACTCTTCGTCCGAAAGTTTAGACGGATATTTTTCGTCGCAAATACTGTCTGAAAATTCGTCTGAAATGTAGGCTTAAAATTTTTTAAAAAATCTTAAATTATTCTTAAAAACCTGTTGGATCACACATAAACATCAAGAAATATCCTGCTAAAAAAAAATATTGGGAACCTGCTGATCAAATAAGCACCACCGAAAAAAAAACTCAACATCAACGTACCATGTTGATCAAATAAATAAACACCACTACCGAAGAAAAAAAAACTCAACACCATGCTAATCAAATAAACACCACCGAAAAAAAAATTCAACACCATGGTGATCAAATAAATACCACAAAAAAAATACATTAACCCTATTGATCCGTCTGAATATCATCAAACATCAAGAAATATCCGGTACATCGTCCATATCCTCCCTGCCCTGCTCATCTCCTCTGTCGCCGCCCGCAGAAGGATCCCCCTACATTAAAAAAATAATAACATTCATTCATAGATAAAGAAATTAGTGCGAAGAAATTAGCATAAATTGAAATCAAACATATCAAATTGATAACTGCAGATTTTATAGATCAACTACTAGCTTGAAATAGTATTTAAACTAATTACATTTGGAGAATGCACTTTTGAGCGTCGAGCTCAAACCGGACATCCGATTTGGATTCCGTCAGTTCTGACAAGTCACTTTCATCTCTTAGGTCGTGTTGGAACGATCGGCACGGCCATCCGACTGGTATTTCAAGTTTTAGAACCCCGGACCTGACTTGACAGTTCATTTAAACTAAGTGTATTTGGAGAATGCACTTTTGAGCGTCGAGCTCAAACCGGGCATCCGATTTGGATTCCGTCAGTTCTGACAAGTCGCTTTCATCTCCCAAGTCGTGTTGGAATGATCGGCACGGCCATCCGACTGGTATTTCAAGTTTTATACCCCCGGACCCGACTTGACAGTTCATTTAAACTAAGTGTATTTGGAGAATGCACTTTTGAGCGCCGAGCTCAAACCGGACATCCGATTTTGATTCCGTCAGTTCTCACAAGTCGCTTTCATCTCTCAGGTCGTGTTGGAATGATCGGCACGGCCATCCGACCGGTATTTCAAGTTTTAGACCCCCGGACCCGACTTGGCAGTTCATTTAAACTAAGTGTATTTGGAGAATGCACTTTTGAGCGCCGAGCTCAAACCGGGCATCCGATTTTGATTCCGTCAGTTCTGACAAGTCGCTTTCATCTCCCGGGTCATGTTGGAACGATCGGCATGGCCATCCGATCAGTATTTCGAGTTTTAGACCCCCGGACCTGACCTGCCAGTTCATTTAAACTAAGTGTATTTTAAAAATGAACTTTGAGCGCCGAGCTCAAACCGGGCATCCGATTTAGATTCCGTCAGTTCTGATAAGTCACTTTCATCTCGCAGGTCGTATTGGATCAATCGGCACGGCCATCCGACCGGTATTTCAAGTTTTAGACCCCCGGACCCGACCTGGCAGTTCATTTAAACTAAATGTATTTGGAGAATATACTTTTGAGCGCCGAGCTCAAACCAGGCATCCGATTTGGATTCCGTCAGTTCTGACAAGTCGCTTTCATCTCCCAGGTCGTGTTGGAATGATCGGCACGGTCATCCGACCGGTATTTCAAGTTTTAAACCCCCGGACCTGACCCGTCAGTTCATTTAAACTAAGTGTCTTTTAAAAATGAACTTTGAGCGCCGAGCTCAAACCGGACATCCGATTTAGATTCCGTCAGTTCTGACAAGTCACTTTCATCTCCCAGGTCGTGTTGGAATGATTGGTACGGCCATCCGATCGGTATTTCAAGTTTTAGACCCCCGGACCTGACTTGGCAGTTCATTTAAACTAAATGTATTTGGAGAATGCACTTTTGAGCGCCGAGCTCAAACCGGGCATCCGATTTGGATTCCGTCAGTTCTGAGAAGTCGCTTTCATCTCCCAAGTCGTGTTGGAATGATCGGCATGGCCATCCGATCGGTATTTCAAGTTTTAGACCCCCGGACCCGACTGACAGTTCATTTAAACTAAGTGTATTTTAAAAATGAACTTTGAGCGCCGAGCTCAAACCGGGCATCCGATTTTGATTTCGTCAGTTCTGACAAGTCACTTTCATCTCCCAGGTCGTGTTGGAATGATCGGCACGACCATCCGACCGGTATTTCAAGTTGTAGACCCCCGGACCCGACCTAGCAGTTCATTTAAACTAAGTGTATTTTACAAATGAAATTTGAGCGCCGAGCTCAAACCGGGCATCCGATTTGGATTCCGTCAGTTCTGACAAGTCGCTTTCATCTCCCAGGTCGTGTTGGAACGATCGGCACGGCCATCCGATCCCCGAACCCCGAATTTTCTCAATTCTTCTAAGGTAAATGAGTTTTAAAATTTTAAATGAACATAATTGAGTAATTCCATCAAATTAAAAACATAATAAACACTCACCTGTGCGGCCTGTGCTGTGGTGGTGGTGGATCGCTGAGGGACCATTCCCCCCTGGGAGAGAAGGCACTGCCACTGGAAGAAGTATAGCTAGAACTCGCACACGCTGATGTCACCGCGCTTGCGTCTAGCTGTATCAGTCGTTACCAGAGACCGATTATAATCGGTCGCCTGACCGGTCGCTAATAATTCGGTCGCCATTGAGTCTCTATTCGGTCGCTACATTTGTTGTATTTTAAAAAATAAAATTAACCTATCGGATTGATTCGGTGGCTAGTCGGTCGCCAGTCGGTCGCCAAGTATAATTATTTAATAAAAGAAATATAACGTATAGTCGCTATTCGGTCGCAATTCAGTCTCCATGCGGTCGCTAATTTTGCATTATTTTTTTTTAAAAATTTATTTAAACTGATAAATAAATTACCTGATAAATAACAAATTCATAACATAAATATAAAATCAACTACACAGACAACAATATCGACAAATCTCAAATTCATCACATACAAACACCTGATAAATAACAATTTCATAAAACAATAATAAATCAACTACACGGATCACAATCTCCACGAACCTCAAATTACACACAATTAAAATAAAATCACAAATTAATCATACATCCATAATAATAAAATGACAACATACACAACTAAAATAAAATCACAAATCCTCCACATATGTCTCATCATGGTCGTCGTCTCGTCCAACATCATCCTGGTCGTCGTCTCGTCCAACATCTCGCGACGGATGATCCTGTATATCATTTAAAAAAATTATAATCAAATCCTTAATAAAGAAATCAAGCATTAACAAGACTTAATAAAGAAATCAAGCTAGCATTAACAAGAGTATGCCAATAGTTTAAGCCAGCTCATTTTCATATATATAAATACACACACACACAATATAAGTTCAAATTTCATCTTGTATTTTAAAAATGAAGTTTGAGCGCCGAGCTCAAACCGGGCATCCGATTTGGATTCCGTCAGTTCTGACAAGTCACTTTCATCTCC
The DNA here is from genome assembly GCA_022559845.1 of Amorphophallus konjac. Classification (NCBI taxonomy): domain Eukaryota; kingdom Viridiplantae; phylum Streptophyta; class Magnoliopsida; order Alismatales; family Araceae; genus Amorphophallus; species Amorphophallus konjac. The sequence goes on from CM040122.1 coordinate 442,896,459, forward strand.
CCGGTCGTATTGGAATGATCGGCACGGCCATCCGACCGGTATTTCGAATTTTAGACCCCCGGACCCGTCCTAACAGTTCATTTGAACTAAGTGTATTTTAAAAATGAAGTTTGAGCGCCGAGCTCAAACCGGGCATCCGATTTGGATTCCGTCAGTTCTGACAAGTCACTTTCATCTCCCCGGTCGTATTGGAATGATCGGCACGGCCATCCGACCGGTATTTCAGATTTTAGAACCAAATGCCCCGTCCTAACAGTTCATTTGAACTAAGTGTATTTTAAAAATGAAGTTTGAGCGCCGAGCTCAAACCGGGCATCCGATTTGGATTCCGTCAGTTCTGACAAGTCACTTTCATCTCCCCGGTCGTATTGGAATGACCGGCACGGCCATCCGACCGGTATTTCAGATTTTAGACCCCCGGACCCGTCCTAACAATTCATTTGAAATAAGTGTATTTTAAAAATGAAGTTTGAGCGCCGAGCTCAAACCGGGCATCCGATTTGGATTCCGTCAGTTCTGACAAGTCACTTTCATCTCCCCGGTCGTATTGGAATGACCGGCACGGCCATCCGACCGGTATTTCAGATTTTAGAACCAAATGCATAAGTTGCTGCTTCTCGCTGCCTCCATTCAGGTTTGTTAATGTTTTCTTCTATGAATGGCATAACAAGAGGCACAATGTCATCTCCCACGGTCCGTGCAACCAAACCCAAGCATGTTCCTCCAGCCATTGCAAGATTCCAAACTCCTTCATCCTGATCTTGGTCGTCTTCTTGCTTAAGGAGTGTCTCCAACAGCATAGGGACAAGCGCAGGTAGTGCCTGCTTGATAAAATAAAAGCAAGGGGTGTCAGAATCAGCAGAAAAATCCCCTCCATATTCATCTAAGATGTCAATCTCTTCATCGCATATTGAGCTCCAGAATTCAATAGCTTGTAGAGCAACAGGTTCCTCATCTTCCCTCACAGCTTTTGCAGTGATGTTAAATATGTCCTGCATATACGATGCAAGCTTCTCATAATACATGGAGGATATGGAGACCAAGCATTCGAATGCAGCCTGCCGTATCTTCACCTCAGGGGACAGAGTAGCTTCACAAATGACTCTCATGATATAATCCCTCTCCATATCATTCCCGAAGTTTGCCTGAGCAAATCCCAAAGAATTATGCAGAGCTCGAGTTGCAGCCAGCCTAACATCAATGTTTCCCTCAGAAGCACTCATGCCTTGAACAACCGCTGTCAATATCTTATTGACTTGCTCTTGATCAACTTCATCAGGGGAGACTTCTTCACACATGTAACCTAGGGTGTCCAAAGTTGCTTGCTTAACATCTGGCTGAAGTTGGTGAATATTTGACAAGAGAGAACTGATAAGTTCAGGCCATTGATTTTGAGGCAACTCAATACCAGCAATCTTTGCAACAACTTGAGATGCAGTAGATCTTGCATCAATCACCGGTGAAGAGAGAGTCTGTAGTAAACATCCTTTGACCTGGGCCCTAACAGCTACATCCAATGATAACCATCTCTGCACATGCTCAAATTTTCTGTGTTGCTCCTTTGCATCCAGGGCATTTTTGAGAATCAAGCCTGCCAATTTACGGCTAACAACAGGCTTGTCATTATTTGCTAATTCACTCGAAAGAGATAGCAAGAACCCAGTAACATTTTGATCCTGAAATTGTTTTAAACTTTCCTCAGCATGCTTGCGAACCGCTGAATCTATTGACTGTGCATTCAAAAGAACTTGGGTAACTTCCATAGCCATTTCTGTATGGTATCTTCTCCGCCTTTCCCTTGCAGGGATACGCCCCAATGGCGGCCGCCGCCGACTATATATAATATCCTTCACTTCTTGTAACTTATGACCTATGCTCCTTTGTATGAACTGCCCTTCCTTTGCTTAGAGGTGCTGTTCCTGGCTTCCTGCCATGACAGTTACCAGACTTTGGGGAGATCTTTTCACCTAAATTGGCATATTTTATTCATGTCTACATGTTACTTTCCTTATATTATTCTAGCTTTATGAATATTTATAGATCTGAGGGAGAAGAAACCGCCGTCAGAACTTAAGAGCTTTCACATATCAGTTGTTAACTACTTAGACGACACAAGCTTCTCAACATGCGACTCCACAAAGCACAAGCCTCACGAAGGTCTGTGCATATTCCGGTGGTGTACAAAAAAATGAAAGCATGCAACACAATTGGATAGTTCAACTCTACCGGTGGTGCAAGATCATCGCCATCAAATAGTAGTGTTCTCGATCAAAACCCCTTCGGCAGACCGGTATGTTCTGTTTAAGCTCAGAACCCAACATTCAAGTTCAAAACATCCTCAGAGATTAGTTCAGGTAGAATTTCACTTGGGAGTCAGATGCATGCATTCCATTCTTCTTGAAGAACTCTCGGAGTCCGTATGCGCTCAAATCATAGTTAAACTGAAAAAAGATGCAGGGAAAATTACCTCAGGGAACATTGTCTCCTTTAGTTACTTATACAACAGGGACAATAAATATAAATACTTCACTGGCAAAAAAAATACCTCGTTGAATATTGAGTTTTAAAATTTTTTTTTTATCAAAAACCTTACCTAGGTACATTGGGGGGACCAATGCACAACTAGGAGGTGACTTTTATTAATTACCTTGTACACAACTAACACATCCTTTTTGCATCACTAGTTTAAGCAAAAAGTACAAACAGCATGATCATAGATATTCAGTTTACGTACTTGGGCCATTCCTGCTATTGTCCAACTGGCCTGATAAAATGTGATTTAAAACAATCTGAACTACAGAAGCAAGTTGCCACATATATTAAGAAAAAAAAATTGCAGGGAGATATCTTAAGCTGGAAATAGTAACCCATGAACAAAATATTGACTTTTTTATATTTTTATCTTAAGTTAGTGACACAGGATTGAAAAAAGAATTGTTGTATGAACTGTTGCCAGTTTATTAACATGGCCCTTCTGGAGGTATAGTATTCCAGCAATCAGATCATATGCTTCTAGTCCAACTGGCCTCTTGAGCTGGTGATTTTAACTTGATTAACGTTTGAATTGTTCAGAATTCAAAACCAGACTGGTGAACCGAAGAATCGCCATGGCTTGTTATGGAATCAGCAACAACAGGAACAATTCTCGCTTCATAAACAGACAAACTTCATTGGCACATCATTCTCAAACATATGTCACAAATTGCACACGAACCATCATTTAACTTTACCAGAACCCGAGGTCCTAAACTAATCCACTTCCAAAATCCACAGAAGATAGGCATGTATATAGATTGATGGAGGCAATCTCAGCTCACCATGAGGATCTAGATGGTCTGATACCATATCCATCCAAATCATATGCGGAGGCATACAAAACTACCAAAAGCCTCATAAGATATAGATTTAATTAATAGGAACTTGTATGTGAAAAAATTATTAAAAAATATTAAGTTCCGTTGACGGGTGTGGCCAAAGTTGGTATCAGTAGAGGGTTAAGAAGGGAACCACCCAGGCTCAAACCTGGGTGGCCTGTGTTTTATCTCTGCCACTGCAGCAGAAGCCACACACACACACACACATAGAGAGAGAGAGAGAGAGATCCCCCTCCCCAACCCAGCAGAAATGGATGGTACTGCATAACATCAGCCAGTGACATTCTAAAAGTGTGGCATACACTTGAATACTATTAAAATCCCATATACATAAACCCACAAAAAGAACACCCCCCACAATACCCCAGACGAACATCCAACTACCAGCAACTCACAAAATGACAATATTTGCCTCAGGGCACTATATTTCCTCTTTGATACATCTAAGAGAGGATGCCCACCTTTTAGTCACATCCCAGACATGCTTACAGACCTCCGCTTTGTCTCTTGACAATCTTCTAAATAGCCTTGTATCCCTCTATGTAGTCAAAAGAGTGCGTCAAAGATTAACCACAAGGTCTTGCCATCAGCCTTCAGAATGCAAGCTTTCTCCCAATGCTTCAGTAATAATCCGATACTACCTAGCTGATACAGGGCTTACCCCCAATTGTCCAACAAAGAGTCCATATCTCCCTAGGGAAGGCACAGAAAATGAGAAAAATACTTCACAGGTTCCTCCTCGCTGCCAAACAATAACAACTGAGCTGTATGTTTGCCAGACAGCATCGCCACTCGAAACCTGCACCAGCATCCACTACAAATTCCACCTCTGTTATATCCATCCAGCCTGTCACCTTCTACCAATTGCAAACACCGGACGCTCAAGAACAGTCACTCGGTGTTTGCTGCTTACATCTTTTTAAACTTAATTCTCCCCACTGAAGATCTCATCAACTGTGACGTTCTTGTTAGCTTTGTAATTTGTGGGATCTCATCATAAAATGTTGAACCAGCAAGGTTCAAAGAGGCTGATGAATACACTAGAACCAAACAAGGTCAACACCCCACCCACCATGTCAATAAGAGTCTGTTTTGTAGGATGAACAAACCTGAAGCAATCCATTTGACCTGTTGGCAAATCTTTTTCTGCATAGACTGACCCAAAAACTATCATATTTTCACCTCCAATATGCTCCATACATTGTCTCTCCAGTCTCTCTCTCCCCCCCCCCACCCAACCCATGTCCCAGCAGTGCACAACTATGATGAAGTTTAAAAGAGAATCATATATATCATAGAAACAGAACAAAATCGGTGTCACAAGGTCGAAAGCTTTAAGATGTCAATGATCATGAAAAGTGGGAAAAACATTCTGACAGAACAGAAAATACAAACGTCTAAACTTACAGGTAACACCTTCACGGAGTATTTTGTTATGTTTGGATCAACAATTCTTCCTTGATTAGCAGCCTGCACCAGGAGCAGAAATTTCTTGAGAAACATATACATACATCAATGCCCACTTAATCAGTTAGTCGCATACGAAATATCTAATCAGGAAATGCATGCTTTCCTGCTAATGCATGCCCCACAAACACTAACAAAGAGAAATGTTCTGGTTAACTTTTGGGAAGGCTAAATTTGCAAACTCAGCCAACCAGGCTACTGTTGGGCCTGATCATGTGGCCAATATTTTTTAGAAGGGGGCACCCACTGCCATTTAAAGGTCAGCAGTATAAAAGTGGCATGAGGTTTCAAATCCATAATCTCGTGGAGAAAGATCCACAGTGTAGCACAGATAACAATGAATTTGAAAAAACGTAAACAGATGGTAAATAAAATAAAACCTACTTGCTCGGGACTGTGAAATATTTCAATGAAAGGATATTCTTTCTTTTGCCTGGTTATGCAAAATCCTGGATACTTTGGACATTCAACCTGGCATAAACATGTAAGCAATATCAAGTCAAGCATAACCATAGAGCCGTTCAATTAGTGACTTGCGTCAACCATCAACAGCCAGAATTGTGGTAGCAAAATCACAGAATCAACCCAAATAATATGTCAGATTGCACTGGACAATAGGAATGGGCAGAGGACAAGATGCTGAAAATAAGATATTCACAATACAAAAAAATGTGCACGTTACCAACAATGTAAATCCCATGGAACAAAAATAAACAAATTTTGGAACAGGTGCTGAAATGTTGATGCTTCACACCATTGACCACAATTTTATATATTAAAAAAACACCACAGTTGTGGGAGAATGAAGATTGTCAAGGGGCTCGATGTGCCATCCTCAAAACAAATTATACATACACAGATGGGCGTATACATAGATAAAAAAGGGCATACCCAATGCACGTGGTCTGGTAAGACTGAAATAGCAAAAGCGGACACGGAATAAATGGCAGACATTAAAGTTCCAATGGCCTTAATGACTTTGGTTACAAGAACTAAACTGGCCAAGAATGTTCACTATGCTGGAATTTGTTCAGACTTGCAGAACCTAAAAATTAGGCTGGCAAGGATGCAAGGCCACTTGAAAAGTTCTATTAGACGTCCCCATTTTGGCTAACTCCTACGTGTGAAATCCAATTGGGGATGCAGAGAAGAATATAAGATATAGCAGGACATCTTCTGATGAGAGTAAACGCAGATGCAAGTTTTCACAAGGCAGCTTCACAAAATGTAATTAACAGATTGAACTGAAATGCTCGAAACCTAAGAGCATGCCTGATTTTAAAAAATCATAAGAAAAGAAAAGAAAGAGAGATATTTATAACAAATTTACAGTAAGTCTTTTGGGCATACTCGCACAAATTTTATATGTGGATAAAACTCAGAAGCAGCTTCTTCCAGTACTCTATCAAGGTATCTCGTATAAGCACACCTGAAATAAAAGAAGGAATAAAATATGGCTGCATTGTCATAAATTTAAGATTCATGTTATATTTGGTGGGATAACTATAAGCATATCTTCCCCACTATATGCACATGAAGATCGAACCACAAATATTCACAAAGGGGAGTTGGTGGGGGGTTTCCAGAGGTGGAGGGGGACGGGAAGGGGAGGGGGAGGCAGAGGGGGACACGGGAAGGGGAGGAAGGGAGGAGACCGTCGGAGGCAGAGGGGGAGGCGGAGTGGGACGGGAAGGGGAGGGGGATCAGAGGGGTCAGGCCGGAGGGGGAGGGGCATGGGGATGGGAAGGAGATCTGAGGGGGACGGGGGCGCAGGCCGCATGGGGGAGGGGAGGGGAGCAAGCCGGCGACGGGGCCGCAGGGGGGAGGGGAGTAGGCCGGCGGGGGAGGGGAGCAGGCCGGTGACGGAGGGGGAAGGGAGAGAGAGAGAGAGAGAGAGAGAGAGAGAGAGAGAGAGAGAGGTACCTGCGGAGGGCGACGACGGCAGGGCGAGCGGCGACGGCGACTCGACGCGAGCGGCGCGGCGACGGGCTCCGGCGGAGGGGGGCTCGGGCGGGAGGCAGCACGGGGAGGGGGGCTCCGGCGGAGGAGGGGGGCTCGGGCGGGAGGGCTCGGGCGGAGGGGGGGCTCCGGCGGAGGGGGCTCGGGCGGGAGCGGGGAGGGGGGCTAGGGCGGAGAGGGGGCCGCAGGGGAAGGGGGCTCGGGAGGGGGGGCTCGGGCGGGAGGGGGGGGCTCGGGCGGGAGGGCTCGGGCGGGCGGGGGTCGTAGTAGGAAGTATAACGGCATCAGCGACCGATTGGAGACCGAAGTTAATTCGGTCGCAATAATAGCGACCGATTAGCGACCGATATAAATGCGGTCGCTGAAACGGTCTCGGTTATGCGACCGATTATTTCGGTCTCCGAATTGGTCTCTATTTGGTCGCTATAGCCACTTTTTCTTGTAGTGATCTACATCATGTTCATTACATTAAATGTGAAGATCAATGGATTTTAACTAAAGATTTTATGATTAAAGAGAGATGGCATACTTATTTTTAAAAATTACTTAATAAAATTATGTCAAAGATTTATCTTTACAAGAGGCTCAATAGTCAACAAAATTTGTTAAATATTAGTAATTTAGGTGCATTAAGATGTCAGAAATTGAAGATATTTTAATAAAAATGATAGTGAAAAATACCTTAAGATCATATGACATACTTATTGAAGTATAGAAAGGATTAAGAAACATTAGTATTAAGTGGCTACTAAACTTTTCAATAAAGTTTCGAAGAAACAAGGAAGGTCAAAAGATTGGAGATAAAGTGTTGTGGTTCCTTACTATAAAAATAAAGTAGATATTCAAAGTTGTAAATATTATGGTGAAATTAAGTTTATGAGTCACGGTACGAAACTTTGGAAAAGTGTAATTAAAAAATACCTTTGATGTGTGACTACTATATTAAAAAATCGATTTGATTTTATGCCAAATAGATCTACTATAATGCCATTTTCTTATTACGACAGTTAATAGAGAAGTAGTGAGAAATGAGGAAAGATTTATATATGGTTATTCTTAATTTAGAGAATACGTATGATTGAGTATCGAGAAAGTTAAATTGGTAGAAAGAAAAGAATCTCTCAATGACATGTTGATTTGGTTTAGGATATGTATGAATGTGCTATTACTAGTGGGAAAACTATTACTATATAGACTTGTGAATTTTGGGTTACTATAGGTCTGCATTAAGGTTCCGCATTAAGTCTATATATTAATTTAACAAGGGCATACTACTAAATGCAAACCTAATATTTATAAAAAATATAATAGGATTAATGTATTGTCATGTCATTTCAATAATAGCATTTCATAGTTCTCTAGTCAAGTGAATGTTCCACGTTGATGTGAGTTCTGGACTTGCTAAACTTGCTAGATCTATGTCATAAAAAAGTAATAACAACGTTCAACATTATGATGGATGGTTGTACTAGACTTTCACATGAAATATTTCGGCCAATATAAATTTATGATAGATTGTTATGCAATCATTGATCTACGAGGGATATGTAGCGGTCGAAAAATGGTCACTTACTTTTTGATCCACACTCTCAAGAATTTATTTGGACGAGACAACGAGCTTCACTAGAGAGGGACTTGCGACCACTAGAAGAGGTTAGAAGGAGACCGAGAGTTATTCCAGTGGACAATCTTCTGACATTTAAGTCAGACAACCGTGGAGCAAAGGGAGAGCGTGAGAGGAAGAACATAAAGGCTGAAGGGAAGGTTCTCACGTCGTTTTTTTCTTATCTCATGGCCGCTGGGCCATAGTCCTTTTATACCATCGTCGGGAGGGTTGACAGTTGAGTTGCCATGGTCGGGGGAGACGTGAGTCGCCCTGCTCACATGCCTAACAAGGCAGGAGACATGGGCGTTGACTAGCTTATTGTTTCTGTCGGAGAGGTAGCTCCACCATTAATGTGACAAGGGCATCGGCCATTAATGAGGAAGGGCTCCCCAGAAAAGGTGTGTCCCTGCGCTGGCAGATTGAGTGGCACAGGCGATGTCCTGGTATCGTCACCGGAGTGGGGCACCGTCTGTCATTAATGCACAGCAGTTGTCATGTTCTGTGGCTGCTGTCGAAGAGGACGCGAGTGAGTTTGGCCCCTACTACGGGTCTACGACAAGATAGGGGGAGTATTGGGATGTCCAAATAACTCGGTGGACTTAGAGAGTTGGGCTCCTATAAGGGATTGGAGATTAAGCGTTATTGGGCTGACAGCATGGCTCATCGTGATATATAAGTCAAAAAGTCTTAAATTATAACTTTTATCTCGTTCAACCCAAAATATCTGTATTACTTTTACTTATCCTCGGGTCATATCGACGTGAACTAGTGCTATAATGTGGTACCATATAGTGATATGATTTGATCGGCATGACTCAAGGCACATTTGACATCTCAATGGAGGGGGGTAATTTTTTGATAATTTGAATTATGACAGTGCATAGGAGAACGTGAGGATTTGTCGGACAATTTTTGAAATGTGAAACATCATATGTGAATGTCCAGTATACGTGGAATTGTCAAATATGTGATTTACAATTATATCCTTTACTTTTATACTTTTAGATTTGGTTTGATGAGACAGTGAAACCCTCCGATGACATTTCAATGAATAATCTGCTTTGCCTGCACAAAATCCGACTCAGACTTATTTTGCATACATTTTTTCCCGCGCTCCTCTTGTGTCTCATTCTCTCACTTGTGAAAATTTACCTTACATCAAAACCCACGTACACTTGAAACTTTTTATTAAAAATTATCGCACGTCGATCTATCTCCATTGAGATGTCAAATGAGGTCTTAATCCAAGATAAGCCTTTGAAAGGTCCAACAAAGATGCTATGATATGACTTGAGGCAACTGTGATACGATTAGAGATGGCTACGAGGTGACTCTTGAGATAGTCACAATTTAGTTCGAGATTGGCTATGATATGATTCGAGGTGCTCCCAGCTTAAAAGGTCTGGTCAAGTTACATCAGATTAAGGCTCTAGTCATGGTACAATGTGATACAACGGAATCTGTCTCATCAATACGACAAATCATGTTGATCATCACATCTCTGACATGATTATGAAAATACCACAAGATAAATAAATATATGAAAATAAAAAATGTTTTAAACATTTGATATATTTAATTTAAAATATGTTTTTATGTTTTTAGTATTGTATTAGAAAATATGACCTTTTATCCTTTTTCACGGGTACCAATTCCTGAGTGGAATGTCTTTTTACATATATTAAATTTAGAGTGTCGCTATCGGATGTTTTAAATTCGTATTACTATTTCCAGCAATGTTACTATTGTTCTGTTTTCTTAATAAGAAGGGTAGCAACGTAATTGCCGACCCTCGATCATGTGGGAAGATCTATTTAAAGTTAAAACACCCATATGAAATGGAAGTACAAGTTTGACTTCCAATGCCCTCGACGCAAGAGTCGAGATGTTATAATTAAGAGAGGTCGAGCAGTATAGTGATAATTAAAAGGGGGAGTGGTTTTGCTTAATTACAATTTATTATTGTATAAAATCTAACTAACTTGTTGGTTTAGACATGGTGCAACAATCGTGGAACAACCTTTTATATATATATATCACTCAGATCTGAAATGATAATTACACATTATTTAATATTTATCACTCTGCGTTGCATTGCATTGCACACACACACACACACACGCAGTTCCGTAGTCACGTGGTCCCACGAGCACACATGGTCCCCATCACGTGGTCAAGAGCGGGTAGAAAACCTAACTCCAATTAGTGACAAGAGGGACAGAGAGCTTTCTTTTCCAACACATACCATCTCTCGCCTACTTCCAATTGATAACATCTTGACTCATATGTTAACATATCTATAAATAATAATCATGAGCCAACTCCATTCCCGGCATTGCCACGGAAGGCACGACCACCCCCACCAAGCAAGAAGCAATTGTAGAAACCCCCCCCCCCCCCTTATAATTAAGCCGCGGCAACTCGATCACAACCGGCGACGCAGCGATGGCAGGTGCGGACAACCGTGGTCTCAGGTCTCCATCCAAGACGAAGAGCCCGCCCTTCACTCCCGGCTACTCCCTCCGCGGCTGCATCTGTTTCATCATCACCTTCCTCGTCCTCGTCGTCCTCCAGAACCAGCTAACCAAGCGGCCATTAATACTGCTTCCTCCTCCCTCCCCGTGGGCCATCTTGCACCAGTGGGAGCAGGCCCTGGGCGCCGACGGCAGCGACTGCGCCCGTAGGCTCGACGACGCCACGTCGAGGCTCCGGGATGTCGTCACCTTCCTGCCCCTCAAGGACCCGAGGCTCCTGGACAAGCCCTTGGATGGGACGACCTGGTTCATGAGCTCCTTGAACGACACCTACGAAGGGGAGGACTCGCAGCACCTCCGGTTCCCCTCGGCAGCGTCCAAGGGGAGGCTCCTCTGCCTCGCCGGCAACAACACCTCGGACGGCACCCAGAACGCGTACGCTCTGGCGTGGCCGGACGCCCTCCCGCCCGGCGCCGCCCTCCTGCCGGGACTGACATACGTCTCCGACACCTACTACGACTACAAGAACCTGTGGCACGGGCTGCAGGCCATGGCACCTTTCTTCGGGTGGCACCTGAGCAGGGGGTGCGCGCCGCCGGCGAGGTGGGTCCTGTACCTCCGGGGGGAGCTGCGGACGTCGACCGCCGTGAGCTACTGGGTGCGGATGCTTACGGAGGTTGCCCTGGGGCAGGAGCTGAGGACCGAAGACTTCGCAGCCAGCGGAGGCCGGCCGACCTGCTTTGAGGAGGCCGTAGTCTTCCGCCACAACCAGGGGGCGATGTCGACGAGGAAGAAGAGGGAGGTCTACGCCCTGCTGCGCTGCAAGGCGAGGGCCTTCTGCAACTTCACCAAGGAGGAGGATGCCGAGCAGAAGGGCGCCCCGCTCATCCGGATAACGCTGCTGCTGAGGACGGGGACGAGGTCGTTCAAGAACGAATCGGCGGTCATAGACATCTTCAGGAGGGCGTGCGCCAACTTCGAAGGCTGCCGCTTCACCGTGGCCTGGGCGAACAAACTGGAGACCTTCTGCGATCAAGTTGGTGGCCATTCATATTTACATATATAAATATATTTATATATGCTAGTTTTCTTGGAGTTTCGGCTTCTTCAGCCGTCTATATATGTTTGTCCATATACATATCGATTGCCAATGCTGGGTCTGTGGGGGGTGATGGGTACGCATGCAGGTGAAGACGTTGAGCGCGACGGACGTGCTGGTGTCGCCGCACGGGGCGCAGCTGACGAACATGTTCTTCATGGACCAGAACAGCAGCGTCATGGAGATGTTCCCCAAGGGATGGGACGACAAGCTGGCCGGGCCGGGGAAGTACGTCTTCAGTTGGCTGGCGGGAGACTCGGGGATGCGCCACCAGGGGGTGTGGATGGACCCCGACGGCGTTGCCTGCCCCTTCCCGGAGATGGAGCGCTCCCGGTGCTTCAGCCGGTACTTCAAGAACGGTCGGCTCGGACACGACGAGGCCCACTTCGCCAACTGGACGTCGGCCGTGCTCGGGCAGGTGAGGGAGCACAAGCTCCGGGAGACCGCCGTGGGAGGTGAACAGCCACGGCGGCGCCAGCCCGCTGGCTGCGCCTGTGGCTACCAAGCGCGGTCTGCTGATTGAGGGGTTTACCGTTTAAATCCGCTGATGGGCCGCCAGTTGTTGTTTTCCTGTGGATAGACAGATTGTACGTACGGTAATATTGTGGTATGTTCTTTAATTTGGATCGTTCATAGATCAGTTAAGACGTCTTTTCTTATATGGCTGCCACAACCTATATATGTTCCTTGGGAAGTTTAATTGGGAAGGGGGGCACATGGTATTTCGCCACATTGCTAGGGTATATATATATGTATATATATATATATATATACATATATATATATATATGTTTATATAAACTTGCATCCTCTGCAACAAATCTACTCAGAATCAATATATATCGGTCTTTTATTGGAATATGATTAACATTGGGTGAGATCCTGTTAACAAATTCATGTTATCCCACAAAAAATCAACTCTATTTATCAGATTGAAAATAGAACATAAGATTAAAAAATAGAAATGTAAACGAACCATATATATATACACCTTAATTTCGACTGAAAAATTAATACATGCTCGATATATATCGGACAGAAATATACGTACACATTGGGATTGAAATATATATGTGCTTTTTTGTCCAAATGTGTATATTTTCATATCTTTATTTTTCAGTCAAAACGTACGTGTATATTTGATTGGAGCTTTTATTTTTTTGCAGTTTTGTAGTCTAATACTTTTCAATATAAAATTGTACATTTCGCTCATTGCAGCAAGGGCTAGAGTTTTTGTCCTGTGTCTAACATATATATAAATCGACCAATTCTAAAATTCAACTATTTATGACATGTAGAATATTAAAAATATCATTAAAATATGTGTTTTACTCTAACGGGCTCAGTAAGATCGTTTTTTTTTACAAACCCATGGTGTCTTCTCTCGCCGATTAGAAATCTTTAATTAATGTTTGTTTTACAAACCCATGGTGTCATCAAACTATTAGGATTCTTTAATTAATGTTTTTTTTTACAAACCCGTGGTGTCATCAAACTGGAAATTAACTAACGTGCTTCGCTCGCCTATTAGAAATCTTTTTCCATTTTTATTAAGTGATTCTCCACTTCTGTCAAGATGGGTCATCTCTCGTTAGTTGGGTCTAAGATTATGCTCTAATACCATGCATGTTGAAATCTACAAAATCACAATGTTGAGATATACAGGTCTCGGGCCATAAGTATATGAACCACAACTCATTTAACTAATACGGGACTATTGTATAGAGACTATGTCCAAAGACATGTATATCTCAACACCGCGATTTTATAAATTTCAACAAGTTATTTCTTCCGAGTCATTTTTATGGTAGAGAGAGAGAGAGAGAGAGAGAGAGAGCACTTAAATTGTCTCGTGATGGATTCTTGGCTTCAATCTCTTTTAGATAGAGCACATACACATCGCGCACGGCCGGTGGTGTTTTCATGCTGGTTGCGCCTGGCCGGTGGTGTTTCCCTGCCGGGCGACGCACCCTTCCGACACGGCCCGTCAGAGGAATGCGACATAAGGAGAGGCCCACCATATACACGACACATGGTATTATATTATCTTTGTCTGTCTGATTTTCTTTTTGAGTAATATTTATTGCAGTAACATTTTGAATATGTCATATATATATATATATATATATATATATATATATATATATATATATATATATATATATATATATATATATATATATATATATATATGTATGTATATATCATCTTATAATCTCTCTTTGGATATATTTAGTTTTGACCGACATGATATTGTGGAGTTGGCGGTACACCATCGGACGAATATTAAGTATATAGTGTTTAGGAATGAAACATATATTCTTAGAATGCATATATATTATAAGAATGATATATTATATATATATGTGTGTGTGTGTGTGTGTATTATTTTTAGGATATATATTCTATTGGCACACTATTTTTCCTTCGTTCCTACGATGCATGTTTTATTTCCCCGAAGTAATTAAGTCTTAGCCTTTTTTCCACTCCTGCGAAATGCATCATATATATGAGTTTATGTAGTCGTCACAAATCCAATGGAATGGCGCTCAAGTATTTTGTCGTTCCTATATTGATCAATGAGAGGCAAGATTGTAATTAAGATAACATGGCACTTCATTCACAATCCATCCTCCATAATAAGTATCGTTCTGTCTTTTGAATTATGGTTTGCAACCGTTGTCTCGTGAATCTAGTTACTATTGGCTCGTATATGCACAATGCTATAGCTAGCATGACCAACGTAATGGACATGTGTGACAAGAGAGAAAATTCAAATTATTTTCATGGGAACAATATATATATTTTTAGAATGAAAAATAGCTATTAGAATAGAAATTATATATATATGTATTAATTAGGAATGAAATATATATGTACGTATATTTTTGTAGAGGTTAAAAAGTGTCCCCTTTGTCGCGTATTACACCTTTAAGATTTATTGGACGGGGAAGAGCAGCCGACGACATTGAAGGAATCTGTAAGCACTAAAAAGAAATGTCAAAAGGAGCTCTGGGAGTGATTTTAGGGGACAACTCTCCGATACTTAAGTCAGAACCATCTTGGAGAGGGAACCAAAGAGCAGGTGAGTAGAAAAGATCGAGAGGAGGAAGAAGCCTACAGTGTGGAGTCCGAAGAGGGCGTGGAGAGCGCTCGGAGAATGCTCGAAGAAGACAGGGAGTGCTTGGAGGGATAAGAAGAGAAGAAGCATGAAGGGATCTCTCTGTCTCTGATCTCTTACCGGAGCTTCCTTGATGGCAAGCGCTTGGGGAACCCTCTCTCTCTGGTTGTGAGCATTTGGGTGTCACTGCTTGTGTGAATCAGTCTTTGTGTGCGTTCCCCCTCCCCTCTTGGTCCGATTGGAGATCTATTTATATAGGGAGCGATAGAGAGTCTGACTTAACAAGGACATCGTTCGTAGAGTGGTGTCCTGTTTGATCATGGGGATCTCGCCAACTCGCTCGCTCCCACATGGAGGATCTCATAGCGGGTGTCTTGGCGACGAGGGCGTGACTCGGTCCTTGTCAGAGCAAGTCCCATAATGACAGTCTCAACGTTCATCTGTTGATAGGTTCTGCGGCGTCCAGGACGCACGCACGCATATATCTCGCATGTGGGCTGGCAAGGCTTTGATGGGCCTACATTGGGTCTCGAGACTTCCGGTAGGTCGGAGTGGAGTGCCGTGGGCTTGCTCATGCCTGTGATGGGCTTGGCGTTATCGAGTCGCATTGGGCCTAGTGAACTTTACTCTCCTCATTTTTAAAATAAAAAATAGAAGCAAAATATATCTATTAAAAATGGAAAAATATTCATAACAAGGTATAATCATACTATATATATATTTGATTCGAATTGTATATTTTAAGAAAATTAATCAGTGCCTCCTTCAAAACATGTGACTTACCACTTGGTCCCTCCTGTTTGGAAACTATGCGCCTTCCACCTCTTATTTTTTAGTGGGACTTAGTCTAGAGGAATTAACGCACAATGCATTAACATGTTAACGCACTAATACATGAAGATCTTAAAGTGTTACAGTTAAAAGGTTATAAGTTAAGATGTTAACGCATTCAGGTCATAGCCGTAGCATGTTAATGCCTCTTGGCAATTGCTAACCACAATGATTGTGAATAAGCCTCGCAAAAAAAAAACAAGGGACAAATTAAAGCTGCCTGATTTTTTGATAAGGACTGGGCAGTATTAAGTCAGATGTTCCAACATGAAGCACTAGTTTATTTTTCTTATTTTATTTCTGAAATTCGTTTTATTCTAAGTAGATGTATTTCATTCATAAGGGATATATCTTTTCCTCAATATTAAATTCTCGTTCCAAAAATATTGTTCTTATGAAAATACATCCCAAGTCACCCTTCCATCGCGTGCGCAAACGTGGGCATGCAGAAACAGCACTTAAACTTGCCATATCGTCACACACGTGTAAACCAATTGCAGCTGAGATTATATATAAGATGACTCCCACAAAACCATGATTTGCAAAAAAATATCATTCGCCTTATCTTCCTAGCCCACATATAGTGCTTTTGGGTTTAGGACAGCCGATGGATGATCTTTCATGGCCCAATAACAGCAGCATGTTCACCCAGAATTCCCACGAAATTGTGTTCTCCTTGTCCAAAACAATTACCATCGGAGAAGTCTATAATTTCAGAAAATGCAAGGGCATCTTTTATAATTTTGTCACATATAGCAGAAGGCCTTAAATGACGTGCAAAAAGTAGAGGTTTTAATTACTTGATTTAAATCGTTGCTTTTACATGGTTTAAAATGTCGCGTTGACATGATGTGCTTCGAAAAAAATTATGGCTAATGATGATAATGGGATGGTAAGAGTACATTCTACGCACTCAAAAATGCAGAAATAGGAATCCTTGACTGCGACTTGTGAAATCTTCAAACTCCACATTTATGTGGAGGAATTGTACAAGTTCGTGTATGATCATCTAATATCTTAGTAGATGGTTTCGATTATGGTGTGACATCCAAGAGTCTGGTACCACTTCAGTACCGAGCGAGGAGTCCTCGTGGCCTCCACCACTGGCATGACGAAGCCATCATCGAGATGATAACATGCGGGGGTTCCGACGGTCTATTAATTAATTTGGACCCCAAATGATATGGAAACACACAGCCCAAATGATTTGGAGTCCTCTCTCCCCCATCTCTAACATCTTTTGGTAATCCTTTCTCCCCTCTCTCAACTACCGTGTTCTCTAGTGAAGACTTAGCTTGTACATAGGCACCTTCGATGACAAATTTCTATCTCAGACACGAACATACTTGCATCGTTTTATCTTTATTATGATTGTATGAGGATGTTGCACAGAGTTGACGATGATATACATTAATATGTAAGGAATCCATATCTCTTACTGTTTATCTTTTAACAATAAATTTAGTTCTAGTTGCCCATCACATAAACCATACAAATTGAATAGTAAATTGGGTCGGTCCAACGAGTGCAGATCGGGGTATCTTAATTATTACCTTTAAAGCCTCTAATTATATGGTTGGAGTTGATTTTAAGTACTCGACCAATGTTTAAACTTGTCCAGACTGATTTCTCTTGAATCTGCTTCTGACCTGCCCCATTTGCACCTTTAGCGTCGCTTTGATAGAGGGTTAGATAAATGGAGGGATATCCTCCTTGGATTAGCCTATCACTCCACTTACTCCCATGTACTTTGATAAGAGAGATGAGTTAAATTGTTCCACCTATTTAGATGGGTCACACTATCTAGATTAGATGAGAGTTATCCTTCAATCTAATCCGAATATTTGTATCTCTCTATCAAATCAAAAAAAGAATAAAATGGGGGTTATCCCCGGGACAAGTGAGGGATAACCCCCTATCAAAGCGGCGCTTAATCCCACTCACGCATTTCTAATTAATTCGTCCCTCCCCTTCAACTCCTCCTAATTTGATCATCTGTTGAAATTATAGATGTATGGGATAATTACAAGCGTTCTCTTGGGCCCCTGTTTCATTGATAATCGGTCGGACCCAGGCGGATGGCCATCTGGCTTTGTTCGACCAAAACAAATCCAAAATGGCCCCGTACCACCCGATTAGGCCCTTGATTATGTATCAAAGCCAGTTTTGGCACTTACCGTCGAATACGCGCTCGTAGCTGGCACGCAACGGGCCGGAGAATACCCCCCCCCCCCCCACCCCATTCGGCCTATTCATTTAGGCCCAATTTGCTAACTGGGTGGGGTGTGAGGAGGGCAGTGGGAACCACGTCGCTCTCTCTCTCTCTCTTCGGTTAACTGATCCCCCCAATTCTAACCGAAAAATAAAATGGGACTTATCAAATAATACCGTAGTATCTTGTATATTCTTTTTTATATCTTTATATATTTATATTATTTTACAGTGTTATATTATGTACATTACAATATTTTATTAAATTTAACCGTGTCAAAACACTAGAGATATAAACTTAACAATATTTCTTAATATATATGGGGGTGTACATCATAATATCAAGAATATGATATATATACAGTAAAATACATAAAATTTTAGAGATATATGTGTACATATGTAATTATTTTAACTAAAATAGGATGCCTTGTGGCTGATCATTCGGCATATATATATATATATACGGACCTCACTTTCTCAAGAGGGAGCTTAGCTAGGTCCTGAGTTCCAAGTCCCAATTACCCGTGCATCTATTCCAAAACCCTACCCGTTGTCCTAATCGGAGTAGTAGTTCCTGTCCGACGCTGCTTTCCTCATCTCATCCGTGGTCATCATGCATGGGTCTACATGCCATCCATTTTGAACATGAGAAGCAGAAAAATAGTGTAAAGCAAAAGATCTAAGCATATCCAGATCAAAAATCAACAAAACTTCTAAACCACAGGAATGAATTCTTCCTCATCTCCTATGGTTGGGCACCATGATCCAAATTATTCACGTATGGTTGGAATGCATGTTCTTCCAAATGAAGAGCAAGGGAAGAAAGCAGGCGTTTCTCCCGTGTGTCAAGTGAAACCCTCACTCTAGACCGTACATACACACAGAGAGAGAGAGAGAGAGACTACGTACAGGCTCCATTAATTTGACGACCAGAAGCAGCTTCATCATCTCCTATGGCTGCCACAAGGGCAGCCAGGGGACTGCCGTGGCCGCCGCCGCTCCTCAAGCTTGTAATCCTTCACCTGGCCGAGCACGGCGGACGTCCAGTTGGCGAAGTGGACCTCGTCGTGTCCGAGCTGCCGGTCCTTGAAGTACCGGCTGAAGCACTGGGAGCGCTCCTTCTCCGGAAAGGGGCAGACGACGCCGTCGGGGTCCCTCCACGCCCCCCGGTGGCGCATCCCCGAGTACCCCGCCAGCCAGTGGTAGACGTACTGCCCCGGCCCGGCCATCTCGTGCCAACCCTTGGGGAAGAACTCCATGACGCTGCTGTTCTGGTCCATGAAGAACATGTTCGTCATCTGCGCCCCGTGCGACGACACCAGCACGTCCGTCGCGCTCAGCGTCCTCACCTGCACACCATCGCCCACAGGGCATAGAACCACCATTGGCAATCGATATATAGACAAACATATATGGACGGCTGTAGAAGCCAAACTCCAAGAAAACTAGCATATATATATATATATATGCATGGCCACCAACTTGTTCGCAGAAGGTCTCCAGTTTATTCGCCCAGGCCACAGTGAAGCGGCAGCCTTCGAACTTGGCACACGCCCTCCCGAAGATGTCGATGACTGCCGACTCGTTCTTGAAGGACCTCGTCCCCGTCCTCAGCAGCAGCGTCATCCGGATAAGCGGGGCGCCGCCCTTCTGATCGGAGTCCTCCTCCTTGGTGAAGTTGCAGAAGGCCCTCGCCTTGCAGCGGAGCATGGCGTAGACCTCCCTCCTCCGCCTGGTCGTCATCACCCCCTCGTTGTGCCGGCAGACGACGGCCTCCTCGAAGCACGCCGGGCGGCCGTCCGCCGACGCGAAGTCTTCGGTCCGCACCTCCTGCCCCAGGGCGACCTCCGTGAGCGTCCGCACCCAGTAGCCCATGGCGGTCCGGAGCTCCCCCCAGTGGTACAGCACCCACCGCGCGGGCAGGGCGCAGTTGTTGGTCAGGTGCCACCTGAAGAAGGGCATCACGGCCGCCAGACCGTGCCAGATGTTGCCGTAGTCGTAGTAGGTGTCAGAGACGAAGGTCAGGCCCGGCAGGAGGACGGCGCCGCGCGGGAGGGCGTCGGGCCACGCCAGGGCGTACAGGTTCTTGATGCCGTCCCGGGTGTGGTTGCCGGCGATGCAGAGCAGCCTCCCCTGGGACGCCGCCGAGGGGAAGTAGAGGTGCTCCGAGTCCTCCCCCTCGAAGCTGTCGTTCAGGGAGCTCATGAACCACGTCGTCCCCACCATGGCAGTGTCCGCGAGGCTCAGGTTCTTGAGGGGCAGGAAGGTGATTGAATCCTGAAGCCGCGACGTCAGGCTGTCGAGCTTGCGGGTGCATTCGCTGCCATTGGTCTCGCGGGCGGCGCCGGCGGCGGCGGCCAGGACGTGCTCCCACTGGTGGAAGACGTCCCAGGGGGAGGAGGGAGAAGAGAGCAGCTCAGGGCGCTTGAGGGCCTGGATTTGGAGGAGGACGAGGACGAAGATGAAGGTGATGAGGAAGAAGACGGCGCCATGGAGGGAGTAGCCAGGAGTGGGGGAGAAGCACCTCTGCTTGTAGAGCGGCGTCCTGAGGCCGCGCTCGTCCCCAGGGGTCCTGGGTTTCATCATGGTGGTTGTGGTGGTGACGTCGGCGTGCACTTCCCCAGTTGCTTGCAGGAGATGGAATTGGCTGCGCTGCGATATTCATATATATGTCTGCGGGGAGAGCTACCGTGGATGCAAAAGGTTACACGTTGAGAGAAAGTCTATCCTTTATCCTTATCTCTGTTCGTATGCAAATCACCTTCATTTTGTCCTCAAGAGTCATGAGCATCCAACCAACAACAGACAAGAAGTCAAAAGATCGAGTTAACTCGAACAAACCTTAATTACGTGTCAAGCTTCCAGAACATTGTAATCGATGAGCCACTAGCTCTTTACCCAAGAGGCACACATCCCGTACAAGCTATTATAACATGGGGGAGAGGCCTCCCGGCCATCAAAACTATTAAGCAAGTGCCTTCTACTGCTCGTAAACGTGTGAACTGGGGGTAGGGAAGGGAAGGGAAGGGAAGGAAGAAGAGAGTTTGAAGACGCAGGCCCAGCTCTCCGGCCCCGTCGTTTCCATCCGTAATTAGGCCGCCACTCCTCATATTTCATCTGTCTAATAAGGCTTCGTTTCATCGTGTCTATCATGGTCAAGCTGAAGGATATGCACGGGGCATGCATGTTATTCTTATATAAAGACAGCATAATAATATTGCAAGGGAATGTTAACCAGCATCGAATTAACCTAAACAACATTATGTGATACGCCACAATCCCTACGTGCATGTTCAATCCTTTCGTCGGATCGATGTCTTTGTAGTTGACAACGTTTTGGGAAGATTGAAAAGTCACAAGAAACTTGATAATTAAATGTATTATAAAAAAATATTTTAGAATTAATTAATTAAAGAGCATTAATCTAACCAAATTAAGGACATATATAGGATATGCATTCGTACATCTTAACTACGTCTTATATCACTGTCTTATAGATAGATAAGAGTACTCAACTCAAATGACAGGTTTCCGCATTAAACATTGGAACAATTAATTAATTACTTCGTTTTAGATGATCAATTTGACGATGCGCACATGAAACGTGCAAGGAAAATACCCATGTAGTTAATGCATCTATCGTGGTACGTAATAAATGCACAGTGTGTTCTAAATAGTGGTACGTACCTTTGCAAAAGATCTTTTTTTTTTATTTTGTGGATGTTGACGTACCCTCTTGTCGAACAATCAATCTTGCCACTTTTGCAAGCTTGCTTGCCTGTGTAATCTGATCTCAGATTCTCAGATAAGTTAGATACGAAACCATTTGGGAGAAAGGTCAGAAGGAAAGGGGGAATTCAATGTTTGGAAGTGAGACACACAGTTGGGTGGCCTTTTTGAATATTGTTCGGGAACAATTTCCGGTTGAGAACTTTTTTTTTTTTTTCATTTGCGGCTTTGAAAGTCGTAGTTAATGGGGAGCACAATGTTAGAGTTAGGTACCTTTCACCTCACCTCCTTTTTTTTTATTTTTTGCATTTAATAAAAAGCCATCTAAATAAATGTTCACAAGATTTCAAGTAAATAAATATAGTAAAAGTGTGATAAGAAGCAGTGTGGCATGCATAATCGCTGTATATATATTCCTCTTCATAAGTTATGTAACATGCATATAGTTGGGAGGTGAATTTTGACGAGAATTTCAATCATTAAAATCTTAAAATATTATTTTTCTCCGCAAACCCAACCGAACCCCCCCCCCCCCCATTAAGATGCATTCCTGAAACAGTAAGTACGGGATCTACGTACCGTGCTTTCAAATGCGTGTGGGTCATCTCCACCTCACATAAAAAGATGAATGTTGACTTGAAATGCCCCAGCATGCAACGTCATCTCACGTGAAACCCCATTACCTGGCACACTAGAGAGATCATAATGGATACAACACGTTAAAGGGAGTTATACACCAAATGCCATGCCACGTCAGTTGTTCCCAAGTTAACGAAGCTAACTGCTTGATGATCAGTTGAATGCAACGCGAAGCTAAGCCACTAACCATATGTGTGAGAGGCCACCATTCCACTTGTGATGTGGACGCAGACTTCAGATGTCTTCCTCGAGTAGTAATTAACTTGAGGATTAAATATTGTTCTTTCGTATGTACTTAACGATGGATGACCAGGCTAGACACATTAATTAATCGATCGGCCTCGTTTCATCAGCCTCTGTATAACGGATCGGTGCTCATAAGTTAGAAGTCAGCGCTGCGATTCCTTCTCCCACACTGAAAGTAAGTAAAGAGAGTATTTTAATAAAACGAATCGACCAAAGTGGAGGTGCGTATTCAATGCAAAAGCGATGTGAAGTAGTAGTAGAAGTGACGGAAAGGTGGGAGGTTACTTGCTCGACCCGCATGGTTTTCCTCGATCACCACCCAGAGTCGACCATGGACCGCATTCATCACCATCCGGTGGCTCACCAATGAGATCCATGAATAATTCTTTGGGGAATAATGTGGTAAAAAAGAACCTTGTCACATTTATAATTAATTGTGAAAGCTTATATATATATATACATATTTAATAAACTAATTTTATCACGTACGTAGACGTAGATAGGACTGTCAATGAGTCAAGTCGATTTTATAAGTTTGTGGGTCTGACCCGATTTTAGGTTAGGTCGCAAGATCTTTATGACCTGTGGGTCCTTAATCGAGTCTAAAAGTCTGACCCGATTAAATCCACGGGTCGGACTCGGACTTTAAGTTCAGCTCTCGGATCGATTCGACTCGCTCTCTTTTTTTTCTCCTTTCAAAATTTAAAAACTACTTAATTAAAATTATGTTATTTTACTTAATTAAAAAATTTAAAACTCTTCTTTCATATAAATTATATAATTAATATCAAAAATCTAATTAATTTAATGAGATTATAAAGTTTATATTATTAAATATATTAATTTTTATTTTTTATCTAAATTATCGGGTCGAGTCGGACCTTAGTCGGACTTTATAATTTTTTAATAGTGTCGGGCCCGACCTGACCCGACATAATTCGGATCCGGACTGAACTCGAACTTTAATATTAATAAGTTGGACCCGAGTCAGGCTGACTTAAGCCTAACCCGGGCTGACCTATTGACAGCCCTAGACGTAATTATAGAAAAATTCTCGTGTCCAACTGCCATCATTATAAAAATAAAAATATGTTGACGGCATGGGGCGCATTCTTACCCTTACGTTTGTGTGGGAGGATATTTATGCACTAATTAGGCAATATACTAGGAATATTTTCAGCTTTGCTTAGACTCTAATTTACCTTATTAACTTCTATTTGACAACAAATTAATCAAGATACAAATATAATTGAGAGGGGGAGGAGGGGGTATTTCACATGCATGTGTTTATAATCTAGTGGAGATACATTAATTAATGTCCATCTAATAATTGTATTTTTCACAATTATGCACGTAACAGGGTTACTTTGTCATTTTTCATTCTTCTTTTATTTCTAAACTTTTTTTTTTTTACTATTAATGCTTTAAGCTTTCGTCATTCATATTTAGTAGTGCTTAGTGTCCTTTAGCCATAAGATTGTTTGTTTGAGACTTCCTTCGGAAATCTTTGATGCGCTCAACTTCCAACTAAAACTACAGGCTTTTAGACTTGAGTTCCAACTTAATTAATTTGCTCTTTAAAAGGAAGAACGTTAAACCAAGAAAACTACTTATATATGTGATTCTAATTTAGCTTTTAGTCGGATGTTCTAAATTAATTAGAGCTTCACAAATTAAATCAGAGTAAACTAAATTTATAAGGAATAGACTAATTAGCGTGCCGATTGTCTAGAGTAGCTATATATAGATTAACTGTTATTTCCTTCTTGTTGAAATTAAGTAGAAACCAAAAATGGCTTCAAATGGGGATTCCATCAAATTAAACACGCCCATGAGAAATTATTAATTTGTAGAGTATTTTAAATTTTTTACGTGAAAATCATTGTTAAAATGAAAGTTATTTACATTGTACATACTTTATTATATTAAGAACATTGATATCGTGCAAAAAGATTATAGAACAGTCTTCTTATACATACCGACCACACAATGTCTATATTGTTAATGTTGCGCGTGCAAATGCAGATGTAGGAGTCGATAAATCTATACTTTTTATTTCAATAGACGCAAAACTTTGTGAACAATACAAGAGTGCAAATTTACACTATTCACATAAGAGTTTTTTTTTAACTTAACACTCATGTCACGTCGAATAATGACGTGACTGTCATGATAAGATAATTTAACGTGGAACTTACGTCAATTTTTTTAAAAAAAATAAAAAAAATGATGCAACGTCACTGCTTGTAATTAGAGAGGTGTTACAGTCAGCATTACTCAAAATTAAAGAACGTAACGTCATCCCAGACATGAAACGGGTGCACTACACTAAAATCCGTGTAAAATCACATGTTAATAGAAGCCCCCACCCCCATTTCTTCCCGCACATGACCATTGAAGGATGAAGTCTCGTTCGGGAACACAATAGGAGGTAGAGTATGATCTTAAAATTTTCATCTTCTAACAGTTTCACTAAATATATTTTTATCACGTCAGATTATTTAAAAATTAGATTATGAATTTTAAAGAGAGATAGGAAGAAAAGAGAACACTTTTCATAATCTCTAAAAATTTGTCTCCACTAATTTTTTTCTCTCTCTAAAAGATTATGAAAAATATCCATAATCTAAAATATTTCCAAATGGGGCCTATAAATAATGGTGCTACCACTTCCACTTCACATACCTTCCGCGCATTGGAATCATCTCTTGTAATTAGTTACCATGCACGTCGAACGTGCCGTACGTCACAGGGATGTAATATGGCAATGACCCATCTGCCAAACTTGAACAGATAGATAGATGATTGAAGCCTTGAACTGATCGATCGTAGTTGAAATTTGGTACGGGCAAAGTATCTCTAACATGAGCATTTGATTCAGAGATGCATGCCATAAAAAGCCGATTGGGTTCGGGCTGCTTATAATTAATTAACTAACCTGAGGTCAGATATATGTATGGGTCGATGGGTTCTAACTCCAATTAATTAAATTGTGTTCGGTCGATCCAGCCTGAGTAGCCGACTACGAGTTTATGAGAAATGTTGGCACGACGACATCTCCGGTTCAGGGATTTGATATACAGATCTACGAGATTTTAGACTCGAGTGTTCCCCTTAAATGGTAGGATTAGTGAAATTTATTTCTTATGGTAGATCCTCTGGACTTGAAATTTATGGTTATCTATTTAGATAAAAAAGACGATCATAGAGATGAATTATTTGTCACAACATTATATTACGTGAAAATTAAACTCTCCTAATCAAGGGAAATACTTGATAACTTGCACTGGCCTGTAAATAGTCTGACAAAAGAAAAAGGGTAAATAATCTGACAAAAGAAAAAGGAGTAAAGAAAGCAAAAAAGTGGTGGAGTGATGGTTGATGCCACTTCCCTTGATTCTCTAATTGATGAACTAAGGTCTCGATCTCTTTTTAAGAATATTTGCGAGAATTGTTAGATTTTTGACACGAGAAATTATGAAATATATAGACTCCATTTAATTAAATGATTGGAATTCACTTCTTCTTCTTCTTTTCAAACGTTCACTGAGATATGTTTTTGAATTGGATAGATCTCATTTAAATGATTGGAATTCATTTTTTTCAAAAATTCACAGAGATAAATTTTTGAATTGAAAAGAAAATATATTATTGCGCCTAACTATCTTTCTCTAAACGTAGATAATCAATTTCTACCTTAAGAGACAACATTTATCTTGTCTCCCACGAGGAGCCTTTCAATTATTGAAAATTGATCTGAGAAATCCCCCAAACATAATTCCAAACATGACCTAATTAAGGACCCGTTTGGAATGGAGATGATCTCCGTTCCGTACTGCAAAATCTCCCTTCCGTATCGTATATAAGATGTCAGAAGATTTTTAATCATTTAAAATCTCAAAAAGTTGGTGCCGTGAGCTTTCACAAAATTAAAAATTTTGATCAACCTGTGTCTGGATTCTCTCTCCGTTGTAAAATCTTCGTCTCACGAAAGTAGAGACATATAATATTTACTTGTTAAACCTTAAATCCTATCAAAAATTCCACCGATTGAAATCTCTGCTGAATTTTTTCCCGCACGTGGGAGGCGCTGAACAGATTTAAAACTCCTAGATGCCAATCATAAGCCTTCCCCCCACCCCCCAGATCTGACTTGGGATCAGTAGCCACACAACAGATGAGTATTCAAGATTTGAGATAAAGGGGTTCCTTCCCAAACTGGACTCTCAAGCCATCGATTAGAATATTAAACGGGATTCCTTGCTTTGTGCCGATGCAGAGTGAAAGTGACGAAAAGGTGGGGAGCTGCTTCACGAGGATCCACATGCTTTCGCTCTTATTAGC
The DNA here is from genome assembly GCA_022559845.1 of Amorphophallus konjac. Classification (NCBI taxonomy): domain Eukaryota; kingdom Viridiplantae; phylum Streptophyta; class Magnoliopsida; order Alismatales; family Araceae; genus Amorphophallus; species Amorphophallus konjac. Next base: position 442,923,562 of record CM040122.1, read on the forward strand.
ACCATGATTCTCTTCCCCCCCGCGACAATTACATCATGTGCATAGGTATATGAATGAATCACATGAACGATTCTTTTTGGATTATAAGGGTTTGCAAATTTAGTGTTGTTATTAATATTATTATATTGAAATTTTGAATTCTTGGCAGTATCTTCATTTATCCTAGGACTTTTTTGCTTACATTGGGTGTCTTGAACAAAATAATTGTTGTTTTAATGCTAACAAAGAATAGAATAATTGCCGCCATATATAATTAATCTACTGTGCCCTACTGTGTACCCATATTTCTTAGGTTACGAGTGCATTATAAATAATAATTAACCACAATTCATAATCTTATCATCGTTTGTCATTTACTTAACTCTGAGCGGTATTTCATTTACTTATCTATATGATTAAATCACAATTACATGTATAACCCCTTGTAATTCTACCGTAAACTCTCTGATACTTATATTATGTTTCAATTGCATCTCAACATGTATAATTGAATATTCATCCAATTCCCGATTGTTAGAGTCCCAGACGACAGATAAATCTCATATCGAAAAACACATGTGAATTCTTTAAGTTTATAATCCTGGACCCCTTCAACCTTAACACCTAAGTTCTGAGGTTTGTAAGATAATATCAGAACAGGCCAAGACCCATTATGTGATAAATGCGCAACCTTCCTTCTAATTTTGAAGTTTGTAAGATAATATCAAAACAGGCCAAGGCCCACTATGATAACCAATATTACATTATATATCGTTAAGGTATGTATGATACTATTAAAGCACCCCCAACGGAGGGTTTAGTCAACTAGAGTTTCCAAGGTGACCTCACGCACTACACATAGGTACATGTAGATGAAGAATCCATTGCCACCATTAAACATTCGATCATCAATTTCTATTCTAAATTAATTATAAAATCTTACTTCATAGGTAAAATTTAATATAGACATACTATGGTATCTGATAGTCATGCATTAAACAGAACCACATTGAGCATTGACCGTCTCTTTTGTACATATATGATCTTAAAAAATAAGAAGTATCAGTACTCAGGTTTCGGGCACATAAATAGTTTGCAACATCGGGCAGAGAGACCTTGGTTAGCACAACAATGTTTAACGAGTACACTGAAGAAAGGTGAAGAAGAAAGAAAACAGCGGGCAAAGGAAGACAATCAAATTCCCCGGGAAGCAAGGTGCGAGGGAAGCACGTTTAGAAAGACTGACAAATATGGTGAAGGTCCCTCCAACAAGTGATTGCTAGAAGTTATGTACAATTTACCCCTTGTATTGGCAATTTGATCTTTTCCTTAGAGTAGGCAAAAACATAATAGAAAGGCATACATTCCTGGTAACATATCCAGGACAAAAAGGGCCAGCCTTCTGATTCAGAAAATATGAACTAAAAGTAACAGTAGTTGCCTGAGATGCACTTATTACAAAAATCTCAGAGATTTCCCAAAACAACAAACTCGATAAGAATGCCACTTAGATAGGATACAGATGCGAAGATAACTTAGGAAGTACACACCAACATCTTTTCGTAGCTCACCAAAAGTAAGCTGAAGTTAATTATGCAACAGATGCTGCTGGAGTTTCAATTTTTGCTTTGCTGCATCCCCAAACAGTAGCCATCTTAAGGTTTCTTGTTTGGATTCAACATCAGCTAATGGGTTGATACTGATCGGAGACACGCCTTGGCGGCAGCTTCCTAAGTATGAAGAGCACAAGAGCTGATGGAACGATCTCCACCAGCTAGGGAATGCAGATAGTTAAAAGGAACATCTTATATAAAGCCACGATGATTACAATAATTTACTGGAGATAGAATCAGCGAGGCACTGAGTGGTTTTGATGCAGTTCTTACCATATGATAGGCAAAATTCAGAAGAGGATGGTCAAGAACATCAAGGTTCGCATCCTTGTCAAATGCAGAGAAAGCCACCTGCCCAACTAAATTGTTGAGATCTAAAACATGCACACCCAGTCTACCCAGAAAAAATTAGCACAAGATTTCAACCAAAAATATGCTCATTTAATTCAGAAAATGGTTCTCAAGATAGCAATCATGGAATAGCAATGTTGTCAACTACAGACATGTGAAAGCATAGCTTTGCTGTTTCATAGTCAAAAGGTGGCAAAATGTTAACCATAATGACTTTTCATTTATTAAAGTGAAATGTCACTTGAGGAATAGAAACTTACCATAATACACCTCATCAAGAAACAAGTGCAGCATATTGCAGTTACAAAGCCAACCTGTCAACAAAACCATATGCATCGGATTTCTGCAACTTTAACTCAGATTAGAAAATATACTAAGAATGGCTTCACAGTAAATATATCTGAGTCAACAGAAATTTAACTTTCTTCAATAATATGCAAAGTTTTAGTATTTTTTCATATACATGAGAGTAGAGTCGCAGACAATTTTCCAGGAAGTATCTGATCTTTTATTTTTGATTCTATAGGATTAAGTAATATACCTAGAATCATCCTCAATAATGAAAATTTTTGCTAGGCCAACATTTCTCCGAAAAGGAAAAAGCGGATGAAATTTGGTCACTGTTTGAACTGATAAACAATGAGGTCGTTGAGTTGTTCCTGACCCTATTCAAAATAAGGTATTTAAATTAAACAGATATTGAACAAAAATTGAGTAAGACACAGGGCCTTCTCCCTTTCATATTTCTAACACAACTAGGAGTAGGAGACATGTATAGACATCTTCAATATTCTCTCTCTATATCTATCCTCCCCCTCCAAAAAACCAAGCTCATGGTGGATTGTAAACCAAGAGCTTTGGGAGAGAAAGAGACCTCACACGATTTGATATGACTGGAGTACATCCTCCAGGAAACAATTCTTGGTTTCTGGACAAGGTTGAAGGATACAAAGTGGAATTTGAATGGATATCCTCTCTTGGGCCAGCCTGAACCAAAATTGTGAGTGCTGATTCTTCTTTTTTACTTTTTGAACTAATATTACTTTTAAGGCATGAGACTCATCCATTATTGCGCGTAGAAATTTGTAGTGATAACTGATAAGCTTGGAACCAGATCTGATAAAAGGTCATCTTCATACCCACCTCATTCAGCTTTTTTCTACGACTTTTTGACTCAACTGGGAAGTGCATCAGCATGAAGAATAACCTTGGAAAATGAATTCAACAGTAAGGGGCATAATAAGTAAAAGAAAATCCAGGTAACATTGACTAGAATTACATAAAAAAACTTCTTCTAATTTAAGGAATACCTTCCACCATAGATCAGGAACCCAAGTGCAGCAAAGAATGAAGCAACTGCAATGAAGGAACGTCTAGACATCAGAGACATAAGTCATCAATGAATACTTACAACATAAAGATGAATCGCAGGGACATCTATTTTATTTCCTCTACAATGGAAGACATTAATATTGTGAAGACAAAGCACTGAGGCTGACAAAAATGTAAGAAAAATAAGTGGAGGCAAGAGGAAGAAACTATCATGCTTGTGACCTGAGAAGAAGAGTTTAGCAACTTCAATTGCTATTGGCTTTGAAACTATTTGTACACATATCCAAATACAAATCTGAAATGAAAAAGGAATACCATAAGCTCTGTTATATCAAGCAACAAAAGTTTTGAAGTGATTCGGTGAGCTTGTACCTGTATGAAATATACAATTCCATTCACTGTCAAGTATGCAGGCCGAAGGTGATCAATTGGAAGGCTTCTTGCCTGTCAAAAAGGTAACTAACTGGTTAAGGCTGCAGAAGTTGTCTATTAGTTAAAATGGAAAGTCAATACCTGATGATATATTTCTGCCCAGAACAACACAAGTAGTGTGTATGTTGAGAAAAATAATAAACCAGGAAGATCTAGAAGTGCCATTTCAAGAGCCTGCAAATGCAACATATCCACCATCATTAAAGCAAAATGTTGAAGGCTATTGGAAGTTGAAAGTAACTTGATGAATACAGGTTAAACAGGTCAGTTTATCAATCCCACCATTCATTATGCAAGATGTAATACTTAATCAGGACTTAGCTTTTATCATACCTGAGTTAATATGTACAATGAACATACTCATTTCCCTCGATCTGCATACATGGGTTCTAGGCTAGGCACGGTGTTATCAGACACACATTGCTGGTCCCACTGTCATATTGATATATCTCAATCTCTTTGAACACATGAATCAAACTCATTCATTTTCTTATTGCCTTGTGGAATTTGCACGGTATACATGCTTTTGTAAACCATACAAAACTGGAAATATAGGCAGCTTAGTCATTCAGATATCCACTTTTGCCCTGACAATATAGACTAAACTACCCAGAGCTTAGTCTCAACATAACACAACTCGAATCAAAGGTTTGATTTAATTTGATTAACAGACATGAATATGTTAGAACAACTTGAATCAGAGGTTTGATTTAATTTGATTAACAGACATGAATATGTTAGAACAATTTTTGGTCTAACAACATCCTACACAAACTTTTTAGTAGATACTCAAATGGCTTGCCTTCCTTTGCTATAAAGCTAGAACTTCTGTTGTAGGAGAATAGGTAACCATTAATATTTATGGTTACCCGAAATTTTTTCAAGAAAGTAAGATAACCTCTGAATTGAACTTTAGCGACTAAGCTACCAAATCATATACCTCGTAGGGAAACTTACCTTCGGTTGCAAGAGAAAGACACTGTGATAGAGTCCAAATGAAATAGCACGCACTGTCATAACACAATCATATTTAGCATGTAGAGGGGAAAAAACAAAACCTATTGAAAGAAATCAAGTCAGATTCAAACCAACACTTACATCCATTCACAATGAAGTTCAGTAAATGAAAAAGCTTCTGAGTTGTCCAGCCATATTCTGGTACTCTATGCTGAATGCGGCATAGTTGTACCTGCATAAGGAAAGGCTTAGAAAAGCAAAACTCAGCATTCCCAGCGGGGTGGCCCAGCAAGACAAAGGATTCCTGGATGAATTATTCTAGGTTGGCCCCATAATGAATGATATAGAGTGGATTGAATGTTCTCTAGCGTACACACGAAGCATAAAGCATTAGCCACCGGAGACCGGCTTTAAAAGCACTATGGGGTGAACTGATCAAGTTGGTTCTAACCGGTCTCCAGCTGTTTTGGACGTCGGCGTTTGAATTGCCTAAGCGAACTATGAAATGCATTGAGAGAATCTTAAGCCAGCTGCTTCTTTATTCTCATCTAACGCAAGCGCCTCTGATTCCAGCAAGTCAGCCAAGCCAGTGATTTAGGGATTTGCCTTTCATATTCAGTAGCATTCGCTCACCATAAGGACATAATAATATCATATGCATGCAACCACACGTGTTTTCTCTTGTAGATGCAAAAAAAAAAAAAATCAGTGTTCATGCCTCTGTAGATTGTACATTGGCCAATGCACAGTGAAGTTGCCTCTTATTTTTCATATATCAGAACAATAGCAGATTTTGTGAAATATACTTTGAAGCCCAACTGCCCAAGCCAGTCCTGGGTCTATCTAAGTCTCTTAGGTTGTGTTCTTCTGGTTTCTTCAACATTTTCTCTGTTACTGTTTCATCGGCAGAAAGATGCAACTATCATATTTAAAAAATAACGAAAAAAAGAAAAATGGTTGCATTTTCTTTCAATTATCCAACGCTTCTTTATCACATGTTATTTTACTTGATATATTTCTCAATCAAACTCCCCGTTGGTCAATATTGTCGCCACATAGCTTTTTTATTTCTTGTCTATCAAGTGCTCAACCAGAAAAACAGCACAAGCTCAACAACAACCGAGTACATTGCACAGAGGATGGTTCTCCACCATATGAGTCTGCGAACAAGTTGATTTCCTCTAAATGCGCAAAAACGGAAGGGGCCTGCCAAATGAAAGAAGGTACAATGCCCTTCGTAGGAAACTGGTGCTCTCTGGCACTTGCACTAAGACTTCCAACCTCGTTCTCCAAATATCACAAATGACCGTAAAAAGGGGAAATTTGACAGTCCATGACTCAAAGGCCTCGGAAACGGCAACATAGCAGCACTTCCTTTCTCCCGCACACATCACCCCTGTTCTCACCATCAAGTCCCTCCAAAAAGAAAAGGTGAAGGCGTCGTACAAACTCAACTTCCAGGCACATCCCACCGATACGAACAACTGCATTGACATCATTCACCCAAGAAAGCCCCTTATCCACGGAGAAATGAGTATAGGGGGGGGAGGCAACTTTGTCTGTACAACGCAGACATGCACACAAGAACACCATCCACACGATATAGACCCATCAAAAACAGAAGGCAAAAGCGGCAAATGGAGTCATTGAGACAGATACCAGGGCGAGAAGGGAGATGAGGGAGTAGCAGGCGCATAGCGTGTAGAACAGCCCCCGCTGCCACTCCTCGGAGCCGTCCACATCATCCCACCACGCCCGAACAACCCCGGCGTCCCACCCGTCCCCCGCGGCCGCCGAGGGGAGCCGAACCAACGTCGCCACCGCGCTGAGTGCCGGCATTCTTCGCATCTCCATTCTCCAACCTCCGCCGAGATCCGAACTCGGCGCTCGCGCAGAGACAGAGAAGGAGGGGACACCGAGGAACAGCGTGAGGCCGTGGCGACAAAAACTACGGGCAACAAGACGCCAGGTATGCCACGTTACATAAGACGACAAAAGGCCCTCCCACGGGCCCCACCTCTTTGCTTCCAGCCTTTTCGCAAAATCCTTGCAATTCTTCGGGTTTTGTTGTTTATTTGGGACACACGTGACAAAATGGCACGCACGGCCAGCCACGTTCTTTATTTATCAAAGGGATATCGGACCCCATGAGTTTGCAATTAGAAGCCTTTGATAAAAATACTCCAATTACAACTAGAATGAGTTGAGAAGGAAATCTTGTATGAGTTTAATTTTGTGCACATTTTAGGTGTACAGCGATTTTAAATTTTTAATTTAAGAAAAATAAAATGACTTCCAATATATCTTAATTTAGAATGTAAGTCATGTTATCATCTTATTATTTAAATAAATTAAAAAGAAAATAATTTAATTTTTAAAAGAATGAATTTAACATTATTCATTTTATTTATTTTTATTTATTTTTGAAGAATCTAATGGTGACATGACTTGCATCTTCATCCCAAGTTAAGGTAATTTAAACTTCACTTCAAAAAAATTAAAAATCTTACACATCTAGGGTGCACACCACACTCATATGTGCGATGAGCCTTACTCATCTTGTATTTGACTGATAAATGAACATGGATTTGAATATGATTGGCCCATTTATCTCAATCAACATTGTAGAGACATAAAACTAGTTTATATGTCACGTACCACCTTCTCTATTTATTGAATGGGGAAGTCGTCCCGCACCCGTGGAGGCCTGCAAGCACCAAGAAACGAGAGGCGTCAGAAGGAGTTCTAGGTGTTATCCTAGGGTACAACCCTCCGATGCTTAAGTCAGTAATGGACTAGTGAGGAGCAGAGAAGAGCAAGTGAGAGAGAAAGGGGAGATCGTAGTAGGAGGCCGAGGAGGCGTGTAGAGCCCTTAGACGAGTGCTCGCCGCTCCCAGTGCTCACTCAGTGAGTGCTCGCTGGGCGGTAAGGTCGCCGGAGGGGACCCTCCTTCGAGTGTGGACTGCTGTCGATGCTTTCTCTGTGTGTAGCAGGGGCTACTGGCCCTATTCTCTGGTAGGCGATTTGGCAGAATGATCCACCGTGTGTCTCTTCTCTGTCGTCATCCTTCTTATAGCAGTTGTCCTAGAGTGAGGATCTGTCACGCCCCGAGCCTTTATTACAGCGGAAGACTCGCTCGAGGAACGCGAACAGCCGGCATGGTAAGCCTCTTGCAAGCAAGAACGATCAGAGCGCAAGGCAATCACACATAAGAATGCAATCGCACAATATTTACTCAACTTCAACTTTCATTAATAATCAAATCCACTATTCGATTACAACCACTAATTCAACTTCCATCATGCTAGACTCAAGAAATAAGAAATTACATAGACTCGATCTAAACAATGTAAACTTCCTAAATCTTCGCTCATTCTTTATTCACTCTCGGATCCGCTACTCGAACATTCCGAATCTGAACCCGACTCACTTCCATTTCCTGAAAAAGAATGGAAATAGGTAATGAGCACACTTGTCCAGTAGGTATCTTCGCATCAACATGAAGACATCATTAAAGTAATTAACATTTTAGCTCTAGAGAAATAAGGTAAAATCATGCGAATGCGATCAATCATGCGATTAAACCAAAGTATGTAAGATAGAATGAGAGTAAGTATGAACTAGCAAGAATGTTATAAGAATATGATATGGCCTTTCATGAACAAGAATGTAACGAGAATGTACTAGCAAGCCACATAATCATCACTAAGTATCTTTTGCTTATGAGCAAGTACTTCGTGAATTTCTGTGGAATATCAAGAAAGTCAAGTATCAATCATGTTGTATTGTGTTGTGGATTTTCACTTATTTATAAAGAAAGTACTCACAGCGTAATGCGACGTCAGTAGCATCATACCCTATAATTTATAATAGTATGTTTCTGACAATCAGCCGAGGGGACTAGCATAGAGCCCTTAAACACAATCAGTGCTCGATCGCATCTTCAAGTATAAATCAAGCTTTTTCCACGCATGTAACAATAAAGTATGGCCAAGAATGTACAATTCCAACAAGCTCTTGATAACAATAATTCAATGAATGAATGCTTTAATAAGAATCATGAGAAATCAAGAATGACTTATACTATGTTATGCTTATGGAAATAAATCGGCAGCATAACGGTACATTCTTTATCTTCCATTCATTATATTAGGTTTCTTGATAAATATGATAAGTTCTAGATCACCAAGAGTCCATCTAGAAACCTTGGAATATCAACCCTTGGTCAAACCTCGGGTTAAAATACTCAAGCATTGTGACGGTCGTGTACTGGGCCGTTACATGATGTGACGCTCCAGTATTGGGCCGTTACATTAGTCTGAATCCAGAACCAAGAAATCGAACTCAGTTGGATGTGACGGTCGTATATTGGGCCGTTACATGTGTCTGACGGTCCAATATAGATCCGTTACACTACTGATAACCAGAAACATCGATAGTGTAATCTAATCAATTTGTTTTAATGGTACAACCAACTCGGCGTCCTAGTGGGAATCCTAGGCTCGCAGAGAATTACAGAGGCCTTGAAACAAGATTTCCTAGTCCATTGGAAGGAATATCCAATAGAGAGGTCCTCATGTCCAAGAATAATGTTCCTATAGTGCAAAGTGAACTAATGGACAACATACCGGAATATGTGCCATGTACTTAAAGAAATGACTCTTTTGATAGAGAAGATGTGTAACAATAGGAAATCATGATAAAACTCCGTCAATACATCTTTGGAAATCATGATTTCGATACAAAACTATAGAATTTTGACACATAAAATTAACATAACTTAAAATAACTTAAGATATCTTAATTATGTAATTTCTATCATGAATCAGTAGATAATCTTAAAGACATGAAATCAGGTCAAAACTTAGATAACTAGGCTTATTTATAAGTTAAATTAACTAGTTTCCTATTCTGTCTACAATTACCCTGACGGTCTAGAATGGGTGCGTCACAGTGATTGTGACGGTCTATCGAGGGGCCGTTACACTAATGTAACGCTCCTGTTAAGGTGCGTCAGAGACAACAGAGTAATTAAGATGCAGTAGAGGGTGTGACAGCTTATCGTAAGGCCGTTAGATCACTGTGACAGTCTTACCTTGATCCGTCAGAGTCACTGCTAACAGTATAAAGAAATTAAAAGACTGTGATTTGAAACCATGTCATGTTTTGAAAAGATTTAACTACTCCAATCATGACAAAACGAAGTAAAGGTCATCTAGATGCATAGGTTGCAGTGAATTAACAAGATAATATCTTTGATCTTTGATTAGGGCTAAGAATATGTATGTATGCATGAACCCACTAAAACATGGAATTCATAGTCTATAATGCATGAAATCAAACGTAATCAGAGGGCTTTTATCCCTAACAAGATGTTTTTGTCAATCATGAGATAACCTACCCTTTTATCTGAGCTTTAAACTTCTAATTTGAGTCTGAAAATCGAGCCCTAGCTCTCCTTTCCCAGCGATTTTTCAGCAACTTCCTGCTACTCTATCTCTCCAACCTCTTGTCCTAAAGATGTGAATTTTAAGGATAAGAAGATGAAACTAAGGTGACCAAAAAGTTCTAAAGGATTGAATTCTAATTACCTCATTTAGACGTCCTAATCTCTTGATCTTCAGGGGTCTTTTGCTCTGAATCCTGAGTTACTATGGTCGAACCAGCAACTTTGGAAGCTTCAATCTCCTTAGTTGCTTGATCTCCTAACATGAAATTTGGAGAACTATTAGTCTAAAGTATACTAAACAAAATCTTCTAAAGAACTTACCCGAAATTATATCTCCTTACCTTGATTCTTCACGAGCCAAAAGTAAGGGTCGCTCAGTTCAGAACTAGGTCCTATTTATAGGGTTTTGAAGATTAGATCGATTCTATAGTCCTTAATTTGCCAGAACATAATCCCTAAGAGTCCTTAGTAATATTATAAACTCTCCCAAGTCGATCTCTTGTAGATAAGATCTCAAAGCTCTAATCTTTTTACTCGTTCTTTCTTTCACGGAACTATCAGAGTGTAACGCATCAAGACTGGTGCGTTACATGGCTGTGACGGTCGCACGATAGACCGCTACATCCAACGTGCACAGAGTTCAACATCAATCAAACACTTTTGTTAATTATCTATATTATTATCCATAATAATAGTATTTATCCTTAAAATACGTAAATAGGCTAAATAACCTTCTAGAATATGGGCCAAACTTAATGGGCTTGGTCCTTAAATCTTTTAGATTTTATTTAAATAGGCTAGGTTAATTATTTAACATAATCGGGCCTTATAATGACTTATTAATCTAATAATCATTTTATTAGTCTATTTAGCCCTTATAAATTCCAGAAAGTTCTATAAATAACTCAAAAAATATTACATAAATTCTCGGACACTATAAGATCCTTATCCCTAGATAGGGAAAGGCATAGGTGGGGGAATAACATTTCCCCGCTATAGTGGCGGGAGTTTCCCGTTGGGGGGCGACTCCCCCGGCGTCGGCTGGTCCCAAGGCGAGTCTCACGGCGCCCGTGGGGCATGCTCACCCGTTATGGGGTTAAGGCCAACATCGTGAGGGGTAACGGTCGGTCGTTGGAGGGTCTTCCGGCGATCACTGTGCTTGGGCCTTAGCTTTTGCACGCTGTCGAATCCGATGCCGAGTCAGATTGGGCCGCACCTTGATGGGCCTGGGCGCGCTGTAGAAGCATGATCGGTTTGGACCCATCGTTATTGGGCCGGTCTTGGGTCAAACCAGATTTACCCTCCTCACTTCCCCCCTACTCTCAGTCGCCGAGCACTCTGCAGGGGGCTGAGAGTGGAACAGAAGAGGGTCTGTCAGAGCATAGGATTCAAAGTCGATTTCTCTGTAGCGCGAGCATCGATGGATCTTGCGGCATGCTTGGCGGGCAAGGCGCCTCGGGTGGTGGCAGACGCTACTACTGTAATGATAACATAGGTCTTGTTTTGTCTGGGTGCACGGGTTCCGAACAGGCATCTAGCGTTGGCCACCGTACCGCAACAGCGACGGGCGCCTTTTCACCTGCCTCCCGACTTGGAAGTGCTGGCATGTCGTGAGTGGTTTATAAGGGTCATCGTGGGGCTTCCCCGAAGACTCCATCCACGTCTTATCAGTTGCCGTCAGTTGCCGTGTTTGTCGTGGGTTTCTTCCTCCTTCGTCTGGTGAGGACTTTCTTCTTCCCTCTTGCGCCTTCAATCCTCTGTAGTCATGCCTCCTCGTAGGAGACCCCTTCGCGTCAGTCCTTCATCTTCTGTCAAGGAAGTGAACCATAGCCGTGGCAGCGCTCCAGATACTTCAGGGGCCGACGCTAGCCGACCTCATTCTCTGCCATTAGTGGCATATAGAGTAATTCGAGGGCTGCAGGAAGCCTTTCAGGTTCCCCCCGAATTCAACATTGTCTTCTCGACTGTCGATGATGACCAACTAAGTCTACCGTCGGGCGGGATTATGGTTCCGGTGGCATCTTTCCAGGCGGGCTTTCCTCTGCCTGTTCACCCCTTTATTGAGTTCGTTCTCCATTATTATGGTCGGCACCCGGGGGAGATATCCCCCAACTCCTACCACATCCTCTGTGGATTTGTCTTCGCATATCGGAGAGCGTCGGTAGAGCCCAACGTCCACTTCTTCCGACAGTTCTATAGCCTTCAGCGTTGTCCTTCCGATACGGCCTATGCATACTTCAAGGCTCGGGGCGGTCACAGCCTTGTCCAAGTTTCCGCAGCTGTGGCTAACCTCAAGGGTTGGTCGCAGCGTTATGTATACCTCGTCAAGTCGAAGGATCGCGACTCCTCCGACAGTTGGAGGCGTCGGGGCATTCGTCCTATTTGGGCCGACCGGAAGCCCTCGACCAACGTGGAGGAGCGCAAGAAGATAGATGTTGTCCTCCAGTTTCCCCTTGTCAACGCGGACTTCGTGCTGACTCCGGGGTTGCTCCGGGACCTGGGGTTAAGTCCCGCGTTACCTCAGGAGACTGACTTCGATTCTTCATCGCGCTCTGGTAGAGGCGAACTGGGCTACCCAATCTTGTTCTGGTTTCAGGGGCGCCTGAAGTTCCGGCATCGGTTGGTCCCGGGGCGAGTCTCACGGCGCCCGTGGGGCGTGCTCGCCCGTTATGGGGTTAAGGCCAACGTCGTGGGGGGTAACGGTCGATCGTCAAAGGGTCTTCCAGCGATCACTGCGCTTGGGCCGTAGCTTTTACGCGCTGTCGAATCCGATGCCGAGTCGGATTGGGCCGCACCTTGATGGGTCGTAACTGCTGGGCGCCTCTTGGGTGCGTTGTAGAAGCGGGATCAGTTTGGACCCATCGTTATTGGGCCGGTCTTTGGTCAAACCAGATTTACCCTCCTCAAACATGAAAACAGAAGTCAGCTCATTTGAATTCAAACAAGTCAAAAACTAATAAATATTTACATCAATTAGTAAATAAGGTGAACATACAATTCAACTCAGTCGGTCACGCAGATTTTTGCATGTGATTCCTCGTTGCAAATAGTGTATAAGAGTATCTACATGAGAGAGAGAGAGAGAGAGAGAGAGAGAGAGAGAGAGAGAGAGAGAGAGAGAGAGAGAGAGAGATACTAAGGCCTCCTTTGATATCAAGGTAAGATAAGGGCGAACGACGTACTCGCCGGTTGCTTTGCTGTATTCACCAATTCTTGCCTTATTTGCCAGTAAAATTGTGATGTCCTACAATTTTATAGTTTAGTATTTTATTTTTTTAATAAAAAAATTGATTATGTCTAAATATTTAAATTATTAGTCTTATTAAATTTATTTAAGTCATGGTAAAAAATTAAATATAAGAGAAAGAAAGATATTTAAAAGTTAAAGAAGGAAGGGAAAAATAAAAAAAAATTGAAGAGGCTAAATAGAAAAGGAAGGGGGCTAAGTGTTAGAAAAAAAGAAGAAGGGGCTAAAAAATTATTAAATAAATAAAAAAATTGGGTGGGCGGCTGACCATGCGCGCGCGTGTAGGGGCGGGTGCGTGGGCGACCGCGCGCGGGCGCCGCCCTGGCCGCTTGTGGCCTTATTAAAAAAAATATTATTTTTTAAGCCTTTATCATTAGTTTAAATCCCTTTCCTTCTATTAGTCAAATCCTGATATATAAAAAAATAAAAATATGAGATAGTCAAAAGAAAAGAGCTGAGTGGGTTGGTGAACCTTTGAATGCCATTTTTTATTTAAATAACATTAAAATAAATGTTTAATCTCCACCCTTGATTAAATCAAAGGTTAAGATTGATTAGAGAAAATTTCCTATAAATAGCTATGAAGGGGCCTCATTTAATTCCTTTGGGGCTGGCTACTTGAACTTCAGAAGGAGAGGGTGGAGGACTAATTAAGGTGGTGTTAAATCTTCATTAAGGTAAGGGGTTTAGCATTAATCCTCTTAATTAGCATGATTAGCATATTTAAAATGATTTAAGGTGTGTTAATTAATATCTATAGAGATAATTAAATCCAGAGATCTTTATTTCACCATGTGTGATCATATCTTAGTCGAATTATCATGAGATCATTAGTATTAAAGCATGTGATTAAGGGTAAAATCAAGTGATTAATACACTATAATTAGCAACGGTACATGATAAATTTAGAAAGTTTTCAGAATGATGGGATCTGATATTCTAAGCTCGATCTATGTAAAAAGTTTCATGTCTGATTCAAATTATTTTTACGTTTAAAAATATTTTAATATTATTTTAAATGTGTTTATTTATACTAAAAGGCTAAAGGGGTGATATAAAATCACCACAAATTGTAAGAATGCATCTTACTGTGAGACCCATGTGTAGAAATATTTTCATTATTTTTGGATCACGATATTTCTGTTAATAAAATTTTAATATATGATAGAAAAATAAATAATTATATAAAAATTAGATATCATGTTCATAAAAATCTTAAGATTTCACAGTATGATTTTTACGTTGAGTGTGTTGTATTCTTAAAACACCAATAATTACAGATGTCTATAAGTAAAACTACAGAATTTTTAATATTTTATTAGAGGTATAAAAGTATGAGATAAATAGAAATACTACATAGAAAATTTTTAAACTTCCCCAGAAGACTTAAATGTGTGTTATAACTAATTGATTAAATTTTAATCTTATTTTGATCATTGAATCTTGACTTGTATAATTTTTAATGTTTGAACAAATAATTAAAAAATTAAATAAATATTAATATTCTGTGAAAAATTCTGAGAATGTTACATAACTGATATTTGATGTTTAGAAGTTAATTGTTAGTATATTTTAGTCATTATAAACATTCTGGATAATTTTCCCTATCTAAAAGTTATTATTATAAATTTTAGAAATTGATATAAAATTTTAGAAATTAGAAATACTAAATGAAAAATAGTGACGTTTCTCATATATGATACTTTTATCTTGAACAATGTTATGTAAATTTTGAGTACTTTTATGATTATTGTGGATATATTTAGTTAATTTATTATTCATGATGCATTTTTGTTATCTATCAGAATATTAGTGATGCACCGTGAAAAATAATGAAAAAATTTTAGAAATGATATTTCTATTATAAATGATGGTTTAAAAAATTATGATGATTTTTAGAGTACTGTGGTTAAATTTAGTTAATTTTTCAGGCATATGTGAATTTAAATGATTCTGAACAAATTCGAATTCCTGCATGAAAAATTATGAAAACTTTTCTGTGTAATGTTACATGCAAATGTGATCTTAAGTAAAATTTTAATGGTCTTCTGAATATGGTAATTAAAGTTAGTCAATTTATGATGCATGATTGAGTATAAATAACTCTGGAAAAATTATGAATACTATCTGAAACTTGATGATAATTTTATGTTTCGATCCTACATGTCAATGTGTTAGTTCTATGAAAGTTCAACCGATTCTGAGTTCTGTGAACAGAATTAAAATTTTTTGATATATATATGGAGTATAACTAATTCTGGAAAAATTATAAATACTATCTGAAAAATGATGATAATTTTTTGTTTTGATCTTTCATGTCAATATCTTGCTTCCCTGAAATTTCAATGCATTCTAATATATGTAAATAGAATTAGAAATTTTGATATATATATATCCCTTTATAATTGGATAAGTCTAGAGTTTCAGAAATTGGAAAAAAAATATTTTCAGTACTGACATATTTCATACTTAATGTTCACAGTATGAATTTTTGAGTGACATGTATCCATTGCATATGAGTTATATATATATATATATATATAATTATCGTACTATTATTACTGCCAAATGGACACTGTCACCATAGGGGGAGACTGGAACCAAGCCATAGAAATGCCCCTATGGGGAGGTTCACACTGTACTGGCCCCGAGGGTAACGGGGATGAAATCCTGGAGGTGGACAAGTACCACTGGTTAAGGTGGAGAGAACTTCTCCCGGTTCTGCGCAGTAACCAAGACTCATCACTATTTTTACCTAGGTGATCTAGTACCGACTCACTGTCCTTCTAGTGGTGGTTTGGACACTGTGTCTTGGCTATTTACCACTGTTACTAGTCACTGAATTGAAATTGAAACTACTGTTACTGCTTACTGAATTGATATTGAAACTACTGATATTGATCACTGAGTCATTATTGAAACGACTATTACTGCTCACTGAATTAAAATTGGAACTGTTATTATTGTTCACTGAATCGATATTGAAATGATTGTTACAGTTCACTGAATTGATATTGAACTTACTGTTACTGCTCATTGAACTGATATTGAAACTAATGTTATTGTCCACTGAACTATTATTGCATTTCATTGTTATTACACTATAAATGTTTACTGTTAATGAATCTCCAGTATATCAAATGGTGATTTGGAAAAGGGCAGATTAAATCTGTTTGGATCCTTTCACTATGTGTGAGACTTTACTCTACCTTGTACTGATAATGATGATGATGATGATGATGATGCTGATGTATCATGTGCCCATAAATTTAGTGATGCTTAAGTTCACTCCTTCAATTTTTGCCCCCATTTTCATGTTGTTTAATTTCAGAAGTATCGAGAAAAAAAGGAAAGAAAAGAAGAGTGGTGAGTCGTCTTAAAAGGCCTTGCTTTCAAGCTATGTATTCCCATGTCTGATTCATGATCATTTCACACAACCTGCATGTTACCCAAAAGTAGTCGGTCCTCCTGTTGACGAGAGAACTTGAAATTTTTGAGAAAAATCGACCGCAAAGTACCAAAAAAAAGTTTGATAATCAAACATGCATGACCTATAACCCGACCACTTTGATGATCTCTCCTTGGATCTGAACGGATCGATTCATGACCCTGAAAAAGATTGAGCTATCAATAAAATAGATCCTAATGGATGGATCGATGAGAGAGAGAGAGAGATATAGAGAGAGAGAGAGAGTTTTGATATATAGTAAAGGATATGTTGTCTCAGCATGGGTCACTATTGGGCCATTCATTCCGGACGATCCACGTCCTGTTCCCTTTGGGCACGTAGGTCATGAGCACCTACTACTAACGTAGTGTTTTAAAATTAAGTCCGTTGTTTGACTCGTGACCCGTTAAATTAGAATCGTTCACGTCAATATCGTATATTCATAAAATTTTAATATATTTTAAGTAGTAACTTAAAAGCATAAAATTTAATATATCTTAAGTAGCAACTTAAAAGCATAGAAGAACATTGTAACAAATATTTTAAAAATAAAAATTTACACTAAATCACCACTAACAATGACAATCTAAAAAAGGAAGAAAAATGACATTAAATAAACACTACAGATGAGTCATCTATCAACTAGAATTAACATCTCATGATATCTTCTCTTAGGTTTTGATTTTTTAAACCTATAGAATTGGTGTTAGTACTATTTTTTAAAGTGATTTTTTTCATTTTTTTCTTTGAAGGTGATAGAATTAGTGTTAATACTATTAAATGATAAATAAGGTGTTGTTTTCATAAGTTTTCTTTTCTTTTACACGTAGAAGAAATGCTTTGAAATCTATATTACAATATTTTCAACCGTCAAAAATTAATATTAATAATATAAACTGATAAGAGATGTAATTTTAAAGATGGCTCCTCACCTTCTATGTTATGTTTCATTGCACGATTAGCACAAGACTCCCTGTAAAAGTTAAATGGACACTACCACTATAGGGGGAGACTGGAATCAAATCATAGAAATGTCCATATGGGGAGGTTCACACTGTACTGACCCCGAGGGTAACGGGGATGAAATCTTAGAGATGGATAAGTACCACTGCTTAAGGTGGAGAGGACTTCTCCCGGTTTTACGCAGTAACTAAGACTCATCACTGTTTTTACCTAGGTGATCGAGTACCGACTCACTGTCCTTCTAGTGGTGGTTTGGGCACTGTGTCTTGGCTATTTACCACTGTTACTAGTCACTGAATTAAAATCGAAACGACTGTTACTGATTACTGAATTGATATTGAAACTACTGCTATTGATAACTGAGTCGTTATTAAAACGACTATTACTGCTCATTGCATTGAAATTGGAACTGCTATTATTGTTCACTGAATCGATATTGAAACGACTCTTACAGTTCACTGAATTGATATTGAACTTATTGTTATTGCTCATTGAACTGATATTGAAAGTAATGTTATTGTCCACTGAACTATTATTGCATTTCATTGTTATTACACTATAACTGTTTACTGTTAATGAATCTCCAGTATATCAAATGGTGATTTGGAAAAGGATAGATTAAATCTGTTTGAATCCGTTCACTATGTGTGAGACTTTACTCCACCTTGTACTGGGATCATTCTATTGATAAATGAATCGAATTATATTGCACGGTAATATTTACTAATGTTGAATGCTCATTTACTTTGTCATTGATAGAATAAAGTTTTAATGTACATGTTTTATTTGTAAAATATTAATATCATGACTTATGATCATAAAAAAATTAAAATTGAGTTAAATGTATTAATCTCATGTGTTATCTATTTGAAATCATGCCTAAGAATAACTTATAAAAAAAGGATACCGTAAATCACTTTGGATATGTTTATACGTGTTATGACTGTGGACTATACTTAGTCTCTTACTGAGTCTATTCGTAGACTCACCATGTTGAACATTTTCAAGAGAAGCGGTAGAAGAAAGTGAGGAGTGATCTCGCAGAGTTCTGACCGCAGCTTGGATTTACATCGAGTCATTATCTTAGGTAATTTAGTTATGTTAGAAAAAAGAAATGTGTGTGAAATTTGGTTATGTAATAAATGACTTGTTAAATCGTTACATTTATTTCGATCTATGTGGATGAATTCATTTGAATGTAAGTTGATGATTCGAGTAATTTCATTTCCGCTGCAATGATATATCAGTATTTATGTGAAATTCTCTACCGTAATTATACCGTTTGGGTTGACCCACTGTGACGTTTCGATCGGAATCTGACGTGAGTCTTTACGATTGGACCGGGTTTACGAGTCGGGGCGTGACAAAAATCACTTTCTACCTTTGATAACATATGAATTAAGTTGAGTCGAACATGGCAATTGCATTATTTTGGTCGAACATGATATTCGATCGAGAGGGGTCGAATACGTTGTTCACCCTGGTATATAGACAGATAGTTAATGCGTCCTTACCCAATCCCATTATCAAAGGGGGCCTAAGGAGTTAGCCCTCAAGTTGGTTAATTTGATAGGGCTAGATTACCTTAAAACTAATCTACTTTTATTTTGAATGTGAAACATGTTAATCTAATGAGCTTGATAACTAATCTTTATATAAGGTGGAGCAGATAACCCGAGACAAACCCGCATTCTACCTGGCTAACTAATCCATTTTACCAAAGTAATTTCAGAGTTAAAACTATGTTAACTCCGGGTTAACCCCGGGATATAACCTTTTACCAAATTGATGCCAAAAAGGGTGACCGGATTTCACATTAGAGGAATATCGGATAAAGGATTTGCTAATGCCAGACTTAGGGGATTCTTTTCTAAAGACTTTGGTGCAGTCTATATTGGGCCTTAATGGGTCATCCTCAGTAGCTGTGTTAGTGAAATTATTTGAGAATATATTAGGTAATTATCTGACTTTTATTATCTCCATATTTCAGAGATGAACGGAACAGATGTACGTTACTTGATTAACTTAAGAGATTTTTTTAAAAAATTTTACTTTAATAATTATTTATTTCAAATATATCTAATTTCAACTTATTACAAAATTATATCTCATTTTTTATCACCTAAGTGATTTTACCTTCTCATCTCTCTCTCTCTCTCTCTAGGTTACAAAATTTCATTCTAATTTACACAATTTTGATTTAATTTACACAATTTGGATCTAGTTTACACCGCGTTGGTCTAATTTACACAATTTCGTTCTTGTTTACCCAATTTTGATTTAATTTACATAATTTCATTCCGATTTACGAAATTTCATTTCAATTTACACAATTTGAATCCATGATAATATGTTCAGATGAAAGATATATTTGACAAAATTAAATTTTATGGGGGTATATATGTAAAAATTCCAATCAATTTTAACATTGCCCACCTACGGACCGACGTATCCTGTTAACGTACACGGACGAGATCCGCTATCTGGATCTAAAACCTAGGTGGGATCTGACCATGGACCTCACAAACGGATCCAATATCAAAAGCTCTTCCATATATTTGAAGCTGTGTGCGGTTATCCGATCCCTGTGGGGGTTAGACATTTATTTTAGAGACCCCCCCCCCCCTCATGCAAATTTCGTGGAGTAGAAGATCTATCGTGGACGAAGTAGATGCTGCCCATTCAAATTTTCTGGCATTCTTGTTCAAGTCATCCATTTAGCGTGTCCGTCTGAGGTGATGGCTATTTCTAGCACATGCCTCTTTCATGCCAGACGATTTTGACTTCAAATGTTGTAGAGTTGGTCAGCGATGAGAAGGAAGACATGGATATCCGCGTACACATATATTTTTAAGGGATTTTTACGTAAAAATTATTATTAGAGGTAAATTTATAAAATAAATTATTTCTAAGAATACATAAATATCATCTAAACATAATTTTTTTACAAATTATCGATAAAAATAAGTGATATGTATATAAATAAATACGATATTTTTAAACAATTCGGATTTACGAAGTGATATATCTACTAATATATTTTTAAAAATATTTTTTTTAAATTAACCTCTAACAATAATAATTTGTATACAAAAAAACCCTATTTTTAAAGTCATGTCCACGAAATACACTTGGGCATGCTGTGTGTGGCAATGTCTACTTGTGCCTCTTGATACAATACAATTGTTGTCCACCGTGATTTCTTGGCTCTTTTGAGTGATCAAATGTACGATTCACGTACGTATTATTTTGTTAATTAGAGTATTAATTCTGACATTAATATTGTTAGATTATAAAATACTAATATATATTTGCTGACATAGCTAATTATACTTTCCGTGATCCTAACCTTTAAGCTTTTAAGAACCCTTTCTAAAATATTTCAAACAATGTTTGAATAATACGTTTCTTTTTAAAATCCTTTGATGCTGCGCATGCATTTTTTAACCGAATCTCATCTCCGCGTGTTATTACTTTTATCTCAATCTTAAAAAGAGATTAAAGAAGAAACTGATCAATGGTTATAATATCGGATATATAACAATGCATCTTTCAAAAATTTAGTGACGACGGAGGCGAAATTCGAATCGCCGAATAAATAAGCTAAGAGTTATTTTAGATATTCTTACTTTTTCTATATCTTTCATGTGCCGTGTCGATAAACGATGACCCTCAAAATTTCTTCACGTGAACTGACAGCAATATGGATAATATTTGTTATCTAAATCCAAAATCTTCAAAAAAATCAGATTTACCTAATATTTTGAATAATTGGGTTATTAAGATTTTGATTATTATTTATATTTTAAATGAGGATTTCTACACCTGAAATGCGTGCATCTGTCAGTAAGTTGTATACCACGGAATGTTTCCAGAAAACTTTGTATTGCCCCGAGAGAGTGTGGTGCTATATCAAATTGAATACCAGTCTATATGTATCTGTATTGAAAAATGATACGTTCTTGGATCTCGAGAGTCTAGAAATAACTTCCTCTCCTCTTCCATTATTTTTAATTTTATTATTCTTCTCTAATCGTCATATTTAATACTCATTGTACGTGGATATTGTTGGGGATATTTAAATTAAAATTAATATTTCAACCAAATAAGACAAATACTCATCTCATCTCAATCATTCAATAACCCCTAATTTAGATATGTTTGAGAGAGGCATTTGAATGAGATGGATTATCTGGATCACCAAGTTTTCCCATTAACTCCAAAAGGATGAAATCTATATGAATTAACACCACCAATATTAGTATAATTATTTTTTCTTCTCTGAGATCAATAAAAAGACGTGGCCAAGGCGACCACCCCACAAGTTCACTCCGACCGGGTGTCGCAGGAGGGGCAAGAGCCATAAGACCCTGACCGCGCCGCCAGGCGAGAGGATACCTTGTCGTGCACGAGTCAGTGGTCTCCGATCGTTCCCTTATTCCACTTTGAGCCATTTTTTGCTGAACTTTAGAAAGAAGAAAAGTTGCAATCTTGGCACAAATGGTGCTTAATTCCAGGAAAAAAAGCTGCAATCTTTGGATTCCCCAAATCACGTCGTCCACAATCACCGCGCCGTAAGAACCCAGTACCAGGATCCCATCTCATCTCCTGGTCAACCAAAGGTCAACCGGCCTCTGTAAATGCCAAGAAAGGTAAAGACTATGCGGGAATTATTACTGTGGGGAACCCGAGGGACGGTTGCGAAAAGTATGGGGGAATGAAGGGGGGGGGGAGGAAAGATGCCATCTTTGTCCCCACGACTGCTCCTCACATTTCACAGATTTAATATGAAGGGGTCGTACTCGTAACCCATGGGGGTGGAGGCACCGAAGTCAACAGCAGAGAAGTCTGCTCTTGTGGGCAGTCCCGGCTTGCGAGACGAAGCGAGTAACCCTGCGGGGGTGGTGTGATGATTCGCGCTGGCGTCGCTTGGATTCCTCTCTTTTGTTCCCTGCACTCTTCACAACGGGATCCCCTAAGGCAATCTCCTAGTTCGGGCGTTCTTCTTCCTCTTGGGTTTTTCTTCCGCTTCTTCTCCTCCTTCCTGGGTTCCTTCTTTTTTTCTTCTCCCTCTATGCACGGATGCTTGTATTTTATTTCTCCATCTGTGTGGAACATCGGGGACTGACCGATTTGTAAGGTGGAGTGTTGATGCCTATTTGATTATGCCTTTTGCGTGCTCAGTTTCTTGTGTTTTGCGTTATTTTCAGGTGGAATCTTGTGTTTGTGACGAGGTTTTAGGCCCGGGGGCGGTGGACGCCGCGACGAAATCGAAACCCCGTAGACCTGTGTCCTGGCTGAGGCAGGAGGAGTTCATGCTGGAGAACTTAGAGGTTGGTGAGGAGGGTTTTATATGGAGAAATTATGCTGCTTCAAGGTTGCCAGTTCCCAGGTGAGGATAAGTGTAATCTGCTTAATTCTGGCTTTTGGCCTTTAGAGGGTTTGCAGTCGTCTGATTAGGCCATGGAGGCCTTTGCTTGGATCATCCAAGGATCCCGTTATGCTCCTGTTTGGAAGTTTTGGCTCTACAGAATTGTGCCTCTCTTCTTTTTGTTCCACTTTTCCTCTTCAACAAAACCGTTTCTCCTTTCTTTGTTAGATACTTATGTGGGAGAAAAGAAAAATAGATAAATATGGATGAAGTACAATCGAACTCTGAATTTCAGCCGAGGACTTTGGGATGTTGTCTGAGCTAGTATTGATCATGCTTGGATGGAAGATTAGTCTTGACTTCTTTTACTTCTATATACGTGCTTTGTTTTGCCTCTCTGTTGGAGACGTAGTTTGTGGACAATTATGGTGGTAAATGGTCCGGTCCCTAACGAGTGAATCTATGTTTAGTTTGTTGCATAATGCAATAGTTTGATATTCATACTGTTGAGGAGTATGACATATGTGTCGACATATTTGTTCTCTCATTTTTTTATTTGAACAAAGATGCAGGATGCTATCTTCAATGTTTGCTTTAGGGCGTCTTTGGCAAAGCTTTAAGTTAGAAGCCACTTTTGGCTTTTACTTTTGACATGAAAAATAAAAATTGGGAGAGAATGTAACTGATTTTAGGTGGTTACAAAAGTCAAACTTTTCCTAACAACATACTCTTTATCCCGTTTAAGAAGCTGAATTTGGAGCTTTTGGTTGGAAGCTGAGAACAACCCAAAAACTATGTAAATGGCTTCCAAGACCTACCATCCTCCCCTCAACCATCTGGGCAAAAGTTTTTAGAAGCTTGAAAGTGCTTCCAATTGACAGTGGTGCTCAACATGGCCTATTGGCCTTAGAGAAGGTTATTGCTGGTTTTAGAAATTCATTTTGGAATGCATCAGTTGTCATGACATGAGAGGCAGATGAACTGCTTTCATCTTGAAGCTGTTTTTCTTTTGTAGCTTGGTTGTCAGTCTTCGTCAAGTGCTGGCAAAGGGAAAAGTAGTCAAAGCAGCATCAAGGTTACCTATGGCTACAGCTTGGTAAAAGGAAGGACAAACCATCCCATAGAAGATTATCATGTATCCAAGTTTGTCCGGATAAAGGGCAAAGAACTTGGACTGTTTGCTATTTTTGATGGCCATTTGGGAGATAGTGTGCCTGCATACTTACAGAAGCATTTGTTTGCTAATATTTTGAAGGAGGTTGGTTCTTTTGTTTAAGATGAAAGTTGAATTACTTTTTATTGCTGCTTCTGTGTGACTGCGGAAGACCGTACTGTTCACATATTGTTTTTGTTCTCTAGCAAGAGTTTTGGACCCACCCAGACAGGGCTATTTCAAAAGCATACGACAAGACCGATAAGGCGATTCTCTCTCACAGTTCTGACTTGGGTCGAGGTGGCTCCACCGCAGTTACTGCCATTCTCATAAATGGTCAGAAGTTATGGATAGCCAATGTTGGTGATTCACGAGCAGTTCTTGCTAAAGGTGGACAAGTGATGCAGATGACTGTTGATCATGAGCCTAGCACTGAGCGTGGGAGCATAGAGAATAGAGGTGGTTTTGTTTCAAATATGCCAGGTATTCTCTTTTCATCACCTTTTGCTTGAGACTGTATGTGCATGGATTTGTTTCTGTTAAATATGTAGTTGAAATAAGTCTCTAGACAGAGTATGCACTTTTTAATGTTCAGTGTTTACAAATTTTTGTTTATTCTTTTAAACTCTGCTTAGGGTGCAAATTGTATTGACCAAACTAGATAGGGTCACATCCTGACTCCTGAAGAACCCTCTTCAGCCTGGCTATAGTTGGTAGTGCTGCATGTTTGGGTGAGTTAATATTGGACCAACAAGATTGTTAAATCAGGTTTAACCTGCACATTTCAATCATGCATTGTTTTCAAGGTGTTGCTTAAAGCAACAACACATTAAGGAGTTGCAAGGAAATCATGACTACCAAGTAAGCATGAACAAAAGACTCTTGCCTTGGCACCCTGGTATGCCTTAGTGCCTTGTTTGCCATCTTGGCTGCCTTCAGAAGAAAAATATGCACCTTTTTCAATGGTTTCTTTGTGACCCTTTTACTAGGTAAGGATATTTTGGAGGTCTACCGTGTGATGTTTAGTGGAAGTGTGGTAAATTCAAAGTAAAACCATTTGCTTGCCCACTCAAACCTGACAGTTCCAAGATTTCTTAGTTTGGCTCCTGCAGAGAAGAGAAGGAGAAGGGGAAAAGAATATAAAAGACAAGGCATTGCTTCCATTGTTATTTAGATTCTTCCTTCCATCTTTTGTGAATTACTTTGTACCCATTAAATTTTGACCTCCTTGGCCCTTTCATCCCTATCCTTTTTTTTTTCACTTTCTTTGAGTGTTTGAAATTTAAATTTATTGGCACTGTGTATTAACATCACATGAAATTGGAGGGAGGGGTTAAGAATGCCCCTCTTTCATGTTTTTTACAAGCAATTTGAAATCAACATTTAGTGCATGTAGCCAACTGTTCTATTCTCCAATAAAAGAAAAAAATCACATAGAATGTAAAGATAACCCCAAAACCAGCCATCTAACATGACAAGAATCGGGTATTTTTTAAAATAATGTACTATATAGGCTTCACGTAGGTGCTCTCCCTTGCAGCCTTATCATGGCAATAGGTGACCACCTTCTGTCTCCTTGGCAACTGTGGCATCATGTCAATTGGGCTCGTGTTGAGCACATGCTCAATTCAAACAAGTCAAGGTTGGACTCTTGGGTCTGTTGGATCCTAGTAGAACGTACCCCATCTTTGGGTTAGAAAAGCTTAGAGATGGTTCAGGTTAGAGTTGTAAAGGTTCAGGTTGACATTCAAGTCAGGTCAGCATGGGTTACAGACTTCCTCTGCTGAATTAAGGATCAACCTTAGCTCGCCCCTAGTTGCAGTCCTAATAGATGGGAATCAAGGTGTTCCTTGAATGGTACCACTTCTCGAAAAGGCATCATCAACACCCCAACCCAAAATAAATAAATCAATCTGTATTTCAGGTTTCTCAAAATCACTAAACTTGATCCAAGGTACAGAACCTTAACTTACTTGTAGGAAGAAAATCTACATAGAACTGAATGAAGCATAAATTAATGTTATCAAATGTCCAGAGTTCACTTCTGCTTGCTTGAGCCACTCCGTGTGTGTGTGTCTTTGGGGTTGGGAGGTGGGGACAAATGCTGTGTGGATGCAGAGAATAAACACTTGATGCTCTTGGCATTACACAATGAGTATTGATAAAGGGACACAGAAACAACTTAGTCTTTAAAATTCTTAAGCATGGCATGGTTACTTCTTGTAATTTTCGTTGGATAAGTTACCTGTATAGCCCCTCTTCATAAACAATCCTAAGAAAACTACCCTATTAACTTTAAAATCTTATGAACCTCACGTTCTTACTCCTCCCATTGGAGCTGGCTGTGTAATTTAACTCTATTTGGGTCAACTCTTAACCATGTGTAAAATGGCAAAACATCCTTGTAAGGGATGTGAAAACTACAAAATCTCTCTGTCTTCATACCTCCAGGGGGAAGGGGAGAGAGAGAAAAAGGAAGAGAGTGAAGGACAGACAAACTGATGGAGGAGAGCTGGCAACACCTATGGGAGAGATGGAGAAGAGAGAGACGAGGAGGAAGGGAGATGTAGAGAGAGGGAGTTGTTTCTTGCTTCTTTTCTTTCGTGTGCAAGATTTTTGGACTCATTAACTTCTGTTTTTCTGTTTCCTACATTCATGACTAAGTGGTCGACTGGGCATCCCATGCTCCAACATTATTAGATTGATCCTGTGTTTCAAACTTCAAACTGGCCTCGGGCCTGTTAGACAGAAAAGTCTTCTAATCTTAAATGACCATTTTGCCTTCTTTGTGTATCTTAGGAATAACTTTAGCCTCAATGTTCACAGTTCCAACCCAATTGATATTTGATTAGACTAAAAACAAATGATGTCCTATGCAATTGCTGCTCAAGGATAATTCTTACGAGGAGACCAGAAACATCTGATTTATCTGCGATGACTTTTTACCTCATTCGAGCAATCAAAGTGCAATTTTTTTTCATGAAAATGAACATTCTGATAACTGCTTCAAAGACTTGCCATTTAAACTGACGTCTGATGCTTTTCCGTGTTGGGTCTTGTCCTGGAAATGTCATTTAATTTGTTAAAATTCTGTCCACTTGGACAAGATTCCCTGTTGTTTTCTATTTTTTACATTACTACACTTTCTTGTCTGTTTGTGCTTGCACACATCATGCATGCCCTTTTGGCTCTCATATAGTCACATTCTCCAATAGATTGATTATGTCCCTAAACTTTGTTTGGTAGATGTCCTCTCTCTCTTGCCGATACAACTGAAACCTCCTACCAAAAATAGGAATGACTTATTAGAATGTATTATATCATTTAACCCTCTATGCATCATTCTGTGTTGCATTTATTTTGTGAACAAAGGGGAAGTTCTTGTTGTGACTTATATGGAAATCATGGTTCTACTCATCACATGACAATGATGTAAGTTAACCATGATAGGGACATAGCGCATTTTTTTCTTCTCCAAATCTTGACATCTTTGGAGGCTATGAATTGTAATAGAATACTCTTCCATGAACGTTTGTGGATTGATGAATCCATAAATTGCCTCCAGGAATGTGAGAATCATTTGATCTTAATGGATCAGGTTTTAGTCTACTAATATATTATTGGGATTTTTGCAAGAAAACCATTGTTAGACGCGAATTTGTAAAAAACTATTCTTAAAAATATATTAGCAGCCATATCATTGCGTAAAATCAAATAGCACATAAATGACATCGTGGTTAACTTCTATCAACAGGAGAGCGAATATTCGAAAAAGATGCCAATATTTGCGTTAGTTAGGTGTTAAATGACCAATATACCCTCGGTGACTCAGAGAGAGAGAGAGAGAGAACGATGGGCAGGGGGAGGTGGGCTCCCACCGTGAGGGGGGGTGGCTCCGGAGAGGGGACCACAGAGAGAGAGAGGGAGAGAGAAGGGGTCCGGCGACACAGGTGGAGGGGGAGGGGGATCCGGCGGCCAAGGGAGGGGGTTCCGGTGGCCAGGTGGAGGCGGGGGGCTCCGACAGCCAGGGGAGGGGGGTCCAACGGCCTGGTGGGAGGGGGGGCTCCGGTGGCCAGGTGGAGGGGGAGGGGGGGTTTGGCTTCGTAGGGAGATAGAGAGGGGGCTCCAACGGCTAGGGGAGGGGAGGGGATTCGGCAGCGTCCTACGGCCAAGGGAGGGGGAGGGGTGGGGGGGTCTGTTTTCGCAAGGAGATGGGGAGGGGGCTTCGGCGGCCATGGGGAGGGTGAGGGGGTTTGGCTTCACAGGGAGATGGGGAGGGGGAGGGGGAGGAGATTTCCCGTTTGCATAGGGGGAGGGGGCTCTAGCTTTGCAGGGAGATGGGGAGGGGGCTCCGACGGCCAAGGGAGGGGGAGGGAGATCCAGCGGAGTCTGGCGGCCAGGGGAGGGGGAGGTGGTATCCCTTTTACGCAGGGGGAGGGGGGTCTGGCTTTGTAGGGAGATGGGGATGGGGAGGGGGATCCGGTGGCCAGGGGAGGGGGAGGGAGATTCAACTGGGGAGGGGGGGTCGACTGGGTGTAGGAGGGGAGGGGGGCCCTACTCCCCACTCCGGTACCCCCCCCCCCCCCCAGCCCCAACGTCCGGTGGCCAAGGGAGGGGGAGCGGGTTTCGGCGGCAAGGTGGAGGGGGAAGGAATAACATGTTTTTTTTATTTTTTAAACTGAGAGTAATTTGACCTTTTCACAAGTTTGGTTAATTTTAACTATGGTTAAGTTGACGGGTGGTAACATGCGGTTACGGTGATGGCATTTATGCACTATTTGATTTTACACAGTGATATGATTTCTAATGCATTTTCACGTGTTTTTTTTTACAAATTTACATCTAATAATGGTTTTCATGTAAAAAAACTCTATATTATTCTCAAGCTTTCTCAAGCCTTCCTCTGCACAAACAATTCAAAAGTGACTCGATCTCAACCGAGTGTGTATTAAAATACCAATTTGGTTTTTAACACACTCGTTACTATTGGTACATATTGCTATGACAAGGATAAGTAGAATGACACTTTTTGATGGTAGCAACTTTCGAGTGCCACCTAGCTTTACCTGGTAGACTGTTACACAAATTCAATATGGTCTCAAGAATTGCTCTTTCATTTTTTTTTAAAGTGGGTAGTACTATTATTGTATTAAATGAAAAAAGGGGATATACAAGTATAGTCAATGAGCTCTCAAAAGATCTCTGTTCAAAAGGACACACCAAGCCAGTGTGGGACTGATGCGGAGCAAAACTCGTAACGTCGAGCAATGGCACGCGTAGGTGCCACCACTGTCTGCTTTCTCCCCTCTCCCGTGCGTCTCCCTTCTTCCTCCTCCTGTTCTCCCTCTCCCTGCTACACCGCAGCTAGAATCATGCAGCCACCGCCGCTACCTCCTGTCCCTGTGGTTGCTATCGCTCTGAGCTATTGGCCTGCCAGTGCCCACCCTCTATTCCACTTCCCCCTTTCTCTCCTCCACTATCCGGGCCGCCACCATCTCCAACCGGCCTCACCACACGCAACCCCGCCACAGCCCCGTCGGGGCTCGTGTTGCCACCGCTCCATCTCCCTCTCCCCTTTCAACCCCTCCTTACGGGAGACGTCTTATGCAGCCCCAGCTTGCGCTGGACGACCTCCGCCACCGCTGCCAGCTGTTGCGTCGCCGGCTAGTTTCGACGCTGGAACTATGCCACTTTGCGGCCACACCCTCCACCTCCACTATCCAACCGACCTCAACCACCGTGGTCCACCTCATGCCGTCGCAAGCCACTCACCGTCCACCTCCCTTCCATCCTCGGCCTGCTGTCCATCGTCGTCCACCACCAATAACGACAACAGCAGCATCGGCTGACTGCACAGCCGCGCCGACCCATCCCTGTCCTTCCTCCCCTCTAACACGTTGGCCACCCCTGCCTTGCCCTTGCCTACCACCTTCAGCCTGTTGTTTCAGAAGTTGTCGGCTGCCTTCCACCCTATTCGCAACGCGTCGGCAACCTTCGTCCTCCATTGCTAGCGCCATCCAACCTGCTCGCCAAGTGCTTGACTTAAGTCCTTTTTTTAGTAGAACGTGTCAAGTTTGGCTTGCACCCACCCTTTAACAACTTGATCAAGCTTTGGCCAACTAAACCCGACCTTGTGGCATATCAGGGACTCTCTAACTTTCCTAGCAAGACAAAAAGAGAGGAGTTGAGAGAATTCACATTGCAAAGTGACTCGGCCCATTCCCTCACTTTATCACAAATGAAAGATATTAGAGAGTTCTCAGCTCTAACCTCCCTTTTAAAAAACCTATTGCTTTGATCACCCTATAAAGACCAAAGAGTGGCATGCAGAATCAGCCACCATACCATGCCATCTCTTCTTTGGGCCCACCTCTTGCTCAAGTCCTAGTGAAGTGATGCACCTCTCTCTATCGATCAAGGACACAATGGGTTCTCCTAGCAAGCCCCTCCCACACCTCTTGTGAGTAGATGCAGCTTATAAACAGGTGGTACAGGGTCTCGTCCTCCTATCCACATAAGCAGCAATTCGGCTGGATGCCCGGAACGAATTCGAGCAGTCTGTCTCGAGTGGGTAACCTACTGTGGAAAATCCTCCAAGTAAGGAGCTTCATCTTCAGTGGACTCCTCGGCCTCCAAACTTGAGGGGCGAGACTGTGACTCACCCCTGCGTCAAAGATGGTGTTAGTAGGCCTACCAGAGAAGGTCCTCTCCTTACCATATCTCCAAGTCCATGCATCCTCCCTATGGGAGTGCGGGGTATAGTCAAGAAGAAAGAGTAAAAGGTTTTGAAGCTGCTCCATCTCGTCTATCCTGAGGTCCCTCCAGAAGGTCGGAGCCCAGGTGCCTCTTGAAAGCTAGGAGTCAAAAGCCCGGGAGACCGACCCATAGGGTCAGTTGAGACAACAAAAGTCTGGGGAAAGAAGCCTCCAACGTAAAGTCGTCACACCATCTGTCCTTCCAGAAAAGACATATGTCGTATTTCCCTAGTTGCACCCACATCGGAGGAGATAATATCCATGCAAGTCAAAATACCACGCTAAATGGGTGAAGTCTGATACTATGTTGATATATCCATATCCCAAACTCTTCTCTTGTCATAGTCTCTTTGCCTGATAAGTTGCGACCACAGCCCATCACCTCCCACCCCCCAACCTCCACATCCACTTGCACAAGAGGGCCAAATTAAAGTATCCAACATCCTTGATCCCCAGACCCCCCTCTTCCCTGCTAGTAGCCACCCTATCCCACTTGCTATCATGACATCTCCTGCATGTCCCTCCACTCTCATGCCAAAAGAATCTCCTCTGAATAGACTCAATCTCCTTCACCACTGACTTCGGGATTCGGAACATAGAGAGGAAATAAATAGCTAAGCTATCCAAAAATGATCTGCATAGTACTTACCTGCCCCCATAAGATAGCAGTTTAGTCTTCCAACCAGCAAGTCTGGACTCTTATCTTTATATAATAGGAAGTCAATCTGCATACTGTAGAGCACCTGAGGTCAAAGGGAGTCCCAAGTAGGAGATGGGGGAAGCTCCTAACTAACCGCCCAAAATACACGCCACCCTCTGAAGAGCCATGTCTTCCATGTTAACCCCAACTAGCATACTCTTGTTGAAGTTAACTTTCAAACCGGTTATCTCCTCCAGCAATTCCAACAAAAGTCTATCCATATAGAGCTGCTGCTCATTCTATGCCAGGAGCAAAATAGTATCATCGGCATACTGCAAGTGAACGACTGAAAGACCTCTTCTTCCAACCTAGGAACCCTTGATCAAACTTGAAGCCTCTGCTCTCAGCCGCACTCTACTAAGAACATGAGTCACAAGCACAAAGAGGAGAGGAGACATAGGATCTCCCTCCCGGGGCCCCCTGTCACTGTGGAAGAAAGGAATCGACTTCTCATTGACCAGGACAACAAAGGAAGCAGAGGAAATACAAGCTCGGATCCAGTCAATCTATTTATCTCTAAAACTCATCTTCTCCAACACATCAAACAAGCATAACCAATTGACCCTATCATAAGTCTTCTCGAAATCTAGCTTTAGGACTACCCCTTTCTTCCTCTGAGTCTTCATGACAAATAAACACTTATGGGCCACTAAGAAATTATCTTGAATATGTCTCCCCATGATGAAGGCTCCTTGGGGACAACTGACCACCCTATCCATAACTCTATCCAATTTTCATGTTAGCAACTTGGCGATGATCTTGTAGATGCCATTCAATAGTCTAATAGGCCTGAAGTCCCAAAAATCTTGGGCTCCTTGTTTTTTGGGGATAAGGATTAGAAAGATTTTATTGATGTCCCCAAGTGAGCCCTCTCCTCCTGAAACTCCCTCACTACTGTCACAAGCACAGCTTCGATGACATTCCAACACTTAGGGAAGAAGGCCAACAGGTAGCCAGTTGGCCTTAGAGCTCTGTCCTCTATAAGAGAGAAGATTGCCTAGCGAACCTCCTCTTCTGTAAAGCTCTGTGAGATAGTGTTCCTCTTCTCAGGTGAAAGACAGGGAAGGAGATTATATGCAATCCTCGGGCTGAAGTGGTCATTCTCTGAAAACAACATGGAGTAGTAGTCCCTCGCCAGTCTCTTGATCTGCTCATCCGAAGAAATAGAGTGCTTACCAACTCTAATACAAGTGGGGTGTCTCAACTGAGCAGTGTGCCTCAACTTCAACACCAAAGTAGTCATAGCAGATGTACCAACAACCTGTGCAATCCATGCTCCCCTGACCGTGTCCATGAAATCTGCCTCCCTGAACCAAAACTTCTCCAGTCTGAAACTGAACCGTATATCCTATAGACGACTGGTCTTCAAAAGAATGGGTTTGTGGTCTGACATAGATCTAGCAATATGTAGCACCTACACATGAGAGTAGTGATCCTCCCAATCAACATAAAGTAGGAATATGTCCAACCTGGAGCATGAAGCATCAGCTCGCATGTTGAATCACGTGAAATGACCATGTACCATACCGATGTCCACCAATATTGTCTCCTCGATGAAGGTAGTGAAGTCCTCCATGTCCCTGCATAGACACTCTCCTATGTCTTCTCCCAAGGGGCACCCACCACATTGAAGTCTCCACCAACACACCAAGGCCTGCCAGAGGAAAGGTGATAGCGGACCAAATCCTCCCACAAAAGTTGCTTCTCCTCACTGTTTTGGGGTCCGTGCACCCCGGTGAAGTCCCAAGAGAAACCATCCCTCACATTAATGAAGTGAAGAGAGATTATCCAGCTACTTATATGTCTGTCTGGCACCACCTCATCAACCTCATAAGGATTCCAGAGGATCATAATCTCTCGGACCTGCCCTCCGCCGGTGATGCAATCCCCATGGAAAGTACAGCACCCCCTAGCTCCCTCATGAGGGATTTACCATTCCCTTCGCATTTGGTCTCTTGGATACAAAGTATGTCAATCTTACGTCTCCTGATCAGCTCCTTCACAGCCCTCTTCTTCTTCACCTCCTAGTCCCCTCACGTTCCATGATACTATCCTCATGAAGACAAAGGGATAGTCCTCTCATCCCTACCACCATCCCCCTCCCTAACTCCTTTATGTTGAGACCTTTCTTCTTGTAAAAGAGTAGCACACCACCTCTTCTTGATTTTGGAGAACGCCCCTTTCACGTCCTTATCTTCAAGGGAAATACCTACCTTCTCAGCTAACTCCCTCACTTGCTCCTCTGTCATTTTTTTCCATCACTCCCACCATCTCCCTCACTTCCTCCCTCCCAAGGTGGCTCCTCTCCTTGGGCTCCTCCCCTGTGATAAGCAAAGCAACAGGTCCATGCAATCACCGAAAGGCACCCCAACACTAGCGGGACCTCATGCTCTTGGGACCACGTCGCCTCGAGAGGCATCGAGCGGGGAAGGAGACCTTTAACGGGTCCCAAAGCATCGGTTGGGGGAGGCTTAATGGTCGCGGGTAAGTCACCGGTCCCTTGGCCGGACCTAGACTCCAATCCCACTTGGTAGCTGTTGCCCAGACCGCTTCCCGCTCGAAAGGCGTCTTCAACAAACCCAACTTGAACCGCCCTCCGCCCTGGCCCGGTAGACGTCCTCGGTTCGTCGCATGGGCGCGATCAATTTGAATTTGAAACGGTCGCCAAAACCCCACCCAACAGTACGTCTTCAATCTCCCGATAGCCTTCCTGTTGCCCTAACAGGGACAGCGGCGCAGCCTTCACCTCGTCCTTCATCCAGACTCTGTAACGATGGAAACACCGGTGAGGTTGACGGTGATGACAGCCGGTATCGCCGCTGGACTGGCCACCTGGACGATCGTGACGACCCCCGTTCACGAGCACGGCGGAGTGAAGCCCAGGCTGCCGCTCTCAACACACCCGATTCCCCGGACTAAGAAGGAGAGACCTTCTTCATCACAAAGAAACATCGGGACTCCCTCGAAGACGATGCGGAACCTTCTCGTCATTGGGTTGGGGAAGGTTCCCTTGGTCTCCGACCACCGCTGGAGGTGGAGAAGAGCTCCACCAGCCGCAAGGAATCCAACTTCTACCAACCTCGACACAGAATCCTCCTGCCCAACCATCAGGAATGAGGACGTGGACACCTGAGCGACGTCCCAGTTCCCGCCTGCTACCTCCACCAGCTGCCGCCTGACTTCGTCCGCTACAACAAACCCTTCGAGGAGAGAGACATACAAACACCGCCGCAGCCATCTGATCCTGCCTTGCAGGAGCTCCACTGGGAATGCCTCTGCATCGAGCCACCTCTTGTTCACCGGCCCCTTCAGTGGCGGATTGCTTCTCACCACATCAGTGGAAGAACGGCAACCTCCGGAGCTACCACGATCCTCTTCAGGATTCGGGCCCTTCCCTCTGCAGAACTGCCGAATGTAGCCTCTTCTGCCACAGCTGAAGCAAGTGGGCAGCTGCCCAGCGGCAAGACCCCCAGGGTGGCAAGCCCCACTGCCTGAGCCAAGCTCCGGCAAAAGGACCCTAGAGCTTCTCTCTCTAGGAAAAGCTAGAGAGAGAATTAGCATAATGACACTCTACTTTCCTTGCCTCTATCTCTTCCCTGAATTGCTCTTTAGTTTGTCTGATAGATTGTCAGGGCAGTTAGAATTGGTTTTCTTTGTGAATTTTATTGTATTGCTCAATCAGAGCATGAATCTGTATTGGCATCTCACCTTTCTAAGAAATCTCATAGTTACATAGATAAACCGGTAAGTTGGCAAATGACCATTTGCTGTTGTGTATATCATGTGGTCCAAGAAGAGGCCAACCATCCACTTGTGGGGCTGTCGGGACAGGCCAGCATGACTTAGGCATGGTCATTACGGTGGCCAGAGAGAGCAAGGTGGGACCAACAGCCTTACTTATTAGGCAACATGGCAAGATATCTAGACAAAGTCTGATTTGTTAACTATGGATATTGTATGATTTGTTTAATGTTCTGATGTTACCCTTTTTGTTGGCTGGTTTGATTGAGTATTATTTGACGGAACATGGGAGAGTAGAAAGTCTGGCTAAATTGACTGCAATGTGTTTCAAAATTGCTTTGTAGTTTGTTAGAAAAAAATATCATTCTCTCCAGTTTTATATAGCGTTACCATGTGGAGGCTGTGTGTTTAAATTTTAAAATACTAGCTAGCAAAAGACTCTTTTCTCTCCCCTCCTCTGGTGCTAGCGACACTCTGAAATATTCATTTACCTAGTAAGAAACTGAGATGGGGGCAAAAGGGCTGAAGGAATTAGAAGGTTGGTGACAAGTTGCTTCATCAAATGATGGAATGACAGGATCTAAATAAGAACAACAACACAATCCAAATAATGACGGTGCTCACTCTTCTGTCTTGTTGTGAAAGTTTCCTTTACCCAATGGTTGGTATGAGATTGAGTATGCTGATCCTTTAGATTTTTGTGAAACTTTAGCGGGAATATGGGGTTGTATTGTATCCAGTGAAGGATGAGGTGTGGATACGTTATGCACAGTCCTGTTTTGAAGGATCCAAGTAACATAGGTCCAATTCAACAGAGTTAGTGCAACATCTATTTGTGCGGTTTTGTGTATAAGATGTTAATCATTCTATATCAAAGAGGTGTGATACTGGTGAAAGAAATGAATGTCTGCCTTCACTGGTCATGCTAAATTTTGGGACTGGGACAAAGGGTTACACTTCCCTGTATTCTTTGTGTTCTGGTAGTAGATGATCTCATTCCTAAAGTTTTCTCTTTTTGTGCTGGTGTCAGTTGGGAACTGGGGGGTTAGGCATCCCTGTGAACTGCGTTCATTTTTTTAATCTGTCTAAGCTGGGGAAAACAGTGGCAGTTGTTATTTGAAAAGAAAATGAAAAATACAATTGAGATTTTCTTGATCAAAGTTTCAACGGTTAAAATGTCTGCCGTTCATAGGATAACATAAAATGAGATTTTCTTGAATAAAGTTTCAACTGTGAAAATGTCTGATATCCATAGGATAAAGTATTGTAGGCTGGTAAAATCCACTTAGCCCCATTTGTCTTGACTCTTCATTAGCTGTTATTTGTTGTTCTTTCTTAGAAGTTGTTTTTTTTAGTTCATTAAATAAGTGTACAGGAATCCACAACTTTATGTCATCCTGTATACATTTTGGAAGGGCCTTTATCAACTTACAGAAAGCTAACCCTACATGGAATGAAGACCCATGGGAGGACTAAGCATCCCTATTGCAGGATGTTATCTTTTCAGCCCAATGAAATTATAGCGTGCAATTCCAAGAACCACCATTTCCCAAGTTCAAGATTCCACCCAATTTGCTGTTCTACGGGGGTCTTTAGGCAGTTGTCATTATCTGGACCGTTCTCTGAATTATTATCTCCCTATTTGATCGTGTAGCTGGCCAAGTGGTGCTTTAGGTTGAGTGCATTGTAGACCATATTGCCAGCTCTGCCCACAAGGTGGGCATACTGCTTTTCAGTGATAGAGGATCTCACTGAGAGATTCTGATGTGAATTTGTTGTGATGTTTGTTCTCCATTTTTTTTTTGTTCTAAGCGGTAGGAGTGCAAAGTGGTCAAATTCAGATAGCATCCAACCTGGATCTGTATTGTTGGATCCAGGTCCGAGTGTGTATAGTAGTATGTCATATATGGATATCCGAATAGGTTCGATGGATATCCAGATTCTAGATTCCCACCTTCAGTTGTGGTGGTGGAAGCAGCCGTCGACGAAGATGTGGGCAGGGACGTTGGGGAGGCAGCAACGCAGCCTGGAGCGGCCCTTGGAGGCTGGATACCCCTGCAATTTGGACCTTACTCAGGTCGCTTGCACATCGTCTCCACGCCATGTGCTCTTCTATCCAAAGTCCTCCCTCAAATAGGGAAAAGATGAAAAGGACTAGCCAAAAAGGTTCTTTTGATTTTATTTTGCTGTGATTCATGATTTGTTGACATAATGTCAGGAACAAAAGGGAATGCCAAAGTTTTAATTTTCTGCAAACTAGGCATTGGGGGGGGGGGATTTGTTTGCTCTGGAGGTTTGTTGCTGTGTGGGAAAAGGGGAGAAGTTTGAGTTTCTTCTAGGGGTTTGCAGATCTGGAGATGGACATAAGAAAACGTCAGACGTTGATCAAGTGACCAAAGTTCTTCGTGTGAAAGTGTTCAAAACATTTGATGAAGCTGTAGCTGGTGGGTCCTCCTCTCCTCTTCTGATCTCCTCCCTGGCCCATCCCTTCCTCAGTAGCGATCTCTGCATCAACCTGGGATATGGGCAGATAGTGATCAAGGAGCAGAAGAGTAGATGCATAGGTTGGTGGTGGCCATGTCTGCCATGTCCCTGGAAAACACATCCCCCCTGTTGCAGCTCCTCCTCTTTCTCTGTCTACCAGCAGTCCCCTGTTCTGCTGATCCACGTGCCATGAAAGC
This sequence comes from Amorphophallus konjac, assembly GCA_022559845.1. Classification (NCBI taxonomy): domain Eukaryota; kingdom Viridiplantae; phylum Streptophyta; class Magnoliopsida; order Alismatales; family Araceae; genus Amorphophallus; species Amorphophallus konjac. The sequence goes on from CM040122.1 coordinate 442,961,734, forward strand.
CGCCCTCACCTACGGCACCCACCCAGCCATCTATGCCATCTCCTTTGTGCAGAACTTCGTCAGCGACAAGGCTGCCGTCGCCAGCCTCATCTCCTCCAATGGCTGGGGCACCAACCTCTCCAACTCCTCCTCGTCATCTTCTTCTCCATCACTGGTGTACAGCTTGGCACAGTGCCACTTGGACCTCTCCCTCACTGACTGCCTCATCTGAGTGGATGCCAGTCGGAGGTCCATTTTTGAGAAAGTGGAGATCCACTGATATCTGGTTTGAACAAAAATTACTATGCTCAGGTCAGATCCGGTTACATCCGACCTGATCTACGCCCACTAAGCAGGATGTGCTTCTCGTCTTTCCCTCCCCACCCTTCTTATTTTTGTTGGTAATGAAGTACCCATCTCTGATGACTAAATAGAAGCAGACGCATGCCAACCATTCATGTACACTTTGGACTTCGATATTTTATCATGTATAGCTCTTTGACTTTGAACATGTGTCAATTGACCCAGCCCCTCTACCCCCCCCCCCAACCCCACCGGCACCCTCTCCCCAGCACACATATGGCCACGCATGGGATGCAGAGTTTCCTGCTTTCTGATGCCTATCAAATCCCATATATTACCTAGTCATGACCACTTTGACTCATGGATGCATTCACACTTTTGAGTTCCTAGAAAGCAAGCGTACTTTTTGTTTTGCGAAGGTTCCACCATTCAGCACATGAATTTATATAGCCTTGAATAACAGTGTTTGTGTTTTTTCTCTATGTTTTCTATCATTTTCCTTTCACTGCTGTTTAACTGTACATAGCATTAATTGCTTCTTGGAATGTGACACGATTACAGTCAAAAGTGGCTCCATGAGGAACTTCCGTGATATTGCTTGTATTTATTTTAAGGTACAAAAGTGGCATAGTTAAGCTATTCTGTGAGACCTATTAACGCACAACTAGACAAAACCATTTATGGTTGCATCGTATATCTTGCTCGATGGTGGGTTTTGGTTTTTGGATATCTTTGTTCTGGACTGAGAAACAATGTTATTAGATGTTGTTCTAGTAGTAATGGGCCAGGGCTTCACAAGTCCTCTTAGACTACATAGATACACTGGATTGTTTCCTTATGTGACTTCAGACAGTGAATTCCTCTATAGCATTTTAAATGTACTCGGTTTGAAATCAGCCGACAGCTGGAGGTGTTGATAGGAAATGGTTATAACCCACAACAGCTTCAGCTTTATCGTCCACCACTTGATGAAAAGCTCTCTATCTTCGGTTATTTTTCTCTTTTTTTTTCCGTTTCACTCTCCACAAATTTTCAGCTACATATTCCATATTTTCATGCACAAGGCTGGCGGTTGTATCATTGCCAAATAACGTAGATATTTCACTTATGTTTATGTCATTGCTTTCTTGAAATCAAGAAACTGACTCATAATGAAATATACCAGGAGATGTCCCAAGGGTGAATGGTCAGTTAGCTGTTTCCCGTGCCTTCGGCGACAAGTCTCTCAAATCGCACTTGAGCTCAGATCCAGATATACGAGTTGAGGATGTAACCTCTGATACCGAACTTCTTATCCTTGCAAGTGATGGTATTTGGAAGGTGGTGCATTTCATCCTTTTCCTTTTTCTCAATTTTTATTGTTGATTTTCAATGATTCTACTGATCCAATCCGCATCTTTTCTTCCCATCTGAGTATCCAGTTTGTGTCCAATGAAGAGGCAGTTGAGATTGCTAGGAAGATCAAGGACCCGCAAGCAGCCGCCAAGCGTTTAACTGCTGAAGCATTGGAAAGAGACAGTAAAGATGACATATCTTGCATTGTTGTTCGATTCAAGGTGTAAGGGCGTTCCGCTGTTGGTTGGCTGTGTGTCTGTTTCCGGAAGAAGGTAACATTGAACTGCTGTGGCATGCATCGGCAAGTTGGTTTTCTACCCAGAAACCTAAAGCAGTGCTGGAGCACCAGACCCCTCATAAAACTGGGAGGAAATAATGAATTAACCTGCTCCTCTTCCCCCCCACCCCTACATTTCTTGTGATTTTTTCCCCCTTTATCACCTCTTCTTTTGGTTTGGTTTTGCTTTGATTTTCTTCATAATTTAGGCAAGGCAGTGTACACCCCGTTTTTAATTGCATGGAAGGGGGAGTTTGGAAGCTCTCTCTGGTGGTGGATGACAGAAGATTTATATTGCTTGTAATAATTAAAAGTTAGATGATTATTATTGTAAAAATGTGTATGTGCATAGATACCCTTCTTCCGTGCCAAGCTGTTCAGTCGAGTGTTGTCATCTAGCTAAGTACTGCCCAACTGTGAACTCTAATTGAGAGGTTCGAAGGTGAAATCTTCATCTAGTAGGAGTATTTTTTGTCAGTATAAGTTCAATCAATTGAGAGCTAATAATTAATGGGCCGGCCTGGTAGGCCAAGCCCGTTTAAAACCAAAGTAATACATGCCGCAAACCATGGTTTGCAATGTGAGTAACATTTGCCAAATATGCATAATCATCTTGTAAACTCACCTTTGATTGGTCCACTTGACATATTCGGAGAAGATTGACATGTCTATTGCTAGCAATCACATCAAGTAGGCAGCAGTTATGTCAGTCTCCAATCATCTTGGCACACTAAGTGGATGATCATAGGTGGGTTTGTAAGATGGCTGAGCACAATTAAGTATCATGGTTTGCGCAAATATTACTTGTGCAATGTTGTTGCAGACACGCCCTCATTGGTCCATATGAGATCAACACGATGTGGGGAAAAAAAACCGTGAATTCCATGTTAAAAGGTGTGGGATTTGTACTCTCTCTCTTTCTCTCGTCTCATTGCTCCCATGTCAATCAATGGGGGGAGAGAGTTGGCAATGCAAATCTTGATTTGCAGCTTAGGCAATGAAAATAGATCTTTGGATAAAAACACTATTATATCACTTGCTAAATGATGCTCAAACTACATTGTTGCTTTTTCAATATATCGCTCTTAAGAATATTATATAGCTTCTAAGATCACTTTATAACTTCCTCTTTCTTTTGGTAATTCGGAATCTAAGACAGTTGATCTAGGACCAGCAAATCGGAGGTCTACAATCAAGAACCGGGAATTACATTTTGGGTATTTTATTATCTACCTAATGTCCTAATTCGAACACTCAACCTCTGAGAAAACACAAAATCACTCGGCCACATAACTGTTCTCTGCCACTTCTTTCCTCCATGTATCACTTCTAAGAACATTATATCACTTCTCTTAATATATCACTTATGACATCATTACATCACTTTCCAGAGTACCATATCGCTTCTCACTGATATTAAAAATGTATCACTTCCTTGCTCATTGTATCATTTCCAAGAGCACTACGTCACTCTCTTGCTATCATTTTTTAAAACACTCCATCACTTCTCCACTCAATATCTCTTCCCATAGGATTATATCGCTCCCAAACTGAGTCAAAATATTTCATTCCTCAATACTTTACTTCGAAGTGTACTATCACCTTCTAACTTATACTAAAAAATTTCACTTCAGAGTTACATCGCTTTTACGATCTTGCTTTGATTTGTCCATATGGCGACTGACCGAGATGGGTGTAAGAAAATGACATGAATTACAAAGAAAAGAGTTACATATATATACCCTTATGAATATTGATTATGTCAAACATGTATTTCGTCTGAGCATATTAACAAGAATTTAGTTTTAAATGTTGCGGTTATACCTTTATCATTTACTATCGTCGATGGGAGACGAATATTCCGTGAAATATGTCATTTATCGCCTTTAGGTGTAATGAAATACTTAAAAAAAACTATTACTTAGAAAGAAAGAGAGAGAGAGCTCCCCCCCCCCTCACCCACTATCCTTCCCATCTCCGGCGAGAACCCCCTCCCACCACTGGCCAACCCCTCCTCTCCCTTCTGCTCTGCCCCCAATCCCAACCTTTGGTTAGCCCCCCTCTCTCTCCTCCTTCGCCCCCACCCTCGCTCCCACCGCCGGCTAGCCCCCTCTCCCTTGTTTTACTACTACATTTTAGAAGAGAATGGGGTGCGTGTACTAGAAGGTGTGCGTGTGCGTGTACTAGAAGGTGGAGAGGAAGGAGATGATGCACCTATGTTGAGGGAGGCGGTGACTAATGAAGTAGCTGGTAGAGTGATGTGCCAAGTTTGTCGCTGCCTGGCATACCTCCAATCCATGTGCAACATCGGTGCCACCCTTTGCCGGTTCAAAAAGGCCGACTCCTCCGTAGTCCTCCCGTCGGGTGATGCCACCTCCACCACCACCAGTATCACCGTTGGCAGCGACAGTTGCATCTGGCTTCCCCTGTCTCCGCCCCCTCTGCCCTCCTCGTCCCCTCCGGTCAGCCTCCTACCTATGGCGACTCCCCCCCCTCTCCTTGCTGCTCTAGCGTGGCCCCCTCTCCCTGCTGCTTCATCCCTCCACGTTGCACCTCCAGCCAGCCCCCCGTCCCCTCACCACCGGCGCTCCCCTCTCCCTCTCCCCCCACCTCACAGTCGGCAACAATGCTCTCCCCCGCACTTCTTGTTGCTTTGCCCCCCCCCATCCCTTCACTGCCGGCACTCCCCTCCCCCTCTCCCCCACACCTCGCAACCAGCGACGTTACTCTCTCTCCCCCGTTAGGATTTCTATTAGGAGGAGAGAGAGAGAGAGAGAAGTAATCTGAGGATATATTAACAAATTCACCCGTTAACTCACGTTTAATCCAAGTTAAACTATCATGGATTATGGTAGAGGTATAATCACAACATTTAAGACTAAATGAAATTTATTATTGATAATATATTCAAATGAGAAATATATTTGACATAATCGACAGGGTATATGTATATGTGAAAAACTCAAAAGAAAAATTCATCAATTATTATCAAATAAATAACTCAAATTAAAATTTAACTAGAGTTAAAAAAAATTTAATATATTGACTTGTTATTGTAAAGACAATCCTACCGCACCGCATAAACATGAATGCAAAAGTAAATCATATTATGTTAACATAAGTGCAAAAATATCTATCCATTTTTGCACTATTCCGTCATATATTTTTAAGATGGTAATTAATTATGCAAGATTATTTTTACTTTATACGCACATACTAAGTAAGAAAATTTTAGCGAATTTATATAAAGTAACATTTTTATAACTATACGTGCAACATGATTATTTTTACGATGTATCCCTTCGACAAATTACGTTTTTCCCTGTAAGCTTGGGAAGTTAGGAAATGAAAAGACCGACTGACCGACTGACCGACTCCGGAGGCGGGAGGCTACGACCTCCGAGTCCGCGACCGCACATGGGGATTAAAGTGTTAATTCATATACAAAAAGGACAAAAATGTAAAACAACTAGCTAGGGTTTCAAGCGTCCCGGTTCCTCCGTCTGTATAAATCTCCTCGTCTCCCAATCCCAATCCATAACTCTTCACCACCTCTTCTCACGACCCTTTGGCGACGGGGGTCGTGATGGAGGCGGATCCCCGGCCCCTTGGCGGCCCGTCGCCGTCTCCGATCTGATGCTGCGATGGCCGTTCTCTCTGATCTAATCGTAACAGTCGTCTAACTTTTTCCCCCCTCCTGTTCTTTTTCCAAAACCCCAAGCTGCTTCTGCCTCTTCTTTCGGCTGCAAGACTGGGGAGTGGCGCGTGCCCTCCCAACCTTCTTGACGGCTTTGTTCTGGGGGCGTACATCTTCTCCTTCGGGGGGCCAGAGGTGCATGGGGGATTAAGACCCTGAGCACTGGAATCCACGTGGCTCTTGGGTTCTTCCCCTGCCCTGGTACATTGAAATCTCACCCTGTAAAAGCTAGAGCTTTCTGTTCTCCCGGAATAGCGTTCTCTCTCTTATTATAGTTCGTTGTGCCAGATACCAGCAGAGAGGGCCTTTTTATTGCGTAGACATGAAGGGATAGATTAGGGCTTTTATGGGAAGCATAGACACATCAGTTGGAAAAAATTTTTTATCAAAAGTTATCTCAAGTTGCATAGTTATTCTATATTGATTATTTAGTAGATTTTGAAAAGGATGATGATTTTTGGGTCGTCAATTCGATGGTATTTAGTGTACTAATGATAATTATAGATGATGTAATGACATGATATAATACCTATGCTATTAATTTTTATTCACAACAAAGATTGTAAACTCTTTTGTAAGTGCATAACTACAACCCAAAATAAAAGGCTTGGCACGTCTTCTCCATGATGGTTCCCATAAAACCATATCACTTGCCTCGCTTACTGATCCCTCTCACTAATCCATTGTGTTTAAGGACGCCAATCGTGACATCTCTCCAGCTCCAACTTGCACTTATCATGTTTTTTGTCAGCTAGACAGAACTATGATATCTTTGTTAAGTTGTGGTTAATTTAAAATAAGTACATTTAAAGATCATAATAGTTTGAAAGGAAATTAGATTCAAAGCAGGATGTTGTTTTCTCATGTAGGAATTGTAATGTGGGTCACCCATACAATTAAAAGTTACACAGGCTTAAGAATACTCCATCAATCGTGAACTCTTACTTGAAAACAGTGGAAAGTGAGTTCCCCCCAAAACTAGGCTCATTAGAGATCTTCTAATCTTTACTTCTCATTAAAATTAAGTGACATTTAAAACTGGAGTATAAAATATGAGGCCTGTGTGATGAGGGCCTGAAGCTGGTTTTCCTCCCAAAATTTTACTCTATTTGAAATGAAAATGAATTTTTATAAATAAAGTGGTATTAAATATGAATGTATAAAATATATTTTTAAATGTAATAGTATACATATCAATGGCTAAGGTCATATTGTCTAAATATGACATTTTCATTTGTAGGCATATCATATTTTTGTTAAAAATTTATAAAAAAGTAAGAATTTTTGCGTGAAAATTATTTTTAGAGATAAATTTGTAAAAAAAAACATTTCTATAAAAATCTCAAATAAAAAAACATGCGAGTTAAAAAGTTCATCTACCAACTAAATGTGATCTCTTTAAAAGGTTCATACATCTGTCATCAAAATTCAAGGTCATACACACATTTATGGTCTTTCATGTGCCTAACGGAGCTCTTTCACGAAAATGTAAAAAAGAACCCTCATATATTCGCATGCATCTGGCCTCCAACCGTAAGAACAAACCATATGTAGTCATGTAAACCTCAAAATCATGGCATGCATGGATAGTTTATGATCATAATGATCAGAAGATCATAGCATGCCATAAAAATAAGGGGTCATCATTCCTATCTAGAATCTCTGGCTCTTTCAACCCCTCAAACGATGCCTGCCTTCGTAATAATGGGACTCCATCCGACCTCCTGCATACGTTTAGAAACCATCGCTTGCAAGCTCCCGCTCTCTAGATCCGAGGCCACTTTCTGGAGCTCAACCCTATCTCTCTCCTAGGTTTGGAGTTGAGATTGGAAGAAAAAGGTGATGAAATGTAGAGAACACTGTGTGAGAAATGAGATGGGAAGGTGGAGATGGTAGGAGATGAAAAAGGGTGAAGAAGAGGATGGGGATGCTGATGGGGTTGGTGGAAGAAAGAAGAAAAAGAAGATAGCGAGGCTCATGCAAGTGAAGGGGGAGAAAGAGGAAACGTGCGAGGGGAGGGGGGTGTTCTCTTTTTTGTACATTTGTTAAGCGACGATATATCAGATATGCTTAATGTTTTTAAAGTTTTGAATCTAGTGACTTAATACATTTTATAGAGTTTAAATCGGCATGCATGTTATTGTGGGGAAGCATGTCGTAGTTGTCTCTCATCAGTCAAAAAAGAATATAAAATATACTTTAAAGAGAAAAAAATGCAGAATATTCTCTACTCGATGCTCTTTCTTTGAATTGGATAACTTAACACAGTAACTTCAGCATTCATTTTCTATATTCTTGATGTCGGCAAACTAAACTCAGCTATTGTCCATGCATGCTTAGATTGAGTGAACTCAAAACAAGTTAGAAAAACTGTTAGCAAGGCGCCTCAAGAAAGAAGGGAATTTGGAGAATTTGTGGTTTGGATCAAGGATACGTTAGATTGACTGATAAGTGTTTACTTGAGACAAGTAACCGTTTAGTGGGTATGAATCTGAAACTTATATCAAAAAGCCATTGATGCATACATCAAACATGTCCTCCGGATGCATAGTCGGAGCCCCTAGCCTGTCTTCAAAACACAACAACTCATGCTTGGGATCTTTAAGGGCCTCTATGTTTTCCGAATATGATAGATAGAATAACAAACAGATGTGAGAGTAAATTGTGAGTTCACAATCATCCTCTCTTATCGGGGTGGGGTGTCTTATTCGCGTCCAGAGACGCAGATAAGTCACCCCACTCCATTGTCAAACATGTCTTAAAAGATTAGTTGTAACAAGCAATAGAACTTTATATATCCTACTTGGTGAACTCTAACAAACAAATCGGGGTATTACGATATATCCATGGACCTCACTTTAGAGGTAAAGAATCTCGATCCATTCATCCTAGATTATGGTTGACATATAGACTCTTGGGTAAATTCCTCAACTAAGTTATAAAAGCAAACTACTCTATCAAGCCACATCGTGATTTCATAAGAGTTAATCGTCCATCGCTCTTTTTCAAAATGAGGAGAGAGCTGTGGCTTCCAAATGAAACATAGATCATGACATGCTTTTTCTTCTTTCTCTCGTTATCATGTCAATAATTGCGACAGAAAATTATACTAGGCAATAATTAAACTTTCTATAAGAAGTTTTTTTTGGGGGGGGAAAGGTTCTACAAGATGATGACATAAACAACAAAGGATACTGTGCGTCCAATACTTGGTGGTGCTATATAATGGACTCAATATTCATGCAATATATGTGCCAATATCATAAGGGGTGTATATATGTTCCCGTTGTTTTCAAAAAAAAAAAATATGTTCCCGTAAATGTCAATTATTGGAAGTTCTAACTCAATCTTTGGACAGGCAAAAAATTAAATGCGTTGTAATTTTTCCACATGTTGACAATTGACGTGACATTTTTCTAGAGGTGATTGCGATATTGCAATTTTCTCTTTTCTCACCTTCTTGCCTCAGTTAAATGTCAAAAGCCTAAAAGATATCATTCAAAATCTTGCGGTTGTTCCACAAATAAATTCTTCCAACACTTTAATTTTTGTCATAAAATTTTAAACAATCTCATGTGCAGAGGCGGGAAAACGATTTCTCGAATCTCGTATTATATTTTTAATATTTATTTATTGTGAAAGATCGTCTAGTCACCCGTGAAAATCTATAAACACTAGAGAAACGGGGTCATAGGGAGTCCTGAGTGTTTCTCCAGAGGACAACTTCCGATATTTAAGTCAGAACCTTGTTATATGGGGATTGAGGGAGGACGGAGAAGAGAGAGGAGAGTGAGAGCGGAGTGATCAAGTTTGGAGTGAGGATCGGACTTCCGGAGAAGTGCTTGCCACACACCAGCGGGTGCTCAGAGAGTGCTCGCTAGGTTTGAAGAGTACTCGGAAGCAGGTCAAGACTCTCCTTAGTAGAAGGCTCTCTCTGCTCGTGGACATCTGTAGCTGTCAGTTTGTCTCAGTATACGTGTGTATGTATGCCTGCCTTCCCTCTATGTCTCCTCGAAGGTCTATTTATAGGGGTTGTCCTTGCGGTGGAGGCCTATCTCTTAACATGGAAAGGTATGAGTCGTGGGATAACGTCTCCCTGCGATCGTGGGGAGTTTCCCGTTGTGCGTCCGTTCCTCCGGGGTCGGGCGGTCTTTAGGCGAGTCTTATGACTCATGTGGGACATATTCACCTTTACTGGAGTGGAGGCCGATGATGTCGGGAGTAACGTTCGATCGTGGGAGGATCATCCGGCATCTGATATATCTGGGTCGATGCTCCCCGTGGGCTGGCGAATCCGATGGACGGCCTTATTAGATCGCCTGACGTGAGCCGTATCGATCGGTGGTCCGCTACGAATTTCGTAGGCCCTGAGCCGACATGGACCTGACGTTAACGAGCCGTGCATAAGACATAAAAATTTTATCATCCTCACCGTGTATATACACAAGCAACAACACATCTTGATTTAAGAATGCTCACGTAATGACCATGCTAATTCCAATATGCTAAAAATTATTTAGCAACACTATTTGCCAACTTTAGAATAAGGGGGGGGGACTTGGGAATGACTTTAAGGTTCAAAAACCTTTGAGAGATATTTGATGCACACACGGTGTGTGTCTGTTGGGCACACACTCAACTGTTATTGATCTACACGAGTAGATAGATATGACCCGTGACGGAACTTAAACTATATGCTTCACTTTGGTAAAGGTTTAGTCCTGGGTTAGTTCAATGTTAACCCAGGACTAACCAAGTTTGTGATTTGATTACCCAATCTCCTGGATTAGGGTTAAGCGGGTATTAAACGGGTGTTAACACTCGATTTCGAAATCCACCTCCTGAGGTGGGTTTCGAAATCGGTTCTATCCAAATGACTACCATGCCCTCGCGAAACCCATTGATGGCGCCTCTGTCACCTTGGACGCCGCACCACATCGGGACCTCGTGAAACACTTCTCCCTCCCCCACGCATCGTCGTCCTCCTGCGAAACCCTCCCCTAAGCTTCGATCTCGCCTTCGACCTTCCACATCCGGAGGTGCGAAACTGTTCCCCTTCTCTTTGCTTTCTCCCTCGTCGTTCCTCCTGTGTACCCATTCCCCCCTACTAAACTCTCTTCTGAGCACCGAGCTCCCTGCGACCCACGCCGTTGCTTCCGTGCCGTGGTTCCTCCAGAGGTGATCAAAGCTGTTCGGCCTCAAGCGATCGATGTTGCTTCGTCCTCGCAGGTCCATGATGTGTATGCGACCCACGCGGTAGATTGGGACTCTGTGGTTGTCCTAGGGTTTCAAGGTGAACGCTTCGATCTACCTTCTTCTGCGACGGGAAGTGGGAGGGAATCCATTCTGCCTACTACGCGTAGGTTGTTGCAGTCGACACCTTTCTCGTGAGTGAACATCTGACCTTCCTTTCCTTTTAAGCACATATGTCGCCCTCGTCCCCTTCTCAGCTACTCTTGGCTTCGTCATGTCGATCTCTCCTGAGTCTCTCTTCCACTTCTGTGGTTGATTTCGGGTGATGGTGGTGTTACCGTTGTTGTCTCTGACGACCGTCATTCTGTCCCCGTTGTGTGTGGATCAGTGTTGTATGTGCTGGTGTGCCGGATCCGTTTGTGATGTCGTTGCTATCAAACTTCATTGCTACCCGTAAGTGTTTTCTTGTTGGGGATGCCCCTCAAAACATTGGTTGGTAGGTAACTTTGTGTCTTAATAATGTGTGTTAAAACTCTGTCCTTGCTACTGTTAAAAATCTGTAGTTTAAGTTTACTGCATATAGATGTTACTTTGTAGATTTATTCGGTTGTCGTTTGGGGGTGGGGAGGGGTTGGATTGACAGTGTAAATGTTGGTTTATTATTTTATTATTGCTATCTTTATAGAATGTGTGGAAATGTGTGGAGGAGTTATTGTGTCTTTATAATTATGTGAAAATATTTATATTCTTTCTGTATGTGTTAGCTTAGGATTTTTTTTTAGACTGGCAACAAAGGTCCATGCTACTGTAAAAATTCTATTCTGTGAGCTACATATGTCATTGCTATATGTGTCATTGCTACTGTAAAAAATATGTTCTGTGAGCAAGATTGTCTTCCTTGCCTTCTTTGTAGAGAAGTTCATAGCGGACAGTAAGGGGAAACCACGAGTAACCAACTTCACAACTAAGGAAGATAAGTTGTTATTAAACCTTTTGATCGACCAACATCACAAGAACACGTGCAACCAAGGCACATTCAAGTAACATGTATGGAATGATATTATAGGACCCTTCAATGATCAGACTAAAAAAGGGGTAGACAAAAATAATTTGCAAACCAGTGGAAGAATTTGAAAAAACAATACCATACACTCGAACAACTGCTATCACGAACTGGTTGGGGATGGGACGACATCAACAAGATACCTACGCCACCTGAGGAGGGTGCTTGGGCGGAGGCAATTGCGGTAAGTAAGCTGTTATTACAACACAATTATAAAATGTCATGTTCATGTTATAGGTCCACTATATGGTACTTAGGTTCTCTTCTTGTTTCGTAGGCCAACAACGAATACAAGAAACTCTTAGGGAAGCCATATGAGTACAAGGCAGAAATGGACATTCTCTGTGGTAATACCATGTCCAGAGGATGTTTAGGATTTGGAAGCACAATGGATAATGACTTGTCACAAAGGCGGTCTTGGAGAGATGAAGAGTCACCCCTTGAACAATTGGGTTCAGATGATTTAAGTCATCATCGATTTACTACCATGGGTCTTCAACCTAATGCTCCCCTAGTTGATCTAGAGATTGATTTTGACCCCTTCTTCATGCCAAGCTCCTGTGGTTGCCAAGGTCCTACTCCATCGTCAGTGGGTGGATGCAGTGGCACAGGGGAATTCACTCCTTCACCACCTACAAAGCGGAGAAATGACGATGAGGCAACCTCCCCCAACAAGATGAGGACATGTGGCACACCCTCATACAGGACTAGTAGGGGAACGCGTAATAAGAGGATGGAGAATGCCACTGATGCGCTAAACAAGTATTGTGTTATGAACAGCCATATGGCGGAGTTGTATAAAAAGCTTGGCACTGGAGAATCTTCTACAACTTCCACCACTATGCAGTCATGCACAATCAGAGAGTGTCTCCAAAAATTGAAGGAATTGCCAGGTTGCACTCAGGAAATTTTGTTTGCTGGTTCGGATCTTTCCAAGACACTCATGTTCGATCTGTGTTCATGGCATTAGATGACGAGGACAAGTTGGCGTACATGACATATCGCCTCCGTTGAGGCAATTTATTTCTGAGCGATGGCGTTCACCGTGATAGCAGTCTCTCTATTTGTCTATCTTATTCTCCACCTAGTGGGACTTTTATGATTACAACATTTGGCATGTATTCTAATTTGGATGTTTCATGTTCCTTTTATTTAGGCATGTACTGTTATCTGTTTGTGGCACGTACTTTTAACTGTACCTTTGACGAAGACATGTACTATTATGGCTATTTCATGTACCCTTCATTCAGGCATGTATTGGTTACACATGCATGCAGGGTGTGACACAGTTGGATCATGGGGAAGTATAAGTGCTATGTGGTGTGGGTTGGCCGTTGCCCGGGTGTGTACTACACTTGGGATGAGTGTTACGCACAGGTGAATAGGTTCTCTAGTGCGAGATACAAGGGATTTACATCAATTGAAGACGCGAACGATGCATTCCGAGCCATTGCCACAATGAACTCTACTTTTGTGACCTACGCAAGCGGAGTGGTGGCAAGCAGAATGACGTGAACCCTTATCTTAACAACCTGCCCCAGAGGGCTACCCCTATTGTTATGCATCACCTATCTATCATTGTTATCCTTTTCATCATCGTTCTCCTCCTTTTCGTCATATTGATTGCCATCTTCATCATTCTCGTTCGTGCATATTGAGTTTAATGTGTCAGTTAGTCTACGATATGATTTTCATGTATTTTCTATTGCTTTGAATGGCTCAAGATGTCTGTCTACCTGTATTTTCCTCAATGACAGTGCATGTTTTATCTCGTAATATAACATTTGTCATATCTCATGCATGTGTATGACAGGATATTATGGATGCAAATATTTTAATGCGTCAGCTAATGCGCGAGGGGGTTATAGTTTTACAAAACATGAGTAATCTTATAGTGGAAAAATTATTAGATGTGATGGCTGAAGAAATTAACGATGTGCGTGTGCCCAGACCTATGCATACATCTAATTACACATGACATGTGTGGGCACATGACATATTAAGGGGTCACGAAAAAGGATGTTATAACATGTTCGGGCTAAACCAAGCTACGTTCATTCGTTTGCGTGATGTCCTGATACGTAGGGAATTGATTAAAGACAGCCGCTTTGTCACTGCAACAGAGCAACTGGCGATGTTTTTATACGCAATGGGTCATGGTGTTGCGATGGGTGCCATGTGTGAGCATTTCCAACACTCGTCACAGATAATAAGTTATTATGCGAACCACGTTTGTAAGGAAATAGTTGAGCTTAGGCGAACATACCTCCAGCTCCCCACCGCAACAACAGAGGTGCATCCGTTCGTTCGACATAATGACAAGTTTTATCCTTACTTTAAGGTAACTTATAATCTGCACGTCTTCATCTGTTTGGTCATTTTGATGAGACATTCGAACAAATGTAGGATGCGTTGGGCGCAATCGATGGCACGCACATCCCTGCCAACGTTCTAACATCAAAACACGCACGATATCGCAATCGTAAGCAACAAATTACTCAGAATGTCATGGCTGTTGTATCTTTTGATTTGCAGTTCCAATATCTAGCTGTCGGTTGGGAAGGCTCAGCCGGTGATCAAAAGGTCTTGACTTGGGCCCTAGAAAAGGGGGGTTTCAGAGTTCCTCCAGGTGAGTTCATATTGAACCTCAGTTTCTATAAAATTGACTTTATGATTAATGTACACATTGTCTCATTTACCACCTATTACTTCAGATAAATATTATCTTGCCGATCTCGGGTATGCAAACATTGGTAGCTTCTTATGTCCTTACTGGGGAGAGCGTTATCACATATCTCAATATCAAGGCCGTGGGGGTAGAGGGTATCAAAATTTGCGAGACAAGTTTAACCACTGCCATGCTCAACTGAGAAATGTTGTGGAGCACGCATTCGGGGTAGTAAAAATGCAGTTTCAAACGTTGAAAAAGGGGAACATGTACCCAATCCGTACGCAGATACTAGTTGTGATTGCATGTTGTGTCGTCCACAACTTCATACGTCGGGAGCAAGGGGACGACTTCTACTTTCAACATGCACCGCTTGATGTTGATGATTCGGGTGACGATGAGGTGGATCGAACATCCCTGTGGCATCTCGAGACATTATGGAAGGAGAGCATCTTAGGGACACTATTGCTACACAAGTATGGCTGCAAAATTGATCTATTTTACTGTGCATCTTTCGTTCCTAGGGAATATTTTGTCCATGTACCCATGTCCCATAACATCTATTTGCTCCTTTTGACTCAGTATATATCCGGTTTCCACTATGTGTCATCTCTTTTAATATCGTGTGGCAGGTGTTCTTTTAAAACAGCCCTTAGTAAGTCTCCATGTTTGTTGCCCCCGGTGCATGCCTAACTTGTCATGCGTGTGCATGTATGGGTGTCGTAGACGGCATAGCAATGCAACTCCACCACAATCATGTCACTTGTGATATTTGGGTCATTGCTCCGGATGAGGCGGCATCATGTGTGCACCGACTAAGGGTTGGGGCGATGAGGAATGGGTTTTAGGATTTCATGTTAGGGTCGGATGAGCACTTGTGACACCCCAACGTGAAAAATGACTAGACATACCCCCAAAACCCATACTGAGCCCACCCCACTATCAAAGATTGTTGACTATTACCCAGCATTGAATTGTAGGGTGGCGAGGTCATTGGGAATTTTGTATGCATAGGTAAAATCCTGTCTAATTGTCTTACAATTTCTTTCAACATGTTTCAATAAAATTTCAAAATCTCGTACTAATATTATACTTTTTATTAGGTGAACAGTCCAAATTGGGCCATATACCTTGTTTCATTGGAAAGTGATATAGTGATATGCATAGGTAAAATCTTGTACATTAGCCCAAAAAATTCAAAATGGCTTCAGATGAAATGCATAGGTAAAAATCATGTCTGATTATCTGGATATGTCCTTTCATTTGACTGCTGCAATTATCTCTTTATTGTGCAAATTGCTAATCCATGGTCAATTCCCATGTTTCTGAAGTAACTCGGGTTGTGTTTTGGCATCTGAAACTAGGGATGGGTATAACTTAATTTGACTCTGTGCTTGTCTGCCCTTTCTCTGTGTGTCAACTGTTTTAATATCCGAGTATCAGGTGTTCTTTTAAAACAGTCCACGCACAGTTAGTTTTGTTTTGGCAGTTCAAACTTAGTCCACTGAGTTTTTCCTTAGCTTCCCCAGAACTTCTGCTGACTGTGAGAATAGCATCTGATCTTATTTGACTCTGTGCTTGTTTGCCCTTTCTCTGTGTGTCAACTGTTTTAATATTCGAGTATCAGGTGTTCTTTTAAAACAGTCCACACACAGTTAGTTTGTTTTGGCAGTTCAAACTTAGTCCACTGAGTTTTTCCATAGCTTCCCCAGAACTTCTGCTGACTGTGAGAATAGCATCTGATCTGATTTGACTCTGTGCTTGTCTGCCCTTTCTTGCATGTGTCAACTGTTTTAATGTCCGAGTATCCGCTGTTCTTTTAAAACAGCCCACACACAGTTAACAATCTGTTTTGGCATCTAAAACTTCTCCTTTTCATGGCAATTTGCATATGAAGCTTTAATCATCCAAAGTATATACTTTGTCTAGCTCCTCTATGACATCTTCCTACAGATTGCTCTTCATGTTATTAGAGAATTGAGTTCTGTTTTTGGATCTTCTCACAGATTGGAGTTCTGTTTTGGCAGTTCAAACTTAGTCCACTGACTTTTTCCTTAGCTTCCCCAGACTTCTGCTGACTGTGAGAATAACATCTGATCTGTTGACAAGCAACATTAATGGGTCTGCAGAAATTTTTATGACTGATGAAGGTATTTGTCTGCTTCAATTAATCCACTACAGGTTAGTATATATGTCACATCATAATTTGCCTGTAGCAATGCATGTTAGGTCGATGCTAGTTTGCCTTAAAAGCTTCATGTGCATGCATTTTGCATTTCATCATATATTTTACTAAGCATCTTTTGCTCGTAGGGAAGAATTGGGCCATGTACCCGCATGTCATGAATTCTATTTTATTTGATTTGACTCTGTGATTGTCTGCCCTTTCTTGCATGTGTCAACTGTTTTAATGTCCGAGTATCCGCTGTTCTTTTAAAACAGCCCTTAGTAAGTCTCCATGTTTGTTGCCCCCGGTGCATGCCTAACTTGTCATGCGTGTGCATGTATGAGTGTCATAGACGGCATAACAATGCAACTCCACCACGATCATGTCACTTGTGATGTTTGGGTCATTGCTCCGGATGAGGCGGCATCATGTGTGCACCGACTAAGGGTTGGGGCGATGAGGAATGGGTTTTAGGATTTCATATTAGGGTCGGATGAGCACTTGTGACACCCCAACGTGAAAAATGACTAGACATACCCCCAAAACCCATACTGAGCCCACCCACTATCAAAGATTGTTGACTATTACCCAGCATTGAATTGAAGGGTGCCAAGCTCATTGACAATAAAATCTGTATAGGTAAAATGTTGTATAATTATCTTTATAATACTCGTGTACGTAATTTCAGAATGTCGTACTAATATTTTCTTCAATATATCCAATCACAGGCCCAATCCTGATTTCTGTTTCAGAGTTCGTTACAAACAGGTATGTTACAAATGAGTGCCTCCAAAAATTATTGCATTGTGCTGCCTTGTGTTGCTGTTGTTTCAATATAAATAGTATGAGAAAGATTACATTGGCACTTGGTCTTTTTTTTTTCTAGGAGGCTTTTTTTTCTTCTAGGAGGCTTTTCTTAAACTTGTTCTTGGTTTGAGTTCCTCTGGGGAGGTCTGTGATGCATTTATCATTGTGAATCTTTTACCTAATGGTATTTGTAGGAACTTAATAAATTCATCTTCTCCCAGAACAGAAGATATGATTTTCATGTGTGCCAAAATAAGATAGTTATCATGAGCTTTCTGGGAGTTTTGTTTCTATACATATGTATTTTTTGGGACCCAGTGGAGCGTTACTAATAGAGATCCCCTTCATTTTCATCTTTATGAACTGTTTCTGATTGGATCATTTTATTCCTTTCAGCATCTTGCTTCATTCATCTGTCGGTCTTCTGGAGTTCTCTGTAAATTCTCACTTATGGTAAATATGTAAGCATATTGTACTGGAGGTTCTCCTCTTGGGCTCTTGGGGGAGGAAACGATTATTATCGTGTTTAATTGCCATGGGAGCTGTTGCATTTTTGAGTAAAGACTGGTCTGCATTCCAGTGTTTGATGATTTACATGGTGGTGAAATTACCTCTATTGCATCTCAAGTTTTCCAACAACCAGTCGCAAGTATAAGGAGGGGTTAGGTGTGGATATATATCCAACCTGGTTTACACTCCTAGATGTAAGTACGTACACTAAAACCATGCTTCACACGGTGGATATACCTTTCCTCAGGTAAACATAGATGCACTAAACTCTTTTCTGGAGAAAGATGGCATTGATCATAGACGTTGTGTTAATTCAGTAACATGTGTGTGCATCTTGTCATTGAAAGTAAGATAAACTTGTGGATTTAATGTATATTTGCCTGCCTCATTTTCTATACTTGCGGACAATAAAATCATGTCAAGGGATTTGGAGTATCAATTTCTTTGTGTGCCCGTGATATTTATGACCTTGTACTTTGGCATCTAATCTCTTTTCCTTGTGTTTTGGAGTTTCAATCAGGTGGTAACACGTCTAGCAGAGTTTCTGAGAAGATGGCATCGGCTCTCATTCCTTGGTCCAAGTTCCTATTCAGAGTTCTACTCCAAGTACTAGTAGTCGTAGCAAATGATAAACTATGAAGTTGCCCTTGTCTATATGCTTACCACATTGGTAACAAATGATTCACATGTCATTAGCCTGAAATTTATGTACAAAGACACTGTATCAGACAAAATTTATGTACTCTTTTGAATTTAAATGAATAAATGTGTACAATTATTTACACTTGTTCTCATTTGTCTGAAATGCATTTTACAATGGAGGGGGATGGAGCCTTTATGTTTACTCAAAATGTTGCAGTAAGTGACACTAGTGTCGGGCATCTCCGGTGATGCACAAACGTTTATGTAGAAACGTTAATGCACAAACGTTGTAGCTATTTAATGGCTATTTGAATTTTTTTAGACTTAAGTTTTTTTTAGAATAGGTAGGGGGAACAATAAAAATTTTCAACATATATTATATTTTTTTCGTCTGTAAGCCGGTATAATAATATTATTAATACGGGTAAATTTGAAAAGATTTGTTTAAATAAAATTCACACTTTAAACAATCAGACGAGAGAGTGAGAGCCTGATAGATAAACGAGAGAGGCAAGAGAAAAGAGAAAGATGAGCTCAATAGGGTGTTCACAGAGATGAGAAAATTATATTGTCAATAATTAATATATTATAAGAGTATTAAAATTGTTCATGAAAATATCATTAGATTTACTAATTATATTTTAATGTTGACGTAAGTTTTTACTATGTGAGTGTTTATCTGGTGTATCTATTCCATGGCAAGTGATTTAAATGTTAAAAATTTATTAAGAATAAATAATAGATTCTATTAATTTAATATACCAGTCAAATAATATTTTTTTAGACAAATATCAATATCAATACTAATTATAATTTAAATGACCCAAAGTAATATAATAAGTTAACACGTGTGTGTGAGAGAGAGAGAGAGAGAGAGAGATTAAAAATTGTAAAAGGGAGGGGTAAATGTGTCATTTGAGTTTCAATTATCCCTAACTTAACTCACTAACTATCAAATCACACTAGATTAAAGATAGTTTAACCCACCTTTTTATACCCGGACTAACTCCCCTCTTGTCAAATCAAAAATGAATTAACCCTTAGTCTAATCTAACTCTAACTCCTTACCAAAGTGAAGTTATAGGTCGTGAGCCATCACAACTGAGTGTGCAATATGCACACCCATGTGCAACAAGTCATTCTAAAAAAAAATTCTTTGTAGAGCTTTTTGTTATGTCCCAAATGTTTGTTAGATATACTGATATACATACAAAAATTATGATCAGTTTTTCTAAATATGAGCTTGAAAGTAAGACCATCGTTAATTACATTAGAGTTTAGTAAATGATCCTTTTAAAGTTCAATTAAAATTTAAAGTCAATAAGAAATGGATCCAAATTTCAAGTTGTTTATTTATTTACCCAATACTTTTATTAAATCAATTACGAATTTGGGTATACTAATGTCGAGCTTATAAGCCTTTTGAAACCTACACTATTCTACAATCCTACTCCTCAGGACCTGTTGTAGACAAAACAGAAATCAAAGCAGAAACTGGCAATACAATCGACCACTTAAACTTTCTTCGTTTCGTCACCTAGCTAAACAAGCGGGGGAAAGAAAATATTAAATACTGCACAATAATTAGGATTTATCGACCCGTGCGACCCGATCGACCTGGTCTCGGCTTGAGTCGAGTCGAGTCGATTATGTCTCGATCTATCTCGATCCGTTCCGATTCATATTTAAATAAAAAAAGACTATATATATAATATATATAAAATAAAAGAATAAAATAAAAAATACACTACATATATAATATAATATTAAATTAATGGGGCGACCCAGTGACGACTCACGACCCAATTATCTCACCCACAGTCTAAGTCGGGTCGAGTCGTGCGGATCAAGACGACCCGCACCGAAAATCGACAAACCCTAACAATAACATGTTACACTGTCGTCCATATCAAAGATTCAAAATGCACAAAAAGGAGGCATATATCCATGCACACTTTCTAAATGTGCGGGGATATAAACGTAAATTTACTTTAAATTGGACCCGACGACGAGAAGTATCATAACCCCTACGGCCTACCCTCCCTCGCCTGCCACGCTCCCAGTCCCACGCCGCTCTGCCCCATCGGCCACCGGCGACCTCCCTCGCTCCTCCTGTTCCTCTTCTTCTTTTCTCTCCCACTCCCACCCCAATCCCTGTGGCAAGACCCCGTGCCCAGGTGCTGTGTTCTGTTTCTAATCCTTTACTGCTAAATAGCAGCGCCAGCGCCGCCCAAGGGCCCCAAACGATGATTTCAGCAATCTGCTGGGTGCCCAAGGGTGCCCCCAAGGTGACGCCGGTGGTCGCCGAGCCTCCCTCCAAGGACGAGATCGAGGAGATTTTGGAGAGCGGAGCTTTAGAAAGAAGGTACCACCCCTTGCCCTCCTCCCACTCTGCCTCCTCCAAGTAACTGTTGAACAGGTTGGAGAAGACGCGTATTGGAATCCGATGATAATTTCTCTTTTACCTCGTCAATTCAGCGTGCTACATAAGTGGTTGTGGGCTTTGTCCGTGGTCAGTTTAGGTGGTATAAAAAATTGATATTTTAGGCCTTTTGTGTCATTTATGCAGTGGGGACAGTGAGGAGGAGGGAGATGAGGGCATGGAGGTAGACACTTCCAAGCAAGCTGAGGAGGCCGCCCATGCGTTGGCTGCTGCCGAGGCTCTTGGGCAGGCTAAGGGGAGCTCAAGCTCCATGGGGTTCCAGGATATATCCGACGGTCTCCGGGAGCTCAACATGGATCATTATGATGAAGAGGATGATGGTATATGCATAATTCATGTGCCTCTGTAGCTGCTACCGCGAGTTCCTTGCTGGTTTGTTCATCTAATGTGTTTCTTTGTTCCTCTTGACCCTGTAAATTTGTTGCCATTCTTCTCCTTGGTTGTCATCAGGCATTGAATTATTTGGTTCTGGAATTGGCGATGCTTACTATCCGAGTAATGAGATGGACCCATACTTGAGGCAAAATGATGTGCGTTGTTAACCTTCTTCTCTCCAATGATGCATTGCCTACTATTGGGAAACCAATTAAAACAAGCTAATGCTACCAGCAGGATGAGGATGATGATGATGATGATGAGGAGGAGGAGGCTGAGGACTTGACGATAAAATCAACAGATGCAGTTATTGTATGTGCACGCTGTGAAGATGAAGTTGGTCATCTTGAGGTAAACACTGGACCTTTTTTTTGGGTTTAATTTTGGTGACCGTTTTCAGGGTTAGATATTTTTCTCCGAGAATTATTCATTTGACATTTGGCTGAGCTTTTCATAACTTCTTGAGCTGTTTAGGATTTTGCTGTCGTCCATGTTCACTGTATTTGCATTCCTTTGACCATCATCTTTTATGCCATTTGCATGCCTTAGGTATCTGAAATTGGAAAGATGAATTCTCCTATCTTATACCTATCATCTGGCACCATAAAATATTCCTCCTTTCTTGGGAAAGGAAACCAGGTGGTACCTCTGAAATTTGATTAAATGTATTGTCCAAAGAAGAGGCAAGGAGGAAGATACTAATCCTATGATAGCCTCCAACTCTTTGCACTTTTCAAAAGTTTGTTACAAATTAACACATGGGACCATTAGCTTTTAAATTATATAAACTTTGATAGAATAGTGTCAGGAATGTTGGGCATTGATTCTACCCAAGCAATTGCATCAATCGCTGTTTGCATGTGGAGGCGTTCTTGTCTTGGAAAAATTATTCATTCATCCCAGTCCAGATCCTCCAACAGATTGCATGGGAGATCAATAGCTTCGGCTTTGTATAGTCTTTTCTTTCTGCTCCTGCTTGAATGGAAATATGACTACAGATTTTCACTATTTCTGAAGAATCTGAGCAGAGAACTTGAACTGTGTTATTTTCCCCCTGATTCTCCATTGACTGTATTGACTGGTCAGGCAGTCATTATATAATCTGTTATTTTCTTTAGATAGTTCATGGAGGGGAAGTCCTTGCACTGGTTTGTATGCCATCCGCTTCTCTCTACCTTGGTGATAATTTCTTTTCATATAGTGGCATGTCTAGGACATGAATGCCAAATTTTTTTTTTTTTGGAAAGTGGATAGTACCACTGGCCAATTGCCTTCCAGAACTCTTTATAGTAATGGAAGTCAGTCTTCCTCATGATAATTGATTATGCTAGCTCGCCGAGAAATTCCCTCCATTGTTTTCCCATCTTATAACATGTTCCCCATAAATTCTGACATAGGCATTGCTAGTATCTGAGGCATTAATGAGTTTTTTTTTGCTTTTCAGATTTCTTCTTAACCTTTGGTTCCAGATGAATCATTTTTCTCCTGACTTCATAGAAAGACCACCAATCCCATTTGTGCAGTCAACCTTGCTCTAGGACTAATTTGTCTACTGTTTCAACTAGTGTCAACTGTCATTCCAAAATCGAATGTCTTCCCCGTGACCCGTCTCTAAAGAGTACTGAATGCCTCTGTTTATGAAATGACAGCTTGCACAATGCCCTTCTATGGTGTAGAAGCAGATCATTTAGGTCTGATTGGTGTTCTGCTGGTGACCTACACAACCTCATCAAAGGCCCACCTGTCATAAGTGATGAAGATGTGGCTTCCAGTGGAACATCTAGTGTGAACGTTGACAAGGCCAATGTAATTTCTAAGGAACCACTGACTTGATTTCCTATTCAAAACACTTGTGATTTCAAGGCATTCCTCTTGGCAGTATCACTGTTCTAAACATTCTGCCAAAATTTGGTTACCTTGGGTTTTCTCACATCTCTGTAATATTCTTCCACTAATGTATATTTGTTTAATTAGGCGATTGGGAACTAGTTGTTTTGAAACCCTGTTTTCTATTTTTTCATTTTGATATATTTCTAGCAGTTCTTTCTATTTTGGTGACTTCACCTTTTCCATCTCTGTATTTCTGTAGCATGATTTCTCTTCAGGTCCCTGTCAATGGACAATGCACCTGTTTTTTGTCATCTGCAATGCATTATCTTGATTTTTTAGTGTTGCTTCTAATCCTTGCATGCGGACCTTTTGCTTCGAATGGTGCGAAAAAATAAGTTATATTTTCTCTTGACTCTTTTTTATATTGTCTTGTTTCCCTTTTGAGTTTCTTTGTTGATCAATGTCAGGTTTGGGTGTATGAAGAACTGGAGGATGAGTTGAACATGTATGTTCATCATGACATCATTCTTCCGGCTTTTCCACTTTGCACAGCTTGGCTAGACTGTAACCCTAAAGGTGGTGATAAAGGTGAGTGATGGGTGCATGCTTTTGTTTTAAGCTATGTAGTTAAAAGCGCGCCTAGGCGCTGAGGCGAGGCGAGGCGTCCCCTATCTCGCCTTACTCTTACCACAGTTTCCTGAATTAATTAGTTTCTTCATTATTTAATTTCTTCTCTTTCAAAATGCTTATTATATTGTGAAATCTTTATCAGTTTAATGCTGTGTCATTTTATTTAGTGAATCATAATACTTTGAATCATAGGATTGAATGAATTTAGGAAATTTATTGACTTTATATAGCCATTTTTTGTGATATTTAGACATATAGTTTACTTTTTGAATTAAATATATATATTTAATAAAATTTCGCCTCAAACGCCTCAAACGCCTAGGCCATCGCCTAGGCGTTTGAGGCACGAGGCAACCCCTCGGTCGCCTCGGTCGCCTCACGCCTCAGACTACATAGGTTTTAAGAGTATGTTGTTGATTTTTTCCTGAATGTCATCTATTAAAATGTTATCCCTTCTTGTTAGAGAACTCTTTAGTGTTCACTTGGTAGCTTAATTTCCTTAACTGCTCCATGGTGTGGAACTTGCTTTGTGTTCCCTGTTCTCAATGCATGAATTTACCCACGATCTTGCTTTTTCTCCACTGCCTGTATTTGAAACCATGGTTTGCAGTACCGGGCGGTACCAATACCGGACCCGACCAGTCCGGTTCTGCCTCTTTGGTACTTGTACTGGCCGATACCAATTCAAAAAATAATAAAAAAACCTAGGCGAACCGGGGTCAATTCTATACTTTCAAATATATGTGTTATATTGTTGGATGTGTTCAATTATGTATGATTTTGAATTCTATCAACTTTTCCTATTTTTTCCTATTTTTAACATTTTTTAATTTTTAAACCCATATATTTAATTATATATATACACAATAATATATGGGGTCAACTGCGAGGCAGTACCGTACCAATATCGAGTGATACGTACCGGTACTGGTACCACCCCTGACCGATACCGGTTCCGGTATTGGTACTACAAACCTTGTTTGAAACAGTAGTAGTATTGATTCATGCAGTGTGGGTTTGGTTGTATCTAGCATTTGGTTGACCTCCATCTCAGTATCTGAAGTTCCCAATCCGTTATAAAAGGACTTGATTTCACAATTTAATTTGATTTCATTCAAGTCTGTGGGGAATAAGATTGAGTCTATTAAGGGGAGATTCTTTTAGCATGAGAGTGGGCGGAGAGGCAGGGGTTGGCATGATGTCAAGTGGGGAAGGGTGGCTGCTAGCAAAGAAGAGGGAGGCTTGGGTATCAAAGATGTGAGATTATAATTTGACTCTCTTGTGCAAGTGGTTGTGGAGGTTGGGGACAGGAGATGATGGGCTGTGGGCACAAGTTATTAGACAGAGATATTTTGACAGGAGGATAGTCTAGGATTTGGATACATCATCACAGGATCGGGCTTCACTGATTTGGTGTAGTATTTTGACTTGTAAGGATATTATTTCCACCGGTGTGCGTTTCCGACTAAGGAAAGGTGACTAGTGTCTTTTTTGGAAGGACATGTGGTGCGGCGACGTCACGCTAGAAGCTTCCTTTCCCACCCTCTTTGCAGTTGTAGCTGACCCTTTGGGGTCGGTCGCCCGAGCTTTTGACTCCCACCTTTCCGGAAGCACCTGGGCGTCGACGTTCAAGAGAGATCTCAGGACCGACGAGATGGAGCAGCTCTGGGACCTGTTACTCTTCCTCCTCGCCTACGCTTCACACTCCGACAGGGAGGGTGCGTGTCCTTATGTCTTTATCTTTAACGGAGGGGTGCGCCACAGTCTCGCCTCTCATGTGTGGAGGCCACGGAGTCCACCGAAGATGAAACTCCTCACTTGGAGGATAGTCCATGGGAGGTTGCCCATTGAGACAAGTTGCTCCAATTCCTTTCGGGTATCCAGCCGACCTGTTGTCTATGTGGACAGGTGGATGAGACCATGGATCACTTGTTTGTAAGTTGTACCTACTCACAAGAGGTGCGGCAGGAACTTGTTAGGAAATCCCGCTGTGTCCTGGGCTGGCAGAGAGAGGTGCATCTCTTTATCGTGTCTTGGGGAAGGAGGTGGCCCCTTAGAGGAGATAGTATTGAGATAGTATTGTGTGGTGGTTGATCCTGCACGCTACTCTTTGGTCTTTGTGGGGTGAATGGAATAATATGATCTTTAGGAGGGAGGCTAGAGCTAAGGACTCTATTATATATTTCTGTTTCACGCGAAAAATTAACTTTGTATCCATTTATTGGATAAATATGCACATATGTTTGCTAATTGATTCGCATGCATTCTATTAATTCCAGGAGTTTGATTTATCATACGATTTATGGTTCGTGTGCTAGACCTTTCCCTACCGACCGTGAGCGGTGTTAATTTATATCGGCGTAAAGTCTGAACACCTTTGATTAACTGTCAAAGAGACCCCTAACCTCTATAATATCTGTTGTGATATTGTGAGTTTTTTCTAATAGATTTGATCAAAAGGATCATCCATTAGAGACTTGCAACTCATACTTTGAATTCATAATACATGGTACATGTGTCCCCGACTATATGATCAGGTCTTTTGATTTACATTCGGCTTTCAATCCACCGTTGGATCTATATTCGGTCTCGATCAAATTGTTGGATTTTATATTCAGTCAAGATTCGGCCATGCTATTTGCTTTTCTTTGCAATCGGACTATCAAATTTTGTATCTGAGTCACGATCGGGCATTAGATTATGTTTCTGATCAAGATCGGACTCTCGGATTTATTTCGGGTCACAATCAAACCGTTAGATTTGAATTGCATCACGATCGGACCGTTGGATCGCCATATGATCAATATCGGACCGTCGATTTGATTCTGGTGAAGATTAGACCTTTGGATTTGCTCTAGGTCAAGATCTAACTGCTAGATTTAAGTTTGGTCTAGATCCGACCGTTGGATCGCCATCTGACCATTAGCGGACCATCGGATTGACCCATGTTCCCGAACACTCTTTCGATCGTAATCGGACCATTAAGTTGACTTGGTGTCCATAAAGGACATTTTCGCAAAGCAGGGCTATCTTCACAATTTTAAATCCTTTTTGGGTATTGGGTATATTTGTAATTTCGAACCCTGTTTGGGTATATTTGTAATTTTGAGCTTTTTTGGGGGTATATTTACATTTTTTCTGAACATCAAGGTTTTTCTGCAATTTGTCAACAAAGGGGGTATCTTTGTACTTTTTCCGCAATCAGGGGTATTTCTGTAATTTCTTACAACCTAGGGTATTTCTGTAAATTTTCCTCAACAAGGGGTACATTGGTAATTTCTGGACCTTCCAAGGTTTTTTCTGTATTTTTTTCACTAGAAGGGAGTATTTCTGTAATTTTTGGATAATCCAAGGGTTTTCGGTAATTTCCTGACTGATCAGGGTTTTTCTTTAATTTCTGAGCTTTTTAGAGTTTTTTCTTCATTTTTTGGCAGGATAGGGTATTTCTGCAATTTTTTGAGCTTTCTAGAGTTTTTCTACAATTTCTGATATCACTGAGGTATTTCTACACTTCTCTGGACATTCCAGGGATTATCTGTAATTCCTTCATTGACTGGGGGGTATTTATGTAATTCTCTGGTTTTCAAAAAGTACCCTGTGCAGGGGTATGTTTGCAATTCAGACTTTCAGAAATATCCTGTACATGTAAGGGCATATCTTAAATTTTCTGACCACACTGTGCAAGGCGAGGGCTGATGTGTAATTGCACATGATTGTCATAATTTCACATTTCTGAAGCAACTAGGCATATCTTTCCCTTCACGAAATTACACATGGGCAGGGTATTTATTCCTCTCCAAATAACTCCATCGGACAGAGATTGAGAAAAGAGAGGAGAGAGGCAGCCGCCTCCTCCATCTCCATGACTAGGATATATGGGGCTCACTCGATATTTACTTCTCCTTTTTAATTCCATAAGAGGGTTAAGGTGAGGTGGCAGTGGGGTTTATTCTTCCCAAACAACCCCATCAGTTAAGAGCATTTATTCCCCTTTAAACCCATGGTCAAGGGGCCAAGGGAGGGAGTGGGTGTGCAGGTTTACTCCACCGGCCAAGGGCTTCAACCCCTAAATCCATCCGCCAAGGAGTTAAAGGGGCGGTGCATTTATTGCCCTCTCAAATCGATTGGTTCAAGGAGGTGAGGTGGCTGGCCATTTATTCCCCAACCTAGCCCATCAGTTAAGCTTTTAGAAGAAAATAAGAGAGAAAGAAGAGGCAGCCGATCCTCCTTGGTGGATCTTCATGCCCATTCACTTGAATTCATAATAACACTTCATAAGAACACACTTAGACGCTTGGTGCTTCCTTCTTCAGGCTTCTTGATCCTTGGTGGATCATTGATCTTTTTCCCGACCTTTGTGCACCCCTTAAGACTTGGGGGAAATGCTCAGGAAAGACACATATGCAAGGATATACATGCCAGAATATACTAACAAGGTATCCCTTTTTTATCAAACATATAAGCACTTGATGCCAAGTCCTCCTTGCACCAAGCTCCTCCTGTTGCTTGATGCCCCCTCAAAAAAAAAACAATCTTCAGCCTCGCTTGTGCAGCTTTCTCCGAAGCTCCAAGATTCGAAGGCTCCAAGCTCCAAGCTCTGAGCTCTCCGTGGGATGCAAGCTTGCAAGCTCCAAGTTCTTCTCCTCTTCCATGGGCGCTTCCTCCTTTTATAGGAGTTGGGAAGTAAGGTGGAGGGAGCCCCTCCGGTTTGCTTGTGCAAGGTGAGAGGTGAGGTGGAGGGAGCTCCTCCGGTTACAAGAAGAGCATTTAATGCTTTGAATTAATTGGCATTTGGTGTTTGGGTGGAGGAGGTCCTTCCAGTTGATTGCACAAGGAGGAGGGACGCCCCAGTGTGCTTGTGCAAGGTGAGAGGTAAGGTGGAGGGAGCCCCTCTGGTTATCCTTATCTCCTCCCCTTCTTCTTCTCTTTCTTCTTTCTTTTTTTCTTGAGAGGGATTGGCGGGGTGGGCCCCACGCAAGTGACCGGAGGGAGTCCCTCTGGTGCGGGTAGATCGGATGGGGTCCCTCCGGTTCTCTGGATGACCGGGGGGTTCCCCGCTGCTTGGGCTAATTGGAGGGGGTCCATCCGGTGGCTTGGGTAACCGTGGGAAGGGGGGAGGGGGTCCCTCCGGTGGCCTGGGTAACCGTCGGAAGGGGTCACCGTGGGAAGGGGGTTTCCTTCAGTGCAGAATAAGCGGAGGGGGCCCCCTCTGGTGCAGGATGACCTGAGGGAGGTCCCTCCGGTTCCCTCGATGACGGTGGGGTTCCCCGGTGCTTGGGCTAGCCGGAGGGGGTCCCTCTGGTGTAGGGTGGCCGGAGGGGTTCCCTCTACTTTGCTGGGATTACCGGAGGGGGTCCGGATTACCAGAGCCCCCTTTGGTTTAGAAAATTTCAGAGTTCAAAACTTTCATTTGTGGCAGAGTGAGGGAATGGGCGGAGTTACTTTGTAATGTGAATTCCCTTCCCTCAACTCTCTTCTTTTTGTTTTGCTGGGGGGTTAGTGTGTACCACACTATCTTGGTGTGTCTTTGTACAGGGATTTTTTGGGAGCCTATTGACTATACTTGTACATTCCCTTTTTTCATTTAATACACTAGTGGTACTATCCACTTTCAAAATATATATATATAATTTGATTTCATTCAACTTTTGCCCTAAATAATTTACCAGTGAATCTTCATTTGTTGTGGAGTTGAAGGCATTGGTGGTGTCTAGGTCTTTGTGATCTTTTTTTCCCCTATCAATCTAATACATATCAGGTGAAGGTTGAGTGATCATTCTTTCTCTTTCAATAAGAAACAAATTTTATGGATATCAAGTTTGTCCATCCATCTGTATGCTTCTTCAAGCCATTCATCCAGCTGATGAAATAATTCTCTCCTTTTTCTTGAAGAAAGGGATGCCCCATTTAGATCAAGTGCAGAAACTTAACATGGTAAATTCATCAAAAAAGGGAAAAACTTTTAAAGGATCTAGGAAAGAAGATCCTAACAAAATGGAAGAAAGGATCATGTATAAAAGTTTATTTCTGCTCTTTAGCAATAGGGACAGAACAAAAAGAAACCATGTCCTTCTAACACAGAGATAACAACGTTGGGCTAGAAGGTGATACTAGCTTACAATCCGACTCATACAAGTCCGACTGAGTTGGTCTGAGATGGCGAACCATGGGTCATAGTACAAGTGTTTGCACATGAAAGTAGTGAATGAAATAGCAAAAAGAAAGATGAGGTGTGCTGAAAGAGGGTGAGGGTAATGGAAGAGGCTTCCTTAATTTTTACTATGGGAAGCAGAGAGGTTCTTTGGAAGAATGAACAAGTCATAGGAGGGTGAAGCAGAGTAACATGGAAGAATAATCTCTGTTGTTCATCCAAAAGAATTTTCTTTGATCATAAATTCAAAGGATATGCCTTTTTGGCCTTCTGTCCATAGATAATGCAGGCATTGTCCTTATTCTTGAGAGTTTTACTTCATTCAAGCTGGTTTTGTGTTTTATCATGAATGCATTCTCTTTACTGGGTTAATGGGGGCAGTTGAAGAACCCCCTGGATGACACATCAATTCTTTTCCATCTTTTACTGGAGATGAATCCATTTTGTGGATGCACTTTCAGCTTCCTGCATATCACTTATTCAGTGGGCAATTGTCTTCTTTCTTTTCTGGCATACAGGAAACTTTGTAGCTGTGGGCTCAATGGACATTGCTATTGAGATTTGGGACCTTGATCTTGTATGTAATGTCACTCCTTGATGTGTTGATCAAGTTTTTTCTCACGAGTTTACAGCATCAGTTGTCATTGGGTGAGTTATTTATAGATTTCTGGTTTTCGTTTTGAACCAGCTTGATGAGGTCCAACCAAGTGTTATACTGGGAGGTACCGTGGAAAAGAAAAAGGGAAAAAAGGTTTGTTAATGTGCTACATTTTTTTGCCTTCAATGGCATTAATAGTTTAACTTAGAATTCCAAATTGTCTTTTCTCTGTTGCTCTTAAATCTTAACTTTCAGATACATGATATTCTAACAGACTGCCCTGTGCACAGTTTATGACTTTATCTGTACTTTCCCAGTTTGCGTCGGCTTTTACACTGAAATTTCCATTTGGAAGCATAATCCTTAAATGAACATGTAGATGATTTTCTTTGATGTTAATTTGATGGAAATGATATAGAACCACTATGAATATGTGGTGTGACAGCAAAGAAATGCTACCTAAAAAGAGCACTTATTTGTTTGCGTAAGGGAAAGAGTTATCTTACCTGGGATCTTTGTGCTGGTTGCCTTAAAAGAATTTGACCCTCTGTTTATAATCAGCATTTGATAATATTAAAAAATACAACCATTTTATTTAGATACATAGGCTATGTGAGTGAGGCAAACATGAGTTGAGGTGAGGCGTTTCTGGCTTGCCTTACCTTCAACTTGGCTCATCGTTTAGGCAAGCAAGGTGATCATCTTTGGTAACATAACTCGTCTACATCCACAAAAAAATCACGTCAATTCTATCTTTGTTGAAAGATTTGAGTTTGTCACATGATCGTAACTGTTGCACGGACATTTTAGCTAATGATTTTTACTTTAGCTGGTCATTCTGTCCCCTTGTCCTCGGTCTACCGCATTTTTGTTAACTTGGGTACTACCCAAGTTCAAAGAACATGACAATCTGGTTGTTGGTAATGTAGAAGGTTTTGTTATTTTGTTACACACGTCTATGTATTCTTTGCAAGAATTCCTTATTTCTAAGCTTTCTCTTATTGCATTTTTATAGCTACAGAATTTGTGGAAGCCTGTATATTTTTTTGTTTATTTGCCTTGAAAAGTCTGTAAATTTTATTGACAGTCATCAGTCAAATACAAGAAAGGAAGTCACCGAGATTCTGTACTTGGTCTCTCATGGAACAAAGTGGTCAGGTAAGAGCATGTTTATTAGTGATGTATTGAAGCATCTTCTTCATAATGGTTCTTTTTGTTATTTCTGCTTGTCCTTATATAATAGTGGCAAAATTCTCAGGAATGTTTTAGCTAGTGCAAGTGGTGACAAATCTGTCAAGGTCTGGGATGTGGTCACGGCACAGTGTGCTCTCACTTTAGAGCATCATTCAGATAAGGTAGGACTCTTAATGAATGCCACAAATTCTAAATCCAGTGTCACTTCAGTAGACAGCTATACATGTCGAAGAGCTAATGCACAGAATCATTTTTGTTTTTCCTTTTTTCAAGTAGTACAACCAACTCTGCATATATTAGACTGAATAGGCATTTGGAATATTAATGATGAGCTTTTATGCACATGTTGTCCTTTGGTGAGCTAATTTCAGACTTGTGGGTCGGCTTGTTCTGTTGCCTACTTACCTGTCTTTTGGAATTTATTGAAGAAAAGTTTAGAATATTCAGGTTGGGAATAAGCATTCAAGATTCCTCTGCTGATTCCCAAGGTTTGTGAGGATTCCTGGAGAAAAAAAATGAAGTTAGCAGCTGTTCCTAATCTAAGATTTGGATGTTTGATCCATCAGAAATGGTCCCCATAAATTAGTGCCATTTGATTTGTGAAAACCAGGAAATACATAGCACATGTTTTGACTGATAGGCTTTTTTTCTTTCTTATTTAAGGGAAGTGGTTGTAACCAGTTGGCGTAGACTAGCTTAAAACAACTGTACACTGAACACTGGGGACTGGGGAAGGGGACACCTTTATGCCATATTTCCTCAACTTCCTCACAAAACAGTGACTGGAGTAGGCCCACATTGTTAACAGTACCCTGGTCATTTGGTCATTTGTCAGGATATGCTTCCTGCCCTGGGCCAGAGGTCCAGTAAGATCTTAATGCCATCTGCTACTCTTGATTTTTGGAGAGAGATTGCCATGGTCTTTCCTGCTGCACAGCAATCAATGTCAGGAAAATTTTTCCTGCTGGTGAAGATTGTGTACCATGCAGGTTGGCAGATTGACTACATAGGTATATTCTTGTATAAGGAATTCACTTGAGTTACTCGCAATTTATGTTGTGAACAGTAGTCTAACATAGAACCATAAGTACACTCAATTTTTCATATCTAAATTATCTTTTATTAAAAACATTTTAATTTGGAATTTAGAACAAGAAACTAATGTAATGTGGAATAATGTTACAAATTGTATAACGAGCGTTGCAAAACAACTCTTAGGCGAATCTAAAGGTAAAAAGAATTTAGAAAAAGAGACTTGGTGGTGGAGTGAGGAAATCCAAAATACCATTAGAGTAAAAAAGGAATGCTTTAAAGTTTGGCAAACTAACAAAAATGCTCAAACCCTAGAAGCCTATAAAATCGCTAAAAAGAGAGTTAAGAAAATAGTTAGCGAAGCTAAATCAAAGGCATTTGAAGATTTATATAATAAATTAGGAACCCGAGAGGGTGAAAAGGACATATTTAAACTTGCTAAATTAAGAGAAAGGAAAACTAGAGATTTAGATCATGTTCGGTGCATTAAAGGTGAAGATCAAATGGTTTTAACTAAGGATCTTGAGATTAAAGGGAGGTGGCATAGCTATTTTCAGAAGTTACTTAATGGAGATTCCGTCAATGATTTATCTTTAGAAGGTACCCAAGAGTCCACAATATTTGATAAATATCAATATTTCAGGCGTATTAAGATGTCAGAAGTGAAGGATGCTTTAAAGAAAATGAAAGTGGGCAAGGCCTTAGGACTAGATGGCTTACCTATTGAAGTATGGAAAGGCCTAGGAGATATTGGTATTCAGTGGCTAACTAAATTTTTTAATAAAATTTTAAAGGAACGGAGAATGCCAAAAGTTTGGAGAAAAAGTGTTGTAGTTCCTTTCTATAAAAACAAAGGAGATATTCAAAGTTGTAATAATTATCGTGAAATTAAGCTTATAAGTCATACTATGAAACTTTGGGAAAGAGTAATTGAAAAACGCCTCCGTTGTATGACTACTGTATCGGAAAATCAGTTTGGTTTTATGCCAAATAGATCTACTACAGAAGCTATTTTCTTATTATGGCAGCTAATGGAGAAGTATAGAGAGATGAGAAAAGATTTGTATATAGTTTTTCTTGATTTAGAGAAGGCGTACGATCGAGTACCGAGAGAATTGATTTGGTGGACATTAAGAAAGAAAGGAATCTCTCAAGGATATGTTGATTTGATTAAGGATATGTACGGCGGTGTTATTACTAGTGTTCGAACTATTGCTGGGGAGACTGGTGAATTTCCCGTTTCTATAGGTTTGCATCAAGGTTCTGCACTAAGTCCGTATCTCTTTGCCTTAGTTATGGATGAAGTAACTAAACAATTGCATGAGGATATCCCTTGGTGTATGCTATTTGCAGAGGATATTGTTTTAATTGATGAGAGTATTGATGCTCTAAATACTAAGTTAGAGCGTTGGAGACTTGCCTTGGAGTCTAAAGGTTTTAAAATTAGTAGGAGTAAGTCAGAGTTTATGCACTGTAATTTTAGTAATGGGAGAGTGGTTCAGGAAGACATGGTTCTAATTGATGGACATAACATTCCGAAGAGTAGTAGCTTTCGATACTTAAGGTCTATCATACAGGAGAATGGGGAGATTTATGATGACGTTACACATAGGATTAAGGCAAGCTGGTTAAGATGGAGAAGTGCATCATGTGTCTTTTGTGATCGTCGTATGCCTGTGAAACTCAAAGGGAGGTTTTATAGAACGGCTGTGAGGCCTACTTTGTTATATGGTACCGAGTGTTGGGCAGTACGAAAGGAACACATTCACAAAATGTGTGTAGCAGAGATGAGGATGTTGAGATGGATGTGTGGCAAGACTAAGAAAGACAAGATTAGGAATGAGCGTATCCGTAAGGACTTAGGGATAGCTCCAATTGATAGTAAAATGAGAGAAAATAGACTCAGGTGGTTTGGACATGTGTTTCGTCGCCCTAACTCAGCGCCGGTTAAAAGATGTGACCAAATCTTAGTGGATGCTAGTAAAAGAGCTCGAGAAAGACCTAAAATGAGATGGTGCGATGTTATTAGGAAGGACATTAGTTCCTTGAGTTTAAATATAAATATTGTACTTGATAGAAATCTTTGGCAGAACAGGATTTATGTAGCCGACCCCAATTAATTGGGATAAGGCTCTGATGATGATGATGATGATTAAAAACCTTTTAAGATTTGCCATACTTCTTGTAGAGGTGTGGCTATCAAATTCTCTATTTGGTTTTGCCTGCTCTCTGATTAGGGTGCCGATCCTTAGCATGTGAATTGGGGAGTAATAGCGTGCAACAAAAGAGTCTCTCTTTTGTGAAGCAGTAAAGCAGATGGCACCATTGGAAGGAGAAATTTACCCTTTGGAAATGGGCAAATCTAAGTGGGAAAGCCACTATATGCTATGGAGTATCTCTGCGAAATTAGGCTTCATCTTGTTTGCTTACATGGTAAAATTTGTATGTCTTATTGGTCTTCTAGCAACAGTCCATGACTGTTGAACAGGAAAAATTCAAGGGTGTTCATTTATTGAACATATATGCACATTTATGGCTAATTAAATAGCATGTACATTATTAATTATGTAGATTTCAGTTTATCAGACGATTTAGGATTCGAATATGGACCATTTGCCCACCGACCACAGTCGATGTTTATTTATATTCGATATAAAGTCCGAATACTCTTGATTAACTGTCAAAGAAATTTTTTCGACCTCCACAATTTCTGTTGTGATATCGAGGGTTTTAATCTAATAGATTTGATCAAAGAGATCACTCATTGGAGATATACATTTGCAGGAGAAACTAAATATTTCATTCTTTGGATTCATCGTACAAAGTACATGAAACCCCGATTACATAGTCAGGTCATTTGATTTACTCTTGACCCTCGTTTCACTATTGTATCCATATTTGGTTGTGATCAGACCATTGGATTTGATATCCGGCCAAGATTAGATCATCCTATTTTCTTCTCTTTATAATCGGACTATCAGATTTTGTATCCAGTCGCGATCAAGCTGTTGGATTATGTTTCTGGTTAAGGTCGGACCATCAGAATTATTCCGAGTCAACTGACTGTTGGATTTGAATTGTATCACGATCGGGCCGTTGGATTGCCAATACAATCACTATCAGATCATCGGATTATGTCTTCGATCCAGATTGGGCATTTGGATTTGCTTCGGTTTAAGATCTAACTGTTAGGTTTAAGTTCGGCTAAGATCCGATCGTCGGACAGCCCCAGATCGAAGTTTGACCATTAAGTTTAAATTTAGTCAAAATCCGACCATAAGATTAACTCCAAATTGAAATCTGACTATTGATTTTGAATTTTATCTTGATCGGACCGTTGGATTTAAGTTTGATCAAGATCCGCATGTCGAATTGACCGACGGTCATGGCCACCCTTTTGGTCGTGTTTGGACTCTTGGGTTGACTTGGTGCCAACAAAGAACATTTCCACACAAGGTGGGGTATATTTGCAATCCTCGACTTCTCTGGAGAAGATGAGGACATTTATGCAATTTTCATAAACATGGGGCAATTTCATAATTTTCTCGCTATTCGGGATATTTCTGTAATTTTCTCATAAGCAGGGATATTTCTGCAACTGTAGATTCTTTTTGGACATATTGTAATTTCACATATTTGTAATTTCGAACTCTGTTTGGGTATGTTAGCCATTTCGAACCCTTTTTAAGTATATTAGCAATTTTAGAATCTTTTTGGATTTATTTCCAATTGCAAATCTTTTTTTGCTTTATTAACGATTTCAAACCCTTTTTGAGTTCTTTTGCAATTTTTCATTGAGTAGGGACTTTTATGCAATTTCTGAAACATTTAGGGTATGTTTGCAATTTTTGGATCAGCTAGAGACATTTTGGTAATTTCCGGACTGAACAGGGTGTTTTGGTAATTTTTGAACTCCAGGGGCATTTTGATAATTTCTGAAAAGTTCAGGGGTATTTTTTTATTTTCTGATTAATTTAGACAATTACATGATTTTTCCCCATGAAATTACATAGAAAGACCCCTAAGAGTATATGTGTAAACCCAAAGGTATTTATGTAACATACCCTTCTATGGGTCTTCACAAAGCACAAAGCACAAAAGCACAAATCTCCAACTATTCCTTGAGTTGCTCCTCGGAGTGTTTGCCTCGGAATGTGTGTGTCCAAGTGGGGACCACGAGAGGTATTTATAGAGCCTAGGGTTCAAATGAGACCGGATAGATCCTTGTGGGATTGAAATGGGACTAGATAGGTCTTAAGAATGATTGAATGGGACCGGATCGGTCCTTTTGGGGACCAAATGGGACTAGATAGGACCTTTTGAGAGACCTATCTTATCCAGATAGGTCCCTTGGGGGACCTATCCGGTCCAAAACAGGTGGAGGGAGAGAGGGTGGGGTTTGTCCCAGATAGGTTGGTTCCTTGGGGACCTATCCGGTCCCATTTGCCTAAAGGGTGAGAGAGAGAGACTGTGGGCCCTACATGTCCGGATAGGTCCCTTGGGGACCTATCCGATCCCAATTGACTAAAGGGGGGGAGAGAGTGGCTGTGGGCCCCACATGGTGACCTATCAAGTCTCATTTGGTTAAAGGGAGAGAGAGAGGCTGTCTCAGATAAGTTCCCTCATTTTTTTGTTTTCTTTGATTTTTTTTAAGGGTCCAACAAATGCCCTCCACGGGATGTCTGTCGGAGTTGAAGGACGAAGACAACGGCCCGTGCACTTTTTAACTTTTTTCGTTCCCCTAAGTTTTGATGACATGATAGGGAATATTGTTGAGTTTGTTCTTTTGCCCCCGAGTCTTGAAGACATGTTGTTTGAATCTTTCCTTGGGCAGCCATCTTTTGGCATTTGGTGATAGCTTGGATTTAAAGTCAAAAGCTATTGTTTGCTGCTCCAGTGCTTCCCTACCGTGCAATGTCATTACCGATTTGTCGTTGGAAATTGGGCGATATCTGGTGCCATCTCTACCTTTTTTTTCTTTTTTTTTTCTTTTTTACAAATATCCTTAGGGTAGAAGTTAGGAGAGCGCACACTATTTCAAGGGATTGGCATGGATCTGCTCCCCACTAAGTTGGACCTAAGGTCAGGCGACAAACGAGGGTTGTAGCGAGATCTTTTGTTTTGGAGCTTGGAGATTTTTCTTCATCTCTTTTTGTTGCATTTATTGCTATTGTTGCCCTCGTATATCAGTTGGATTTGGAGCGATAAGGTTTGTTTACGCCTTGAGGAGAGTTGGCAAGATTTCTTCATCGACCGACCCCCAACGCATCTAAAGATTTGTTCGATGGGGTACACATGCCGCCTGCAGTTTCTTCTTCATTGGTGATTTCTAGACCAATGGAGCAATTAATTTGCCATCACTGCCGGGGAAGAGTATGCTGAATGGGCATTCTTCGTAGGTTGAGTAGATGAGATTTTTTCTGAGCCGTCAGGTCAGGCGCACACTTCAAAGAGCTTTACACTTTCTAAACCCGTGAGTTGAGTGGCTTAATGCCTCATGGACGTGACCCTTTGTGGAATCCGGGACAATTGCCCTGCTCATTATCAGCCTTCAGACTCTGCTCGACCAAGAGCCTCTTCCTTCCATTGAGACTATGCAGGGTGACTTTATGAAGCACGACTCAAAAATGGTGAAGCTAGGAGGCGTCGAGCTCGACACTTGATGTACATTTCTTTCATTTGTATGTAGCTATCTCGAGAGCTTGTCTTGGGCACATAACTTGAGTTCATGAATGTGGCGGAATTCACTGTCTTTATTGGATTTTTTTTTGGAACACTTGTGGCGTCAGTGGGACAGAGGAAGTGTTTATAAAGGGTTTGGTATTTGCACTGACTGACCTTTATGGTTTGGAAGTCAAGAGTGTGGGATTTGGATCGGTTGGCCTTCGTGGTTTAGAAGCCGAGGGTTAGGATTTGGATCGACTGACCTTTGTGGTTTGGAAGCCAATGATTAGAATTAGGGTTGGCTGACTTTTATGGTTTAAATACCAATGGTTTAAGATTTAGATCGGCTGACCTTTGTGGTTTAGAAGTTGAGGATTTAAGATTTTAGGTTTTTTGGCTAACCTTGTTGGTTCAGAAGCCCATAAATTTAGGGTTTTGAGTTCAATGGCCGGTCTTGTTGGTTTGAAAGCCAAGGAACTCGGGATTTTTGTTTCATGGCCGACCTTGATGGTTTAAGGCCAAGATTTTTGGGATTTTCGTTTACTGGTTGACGTTGGTGGTTTGAATGCTAGGGGTTTAAAGATTAGGTTGGCTAACCTTTGTGGTACGGAAGCCATGTATTTGAAATTTAGACTGGCTAACATATGCAGTTTGGAAGCCGGAGATTTGAAGTTTAAGTTAGCTAACCTTTGTAGTTTGGAAGCTAGAGATTTGGAGTTTAGGATTTTGTGAACGTGAGTAAGGTATTTGCCGCGGTGGGACAAAGTTGTGGTTAGGGCTAGATATGGTATGAAATTAGGGGTTTGGATTTGTGTCTTTGAAATAACTGACCTTTATGGTTTGAGGAGAAGATTTGAAATTGATGGTTTGGCCATGGTTTGAAGTCGGTGTTTGGAATTTGAATTTGGATTGGCCGACCTTTGTTGTTTGTAGCCAAGATTTGGGATTTAGATTGGATTGGTTGACCTTTATGGCTTGAAGCCGATGTTTGGAATGTGGTTTTGAATTGGCTGACCTTCGTGGGTGGTTTGAAAGCCAAGAATTTGATTTTGGGATTGGTTGACCTTGGTGATATGAAGCCAACGATTAAGGTTAAAATAGTTGACCTTTTTGGTATGGAGCCAAGAGGTTGGAAGTAGGGGTTGACAAAACCTTTTTGGTATGAAGCCAACAATTAAGGTTAAAATGACTGACCTTGGTGGTATGAAGCCAAAATTTGAGAGTTGGGTGGCTGACCTTTATGGTATATAGCCAAAGGTTTGGATCTTAGAGTGGCTGGCCTTTATAGTTTATGGTATGTAGCCAGGGATTTAAATTTTGTGATGGCCAACCTTTATGGTTTATAGCCGAAGGTGTGAGTTTGTTTGTTTTTTTTTTTTTCCGAGTAGTTGACCTTTGTGGTTTGGAGCCCTGGTAAATTTATGGTTTCAATGGCTGACCTTTATGGTTTGAAGCCAAAGGTTGGAATTTATAGTTTGAAGTTGACCTTTATGGTTTGAAGCCAAGGGTTTAATATTTAGGATTGGCTGACCTTTATGATTTGAAGCCAAAGGTTTAGGATTGACTGACCTTTGTGGTTTGAAGTCAAGATTTGGATTGACTGACCTTTGAAGTTTGAAGCCAAATGTTTAGGATTTATGGTTTGAATAACCAACCTTTATGGTTTGAAGCCAAAGGTTGGAGTTATGATTTGAATGGCTGACCTTTATGGTTTGGAGCCAGGGATTTTGGAATTAGGTTGGCTGACTTTTTTTTGTATGAAGCCAACGGTTGGGGATGAAACTGGCCGACCTTAGTGGTGCGACCAAAAGTTGAAGGTAACATTGACAAACCTTTATGGTATTGAGCCAACAGTTAGGGTAGAAAGGCTGACAAACCTTTTTGGTATGAAAACTAGAAATTGAATGATGGGTTGACAAACCTTTGAGCTATGAAAGTCAACCGACTAGGATAGAATGGTTGATCTTTTTGGTATGATTAAAAGTTAAAGATAAGGTTGACAACCTTTGTGGAATGAAAGCCAACTAACTAAGATCAAAATGGCTGACCTTTTTGGTGCGAAGCCAAAAGTAGAGGGTTGATATCTTTTGTGGCATATAAGCCAACACTGAAAATTGGGAAATGGGTGGGGTTGACAGTCTTTGTGACATGTAAGCCAACGCCCAACATTAAAATAAGTAGGGTTGACAGACTTTGCGGCATGTAAGCCCGTATCCAACAATTAAGATAGGCAGGGTTGATAGCCTTTGTGACATGTAAGTCATCACCGAAAGTAAACACAGATAGAGTTGACGGCCTTTGTGGCATGTGAGCCAACATTACAAGTGGAAATTATTGAAGTTGACGACTTTTGTGGCATGTGATTCAACACCAAAGGTAAACACACGTAGAGTCGACAGCCTTTGTGGCAGACAAGTCAACACTACAAGTGGAAATAACTAGGGTTGATAGCCTTTGTGGCATGTAAGCCAACATCAAAAGTAAACACATGTAGAGTTGACAATCTTTGTGACATGTAAGTCAACACTATAGGAGCTGGGTTCGATAGTCGTTGTGACATGTAAGTCAACACCAAAAGTATACACAAGTAGAGTTGATAGTCTTTGTGACATGTAAGTAAACATTACGGGTGGAAATAGCTAGGGTTAACGACCTTTGTGACGTGTAAGTTAACACCAGAAGTAAACATGAGTAGAGTTGACAGCCTTTGTGGCGTGTTAGTCAACACTACAAGTGGACACAAGTAGAGTTGAGAGCCTTTGTTGCGTGTAACCCAACACTACGAGTGGAAACAACTGGGGTTGACGGCCTTTGTGGCATGTAAGTCAACACCAAAAGTAAACACGAGTAGAGTTGACAGCCTTTGTGGCGTGTAAGTCAACACTACACGTGGACACAAATAGAGTTGGAAGCCTTTGTGGCGTGTAACCCAACACACTACGAGTGGAAATAACTAGGGTTGACGACCTTTGTGGTATTTAAGTCAACACCAGAAGTAAACATAAGTAGAGTTGACAGCCTTTGTGGTGTGTAAGTTAACACTACAAGTTGACACAAGTAGAGTTGGGAGCCTTTGTGACATGTAACCCAACACACTACGAGTGAAAATAACTGGGGTTGACGGCCTTTGTGGCGTGTAAGTTAACACCATAAGTAGACACAAGTAGAATTGACAACCTTTGTGACATGTAAGTCAACACTAAAAGTGGACACAAGTAGAGTTGCGAGCCTTTGCAGTGTGTAACCCAACACTATGAGTGGAAATAACTGGAGTTGACAGCCTTTGTGGCGTGTAAGTCAACACCAGAAGTAAAGGCAAGGTGGCTGACAAACCTTTTTGGCATGGAAGTCAACCGAAAGAGATGGCTAACCTTCTTGGTATGGCGCTAAAAGTCAGAAATTGGTGGCTAACCTTGGTGGTACGACACTTTAAATTTGAAGATGGATGGTCAACCTTGACGGTATAACGTCAAAAGTTGGAAATAGGTGGCTAACCTTTTTTGTATGAACCCACCAATTAAGGATAAAGTCGACAGATCTTTCTGATATGAAGCCGGAGTTCGAATTTTTTTTGCTGGCTTACTTTTTGGTTTGAAGCCTAAAAGTTGAGTTTTTGGGGTGGCTGACCTTCATGGTTTGTAGCCGAAGGTTTGGGTTTTGAAGTGGCAAACCTTTATGGTAGGAGGTCATGGAGTTTTGGGATTTTGAACTTTGGACTGGCGAACCTTTGTGGTATGAGGCCTGTTGTAACCGGAAAATTATACATGCAAGCACGGAGGCTTCATGCTGTCGGCGTCGGCTTAGTCCAACCCGTTCTACTCCATAGAAGCGAGAAGAACCCGTGATAAATCCACGGAGATTATTACAATCATGTGGTGTCGGGTGAAATCAACAAAATCAAGCCCTAGAGGCAAGAGAACGTGCTATGCACACCTTTTTAATATCCCGACGGCGTGTATCACGTCTCGCGGGATCAAAAATTCCTCCTCCGTCGGACAAACAATGCGTGGAAGACGACGAACAAAGCTCGGAAGGAAGTTTCCTCTCTTCCACGTGCCCGGACGGAGTCGAAGATGCGGAAAAGTCGCTGTCGAAGCCGTACGGACGCTTTTAAATTGGAGATTGGACCACCCGAGGAGAGGGAACCCCGCCCGGGGTAAATCACCCCCGGGCGGTTCCCCGCGGCTGCGCGCGGACGGGGCAGACCCGCCCGGGGTGCTGCGCACCCGGGCGGACCTGCCCGGGGTCCCGCGCAGCCGGGCGGACCCGCCCGGGGTCCCGCGCCCCCGGGCGGACCCGCCCGGGGTGCTGGTCCGCCCGGGTCGCCCGGGGCAGGACAGGCCCGCGACCTGTCCACATCAAAAAAAAATTTGCAAAAAGAAAAAAAAAGAGGGAAGGAAAGGGAGAGTGACCTGCCCGGGGTGGTCTTAACCCGCCCGGGTCCGACCCACCCCGGGCCGGTCCCCTACCTTCTATAAATAGCCCTTATGGGGTCCCATTTTGGGGGGAGAGGAGGAGACTGAGAGTTCGGCAAGGAGAAATTGTTCGTTATTTTTTTTGTCCACTTGGGGTATGTCACTTCCCCGGGGCTTATGTATACGCCCCTATGCGGGCGGTTGTAAGTTTGGTTGGCTTTTCCCGTTTATGCCCCTATGTGGACTCAACGGAAAAACCTATCTTATGTGTGAGTTGTATTTATGCCCCCATATGGGCTTTTTAACGTCGATCCTTCGGGTCTCGTTCTCCGTATGTCAAGAAAATGGATGGACATTTTATTAGTCATTAAAATGATATAATGACTAAAATGCCCCTCTTAAAGACATCGGGATCGAAGCATGCCCGTTTGAGTGTGACGGCTTCTTGTACAGTTGACGATTTGTCGACGCTCTTTTGTAATGTTACAAAGTTTCCTTATAATGCG
Source organism: Amorphophallus konjac (assembly GCA_022559845.1). NCBI lineage: Eukaryota > Viridiplantae > Streptophyta > Magnoliopsida > Alismatales > Araceae > Amorphophallus > Amorphophallus konjac. The sequence continues at coordinate 443,005,213 of CM040122.1, forward strand.
GCCCCCGGTGCGTGCCAGCTTAACAAGTTACAAATAAACCCTCTTCAATGAAAATTTGTGTATATCCCCCTGTGGGGCATTTAGTCATGTATGGATGTTTTTACAACCTTGGACATTCTTCCGGCTCCCTGACCTCTATGCCCTTCATGACGTCAACACCATTCAATTACCAAAGTACCCCTAGAGCCTGGATTAGCAGCTAAGCTCTAATGGTCAACTTTAGCCTGTTCAACCAGGTCTCCTACTGGCTTCCGCCTTCTCCACTTTGCAGTCACCCGCTGGGAGTTAAAAGCTTGACACGACATTTTAAGCAACATACGTCCTCTCTTTTTCTTTGAACCCATGGGGTAGATCATTAAGCCTTCTTATTGTCAATTAAACAAAGGTGTTCGGACATTACGCCGATGTAAATCAACACTGACCACGGTCAGTGGGGAAAGGTCCAGTGCTCGAACCCATATCGCCCGATACAATGCGCACCCCACAGGACGGATATCGGTCTTTCATGTAAGCTCTACATGTATACCCTCGCCTCCTCAGAGAGAATCCATCCCGTGATCACAGGAAACTTCTAAACCCTAAATGCATAAGATCGCTCGGGGTAATAAAAAAAAATGAGTATCCGTTCATAACAGAAAATGCCGTCCATCATAATCTCATAATACCGTGAGAGGGACGCGCTTTCGTCTTGATAAAACAGACTGGCACGCCCGGTGGGACCTTTCCCGCCTTTCTTCTCTTTGACAACAGAAGGCTTAAACCTCTTCGAGGTTCTTATTACTCTCTCTCTTACAGGACGAGGGAAGGACGATCTGCTTGTCAGTTTCAAGCACTTGAACATTGCAATCAAGGCAATGGCAGCGGTGACTTACGGACCGCAAGTAATTGCTAACCACGCCAGGTTCGGCTACCTGGCTACACCGGTCGCTTTTGGCGATTTTCCCCCGGTGGTTGGGTCCCCCTTCTTTTTAGGGGTGGTCCCGGTCGCTGAGAGCGACTTAGTTCCAGCTGCTGGTCGGACTGTTCCGGCCAAGAAGACCGCTGTGAAGGGTGTCAGGCCCTCTGTTCTTGCTGTTGGCCGGGCCCGCCCGGTCCATAAGATGTCAGCTGGGGGTGTTGGGCCCTCAACTACTGCTGCTGGCCGAGTCGGATCGGCCGTCTTGAAGACGGTGACTGGGGGCGTCAGGCCCTCTACGCCTATAACTGGCCGAGCCTGGTCGGCCAGACACGACAACACGACTGGGGGTGTCAGGCCCTCGACATCCATTATAGGCCTGAGTTGTCAGGCCATCAAGAAACCTATGACTGGAGATGTCAGGTCTTCAGTCCATCCGGTCGGCCGAATGTTCTCGGTCAACCACATTGCTGTTGATGTCGCTCCTCCCCAACGGGGACAGCGCCGTCCACGTTGGCGAGGTAGCCGCACCGAAACGGCCGCCCCTGCTCAGCGGGGGCAACGCCAGGCAAGGAACAGAACTCGGCCCGCCGCGACGGCTTCGCGTAGCGGCAAGACTATCCTTGTTGGGGACATCCGTATTAGGCTCAACGGAGGCGAGCCGGTTATCCCTAGGGGCAGACACGTCCCCACCATTCCGACCTCCAACAGGTTCGAGCTCCTCCGGAAGGTCCGGGAGGAGGGAGCAAAAGCGAAGAACTCCGCTGCGCTCCGACCCAAGGTGGCGGTTCCCAGAGTCAGGTCTGGGGGCAATCCAATTGAGGAGCGGCAGCTCCATATGAAGAAGATTTGGGTCACAAAAGAAGAGGCTCAGGCGATAAAGTGCGCTCGAGCGGAAGAAGGCCCTCACCGGGTTAAGTCACATTCGGGGCAAGGCTTTCCTATTCATGAGCAGGCCGAACCCTCCTCCCTTCATAAGACAAAGGTTCGCCGGCAGCCAAGGCAGTCTCGCACTCGGCCCAAACCGGTGCGCCCAACTTCCCCCTGGGCCAGCTCAGGAGATTCAAGGGGGGGGGGGGGGAATACCCAACAGCACCCTGTCCCCCGAGCGTCTATTTTTGACAGACTGGGGGAGATGCCTACTCCAGCGCGACGCCCGCCGAGGAAGAGGCGAGTGACCCAAGCCACAGATGACACTGTCAGGGTGTTCACTTGCTACGTCTCCTCTACCGACAAGCAGCCGGAGACCCCTCAGGAAGACCTCACTCAGCCTTTGCAAACTATGAGGAGGTCGAGGCACGTCTCTCGGGTCGTGGCTCAGTTAGACCCGACCCTTTTGCCAGGAACGTCACAGCCTGACCAGGTACAGTAGGAGGAGCGTCAGAATGGCGTCCACGGCGCTGGTCGAGATGTTGATTCCCCCCGTGAGGAGGGCCCGACTGACGAGATTCAAGCTCTCACCTTAGAGGAACTCCGGCGTGAGAACCAGGAGTGAAAAATTTGTTACAAACACTCCTGCGTGATAAGGAGTCTCCTGCCCAGCCTGCCGCAGCACCTGCCAGTGTTGAGCCGCAACCGTCTCCGGCTCCAGTCATCATCAATGCATCTGCGATGGCGGCCAGGCCACCTGTGGCTCTGGAGGTCGAGGTGCCACAGCAGGAACCTAATGTGGGGTATTCCACTACTCCTGCTGACAGCTTGATGGCCCAGCGGAAAATGATTGAGCGAATTGTGGAGGCAAAGTTCGCTCAACATGGTGAAGGAGTGGCCACTGTAGATTTATACAGTGTGCCTTATCCCCTCCACCACCAGTTCAAGAAGCTTCCTCCAGACTGGCCTAAAGCCCCGAAATTGCAAAAGTTCAATGGGCAGGGTTCGCCTCATGAGCATCTGGCTTACTATGTGACCGCCATGGGCGAGTTGGCTTTGGAAGAATCCTATCTCCTGCGATATTTCGCCACTTCTCTGACGGGCACTGCTTTTCAATGGTACTCCCGGTTGAAGCCCAACTCGGTGACCGATTGGGCAGATATGCAGAAGAAGTTCGTGGACCGGTTCCAAACCGCTGAACGCAAAGTGTCCCTGGCGGAACTTTGCGCTTTGAAGCAAAAAAGAGGTGAGACAGCCCTGGACTTCGTTAAAAGATGGAGGGATGTTAGCATGCATTGTGATAACCCTCCCACGCCAGAGGATGCCATCACCATATGTCGCCGAGGCCTAGCGACAGAAGTCAGTGAGAAGCTCTTGGGTTCCAACATCTGGGGCTTTGACCAACTCAATTCGGTGGTAGCGGAGATCGAAATGTTCTTCGCGGATCACCCGACACATCCTTCTGTTAAGGGTAAAGCACCCAAGGATCGCCCGGCTGGGGGGAAATAAGTCAATGCAGTTGATTTCTCCCCGACAAATGGTGAGAAAGGAGGCACCAAGGCGAAAAGCAGTGGCAAGAAGTCGGATGCCAAACCTACCAGTAATGCCTTGACGGAGAACATGAAGAAGCCATATTCCTTTAGAAAAGAACATACAAAGATGCTCTTTGATTTGTGCATGCAAGAGAAATTGCTCTCCTTGCCAGAGCCGCGGAAGCCGGAAGAGGTAGACAAAACGGATGACCCCAACTACTGTGTGTACCACCGGAGGTTGGGACATACCATTGCGGAGTGTTATGTCTTTAAAGACATAGCTGAAGACCTTATTCAGAAAGGTCTGATAAATATGCTTGGTCACGCGGTTGAGCCTCCGCAGCCGCATTACTGGAGTCGATCAACCCGATCGGCCAATGTGGTCTATATGGCGGCGCCGGTTTCAACTTCGCAGGCCGTCGAGGCTGGGTCATCAAGTCAGCGGCCTCGAGCCATTCTCGAGTCGTCGGGCTGGCCGAGGACGGAATGCCTTGCTGTTAGAAGACTCCTTCGGAAGATCCGTCGAGAAGTTTATCAATTGAGACAGGAGCAGCGTGAACTGTTGCAATTCCTTCGTTATTTGGATAATCAATTGGCTGCTTTTCTCCAAGTCCGGGATGGACAACCCGGGAATCTCCGTGGAGCAGGGGCAAGTGCTCCTCCGCCGGTCCCGCAGAGGCCTGACTCGAACGGCTGGTTATCAGAAGACTCATCAAGCTCGTCAGAGGAGACAGAGTCCACAAAGTTGTATTCTTTTCACCGCGAGCAAACTTTGCAGATTTACTTTGCATGTTGCCGTGCTGAGTTGGTGACCTCTTCAACGGTGATTAATCACCAGCGGCCTGAAGCCCGATTTTATCAAGATTATTGTCCTTATCATGAGGCGGCGGGACATATCATCTTCAACTGTCGACCCTTTAAGGACCTTGCAGAAGACTTCATTAAGCGAGGGATAGTTGGTATGGGTGATGCCTTAGTACACCCTCCACAACCACATACGCAGGGGGCAATGACCTTCTCCGTCAACGTCGTCCATACTCCTTTGGCATTCCGTCTGCCTGATTCCCCCACAGGGGAGGACGACTCTCAGCAGCCTGGGACTGAGGCTACGCTCTGGTACCCAGCCTGGCGGCCTTCCCATCAGTGTTCTTTTCCTAAAGGAGACACTGAGAGGATCTTCGACAAGCTTCTAGAAGATGGATGGGTGCTGACACATGATCCCCCGTCTTATTATAATGAGACGGCCAAGAGCCATCCCCGCTATTGCAAATACCATGCGAGGGTGTCTCATCCCACTCGGCATTGTGAGGATGTTCAGGACTTCATTGAAGCCCTCATCCGAAGAGGGGTCATTGATACCCAAGGGAATTTTATGGCGAGGTTACGTCTCGCAGAAGCCACCAAGGAGACTCTCCAGCAGATTCGACGGGAAAATGAGGCCTCTGCCCGATTGGCCCGCCCAAGTGAGCCTGAGCAAGATGATGAGTTCCCGTTACTCACCAAAGACAGGACCACTCGTGAGAGGCCTAAGACCCAGAACCTGGGAGGCCATGTTATGGGACGAAGCTCCAAGGTTCAACCCAAGCCGAGCCAGCCCGGCGTTGTCATAAAAGAGAACCCTCGGCCAGCTGATAAAGGAAAGGCCAAGGTCCTGGATCTCCGAGATAAGCTCCCTACTAAATCAACCAAGTTACAGATCTTGGAGAAGCCCCGATCTGCGGAGATCATCAAAGGGCCGACCAAAGCCCCTACCCAGTCCGGCTGTCGTGAGAAGATTGCCGCCAACCATCCACAGGTCAATGGCAAGGGTAAAGACAAAGTCGCAGGGGTCCCGCCTAAGGCTCAAATCTGCACCAAGCAGACAAGCTCCCAACTGTCGGCGAAAAAAAAATTGGCTATGCCACAAGACCCTTTGGGGTTCTATTTAAGCCAGATGGAATTCCAGGAATTGCCACCGGAAATAGTTGCTCAGGCGATTGATGCTACTTTTCAGCCTTCTCTTGAGGCAGGGGAGTGGACTCGAGTAGGCCCAAGAAAGAGCCGCGAAGGTCAAAATACCAAACGACCAGTGCGACGCGGGAGTCAAAATATTGGCGGCAAACAACTTGGTTTTGCAAAGCCATCTCCCCCTTCTTTAGAGGAGGTCGCACGCCTCAGGAAGCAAGAAAAGAACCGGAGAAAAAATTTGAAGAGGAGGCTTAAAAAGCAGGCGGAACAGGTAGCTGCCATAGAGGCCTCCAAACAACTCACTCCCGTGCAGCGGTTGCAAAAGCTCATAGACCAGCTGGAGGAATATGTGCCGTCTTGCCCCACCGGGATGGTCACATTGGATAAATATATCCCCTGGGAGAAGCTTGGGCACAAGACCCGGCTCCTCAATTGGCTACGGGAGACTCTACATCGTCTTGAAGACGGCGAGAAGATTCCAATTCCGGAAGAGTTTTTGTTATTCTACAAGGACGAAGAGCTCACGGTGGAAGTCCTCGAACAAGCTATGCAGGAGTTGTCATGCAACATGGTGGCTATTCCACCTCCGGATAATATAAATGCCCCTGGTGAAGAAAATCATGCACCCATGGCTACTTATCAACGCCGATCAGGGAGGAGTCGGCGGGCTCGTGGTCGAGGCCGCGGTCGAGGGCGAGAAAGTCCTTTGACCCTCGACCGGGTTATAATGTTCAGAGGAGAAAAATCGGGCCCTGTTCCTGCGCCACGAGTACGGGGTGTTCCCTTCATCCCTACATCCTCGGAGAATGTTGATAAAACCCCGGAGAGCCGAAGGACAGGCGGCGTCCCTTTTATAATTCACTCCTCAGAGAGAGAAGAAGTCCCCGCAGGTGATTCTTCGTCAGCTCCGACTCAGGAGCAGGCGGGTCCTTCCAACGATACTTCAGGAGAGGATCCCTCAGGTCATTCTGACCAGGACGAGTCTCAGTCCGCAACGGACGAGTCGTTGGCGCCACTCTTTCAAGAAGGAGCAGAGATGCAAGATGAAGGCCAACGTCCGTTTAAGCGGGAGAAGCCCTACGGAGCTCCAAAGACTCTGGAAAAACTTATTCCCCCATTTGACAAAATCCGTGCTAGGGCGGACCGCAAGATCATACAGCACATGCATCGGTTCCCGACCAGCATTACTGTATGGGAAGCTATCGCCTGGAGTAAGGACCTCCGGGAGGCACTTGTGAAAGTGCTTCAGGACCCCGAAGCTTATGAGGCTCATGTGGCAGAATTACAAGCCCAAGCCTATGAGGCTCTTGCAGCCAATATTATTTTTACCGACAAGGATATGTTGTTAGCCTCCCCTTGTCATAATCGCCCTTTATACATGAAAGGGACGATTAATGGTCATGAAGTCAACCGAATCTTGGTAGATGCGGGTGCCGCGGTAAACATTATGTCGTTGAAGACGTTCAAGTCTCTTTATTTGGCACCTTACTTGCAGAAGATCAGCGCCGTCAAGATTTCGGGGTTTAATCAGGGCTCTAAGGAGGCCCTTGGTCGTGTCGAAGTGAAACTTGTCCTGGGCGACTTCACCACTAAGGTGACGTTTTATATTATCAATTCTGACACTTCTTATAAGGTGTTGCTGGGAAGACCTTGGTTGCATGAAAATTGGGTCGTACCGTCAACCCTGCATCAGTGTCTTAAATATTCCAAAGGGGGAAGGCAGTATACTGTCTTTGCAGACCAGGCTCCCTTTCACCTCAATGAATGCCATTTGGCGGATGCCTCCCTGTACTTCGGGGAGCCCACTATTTCAATCCCTGATAAAGTCCAAAATGAGGGGAAGCAGAAGGTGGAAGCTGAACCGGAGAAAGGTCAACTCTTCACGGTCAACCTTGAGATGCTGAAGCTCCATCAGTTGAGTCTCAAGCCAGCGTCGAAACCCACTCAAGCAGAAAGACGCAAGGTCGACTTCGAGGCCAACCTCATTAGTCAAGCTATTGACTATAGTGTTCCTCTGCCCCCAAAATGCATCCAACTTCCCTTTGTGAAGGAAGAGCATGGTGTGGAAGAGTTGAAGACATTTGTGGTTTCTTATAGACGCAAAGGTCGAAGTAAAGACGGCCAGCCGCCTCAGCCGATTGTCTTTTACAGAGGGGACTTAATACCGCCAAGCCCGCCGGAGGACGACTTCGGGTGGATGGCGCCAGCCAATGAAGCGCCGGAGCCTATCCAGGGAATGGCCTATATGCCTCCCCGACTTAAGCACATGTGCACGAAGCAGGGAGTTCCACAACTTCAAACCCATGCGCAGAAAACATATTTTTCCAATCTCTGGAATCCTCCTCAGGCCAGAGGGCAACCACCCTTCTCTCGTAAAGACACTCGAGGATTGGGTTATGAGCAGGAGTTGGAATTTCAAGTCCATTATGCGGTCAATGCAATAGGACTTCTACCATCCTCTGGTGAAGAGGCCCAGAAAGAACCTGCGATTGAAGAACTCTGCCATGAGGCTAAAGAAGCTATGACGTCTCCTCTGTCAGTGCCCATCAAAAATTTGCAGGCGGGGGAAACTTCCTCAACTTCCACCGGCGACTTGGCAAGACTGGAGGAGTTCGAGATCTGCGAAGTCAGCACTGACGAAGATGAAGACTTCGTCGACCTCCAGCCAGCTCCCCCGGAGCTAGAGGACGGGGGACAAGCAACCGTCGATGAGTTAGTCGAGGTCAATCTCGGCACTCAGGACGACTACAAGCCCACTTTCCTAAGTGCCCTCCTCAGCGGGGAAGAAAGACAGGCATACCAGCAACTCTTGAGTGAGTTCGGAGACTGTTTCGCCTGGACATACAAAGAGATGCCGGGCCTTGATTCCTCCGTGGCGGAACATGAACTGGCTATACTCCCTACAGCTAAGCCGGTTAAGCAAGCCCAGAGGCGCATGCGCCATGAGTTAGAAATCAAGGTGAATGCGGAAGTCGACAAAATGTTAGACGTGGACTTCATAGAGCCATGCATGTATCCTGTGTGGCTCGCCAATATAGTCCCCGTCAAAAAGAAGAATGGCCAAGTCCGGGTCTGCATCGACTTCCGGGACTTGAACAAAGCTTGTCCAAAAGATGACTTCCCTGTCCCGATCATCGAGACAATGGTGGATATGACCACCGGTCATGAGGCCCTGTCTTTTATGGACGGGTCGTCAGGTTACAACAAGATACATATGTCCATCAAAGACAAGGATCATACAGCTTTCAGGGCCCCGAAAGGCATCTTCAATTATAAGAGGATGCCATTTGGCTTGAAAAATGTCGGCGCCACATATCAAAGGGCAATGACCAAGATCTTTGACGAGATGTTGCATGATGTTGTTAAGTGCTATGTCGACGACTTGGTCGTTAAGTCAAGAAGGCGGGCTAATCACTTAGCTGATCTGCGTCGAGTTTTTGAGCGACTCCGACAATACCAGCTCAAGATGAACCCGATGAAATGCGCCTTTGGGGTCTCCAATGGCAAGTTCCTCGGTTTCATCGTTAGATACCGGGGGATAGAGATAGATACTGACAAAATCAGAGCTATTAAGGAACTTCCTCCACCCAGGAACATAACGGAGCTCAGATCTCTGCAGGGGAGGCTTGCTTATATCAGGTGGTTCATCTCTAATCTTTCAGGAAGGTGCATGCCCTTCGGCAAATTGATGAAGAAGGGGGCGCCCTTTATCTGGGACGAGAGTTGTCAAAAGGCTTTTGAGCAGCTCAAGGAATACCTTTTGACCCCACCAGTCCTGGGGGCACCTGTCAAAGGGAAGCCCCTCATTCTTTATATTGCAGCCATGGATGCTTCTCTTGGAGCTCTCCTAGCCCAGATTAATGAAGAGGGTAAAGAGCAGCCGCTCTATTATCTCAGCAGAAAACTGGTTGGCCCCGAGTGTCGCTACTCACCCATGGAAAAGATGTGCCTTGCTTTGGTATTTGCCGTCAAAAAGTTGCGGCACTATCTATTGGCGCATCGAGTGGAGCTCATTTCCAAATGGGACCCACTCAATTATCTGCTCAACCAACCTGTCCTCTCTGGGAGGTTAGGAAAGTGGGCTCTCATTTTGATGGAATTCGACATCACTTTCGTCCCGCGTAAAGCGATCAAGGGACAAGCAATGGCCGATTTTCTGGCAGCACATCCTGTGCCGGAGGAGTCCCCTCTCAACTTCGAGTTACCAGACGAGGAGAAGCTGGGGCGACCATCTGATGCAGAAGAGGGTGCAGAAATCTCGCCCCAGTCTAAACAAGATGTGTTGTCTCTGGACACACCATTCTGGGAGCTATATTTCGACGGTGCATCCAGAGCCGTCAAGAAAGCAGACGGTCTCACAGGCTCTGTAGCAGGTGCTGGCATAGTCTTTGTATCCCCTCAGGGGGGCATACTTCATAATTCTTGTGCCCTCATGAAGTCTTTGACTAATAATGAGGCAGAGTATGAAGCGCTGATCATTGGGCTACAGTTAGCGCTGGAAATGGGGCTCAAATGTATCAAAGTATATGGGGATTCTCAGCTTGTTGTCCGTCAAGTCCTGGGTGATTATGATGTACGGAAGAGGGAGCTGATCCCTTACTATGAGGCCGTTATGAGGCTTAAAGAGAAGTTCTATCTCTTTGAAATAAGTCATGTGCCGAGAAGCAGCAACTCTCAGGCAGATGCGCTGGCAAAACTAGCGGCCGCATTGAAGCTCCCACCTGAGGGAGAATTGAACATAACGGTCAGGCACCGAAGGCTCATGCCCAGTGTGCTGGACCAAGAATCTGGCCTCACTATTTACGAAGTTCATAACCTCGAGGAAGGGAACATTCCCGAGGGAGAAGATTGGCGCGAGCCCCTTATACAAATCAAGAACGGGCGGCTTCCTCTGGAACGAGCTCGAAGGGTACAATTGCTTCGAAGAGCTGCATCATATCGATTGATTGACGGCACTCTTTTCAGGCTTGTCCAGGAGAAGGACCACCCAGTGCTTTTGCGATGTCTCTCGCCCAAAGAAGCTAAAGCCGTTATGCGGGAGGTCCACTCCGGGTTATGTGGAGCTCATCAGGCTGGGACAAAGATGAAGATGAATATCAAACTCAAGGGCTTCTACTGGCCTACTATGTACGAGGATTGTAACCAGTACGCTCGCACCTGTCATCAGTGCCAAGCCTTTGGGCCAATCCCTCGGAGGCCTCCAAATTCTTTACACCCGACAGCCCCTACATGGCCGTTCGCAGAATGGGGTATGGATATAGTGGGACCATTCCCCCCGTCCTCCCAGGGACATAAATTTATTTTGGCGGCCACAGACTATTTCTCCCGCTGGGCTGAGGCCATCCCTCTTCGAGAAGTTACGGGCGAAGCAGTGGCTCGCTTCGTAAGATATCATATTATATATAGATTTGGCGTCCCTAGCCGAATTATTTCAGACAACGGGACGCCCTTCAGGAACAGGACAGTGTATGCACTGGCAGCTAAATTCCATATTGATTGGAGGACCTCCTCGGTTTATAACCCCCAGGCTAATGGTTTAGCTGAGGCCTTTAACAAAACACTTTGCAAGTTGCTGGCGAAGATCATAAATGGTCGCAAAAGAGATTGGGGAGAGAAAGTCCACGAAGCCCTCTGGGCCTATCGGACTGTTTATAAGACCCCTACGGGGTGCTCCCCATTTTCTTTAGTATATGGTGCCGAGGCAATCACCCCCATAGAAATTGAGTTGGCCTCATATCGGGTGGCGGTTCAGGCAGGTTTGCCTGGCCAAGAGCAATCTGAAGTTGAAAGAAGGCTAGAGGAATTATCCTCGCTGGAAGGCAAGAGGCTTCAAGCCTACCAACATTTGCAAGTATACCAAGCTCGTATGGCACGCGCCTATGACAAGCTAGTCAAACACAGGGCGTTCAAGAAAGGCGACTTGGTCATGCTCAAGGAAAAGGAGGTCTTAGCTGGAAAGCCGAGTGGGAAGCTCCAACCGAATTGGCGAGGGCCTTATATCATCCAGAAGGTATACGAAGGAGGGGCCTATACGGTAGTCGACTACAAAGGCAATAGTCCCTTCCCTCCTCTCAACGGCAAGCACATGAAACTCTACTACGCGCCACAGCAAGAGTTTCCCCAGCAATCCTCATACGACAATACCTCTCCTCAGTGAAGGTTTCAAAAAAAATAAAAAAGGGGGGGGGGGGTTAAAAACGTTGATGCCCCGGCGGACTCAATTGACTTTCGAAGGTCGATTGAGGGCAAAAAGGTCTCAAACCCGGCTGAGGTGAAAACCCGAAAGGGCGCCTCAGGCAAAAATGGGTAACCCCTCGGTGTGAAAACCCGCAAGGGCGCACCGGAAAAAGCTAAAGGGGGCCAGCCTCGGCGAAAACCCGAAAGGGCGGTGAGGTTGGTAATGTGAAAAAAAAAAAATTTCTCTCCTTATCTATTTTAAGGGTGGCTCTAAGTCAATGACTCCACCCCGTCTCGACCAAAACATCATATTGATGTCATGGCTACGTCTTATATGTCATTCTACGACACCTAGTCCCACCGACAATCTGAGGTTGTCATATTCTGCCCCATTGGGCTCAGCCAACCCATGCCCCTTTCGGGCTGCCAACCCATTATTGCCCTTTGTGTCCCTCTGGGCTCGGCCTCAGTATGCTCGTTTGGGCTGTCACCCCATTATAGTTTTCGGCTCATTTTTATCTCACCAGGTTTGGCCTCAGTATGTCCCCTTCGGGCCGCCAACCTATTCGCCTCTAGGCACATCCTGTCCCACTGGGACTGGCTTCAGTACACCCTTTCGGGTTGCCAACCTACCATGTCTAACGGCTTGCGGTTTTGACCTCCATATCCCATCAGGGCTGTCAGAATCTACCTTTGTCACACCGGGTTCGGTCTCAGTATGCTCTCTCGGGCTACCAATCCATTACACCTTTTGGTTTGTTTTGTCCCATCGGGCATGGCCTCAGTATGCTCTCTCGAGCTGCCAACTGATGTTACCTTTGGACTCTTTTGTGGCCCATCGAGCATGGCCTCAGTATGCTCTCTCGAGTTGCCAACCGATGTTGTCTTTTGACTCCTTTTGTCCCATCGAGCATGGCCTCAGTATGCTCTCTCGAGCTGCCAACCGATGTTGTTTTGTGACTCCTTTTGTCCCATCGAGCATGGCCTCAGTATGCTCTCACGAGCTGCCAACCGATGTTGCCTTTTGACTCCTTTTGTCCCACTGGGTGACACATGCGTCCCTAAGAGAGTGTCTAGTTCTCTGCCCTTGGGCATTATAGTTTTTTTTTTTTTTTAAAAAGGGGGTTAAAAAAAAATGATACCCCAGCAGACTTGATTAGTTACCTCCATTAGGGAGGGGCAATCAAGGGCAAAAAGGTTTCAACCCGGCTGAGTTGAAAACCCGAAAGGGCGCCTCAGGCAAAAATGGGTAACCCCTCGGTGTGAAAACCCGCAAGGGCGCACTGGAAAAAGCTAAAGGGGGTCAGTCCTGGCGAAAACCCGAAAGGGCGGTAGGACTGGTAAAGTGAAAAAAAAGAAAGAGTGACAAAGTCTTCATGTCTGCAAAGGAATGGCAATTAAATCAACAAATGCTGTTCTTTATTCACCAATGCCAATCAGAAAAGTCCCGAGACAAGCCCTCGGGAAAGCTATACTTGGCCGGGGTCTAAATGCAGCCCCATTCAAAAAAAGAAGAAGAGAGGAGACGAAAGCCGTCAAAGGGCGAGATCAGCCCGCAGGTCAGCAAGATGTGTCTCTCGCTGTGTCAACACCTCCTCGACTCCACTGAGCTCGCGTTGGAAATCTATCACCTTCGCCCTCATAAGGTCTCGAGCATTCTGAGCCTCTCGGGCTCGCTGCTGAAGAGTCTCCAACTCCCGTACTAGCTCATCAGCGTAAGATGAAGCAACCTGAAGCTGCTCCTGTGTTGCCGTCGCCTGGGCGGATATATGCTCCCGTCTGGTGCGGAGCTGAGATACTGCCTCCTCCTCTTGCTGAATTAAAGACTGCAACTGTCGCCGCCTCGTCTCAGCCACGTGGCGGCAGGCAAATTCAGCCCACAAGTGCTCCAACCGGGACATCCAGGTAGCTCGGGAGAACCCGAACGCATGATACCCCTTGGTACAGGTGGCTAAATGCTCTCTCATGGCTTCTACTGAGGGGAGCGGAGTCATCTGTAGAAGGAGTTGGAGGTTTTCAATGAGCCCCGCCTCTAGGGCGCCGCCTCTAGGAGCCACCAGGAATTGGGGTCCCTCTGGCCACTCCACTCCCAAAGCTGGAAAGTCCGCTGGAACTGACGGAGTCTCCTCCCCAGCACCTGAGAAGACAACGGAGGGAAAATAACATATCAGTCCTGGGCAATATAAAAGGAACAAGAAATGACTCAACAAGAAGACTACCCAAACATCAAACCTAAGGGAACCTCTGAGGCAACGCATGTAGCGGCCTCCGGCGCAACATGATTACTAGGCATGGGCGCGCCCTCTGCCCTCAGTGGCGCCTCACTTGCCGTGACTTTGGGTAGTTCTATCTCCTGGGAAGCTGCACTCAAGTTTTTAGAAACCGCCCCAAGGCTCTCTCCCTCTATCTGAGAAGCCAGGACTGTAGAACCTGCGTCTACCCGGCACAAAAAGCAAGAGGATGGTTGATATGATATAATCACATGAGTAAAAGAGGAGCTGGAGCTTGTACATCAAGTAATACCGGATGGTACGATTGCAGCAACATCTGCCCTCAATGGCTGATCAGCCCCTTCATGTGCAAGGGCTGGTGACCTCTCTCTAAGGGGAACTGTCTCTGGAGGGGGAAGATGAGTGGGTGAAGTCACTAAGACTTCAACTGCTGCTTAGACAAAAGCATGATTAGTTCTGTAAGTGAAACTAATCAAGCAAACGGCAAATGCAGGGGGAAATAGGGGCACACCAGCGATGTCTCTCTCCTCTTCCTCGACCGGTCTGCCAACAGGAGGTAGTACACCAGCGATGTCTCTCTCCTCTTCCTCAGCTGGCCCGCCAACAGGAGGTAGCAAATCTGGGGCGAAACCGGGTACCCCGGTATGATAAACCCCGACTGCCGAGGATAGTATTCCTGGGGCCTCAACAGAAATTCCTAGGTCAACATCGTAGGCCGGAAGCTCAGGGGCAGTGCCGGAGGAAATCAATTTAGCCAGTTCTGTTGTGGAGGCGGCTAATTCAGTGGCTGCAGAGAACAATTATCAAAGGGTGGAGTAGTAAAAGCAGCGATCAACCGCAGAGGAGATCAAAAGTTTCGTGGTATACCAGAAACGGTGCCCATACCACCTCCTTCAGAAGAGCTCGACAAGGAGATGGAGGAGTCTGTCTCAGAGCTAGTGCTGGAGCTGCTACTGCCCGAGGAGGTACTGGAATCTGTAGATGTACCAACCTCTTCCCCCTCTCTGAAAGCCTGTTGCTCTCTTTGAGGCTCTGGTTAAAAGAAAGGTAGGGTCAGTTAAACAATGATTCCTCATTTGGCTCAACAAGCAAATAGTGAGGAATTGTGAGTTAAATTCACCAGATGTGAGAGAAGGTCTATCCTCTCCTTGCTGGGCAACTACATCGGCGAGAGGAAAGTCCCCTAGGGGTTGATCCAAGTCCTCTAAATCAAATCCCAGGTCGCATGACGTATCGGCCACTGGTACGTCTGTTGGAGAAATATTCGCAAGACCTGGTGAAAACTGCCCCTGTAGCCTCGTTTCAGGAGGAGCTGCACATAAAGCAATCCTCTTAGCAAACAGAGATATAGGTACAAAATGATACAAAAAAAAAGGGAGGGGGACTTATAGCCCCAACTCACTCGAGGGAGCCCCGTTCCTTGGAGGGGTCGTGTCCACCCGAAGGCGAGATGAAGGCTGGGCATCAATATCTAAGCCTCCGCTATGTCGCCGTTTTGCCGCCAGGCTAGCACTACCAGAAGAATGGTCAAGGGGAACCCCTTCCGGAAAAGGATGACCCGCAGCCTCAGCTGTCCCTACAATTGAAATACAGCAATAAGCAATCAACCACTCCAAAATACATATATGACAATGACAAGGGAAAAGTCGGAAAGGCCATACCTGTCGCTCCTGCATCAAGATGAAGCCGGGGAATCAATTGATTGGAGTCAATTCGGAGAGCTCGTGCTGCCTGCTCCACAGCATCTCTCAGTGCCTGAGGCGTGGAAGCAACCTCCAGGGCTGAAACATAGTCCAGCAAGCCGGCGCAGCCCACTGCATTAATCACATGGGCCTTCCAAGAAGCGAAAGCTGTGCCCGCCAGTGCTTCCTCAGGGACAGCCTCAGATAGCTGAGAATCGTGGGTCAAACCACAAGAGACCCTCAAGTCTCCCCACTAGGAGTAGCCAGAAGCAGAGCCGGAAGCGCCTCTACGGCGCGACCTCGGAGAGGAGGCCCCGTCAGACGCTGGCCTCAGGGGTCGTAACGCTCCTGTGTACTGACTCCGATCAACGGGCAATGAATGCCCCTGATCCCGCCATCGGGTTTCAATATCCCGAATCACTGAAGCCAAGCTGGAAAAGTGGGCCCTGACAAAACCGGGATCGAGAAAAAGAGGAGGCATGTCCTCCTTCTTCAGGCGCTTCTCTTCTGCTGCTCTAATAATGTATGCCCGCTCTCTGAAGATGTTGCTGGATTTAAACCACCAACGGGCATAATGGATGTCAAAGTGCCCCACACGGGCCTGGGCTGGAATAGGGATATGCTCATAGTTGTCAAGGCGACAAGGCGAACCAAGGCGCTCACGGGGTCTCTAAGCGCTTAGGCGACAAGGCGTCCGCTTAGGCGTCGCCTAGGCGACACTTTGGCCACTGATTAAAAAATCTAAAATATATATCTCCTAATATATATAATAACAAAAAATATATGAAAATATTATAGAAAAAATACAAAAAAATCATAAGCATGAAGAAATTGCAGTAATTAAATTGCATGACAAATATAGAAAATTAAATTGCATCAAAAAATACAAAAAAATCTAAAAATAATTCATAAAATTACAAAAAGAACGTAATAACATCAAGAAAATTACAGAAAATAAAGGCCAAAGGTTTAAACACACTAACCTGTGAGGTACATTTTTTTAGCTTCATCTTTTTATTAGCTCCATCCTGAAAGATATTAGACATAATATGGAAAATAAATCCTACCAAACATAAAAAATTATTAACAAATAACAAATCACATCATTAAAAACGAATCAAATAGTGGCACTTAACAAGTATGATATAAGATAACTAGTTAACTACTAAGAAATGTTCATGTCTAAGCGTCTTAACATTACATGAAAGACTAAATCCTAAAACCAAATGGCACTTCTGCTGGAATGGCCTCATCATGATTGTCATTCTCATCATCTTCTTGGTGAGCTTGACCTTCTTCATTAGACTCCCATGGAGCATCATCATCATCCTCTTCAGATTCTTCTTCTAACAATTCTCCATCATCCGACGGATCATCATAATCTCTTGATTGTGCTCTACTTCTTGTTGGTCTTTCATATGATGCTTCCATAGCAAGCTCAACATCTGCCCAAGTAAGATCTTCATCATCATGAACTAAATTCTTTGACTTTTGAGTCATCCACTCACTCCCCCAATCTAAATCTGGTAGACAAATGGGATCATATTTTTCTGGATGATTTTTCCTCTCTTTGAATCTCTCTTGAAGACGACGATTATATTTAACATATACAAGATCATTCAATCTTTTATGTTCCAAGCGGTTCCTCTTCTTGGTGTGAATCTACATGCAAAGAATACAAGTGGATAATGTTAAATAAGGATAATATTAATCAATGTAAAAGAAAAATTAGAAATTAGATGAGTTTGTAAAACTTACAAATTCAAATGTACTCCAATTCCGTTCACACCCAGAAGCACTACAACAAAGTCCCAAAATTCTTATCGCAATATTCTTCAATTCGGAAGTTTCCCCACCATATGTTACCCACCACTCAACTATAAAAAAATAACATGTCAAAATATTGTTATTTGAAAAATACCAAGTAAAATTTAAAAATTATAAAAAAGATACACTTACTTGGCATTCTCCTGTCGCGAGCTCTTATGGCTAGTTCTCTTCCGAACATCCCTCTTTCATTCAAATACATTGTAACTTGATCACCTATCTTATCTTGAAGGTCCAAATCTGGCACCATTCTTTCAAGACATGTAAAAAAACACTCTCAAACTTCCCACATGAACTAACATCTTTCTCTCTAACCTTGAAATATAAGCTGGGATTTAAGAAAAACCCCGCCAAATGTAAAGGACGGTGCATTTGATCTTGCCATCTTTTATCAACTATCTTCAGAATTGGCTGAAATTTTACTTCCTGCATATATATGGATGATGGAGTTTAAAGCAAGGTAACTTTTTAAAACAAGCAAATTAAAGCACTGTAAATTTACCTTGGAGCCAAAATTTTGCACAATTTGCTCTTTTGCATACTCCATGGCAGCGTATATATAAGGCATTGCAGGTTTTTCATCTCCATCAACCAATCTTAACACTTGCAAAATTGGTTGAGAGGCTCTCAAAACATCTTCAACACCATGCCAAAATCTCACCTGAAAGATAATACTTGAGGCATTCTTCCCTGCATTTGTTGATGACCAAATACTCTTATACCAAGCTTCAGAACTAAATAGTCTTCGAAGAGCCCTTTTTATTGCATCATCATTCAACCTCTCCAATGTAAGAAATGATGTGGCAAATCTAGTCACACCACATCTGACCAATTCTCTACCCTTGGTTTCCTTTCTCATGTGTTCAAGAAGGCGAGTGTGAGTGTAAATATAAGCTGTCAACTTCTTAGCTTTTGTAATTACACTTTTGTAACCCTTTAACTTACCAATATCTTCTAACATGAGATCCAAACAATGTGCAGCACAAGGTGTCCAGAATAATGTTTTTCTTTTATCCATCAACAAACGACCAGCTGCTACATTATATGATGCATTATCAGTTACAATTTGCACCACATTTTCTTCTCCAATTCTTTCAACCATTTTATCAAGCAACTCATATAACAACCCTGCGTCTTCCTTCTTATCAGAAGCATTAACTGACTCAACAAAAAAAGTCCCTTGCGAACAATTGACTAGAAAGTTGATTAACTTTCTTTGTCTTTTATCGGTCCAACCATCACACATTATTGTACAACCATATGTCTTCCAATGCTTTTGATATTCCTCATACATCAAGTTTGTCTTCTCCACCATGTCCTTCAAAAGGGACACTCTCAACATGTGATAGCTTGGGGGCTTATACCCTGATCCAAACCGTCCTATAGCCTCCACTGCATGTTCAAAGCATTTTAGACGGGCTACATTGAATGGTATGCCACCTTCATAAAACAAAGTGGCAACATACTCATCAACCATCCTTTTGTTTTCTTTGTTCCATCTATTTTCTAACGTGGATTGAATTTTCTTCCCACTTCTCCTAGCATCAACAAAGTCTTCTATACTCATTCTTGCAAAGGCATCAATTGGCCCTTTGGATTTAGCTGTAGGTGGTTTGCTCGTCCCCGAACTCTTTGCAGAAGAGTCCAATGTTGTAGAACCTTGCCGGGACTTTTCCACATGTCTCTCCACTTCATGTTCATCATCAGAATCTCCTTCAATCGGAATACTCTCATTTGGCTTTCTTTTTTTATTTTTGTTCATCCAATTGAGCATCTCTTCAGCAATTTGTCTATTAGTATTTGGACATTTTTTCACATCCCCAAAACCACCAACCAAATGTTCCTTTTGTCTTTTGATGCCCCCATTAGTAATCAAGCCACAAAGATCGCACTTGACCTTGTTCTTATCATTTATGTCAGGCCAATATGCATACTTCCATCCTGGGTCTTTTGACTTTGCTTTTAATTTTATCTCGGTCTCAGCCGTGGAACTATTATCTGTCATGATCTACACGCAAAACAATAATTAACAATAAAAATTATTTTAATTTCAATTTAAAAAATTAATCTAAAAAATTTATCTAAAGAACTATAATCTACCATGGGGGTCGGGGAGAGGAGGGAGACTGGGAGGGAAAGTCGGGAGACAGAGGGAGACAGAGCAGGGAGACAGAGAGAGGCCCCCTCTCTCTGTCTCCCTCCTCTCTCTCAGTCGCTCTCTGTTAGACAGAGAGTGACAGAGAGAGGAGAGGAGACAAAGAGTGGGGGCGGAGGGGAGAGCGGAGAGTGACTGAGAGAGAGAGAGAGAGAGAGAGAGAGAGAGAGAGAGAGAGAGAGAGAGAGAGAGAGAGAGAGAGGAGGAAGAGGAGGAGGAAGAGTGGGAGACAGACGGAGAGATTGAGAGAGAGAAGGGAGACAGAGAGAGGGGTCGGAGGGGAGAGCGGAGAGTGACTGAGAGAGAGAGAGAGAGGAGGAGGGAGAGTGGGAGACAGAGAGGGAGAGACAGAGAGAGTTGAGAGAGAAGGGAGACAGAGAGGGGTCGGAGGGGAGAGAGGGAGAGAGAGAAGGAAGGGAGACAGAGAGAGGGGCCTCTCGTTGCTCCGGTGAGAGAGAGGGAGAGAGGACTCAGAGGAGGGAGACAGAGAGGGGCCGGGGGGGTTGCTCCAGTGAGAGAGAGAGGAGGGAGACAGAGAGGGGCCGGAGGTTGCTCCGGTGAGACCGTGAGAGAGAGAGAGAGCGGAGGGAGACAGAGAGAGGGGCGTCGGGGGGGAGAGCCGAGAGAGAGAGAGGGGGGCGTCGGGGGGGAGAGTCGAGAGAGAGAGAGGGGCATCGGGGGGGAGAGCCAAGAGAGAGAGGGGGGCGTCGGGGGGGAGAGCCGAGAGAGAGAGAGGGGCGTCGGGGGGGAGAGCCGAGAGAGAGAGATGGGCAGGGGGAACTAACCGGCGGTGGAGAGGATAGGGGCGCCGGCGGTGGCTCCGCGCTCCGGTGACAGCACCGGAGGAGTTGTTGCAGGCGCGGAGGAGGGGGACGTCGCAGCTGGGGCCCGGGGGGAAGTCGCAGCCGGGGAGGAGGGGACGTCGCCGGGGCCCGCGGAAGACGTCGCCGTGGTCGACGATGACGACGGAGGAGGAAGACGCCGGAGCCTGCGTGGGAAGCCGCAGTCGGGGAGGACCGGAGGAGGAGGACCTCGCGTTGTTGCCGCAGCCGGGGAGGACCGGAGGAGGAAGACGACGTTGCAGCGGGGGAAGTCGCAGCCGGCGGGGAGGAAGACGACGTCGCCGCGGCGGGGAGGTGACGCCGGGGCCCTCGACGACGACGACTGCGGCAACGGCGGACGGCGGACGAGAGCTAGGGCAATCGCGTCGAACGGGACGGGGGGGGGGGAGAGGCAGGCAATGAACGGGACTGTCGGGGACGGGGGTTGACCATCGCGGGGGTTATAGCGGTAGCGGTTCGGGCTCGCGGGCGGGTGGGTTACCGGGTCGGCTCGGGCGTCGCGGAACCAAGGCGACCGGGCGCCCGCCTTGGCGCCCAGACCGCCCAGGCGGTCCGCCTGGGTCGCTTTATCACCCTCCTGAAAAGCGACCGTCCGCCTATCACATTCAGGAGCGCCTAGGCGCCTAGGCGGCGCCTAAGCGACGCCTAGGCGCCCGCCTTGACTACTATGGATATGCTCCCTCACACCTCTGTAAAGAAAGTCCTGCCAACAAGCAGCTAGTAGATGCACGTCCTTTTGCTTGTACTGCCTCGAAGTTAGGGGAAAATCAACATTAGGTGGAATAGCCTGGTCATAACCAAAATTACGCGCAAATCGGTGCGGATAATATGGTTCAAGGACCGCCGTACACGAGCGCCGATAGACCAGCACACCGGGTCGTATACACACGACCCAATCTCCCAAGGCATGTGGGGAAATAATACCCTCAGAGGATACTTTGCAGACCACTGAGTCTCCTTGCCCCTCCAGAAATGGGCGATAGAAACGGGAGCTATGGTCAAACTCCAAGCTCTCGCCCCTTTTTGCGTGAAGGAAAGAAAGAGCCCGCCGAGCACCTGCAAGCTGAGCAACAACATCCTGATCCGGGTGTCCAGCGAATGCAAATATAAGCGGAGCCCTAGTATTGGGGATAGGAGACCGCTGAGATAGCTCTGGCAGAAGCAGTCCAGCCCAAGAACTCAAATAATGAGTGGGCAGTAAAATCTTCTTGTCGCGGGGGCTGGAATGCGAGCTCAAGGCACCCAGAGAATGGTAAATATTGGCCAAAGCAGCCGGGGCCAAAGCCAGTCGACGTCCACATGCCAGTAAACATGCTGGATAAATCACCTCAGCTCGTAGCAGCTCTTCTTCCCCATGAGGGAAGACAAATGTGGACAGCCAATATGCTAAATAGGCAGCCAGGTATGTCAAAGTAGGCAGCCTCCTGGAATTCCAGCCCTGTTCCGGAGCTGGCAAATGACGAGGGTTAGACGCAAACTTTATAAGGACCTCCTTGCATTGGTCCCAAGTGGTGCCGAATGAAGGAAACTCTTCATAAAAACAATATGGCCCGCTGTAGAAATACATGATCCAGGCGTTAAGAGTAACTCTGGGTGTTCGGGCAGTCTTCTCTTTGCCCACCAGGGCCAAATCCCTCCAAGTCTTCATAAGATACCGGAAGCAATATGGCAAGAGATACTGGCCCTCTCCATCTGAAGCATATAGATGGGCGTCATCAAGGCATAGCTCCTCATAGGCCTGACCGCTGATCGGTAGGCCTGAGATGCGATGAAAGGACCACAGGTCCAAAGAAGTTTCTCCCTCAGCGGTGACGACGGTGTTCCAGCGTCTATTCCACCTCTCCACCATAGCCTGGAGCAAACCCGTATGACAGGGGTATGAGTACAGTGCTGCTGTAACGGCATGGCGAATCCCGGCTCTGTCCAAAGTAGCGTCGTGCACAGTCAATATCCCCCATAGCCATTCACCTGCACCTCTGCGGAAACAATGGGAGGGGACGACGGACCAACTCCCATACCAGCTAGGAACCTTCAATGAAAGGATTCCTTTCAGCATACAAAAGTGGTCATACCCATCGTGGACAAAACGAACCCCGGAGGGAGCTAAATATATCCCGTCGAGGACCACATCGGCGGCTTTATGATGACCCGCCAAATGCCAAACTGTAGGAGAAGAAGGTGTCGATCTGACCACAGAAGCATCCAACTCCTTGAAAAATCCAAGGCACTTGCTGTCAGGAAATTGTGGCTGCCGTGTAAATCCCCCAGGGAAGCTGGGATATGAGTAAGAGCAGGTGCCTCTCATGCTGTCCCTGCCGGCTAGAATAGCCCCCTCCAGCCGCCGCCGCTGATCTAATAGGACTGGGTCGTCACTGTCTAGCCCTGGTGGAATGAAGCTTTGCACAAAAGCAATCAAATGACGGTCTACTGGGTAGTGAGATGGATACCCCCCAGAACGGTCATATGTATAGAGTCCACCCCGGCAGCTAATCCGGGGAATATCAACCACGCCTTCGCTGACAGGGACATCTTCCGTTGGGCCTTCAGCGACCCAAGAGATGCCTCGATCAAATGTATCGGAGCTGTCAGAAGCGACACGGCGAGGAGGCAAAGGCGGCATGGACTTGTCAGTCCGTTGCACATAATGTTCGTTAGGGCCGGTCGCTCTCGACCCCCGCGCGACACCTCGGCTCCGGCTTGAACGAGCCATACCTGTAACTTCTCAAAATAGAAGAAAATAGAAGAGCATTTGAGATTATGGTTCAAGCCATCTCGATGTAGGAGCTACGCTCCAGACACAAGTTCCTCAGTGGACATGTCACAATACATATGAAAATGAACGGGCCCTCCGCCCCTGCCTCCGGCTGTCCCGGATGTCCCGTGGGGGGCACTTGTTGTAATCGGAAAAATATACATGCAAGCACGGAGGCTTCATGCTGTCGGCGTCGGCTTAGTCCAACCCGTTCTACTCCATAGAAGCGAGAAGAACCCGTGATAAATCCACGGAGATTATCGCAATCATGTGGTGCCGGGTGAAATCAACAAAATCAAGCCCTAGAGGCAAGAGAACGTGCTATGCACGCCTTTTTAATATCCCGACGGCGTGTATCACGTCTCGCGGGATCAAAAATTCCTCCCCCGTCGGACAAACGATGCGTGGAAGACGACGAACAAAGCTTGGAAGGAAGTTTCCTCTCTTCCACGTGCCCGGACGGAGTCGAAGATGCGGAAAAGTCGCTGTCGAAGCCGTACGGACGCTTTTAAATTGGAGATTGGACCACCCGAGGAGAGGGAACCCCGCCCGGGGTAAATCACCCCCGGGCGGTTCCCCGCGGCCGCGCGCGGACGGGGCAGACCCGCCTGGGGTGCTGCGCACCCGGGCGGACCCGCCCGGGGTGCCGCGCACCCGGGCGGACCCGCCCGGGGTGCCGCGCACTCGGGCGGACCCGCCCGGGGTCCCGCGCCCCCGGGCGGACCCGCCCGGGGTCCCGCGCCCCCGGGCGGACCCGCCCCGGGTCCCGCGCCCCCGGGCGGAACGCCCGGGGTCCCGCGCCCCCGGGCGGACCCGCTCGGGGTGCTGCGCACCCGGGCGACCCGCCCGGGGTGCTGTGCACCCGGGCGGACCCGCCCGGGGCAGGACAGGCCCGCGACCTGTCCACATCAAAAAAAAATTTGCAAAAAGAAAAAAAAAGAGGGAAGGAAAGGGAGAGTGACCTGCCCGGGGTGGTCTTAACCCGCCCGAGTCCGACCCACCCAGGGCCGGTCCCCTACCTTCTATAAATAGCCCCTATGGGGTCCCATTTTGGGGGGAGAGGAGGAGACTGAGAGTTCGGCAAGGAGAAATTGTTCGTTTTTTTTGCCCACTTGGGGTATGTCACTTCCCCGGGGCTTATGTATACGCCCCTATGCGGGCGGTTGTAAGTTTGGTTGGCTTTTCCCGTTTATGCCCCTACGTGGACTCAACGGAAAAACCTATCTTATGTGTGAGTTGTATTTATGCCCCTATATGGACTTTTTAACGTCGATCCTCCGGGTCTCGTTCTCCGTATGTCAAGAAAATGGATGGACATTTTATTAGTCATTAAAATGATATAATGACTAAAATGCCCCTCTTAAAGACATCGGGATCGAAGCATGCCCGTTTGAGTGTGACGGCTTCTTGTATAATTGACGATTTGTCGACGCTCTTTTGTAATGTTACAAAGTTTCCTTATAATGCGGCCCCCGGTGCGTGCCAGCTTAACAAGTTACAAATAAACCCTCTTCAATGAAAATTTGTGTATATCCCCCTGTGGGGCATTTAGTCATGTATGGATGTTTTTACAACCTTGGACATTCTTCCGGCTCCCTGACCTCTATGCCCTTCATGACGTCAACACCATTCAATTACCAAAGTACCCCTAGAGCCTGGATTAGCAGCTAAGCTCTAACGGTCAACTTTAGCCTGTTCAACCAGGTCTCCTACTGGCTTCCGCCTTCTCCACTTTGCAGTCACCTGCTGGGAGTTAAAAGTTTGAGACGACATTTTAAGCAACATACGTCCTCTCTTTTTCTTTGAACCCATGGGGTAGATCTTTAAGCCTTCTTATTGTCAATTAAACAAAGGTGTTCGGACATTACGCCGATGTAAATCAACACTGACCACGGTCAGTGGGGAAAGGTCCAGTGCTCGAACCCATATCGCCCGATACAATGCGCACCCCACAGGACGGATATCGGTCTTTCATGTAAGCTCTACATGTATACCCTCGCCTCCTCAGAGAGAATCCATCCCGTGATCACAGGAAACTTCTAAACCCTAAATGCATAAGATCGCTCGGGGTAATAAAAAAAAGGAGTATCCGTTCATAACAGAAAATGCCGTCCATCATAATCTCATAATACCGTGAGAGGGACGCGCTTTCGTCTCGATAAAACAAGGCCATATAATTTTCTTTGGGAATTTTGGGTTTGGAAATGGCAAACCTTTGTGGTATGAAGTCAAGGATTCCGAGAATTTGAATTTCTGGACTGATGAACCTTTGCGATATGAGGCCTGGGATTTTGGGAATTTGCATTTTTTTAATGGCGAACCTTTGCGGTACGAGGCCAGGGATTTGCTTAAAGCCTTCTCCTGGGCTTGCCGCCGGCTTCACCTTGAGTTTGACTTGAAGCCTTCTTCCTTGGACTTCTCTTTCCGGCTTTGTCTGGGGTATCACTTGGAGACTGTCTTTTTGGACTTTTGTTTAGGCTCTTGCATGTCGAAGTTACCTTGTTTGAGGTGTTGCCGGAGACTTTGTCTGGAGCTTTGCCTAGTGCTTTGCCCTCAGCTTTTCTTAGAGTTTTCTTTACCAGATATGCCCGTTGGACTTCTTGAGCTGGCAGCCTACTTCTTTAGTATTTTTTTTCGTGTCTTTTGAGGAAAGGAGCATCCGATTAGGAGTTGGCTGGAACATGCCCCTAGAGTTGAAGCTCTTGCTTTGAGTTCTTGCCTTAGAAGGCTTGGACTGATGATGCTTCTCTGAGATCACTTTAACCTAGTAGGCCTCTTGTTGTGGCACCTTTACAGTTTGTGCTACTTCATTAATTTGTTGTTGCCTGTTCTTGGCATTTTCTCTGCCTGGAGTGGCCTTTATTTTTGGATCAGCAGTGTATTTTGCTTGATGCCTTTGCTGCTGTGTGGGGTGACGTACCTTAACATGGTGTTTACAGAAACAAGGATGCCCCCTGTTTGCTTCTGTGGGTGGCTTCGGGCCGTGCTTTGTGCTTTTGTGTACTATTTTTCTTATGGAGCTCCGAGTCTTGGACAAGTGAGTGTCCTTAGCCAGTTAAAACTTGACACTCAAAATGAGAAAGCCCCAAGACATTCTTTGTTTCGGATAGTTTTCGAGGACTGAAGGATGCCATTAGGCTTCTTTGTGGATTCCCTCCTTTCCCCTTTTTGCCCCTAGGGATGGGGAGTTTGTGGGGTGGACTGACCTTTGTGGCTTATAGTCGTGAGTTTCGGGATTTAGTTGGCAGACCTTTTTGGTTTGGGAAGTCAAAGGTTTGAAATTTGAAATTGGCCAACCTTTGTGATTTGAGAGGCCAAGGATTGAGAGTTTTGATTGGCTGACCTTTGTGGTTTAATAGTTGCGTTGAATTTGGTTGGTTGACTTTTGTGGTTTGTAGCCAAAGAGTTAGTTTAGAGTTTGGGTTGGCTGACCTTTGTGGTTTATAGCCAAGAATTGAAGTTTTGATTTTGGGTTGACTGACCATTGTGGTTTGTAGCCAAGGAATTGGTTGGCCGACCATGATGGTTTGCGGGGCCAAGGGTTTGTTTTAGATTGGCTGACCTTGATGGTTTAAATAGCCAAGGACTTTGGGCTTTTCAAGAAGGTTAACCTTTGAGGTATAAGAAGCCAAGAACTTGAGGGTTGAAATTGACTGCTTCCGCCACAAACTCACCACGGTGGGAACAAAGCCTTGGGATAGGGATTGCGCAGACTGATGGCTTGTAACAAGAGAGAGATTTTATTTTTTCTTCCTCTCTTTTTTTTCTTTCCTTCTTTTTCTTTACTACCTTGGCGCCCTTTCGGGTTTTTGCCGAAGTTGGCCCCCTCTAATTTTTTTCAGTACATCCTTTCAAGTTTTCATACTGAGAGGTTATCCATTTTTGTCGGAGGCATCCTATTAGATTTTCACCTCAACCGTGTTTTAGGCCTTTTTACCGTTAGTCATCCCTTTGATGAGAATGGCTAAGTTCGCCGGGGCACCTCTATTTTAAACTCCATTTTTTTTGAAGACCAACGGGCTTCGATGACGATGAGCTTGCTGAAAGTGATAGAGTATGACAACTCGAGTTGTTGTTATCCGGCCACGAATATGGCACAAGGATTATGGATGTTTGGGGGTTGAAGGGCATAAAACCAAATGATTGAATTTTTGTTGGTCACTCATTAGGAAGGGATTTGGAATCAAGGATTGAGTTTTTATGGTTGCTAACCCATTGAGTTTTTATGGTTGCTAACCGGAAAGGGGTTTGGAACCAAGCTGCGAGCCTTGGAGGGTTTGGAACCAAAAGATTGAATTTTTGTGGTCTTGGAACCAAGGTGTGAAATTTGGGTAGGTGCTGACCATAGGAGGTATGGAGCCAGTAGAAGTGTAGGTTTTTAAAGTATGGAGGTGGAAAAGAGTGGATATTAGTATGAGTTGTTATGGACCCCTGAAAAGACATGGGGCCAGGGAACTTGATGCTGTAATTTTTTTTCACATTACCAGCTTCACTGTCCTTTCGGGTTTTTGCCGAAGCTAACCTTATTTAGCTTTTTTCAGCGTGCCCTTTTGGATTTTCATGCCGAGGGGTAACCCATTTTTGCCTGAGATGTCCTTTCGGGTTTTCACCTTAGCCGGGTTTAAGACTTTTTTTTCTCTTAGTCACCCTTTTGATGGGAATAACTAAGTCCGCTGGGCCACCTCTATTTTAAGCCCCTCTTTTTTTTTTGAACACTGGACTTGAGCTCTGACAAGGTGGTGGTCTAGTTGAGTTGGATCATGTGACGGACATGGTTTCATACGCTCCTCATTAAGCGGAGAGAAAGATTGTCCCTTCTTTTTCAGCTTTTCACGGATGGATTTTCCCTTTCCGATGCTTCCATGGCAGCTGTATATTGGACTTTGTTTCTTCAAGTTTCTCTTCAGACCCTTCCTTTCTTGTTCTTCTCTGCCACCTTAGCTCGCACTTCATTTTGAGAGGAAGGAATGTTTGGCTTTTGGGGTTGGGTGGAACATACCTCCAAAGTTGAAATTTATGCTTTGAGCTTTTGCCTTGAAGGGCTTGGGCCAGCAGTGCTCCCCCTTTCTTTTTGGCAGCCTATTTGATTTAGCGCCTCCGGCATTCAATGCTTGGAAAATCCAAGCTGGTGCCGCCCCGACGCCATCCTCGATTGGTGACTTCTCTCGAGCATTGTGGAATGACCCTTGGCATTAGTTTGTCCTTGTCCGATAAGTGCTTCGATGCACTTTCGGACCGCTCTGCATTCATGGGTAGGATGACATACCCTGGCATGGTATTCACAGAAGAGGGGATGCCCCTTATCCGCCTTTGTACGTGATCTTAGAGGAGCATGTGGTATTATGCGTCCTTCCCTTACCAATATGTCAAAAATCCCTTTTGTATCTTCTCCACGGAAGGAGTATTCATCGTACGTTCGCTGATTAGGATTCCCTTTGAAGGGTCTGATTTGGCTTGTCCTTGCTTCTTTTGCATCGAATTCAGGAAGTGACGATGTGGCCGAAGCGTGAGTTGCTTTGACCGTGGTTGGTCCCATAACTCAATAATTCTTCATCTGGATCACGCCTGACTGTATTAATCCTTCTATTTCATCTTTAAAGACGTAACAATCCTCAATAGCGTGGCCTACCATGCGGTGATACATGCGGTAGCTAGGCTCGCTGATTCTGCTTCCCTTAATCGACTTTTGGGCAAGGATGGCAGTATCGGTTTCGGTACCGGTTTCGGCCGGTACCGAAACCGACACGTACCGGTTTCGGTATCGGTTTCGGCCGAAACCGGTTGAAACCATTCAAAAAATTAAAAAAAATAGTAATTCTCTCTGGTTTAGGCCGAAACTGGACGGTTTTGGACCGAAACAGGTCAGTTTCGGCCGAAACCTTAATGGTTTCGTCCGAAACCATTAAAAAACTATTATTTAATAGGTTTCGGACCTGCTACAGTGTTAGGGTCCGGTTTCGGATCGGTACCGGCCGAAACCGATACGTTTCGGCCGATACTGCCAACCAGAGTTTTGGGGCTTTGGCAGAGTTATGAGCTTTCGTGCCATGCAGAGCTCAAACAGTTCTCGGGTATGCTCTTTGATAAAGAAGTTCGATGTTTTCATATGCTACTCTAGAGTTACCGTATGTGATTTACCCTTGGTATCTTTGTGGGCCTTACTCAAGCCAACATTTTCCTGAGGCTGGGTATTTGAAGGAGAGAAGTGGACAACATTTGCCTCCTTAGTGACATAACGGTTCTTAAAGGGCCTAGTCTCAACAGTCGGTGCCTTGTCCATTATCATTGAAGGATCGACATTTTCTGGAATCCCATAGTTGGTTTGGTTAATTTACAAATGTGCGAGACTCATGAACAGGATATCTCGCTCTTGCAGTCATTTTTGTAGAAGGGACTTCAATGCTTGATTCTCCCACTACATACCCTCCAAAGTGATGCATTCAGCATTATCTCAGGGAACATTCTCGAGGCTTATGTTCCTTTCCCCATCAATATTGTGATGGTTATCTACCACGTCATCCTGTTTAGGTAACTCTTGTCGAGATGACGTCCCAATAGGATGGTTCTCTTGGGTCGAATAATCCTCAGCCTTGAGGTGAGTCATGGGACCATCCTTGTTGACCAAGTGAGTCCATTGAGCTAGACCCTCCGGCATTGTGGATTTATCAGTTGTAGAGTTGCCATTGTGAACCTCTGCAGTGCCTTTAGGAATTTGCATCATTCTTTTCTTGCGGGGATATGAATTCGAACGAGCAAGTGCCCTTAGTCAGTCAAAGACTGACACCCGACCGGGCTTATGTTCTTCGTCCAGATTTACTTAGGCATCAAATTCAATTGGGGGTTCACCCCTGGGGACTAGGTGAGTTATTTCAACTGACCCTTTAGATATGTTGTGAAGTGAATTCCTCGGCGGCAAGTTTTCTTTTGCCGAACTTAGATTGTCATCATATGGTTCTTATGACAAATTTAACGAAGGATTCAAACTTTGAATTTGGGCCGCTTCGATCATCTCTTCAGACAGTTTGATTGTTTGCTCGATGACAAAGGAAGTGTGGCAGGTAAACACCTTTATGGAGTCAGCTTGCGACACCCTTCTCTTCTTTTGGAGCTGAGAACCCAGGTGATCGAGTTCCCCCGGATCGGTCAAAAATTGACATCCTGAGTGATGGAGCATCCACCTGATAACTTCTATATTGCTGGGTTACTGCCAGGGATTGTGTGGGTTTGTTGGGCTTTTTATAAACCCCTTTCCTCTTCAGCCCTTGAGGGTGAGAGACTTAGATTTCTGGAGCAATCGGGACTTTGGTTTGTCCATGGTATGGTATTGGGATAGGATGAACTCTCTTGGTTCTCCTAAACATCCCTCTACAGGATTGCCTCCTTGCATGGGTTTAGGGGTCTTGGACTTCAGTCGATGTACCTGCCCCTTGCTGACGGGTGCGGCTTTAGCGCCAGACTTCTTCAATTTCGCTTTATCTTCCCGTATTTGGCAGATCAGATCAAAGCAGTTGGAGGTTGGGATGGTCGGGACACAGTTGTCCCGTGACACGATCGACTCGCCTCCATCAGGCCGAATGTGAAGGTTACCGACATGAACTGACTTATCGGAGTTAGCTACAGCTGCAGCGGGATTTCCGCCTTTATGTTGACGACGTTGTCCCCTGTTGGAACGAGCAATTTCAAAGTGAATTGTGTTGACCGAAAAGCTTGGAGATAGGGCTTGGGGATTGATGCCCCCTGCAACAACATATGTTGTAGAAGCCATTTCAGTGACGGGGACCACCCCTAAGAAGGGGAATCCGACCATTGCTGGAAAGTTACCAAAGGTGATCGGCATTGCTAGATAGCCGTGCCTGGCATGATTGGCGACGACGAGCGGACCGTAAGTCACAGCAGTCATTATCGCCAAAAAGTTCTAATTTTTTTCTCCTACAAGGGTATGAAGCATGTCACAACCTTTGTAAAGGTCGGAGTTTTCTTTGACAAAGAGATGAAAGACAGGATAGGTCCCACCAGGCGTGCTAGTTGAACACGAAAAAATATAAGGGTGTTCATTTATTGAAAATATATACACATTTATGGCTAGTTAAATAGCATGCACATTATTAATTTCATAGATTTGAGTTTATCAGACGATTTAGGGTCTGAGTACGGGACATTTCCCTATCGACCCCAGTCGATGTTTATTTGCATCGACATGAAGTCCGAATATCTTTGATTAACTGTCAAAGGAACTTTTTTGACCTCCACAATATCTGTTGTGATATCGAGAATTTTATTTAATAGATTTGATCAAAGAGATGAGAAACTAAACATTTCATTCCTTGGATTTATCATACAAAGTACATAAAATCCCGATTATATAGTCAGGTCATTTGATTTATACTCGTCCCTCATTTCACCATTGGATCCATATTTGGTTGTGATCATACCATTGGATTTGATATCCAGCCAAGATCAGATTGTCTTATTTTTTTCTCTTTATAATCAGACTATCAGATTTTGTATCTAGTTGCGATCAAGCCGTTGGATTATGTTTCCGGTTAAGATCGCACCATCAGAATTGTTCCGAGTCATGATTAAGTCGTTGGATTTGAATTGTTTCATGATCAGGTCGTTGGATTGCCAATGCAAATGACTATCGGACCATCAGATTATGTCTTTGATCCAGATCGGATCTTTGGATTTGCTCCGGTTCAAGATTTAACTGTTGGGTTTAAGTTTGGTCAAGATCCGGTCGTCGGACTAGCTCCAGATCGAAATCTAACCATTAAGTTTAAATTTGATCAAGATCTGACCGTAGGATGAACTATAATTCGAAATATGACTGTTGATTTTGAAATTTATCCTGATCGGACCGTTAGATCTAAATTTGATCAAGATATGTACGTCAAATTGACCGATAGGCATGGCCACCCTTTTGGTCATGTTTGGACCCTTGGGTTGACTTGGTGCCAACAAAGAACATTTCCGCACAAGGGGGGATATATTTGTAATCCTCAACTTCTCTTGAGAAGATGAGGGCATTTATGCAATTTTCATAAAGAAGGGGAATTTGCATAACTTTCTCGTCATCTGGGATATTTCTGTAATTTTTTCACAAGCAAGAATATTTTGACAACTGCAGGTCTTTTCTAGGTATGTTGGCATTTCGAACCCTTTTTGGATATGTTTGTAATTTCGAATCCTTTTTGGGTATGTTTGGCATTCCGCCTTTTTGGGTATATTGGCAATTTCAGAATCTTTTTGCGTTTATTTGTAATTTTAAATGATTTTTGGATTTATTTATGATTTCAAACTCTTTTTGGGTTTTTAGCAAGGACTCTTATGCAATTTTTTGGAAAATTTAGGGCATCTATGCAATTTTTGGATCAGCCAGGGACATTTTTGTAATTTCCAGATTGAACAGGGTGTTTTGGTAATTTCTGAACTCTAGGGGTATTTTGATAAATTTTAAAAGTTCAGGGATATTTCTATAATTTCTTATTAATTCAGGCAATTACATGATTTTCCCCATGGAATTACATAGAAAGACCCCTAAGGTTATATGTGTAAATCCAAGGGTATGTATGCATAGATGGCAGTTTCGGCCGAAACCGAAACGTTTCGGCCGAAACATTTCGGTTTCGGACCGAACCGAAACGATACCGAAGCCCCAGTTTCGGCCGAAACCAAATGTAGGCTATTAAGAAAAAATAGTTATTTAATTGGTTTCGGGCCGAAACCGAAACCGGTTTCGGTTTCGGACCCCTCCGAAACCGAAACCGAAACCGTGACTACCATCCATGTATGTATGCAACATACCCTTCTATGGGTCTTCACAAAGCACAAAGCACAAAAGCACAAATCTCCGAGCGCTCCTTGAATTGCTTCTCGAAGTGTTTGCCACGGAATGTGTGTGTGTCCAAGTGGGGACCACGGGGGATATTTATAGATCCTAGGGGGTCAAATGGGACCGGATAGGCCTTTTTGAGAGAACTATCCTATCCAGATAGGTCCCTTGGGGGACCTATCTGGTCCAAAATAGGTGGAGAGAGAGAGGGTGGGGTTTGCCCCGGATAGGTTGGTTTCTTAGGAACCTATCCGGTCCATTTGGCTAAAGGGTGAGAGAGGGAGACAGAGACTATGGTCCCCACAGGACCTTTCTGGACCCATTTGGCTAAAGGGAGAGAGAGAGAGAGAGAGGGGGGGGGGTTGTGGGCCACACATGGTGACCTATACGGTCCCATTTGGCTAAAGGGAAAGAGAGAGAGAGAGGCTGCCCCGAATAGGTTCCTTCATTTTTTTTGGTTTCTTTGATTTTTTTAGGGTCCAACAATGACCAATTTCTATCATATTTTAGAGACAAATGATAGGCTAGGCATACAACACTGATGACTGGGAATACGAGTGCCTTAGCCTGCTTACTAGCACTCACAAACAAGCCAGTAGTCTTGTGCTTTTCTGTGTTCTTAGACTGAAGGTAAAACTCTGGGTATGGTGTTTCTCGTGAAGAGGCTATAGGTCAGCAGTCCTATTCATTGTTTCCGAGGTGTCGCCTAGGCAAGCAGCCCATTAAGGCACTCACGTGGCTACCTTGGTGCACATAGACCACTTTGGGCTTGCCTAACCTACCTTGGCAAGACATCCACTCCTTGATTGGAAGTTTGTTTTAGAATTTGGGCAAAAGTTAGGGGTAATTTTTAAAAATTGACAAATGATATGTCAAGATATGAAAGAGAAGATAAGACTTCCATTTTCCTTTCTCTCTCGGATTCTTTTCCTTGTCGGTTCCTCTTCCCTCCTCTTAATGACATTGATTCATATTCGCATAGTGCACTTTTTGAAACTAGTACCATTTTTGTCTCTCTTTTTGATAATTCACAAGTGAAAAATTATAAAATTAATATGTTGATGTGCTTATAATTTATCTTGAAATATGTCATATTTATGCTTCTTTTTAATATAAAGAATAACTATTTGAATACCAATTTTTAGATTAAATTTTTATATCGATTGACAGGTATTCACAAATTCTTATTAGTTTTCTCATTATTAATTTTTTATTGTTTGTCATTTATTCTGTTTTTACTTTTTAAAATATAGGTATATTTGAAGATTTATGGATATCAAATTTTCTATTAACTAAAGATAGAACTTATATGTAGTAAATGTATAGTAGTAGTTCTCTTGCAATGTACTTAGTTACATAAAATAGGTTTCGCCTAGGCGCCTAAGCAGTAAGGCGGTGGGCCGCCACTTTGGTCGCCTTGACAACTATGGTCCTATTCTGTTTCTGCCAGTTTACAAAAGTTAACTTGATGGATTGCACTGTCTTCATACCAACAATGCATCATTTAAAAAAGGAGCAAAAAATAAATAGAAATCTTGAGTTGGTTTGCCAAAATAACTTATTGACTTTTAATCTTATATGCTTTCTATATTCCTCAGGTTCAAGCTGTGGAATGGAATCAGCATTCACCCGAAGTTCTTCTTAGTGGATCTTTTGATCGATCAGTGGTCATGGTAAGAAATTTCATTTCCTTTTGTTCATTCTCTTTGGCATTTCTGGTTTTGTTACTGGACATTTCTCTTTTGAGTTCCTTTCTACTTTATTTTGTGAATTCCCTGACAGTGCAGCGCTTGATGTCAACCTTCTAGGCATATATAATGTGGTTCTTTAACTTACTCTTCCCAATGTGGTCAAGACTATCTTGACAATGCTGATTATTTTATTTGTAGAAATAAATAGGAAATTGAAAGCTTAGTGATATATTGATCATATATGATTAATGTTCTAATTTAAAGTTACGTTCAAGAAGGAAATTTAGTAATCTTCTATCTCAGGAAAATTGTGTCATCACTGTT
The DNA here is from genome assembly GCA_022559845.1 of Amorphophallus konjac. Lineage (NCBI taxonomy): Eukaryota > Viridiplantae > Streptophyta > Magnoliopsida > Alismatales > Araceae > Amorphophallus > Amorphophallus konjac. Next base: position 443,039,970 of record CM040122.1, read on the forward strand.
ATTACTATCAACAAACCCTTCCCACAATTCAACTCTTCCCACAATTCATCAATCTTGCACTGGTTTATGATTTTGTGGACAAAATCAAGTTGAGTGGAGACTGTATGAAATAAGTTCAGATGCTGCAGGAGGACAATTTGTGACCAACAGGGAGCTGAATGCTATTTGGTTTGTGGGATCAGTAACCCTTTTATCTTTTTCTTTGCTTATTACATTGAGTGATGAGTGAACATTTGCTATTGCTAATAACTCAATTTTAGATTTGCAGTAGAAAATGATGAATATGCTCTTCATTATCAGCATTATCGACTTAAAGTGTCATCCCATCATTTTTTGGGTTGTTTGGGACATTGAAAATTAATATTTAAGGTTCTTTGGCATCGAGGCAACAGATATGACTATAAGAATAATTTGATTTTGGCAAATTCTGACCTCCTCATTTGACATTTCATTAGTAGTTTGGGGATGGGGGGATGAATGCTTGAATTGGGATAGATTTGTTAATAAAAAGAGTGTCTGCAGGTCAAAATGACAAATTCATCCCTCTTTCTAGCATTGTATACTATACTTGAACTCCTCATATGTATAGGCTAATCTACACAATTGTGGTCTTAATCTTATCATATGGTTCTAAGATTTCTATGCAGTTTGTGCCTTTTGTCACATTATGGTCATCACTCCTTTTTCTCCCTCATAATGTGTAAGGATCCCGGACGGGGTAGCAAGAAATGCTGCGGAATAAATTTTCTTGTTTGTCGTTGTCTGTTCTGATTTCCGTTGATATCCTAAGAGTAGGGATCCGATTTTACCTTGTTGAACCCCCAAAAAATTGTCATTTAAACAAACATAACAAAACAAAATAAAAAACAAACAAAACAAACAAAACAAAGAAAAACAAAAAAGGAGAGGGGGCTCGGTGCATTGGGCCGGGTGGTCTTCCTCCTCCAGTCGGCCTCTCCTTCTCTCTGTTCAACTTACATGAAGAAAAAAAAAAGAAGGGGAGAAGGGGGGGAGGGGAGCAGTCGCCGGCCTCTCCTCTCTGTTCAACTTGCAAAAAAAAAAAAAAGAAGAAGGGGAGGGGGGTGGGGAGCAGCCGTCGGCCGCCGCCTCCTCTTCTCCGTGTTCGCACACCGGCAAAGGAGGGGAAGGGGAAACCCCCTCGGCTCCGCCATCGTAACCGGGGAAGGTCTCCCTGGGCTTCTCTCTGTCACCGTTAGTCGGGGGAGAGCCCCCCCGGGCCTTCCTCCTCCGCCTGCAAACTGGGGGAAGTACCCCTCAGGATGCCCCCTTCGCCAGCGTGGACCGGGGGAGAGCCCCCCTAGTTCCTCTTCGCCTTTGCCTCCTAACAAGGGGAGAGAACCCCCTCCTCTCTCCGCCTCCTAGGTGAACCGGGGGAACTCCCCCCAGTTCCCTCTCTCTCCTCTCTTCCCCTCTTTTATGTGGACCCCAACTAATCGGGGGAACCTCCCCTTGGTGCACTTAAGAACAACAACACTCATTTAATTTTAAATTAAAAAGGAGGTGAACTTACCTCCACAAACTCAACCGAGGGAACCTCCCCTTGGTTCACTTAATTTCGAACTTAAAACGGAGGTGAACTTACCTCCACAAAGTCAACCGAGAGAACCTCCCCCCGGTTCACTTAATTTCCCATTTAAATAATTCCAAAATTAAAAAAGAGGTGAACTTACCTCCATAAGCTTAATAGGGGGAACCTTCCCCGGTTCAGTCCCATGAACATGCAATCTCCCCCGATTCAACCCCTATAAAAGGAGGAGAGCTCACAACAGGACACAGACAAGCCTAGGCACAAGAAGCTCCAAAGAGACTTGGCTCTCTCAAGAACGTGAAGAACTCCAAGAACACTTGGAACAATTTTGAAGACTGGGATGAGGTCTGGTTTACTCAGCCCCCAAGATTTATTTGTTTGATCTGAAAATCCTTTTTGGGAGGCTATGTTGTGTTTTTACACTTAAACCCCTATCTCAGGAATTTGTTTGTAAAATGAGAAAAATTATGTGAACTTATAGAAAATCATGTAAAAAAGTTAGAAAAATTATGACAATGCATTTGGAACTTGTTTTCATGTGAAAAATTATGTACAAGTCCCTGCTTCGTGCAAAATTGTAGAAAAGGCCCTACAAATGCATGAAATTGTACAAATATCAAAAAATTCAGGGAGAAACTTGAAAATATAGAAATTGAATAACAAATGTTCAAATTTGCAAAAACGTCCATCAAAATTGGGGGAAAACCTCTATTTTGTTCAAAATTTAGAAAATTACAAATAAACTCCCGATTGTAGAAAAATTACAAATAAACCATAAATTGAGGAGAAATTGCAAATAAGCCCACCGAATGAGGGAAAATTGCAAATAAACTTTCGATTGAGGAAAAATTATAAATTAACCCCGATTGAGGGAAAGTTACAAATAAGTCCTTATTTTAAAAAATGGCAAATAAACCCCAGTTCGTGCTCAGGGCATGGCTGGTCTTTTTTGAGCTTAAGCTTTCATATCAGACTAGATAATACAAGGGCTAAAGAATTTCTTTGGCAATTAATCAAAGGTGTTCGAACTTATGCCGATATAAATAAAACATCGACTATGGCCGGTGGGGAAATGTCCAGCACCCGAACCCTAAATCATCTGATAAAAATGAAACGTTGAAACAATCATGCACATATTATATCAATTAGTCAGAATATGTGCATATTTATCCAACAAATGGATATTTTAAAAATTAAAAATGTTCCCTTGTAAACAGACAGATATGTCCTACATGACATTTCCTGCCCTTCATCTTTTTGCCAAAGGTTTTTATCCCCTTACGAAGGTTGTGATATCCTTTGTCTCCTTTTCAGGAGGGAGGAGAGGGGAAACAGTCTTAACCCGAACTTATATCACAAATTAACAACTTCTTTCTGATGGCGACAGTCACCTACGGCCCGATCGTCATTGCCAATCACGCGAGATATAGCTATCTGACAACACCGATCACCTTCGGCAACTTCCCAGTGGTAGTCAGATGCTCCTTACGGGTGGTCTCTGTCATTGAAATGACTCCAACCACTCCCACTGCTGGGGGCATCAATCCCCAAGTGTCATCCCCGAGCTTCTCGGTCAACAACATTCACTTTCAAACTGCTCCTATCAATCGGGGGCAACGCCGTCAGTGCGAAGGCAGAAAGCCTGCTACAGCCATCTCACGCTCTGGCAAGTCACTCACTGTTGGCAAGTTTCATATCCGGTTCGCTGCAAGCGAGCCAATCATGTCACGGGGTAGTTTTTTCCCGACTATCCCAATCTCAAACCGCTTTGGTTTGCTCTCCCAAATACGAGAAGACAAGGCGAAACGGAAGAAGTCCGATGCCCAAGCTGCACCCGTCAATTGGGGGCTGGTAGCTCGGCCGAAGTCCAAGACCCCTATGCCCAAGCGAGGGGGCAATCCTACGAAGGAACGTCAGTCCAAAGTCAAGCAAATCTGGGTCACCAGAGAGGAAGCCTGAGCCATTAGGAGAAATAGGGCGGGTCACCCTGTCCCAATGTCAGACTATGAACAAACCGAAGTCCCGCTGCTTCAGAATCCAAGTCGCTCACCCTCAGGAGCCGAAAAGGAAATGGGTTTATAAAAAGCCCAGCAGAACCAGCCAATCACTGGAAGTAATCTAGCTAGATAGGACTTGTAAGGCGTATGCTTCATCACCCCTGATCTCAATCGTCAACTGGTCGGGGGCATTTGATTGCTCGGGTTCTCGGCCCCAAAAGAAGAGGAGAGTGGTGCAGCCTGATAATGACTCCATAAAGGTGTTTACCTGCCACGCTTCCTCTGTCAACAAGCAGCCAATTCAATCCCCTGAAGTGAGATGGCCCAAATTCAAGATCCGAATCCTTCCCTAAGTTTCTTAGGTGTATTCGATGACGATGTAAGTATGTCGGAAAATAACTTGCCGCTGAGGAATTCATTCTACAATATATCTGAAGAGTCAGTTGGAATAACTCACTCAATCCACAGGGGCGAACCCACGAGTGAATTTGACCCTAAAACAACTTTGGACGAAGAGAATAAATCTGATCGGGTGTCAGTCTTTGACCGACTGGGGGCACCTCCCCGTCCAAAACTCATATCCCTGCAAGAAAAGAGTGATGCAAACTCTTAAAGTGCAATAGAGGCTCACAGTGGCAGCTCTTCTACAACTGATAAATCTACAGTGTCGGGGGGTTAGCTTAACAGACTCGAGCAACATGGATGGTCCCCTAACTCACCTTAAGGCTAAGGATTATTCGACCTAAAAGAACCATCCTGTTGAGGCGTCATCTCGACAAAAGTTGCGTCAATAGGATGGCATGGTGGATCACTGTCATGATATTAATGGGGAAAGCAACATAACTCTCGGGAATGTTCCCCAAGATAATACCGAATACATCACTTTGGAGGGTTTGCAATGGGAGAGTCAAGCATTGAAGTCCCTTCTACAAGAATTGCTATCAGAGCGAGAAGCCCTATTTAGGTGTCTCGCATGTTCATCGATTAACCAAACCAACTATGGGACTTAAGCACATGTCGCCCCTTCGGCAATGATGGCCAAGGCACCGGCCGTTGAAGATAGGCCATTTAAGGACCGTCACGTCACCAAGAAAGAAGCAAATACCGTTGACTTCTCTCCTTCAGATAAGTCATTCCCAAGGAAAATTGGCTCGAGTAAGGCCTACAAAAGTGCCAAGGGTAAATCACTATGTAGTCTGAGGCATGAGGCGATCGAGGCGACCAGGGGGTCACCTCGCCCCTCAAACGCCTAGGCGACGGTCGAGGTGTTTGAGGCGAGATTTTATTTTAAATAAATATATATAATTCAAAAATTAAACTATATGTCAATAATTTTTCTAAATTTTTTAAATTCATATATAAACTCGACAAATTTCTTAAATTCATTCATTCCTAAACAAGAATTAACACTAATATTGTCATACACACAAATACACTAAAAAATATGTGCAAGATTATAACAAAACTAAAACAAGTAATTAAACAACCAAACAAGTCAATTATGAAATTCTATAATAAAAAAGTGTTTCAAATAGTCATAAAATCTTTGTGCGTGTGTGAGACAGTGAGAGAGAAAGAGAGGGAGACAGAGAGGGGCTCGGGCCGCTCGGCCCCTCCCCCTTATTGTGAGAGAGATAGAGAGGGGGAGAGAGAGAGTGTGTGGCAGAGTGGGAGAGGGGCCAACCCCTCTCTGTGAGTGCGCGTGTTATAGAGAAAGAGTAAGAGAGGGAGATGGAGAGAGAGGGAGAGGGAGACGGCGAGAGAGAAATAGGGAGAGGGAGACAAAGTGAGGAAGAGGGAGACAGAGAGGGGCTCGGCCCCTCCCTCTCACTGTGAGGGAGATAGAGGGGGGGGGAGAGATAGAGTGACAGAGGGAGAGAGAGTATGACAGAGTGGGAGAGGGGCCGACCCCCTCTCTATGTGTACGTGTTAGAGAGAGAGTAAGAGAGGGAAACAGAGAGAGAGGGAGAGGGCGAGAGAGGGCTACCAGAAGTCCGCTGTCGCCACTCTCCCGTTGGAGGTCGTCGTCGCCGCTCGCTCGCTCACCGGAGCCACTAGAGGTTAGGGTTTGAGGGAGGGAGGGGGTGAACACTCGACGGGGTGGGAGGGCTCGAGGGACAATTTAAAAGCCGGATCCTTTGAAACAGGTCTGGTTGCCCGATACGCGAGTGGAGGGAACGACAAGAAAAAAAAAATACTTCGCAAGGCGGGTGAGCCGGGGCGAGGCAGGGAAGGCGAACGCCGAGGCGACAACAGCCCCGGTGAGCCGCGTTGCCACCACCTCTCCCCACCTCAGCTCCTAGGCTCGCGCCTAGGCGCGATTTCGACTACATAGGTAAATCACCCACCATAACGCAAGTACAACAGATGGAAAACACCTACTCTTTCATCAAAGAGCATGCTAAAGAACTTTTTGAGCTCTACATGGCATGAAAGCTCATAACCTTACCAGGGCGCCGTAAGCCGGCCAAGGAGGGCAAAATAAAAGAGACTAGTTACTGCCTGTACCACCGTATGTCAGGCCATGATGTTGAGGATTGCTAGATCTTTAAAGATGAATTAGAAAGATTAATATAGTCAGGGGTGATCCAGATGAAGAACCATCTAGTTGATCCTCCACAACCCCATCCATGGGACCAACCAAAGTCCTCGGCCAAAACAATTCATATTTCTGCCGCATCTGCACTTCCTGAATTCGAGATAAAAGAAGTAGGGCCGAGTCAATTCAAACCCTTCAAAGGGAATTCTAGTCGGCGAGTGTCTGATGCATACTCCTTCCATAAAGAAGATACAAAAGGAATCTTTGATATATTGGTAAAGGAAGGACGGATAACATATGTGTTCCTTTCGTACTGCCCAACACTCGGTACCATATAACAGAGCAGGTCTCACAGCCGTTCTATAAAACCTCCCTTTGAGTTTCACAGGCATACGACGATCACAAAGGACACCTGATGCACTTCTCCATCTTAACCAGCCTGCCTTAATCCTATGTGTAACGTCATCATAAATCTCCCCATTCTCTTGTATGATAGACCCTAAGTATCGAAAGCTACTACTCTTCGGAATGTTATGTCCGTCAATTAGAACCATGTCTTCCTGAACCACACTCCCATTACTAAAATTACAGTGCATAAATTCTGACTTGCTCCTACTAATTTTAAAACCTTTAGACTCCAAGGCAAGTCTCCAACGCTCTAACTTAGCATTTAGAGCATCAATACTCTCATCAATTAAAACAATATCGTCTGCAAATAGCATACACCAAGGGATATCATCATGCAATTGTTTAGTTACTTCATCCATAACTAAGGCAAAGAGATACGGACTTAGTGCAGAACCTTGATGCAAACCTATAGAAACGGGAAATTCACCAGTCTCCCCAGCAATAGTTCGAACACTAGTAATAGCACCGTCGTACATATCCTTAATCAAATCAACGTATCCTTGAGAGATTCCTTTCTTTCTTAATGTCCACCAAATCAATTCTCTCGGTACTCGATCGTACGCCTTCTCTAAATCAAGAAAAACTATATACAAATCTTTTCTCATCTCTCTATACTTCTCCATTAGCTGCCGTAGCAAGAAAATAGCTTCTGTAGTAGATCTATTTGGCATAAAACCAAACTGATTTTCCGACACAGTAGTCATACCACGGAGGCGTTTATCAATTACTCTTTCCCAAAGTTTCATAGTATGACTCATAAGCTTAATTCCACGATAATTATTACAACTTTGAATATCTCCTTTATTTTTATAGAAAGGAACTACAACACTTTTTCTCCAAACTTCTGGCATTCTTCGTTCCTTTAAAATTTTATTAAAAAATTTAGTTATCGTATGATCCTCCAAAATCACTTACAAAGGCGGACATAGGGCATTCCCTCTTTTGTGAATATCATGCCAAGGTATGTCATCCTACCCAAGAATGTAGAACAGTACGGGAGTGCATCGAAGCACTTTCGGACAAGGACACACTGATGTTAAGAGTCATTTCATGACGAGGTTTCACTTGAAGGAAGTTACTGATCGGGAATTGTGTCGGAGTGACAATAATTTTAACTTTGCAAACATTGAACGCGGAAGGCATCAAGCCCAGTAGATGCCAAGCCTGATAAAAAAAAACAACAAAAAAAAAGGAGTAGAAGGAAAAGGAAGGAATATTGTTAGCCACGAGTCCTTCAAGACAAGAGCTAAAGGTGAGCATTTTAATCTTAGGGGTGGGGGGGGGGGCATATTTCACCCAGCCCCAAGGTTGAATGCTCCTTTCCCTAAAAATTCCGTGCGAGTTAAAAAAGAGAGAAGGAGACGAGCAAAGAAAAGGAAAGGGAAACAACTCGGAAAGAAATAGGAAGGAACGGGCCAATAGACGGTTACCATAGAATCCTTAGGAAGAGAATGGCAAAAGAAAAAGACAATCTTTTTCCCACTTGATTGCTCCATATGTTGCATGGTCAATTTTAACGGGCACCAACCCATCCCTACATGGGTTCCAACCTGTTCTTTGATATCAAACCAATTTTGGGCTCTAACCCGCATTCCATGTCAAACCAATTTCGGGCACCAACCCATCCCTACACGGGCTCCAACCTGTCCTTTGATGTCAAACTAATTTTGGGCTCTAACACGTCCTTTGATGTCAAACCAAGTTCGGGCACCAACCCATCCCTACACGGGCTCCAACCCATCATTCCATATCAAACCATTTTCGGGCTCCAATTTATCCCTACGCGGGCTTCAACCCATCCTTTGATGTCAAACCAATTTTAGACTCCAACCCGCCATTCCATGTCAAACCAATTTCGAGCACCAACCTATCCCCACACGAGCTCCCATCTGTCTTTTGATATCAAACCAATTTTGGGCTCCAACCCGTCCTTTGATGTCAAACCAATTTCTCACAGGCTCCAACCCATCTTTTGACGTCAAACCAATTTTAGGCTCCAACCCGTCCTTTGATGTCAAACCAATATGCTCCAACCTGCCCTTTGATGTCAAATCAATTTTGGGCTCCAACCCGTCCTTTGATACCAAGACAATTTCAGACACCAACCCATCCAAAAGTGGGCTCAAACCCATCTTTGGTATCAAACTAATTTGGGACACCAACCCATTTATTCGGGCTACGTTCTGTCCTTTGATATCAATCCACAGTTGATCACCAACCCATTCCTTGACACCTATGCATACTTAGGTTCTACCCCCTCCTTAGTCCCAAACCCTCCCTGGTTTTTAAAAAAAATTATCGCCAAAAATTCAGTTTTCTGGTGCCATGCCCTTCAAAGCTGGCAATTAGAAAACCTCAAACCCACTTCTAGATGAACGACCACTAGACATTCAGTCCCAGGGGCCCATACCTTTCTGGGTCAGAAACCATTTATAAACGTATTGCCTTTGTGTCCATACATTCATAATCCCCATGCTACGTTTGTGGCCGAACAATAACAACTATACTTGTCACACTGCCGTTTAACCCAGCTCATCTCCATCGGAGATCGTTGATCTTAAAAAAGAAAAAAGAAAAAAAGAAAAGAAAGTGAGGCTTAAAATAGAGGTGTCTCGGTAGACTTAGTCATTCCCATCAAAGGGATGTCTAAGGGTAAAAAAAGCCTAAAACTCGGTTGAGGCGAAAACCCGAAAGGGCGCTTCGGACAAAAATGGGTAACCCTTTGGTGTGAAAATTCGCAAGGACGCACAAGAAAAAGTTAAAAGGGGGCTACCTTCGGTGAAAACTCGAAATGGCACTATAGTTAGTAATGTGAAAAAAAAAGTCACCATCAACTACTATTGTGGTTGTTTCCTAGTTACAAACTCTGTCTCACCGTGGTTCGAAAGAGAGAAATGACCACTCACGTAAAAACAAAAAAGAAGAAAGGAAGGAAACTCGAACCCCTTTCGGGCTAGCAACCGCAAAATCCAAAATACCTTTGATGTCCGGGGAAGACTGGGTTTGCCTCCACGATGCCCGGAGAGGTAGAGACTTGCTCCCTCATGAACCTTGATGCTCGGAGGGAAGGCTGGCTGCAGTTTGTTCACATCATGCCCGGGGGAATAAAGGGGAGGAAAAGGTATGTCCTTCAATGCCCGATGGCCTTCTTCTCTTGGCTTCTCAATGCCCGATGGATCGCCTCCCTCTCTTCAATGCCCGATGTAGTTCAAAAAGGCTTTTCTTCTCCTCCTCCAATACCCGGATGGTCTCCAAAAGGAGGCTGCGGCCTCCACCTATGCCTGGGGGTGTTTCAAAGGGGGTGTTTCAAAAGGCATCCCCCTTTCCAACGCCTATAAATAGTAGGCTTATCCAATAGGGAAAGCAACTGGGAGAACATTGGGAACTTTTGGGTCTTGGGGTTTGAAGACTTCCCTTTTAGGAAACTTGGGGCTTAGAGCCAAGGAGCACGAGGAGAAGCTATTGCCCAGGCTTGGAGCTGCGAAGGAGGTAATTGCCCAATAAGGGCTTCTTTGTAAAAAGGCTCATAAAAGAGCATATTTGTAAACATACCCCCTTTTTATGAAGGACATGTCCAAAAATTAGGAGAAAAGTCTGAAAAATGTCAAAAAATCATGGAATGTTCAGAAATGTTTCTAGTTTGCATCTGTCCTAAAAGTTGGGGAAAACCCTCATATTGTGCAGAAATTATGAAAATTGCAGTTTCACCCTGTAGTTTTCTAAAATTGTGCAAATGTCTAAGAAGTTATAGAAAGATCATGAAGATTTCAGAAATAGTATCAAAATGCTCCAACTACTTAGAAAGTTACAGTTAAACCCTTCAATTTTGAAAAATTGCAAACATACCCTTGCTTGAAGAAAGATTATGGATATGCCCTTGTTCAAAGGAAAATTGCAAGCATGCCTTTCTGCAAAGAAAAGATTGCAAGTATACCCTTATTCACGGAGGAACTACAAATATACCCTGTGCAAAGGAGAATTGCAAATTCACCCTCTTTAGGGAAAAATTGTAAATATATTCCGCCTTGGGGTATGAATTTCTTCTTCGGACACAAATGTATCCGATGGGTCAGTTGCGATCATATAGCGACCCAATGGCCCAATCGCAATGGAGTCCAAATCTAACGGATAGATCTGGACCCGGAGCAAATCTAGCGCTCTGATATGAACCAAGTCTAAATCCGACAGTTGGATTTAGATAAAACCCTCAATATCACAATGGATATTGTAAATGTTTAAAAGCGTCTTTGACAATTAATCAAGGATGTTTGGATTTTACGCCAATGTAAATTAACGTCGACTACGGTTTGTGGAAAATTGTCCAAAACATGAACTCTAATCGTCTGATAAATTAAAGCTTGCAGAATTGATAATAAGCATGTGTTTAACTCACAAAAATAAATAAATAAATAAATAACTCAGTTTAACTCACGAAAATAAAAAAATAAAAAATATCTTTTCTTTGAAGAAGAAGATGCACATTAGTGGTTATTTAAGTAGCAGGTGTATTATTATTTTCGTGAATTTACGTTTACCAGACGATTTGGGTTCGGGTGCGGGACATTTTTCCCATCGACTGTAGTTGATGTTTATTTACATCGACATAAAGTCCGAATATCCTTAATTACCTATCAAAGAATTATTTTTCAACCTTTACAATATCCGCTCTAATATTGGGGGTTTCATCTAACAGATTTGATCAAAGAGATCACCCCTTAGAGATACACATTTGTAGGGAAAAACTAAACATTTCATTCTTTGGATCATCTTTATAAAATACATGAAATCTCGATTATATAATCGGGTCATTTGATTTACATTTGGCCTTCATTCTACCACCAGAATAGATCGTTGAATTTGAGTTTCATAGAGATCAAACCCCTTTTTTAGGTATATTTGTAATTTCTAACCCATCTTAGGTATCTCTACAATTTTGGACCCTTTTTGGGTATTTATGTAGTTTCTGACCTTTCTAAGGTATTTATGCAATTTCTGACCCTTCAGGGTTATTTTTGCAATTTTTGACCCTTCCAATATATTTTGGCAGTTTCCGACCTTTCCGTGATATTTTTGCAATTTCTGATCCTTCTGGGATATTTTTGCAATTTTGGACTATTCTTGGGTTTATTTGAGGTTCTGAACCCTTTCTAGGTTTATTTGTGATCTTTCCTTGAGTAGGAGATTTGCTTGCAACTTATTTGTATAGTTTGTCCAGACCAGGGATACTTTTTTAACATCTAGATTGAACATGGGTTTTCATATAATCTTGGCATGAGACGTAAGTCTCTCCTTAGTAGAGGCGCGCTGGCTAAAGACTCTCGGGAGATTGCTTCTCCTTCTCAAACGCTCATGGGTTGGGGTCCAACTTCATGCGCCCATCAGCGCAACGCCGGGGATCGACTACAACACAAGGTAGGGGTGTGCTCATGGGATTCTTGATTACTTCAGAGAATCACATTATTTTTCCCAAAACATTTACAATGAGATTACATTTAACCACACCACAAGGATATGTGTGCGGACTGAAGGAGGGACAATTTTATAACATGCCCTCACTTTGAGCATAAGCACAAGCACATCACAAGTACAAACACAACCCAAAGGAAGGGCCTTCAGAAGCACAAGCACAACCCTTTGCGCTCTCTCCTCCCTGCGTTCTGTGTCTCGCCCTGGGTCTCACTGGGGGGTATTAATAGAGCCCAGGGGTGGTTACATGTTGATCCGGTCCAACCATGGCTCTTAACCGGTTCAAGTACCCTACTTGGAGGCTTTAACCGGGCCAAATATCCGACATGGGGGTTTTAATCGGACCAAATCGGCCAAATGAGAGATTTGGGGGGTGGATCGGGTCCAAACCGCGCAATTGGGGGTTGGATCCGGATCAACCCCCCCCCCCCCCCCCCAACTGGTGTGGGTCTGATCCAAACCCCTCAATTGAGGGAGTGGGGGTGGCCAGGCTCCATTTTTTTTATTTTTTGTGTTATTTTTATCTCTTTTTTAAATCAATTTTTTGACTTCAACAACTTGCTAGCTATATAACTTAAGTATGCATATTTGTTCAACGAATGAACCAAAGTTTTAATTTCCACATGTGCAAACATCTCATTATTGCAATCCCATTGCAATTCAATCTTCATTGCATAAGTTTACGGATTTTATTATAATTTGCACAAGTGCATAATACGAATATAATGAATATCAATGTCATAAATTAAATTCGAACAAGAATGTACAGAAAATGTTCTATCATATCTCATATGATTGGCTTGCAGTACACACTTTAACTAACAATATGTAGGCCCAATCTTCACAAATCTAGTATACGATCATTGTAATTAATCTTTGCATGTAGTTCTAAGATGTCTTATGTCACATTGTATGCATAAACTATTGAGATGCAACAATATTTGCGAATGGCCTCATACCTCAAATATGGTTCTTCATCATCATATGTAGTTATGTAATATCTTATAATCTCATATATTTTATTTGGAAAGTGAAAAGAAACCACAATTGTCCTTTCTTCATGATTAATGCGTAGCCCAAAATTTTAATGCGTAGCCCAAATTTTCAAGTGTCATTAGCAATAAAAAAATATTTAGGTGAGACGAATGGTGCATGAATATTGTCTAACCGTTAACAAGTGATGAAAATAACTGCCTCCTTTGTGAGGTACCCACCTCCCTGTTCACGCAGTCTGCCTATGCAGTAGGACACTCTACAGCCTTGGCTGACTGAGGCATTTTTAAACATTGAACACGATCATTTTTAGCTCAGTGCATTCCATTAGATCCTGTAATATCTGTCAGCCTCTTGTCAACTTGTCCATGTTTGTATTGTCATCCACTGTCTTGTCATTCACATTTGGATTTCCATTCTTGGTTAAATTATTCAAAAATCTTGTATCCTGCTGACTAAAAAGTTGCTTTTTTCAAGTATTTGTAAAGAGTGTCAACATCAGTATTCTGGCCATGGGAATAAACCTGTTAGTGTTCGATTGGTAACTTGCAGATGGACATGAAGTCTAATGGACGTCCTGCTAATAAATGGACTGTTACAAGTGATGTGGAGAGCATTAAATGGGACCCTCACAATGAACACTTTTTTGTGGTCAGTTTTCTACAACTATGGCATCGTTGTAGTTTGATCTGAGTATTACATCAATTATGTACAGACAGATTAGCACTCATAATGAAATCTACAGATACAGAGAATTTGTTCAATTGACTTCTTTCTTCCTTTTCTACTCTTGATATTTCAGAGTGTGATATGCTCAATGTTAATGTTGTCAGGTCAGTCTGGGTGATGGTACAGTTCAAGGTCTTGATGTCCGTACAGCCAGCATGGATTCAGATTCTGGTTCCAAGCCATGCTTCACCCTTCATGCACATAATAAAGCATGTTGCTCTGTTTCTTATAGTCCATCTGCTCCTAATGTATGCTCTGGATCCTTGAATAATGCATGTTGATCTCTTTTTGAAGTAGTAATGCTGGTGAAATGCTTAGTATTTCTTTTTCCCCTGTGTAGCTGCTTGCAACTGGGTCAAAGGATAAAACGGTAAATTTATTTTCAACATTTTTGTCTCTAAATCCATTTTGCCTATCCTTGTTTGTAGTACTGATTGTCTAATCCTATGGTTTCTCAGGTGAAGCTTTGGGATTTATCAAACAACCAACCTTCATGTGTTGCATCTAGAAATCTGAAAGCTGTTAGTCTTCGTACACTTCTCTTTTCTATGTGGAATTTGTTTTCAATCACTTTTTTGACTCTGCGAAGAGAGGACTCCTGCCAAAGCTACTATACTTCTTGTGTGAATCCTGAAATATTTGGGTCATATCACCTCTTCATATTGTTTGGGATAGCGGATATAAATAGGAATATTATCATTCAGGTGGGAGAACACAGTGATGCTAACAAATAAACTGTGCCAAAGAATGGCGATGTACCGTAATCTTTCTGATTGCAACATGTGCTTGAGCAAAATCTGGAAACTATTCACCAAACTGATGAACACAATTTAGTCAAGACTGCACTATTGAAGAATTTGAAGCATGTTCCTATATTCCCATTTTCTCATCTTGATTCAGATAAAATGATGGTCCATGAAAGCTATAATCTAAAAAAACAAAAAAATCTAGAATAAATTATTTTTCTTAAGTGGATAGTACCACCAATTCATCATCATCATCATCAGAGCCTTATCCCAACTATTTGGGGTTGGCTACATGAATTTTGTTCTACCAAAGATTTCTATCAAGTGCTATATTCAGATTTAAACCCAAGAAACTAATGTCCTTCCTAATAACATCGCACCATCTCATTTTAGGCCTTTCCCAAGCTCTTTTACTAGCCTCCACTAAGAGTTGGTCACATCTTTTAACCGGCGCTGAGTTAGGACGACGAAGCACATGTCCAAATCACCTGAGTCTATTTCTCTCATTTTACTATCAATTGGGGCTATCCCCAAGTCCTTACGGATGAGTTTATTCCTAATCTTATCTTTCTTAGTCTTGCCACACATCCATCTCATCATCCTCATCTCTGCTACACATTTTGTGAATGTGTTCCTTTCGTACTGCCCAACACTTGGGACCATATAACAAAGCAGGTCTCACAGCCGTTCTATAAAACCTCCCTTTGAGTTTCACAGGGATACGACGATCACAGAGGACTCCTGATGCGCTTCTCCATTTTAACCAGCATGTCTTAATCTATGTGCAACGTCGTCATAAATCTCCCCATTCTCTTGTATGATAGACCTTAAGTATCGAAAGTTGCTACTCTTCGGAATGTTATGTCTATCAATTAGAACCATGTCTTCCTGTACCACTCTCCCATTACTAAAATTACAATGCATAAACTCTGACTTGCTCCTAGTAATTTTAAAACATTTAGACTCCAAGACATGCCTCCAATGCTCTAACTTAGCATTTAAAACATCAATACTCTCATCAATTAAGACAATGTTATCTGCAAATAACATACACCAAGGGATATCATTATGCAATTGTTTTGTTACTTCATCCATAATTAAGGTAAAGAGATACAGACTTTAGTGCAGAACCTTGATGCAAATCTATAGAAATTAGAAATTCACCAGTCTCTCCAGCAATAGTTCGAACACTAGTAATAGTATCTTCGTACATATGCTTAACCAAATCAACATATCCTTGAGAAACTCCTTTCTTTCTTAATGTCCACCAAATCAATTCTCTCGGTACTCGATCATACGCCTTCTCCAAATCAAGAAAAATCATATACAGATCTTTTCTCATCTCTTTATATTTCTCCATTAGCTACCGTAGTAAGAAAATAGCTTTTGTAGTAAATTTATTTAGCATAAAATCAAACTGATTTTCCTGTTACAGTAGTCATACATCGGAGGTATTTTTCGATTACTCTTTCCAAAGTTTCATAGTATGGCTCATAAGCTTAATTCCACGATAATTATTGCAGTTTTGAATATCTCCTTTATTTTTATAGAAATGAACTACAACATTTTTTCTCTAATTTTCTGGCATTCTCCGTTCCTTCAAAATTTTATTGAAAAAGTTAGTTAGTCACTGAATACCAATGTCTCCTAGGCCTTTCCATACTTCAGTAGGTATACCATTTGGTCTTAAGGCTTTGCCCACTTTCATTTTCCTTAAAACATCATCCACTTCTGACATCTTGATACACCTGAAATACTTATATTTATCAAAACTTGTTGGCTCTTGGGCACCTTCTAAAGAGAAATCCTTGACGCAATCTTCATTAAGTAATTTCTGAAAACAACTATGTCACCTCGCCTTAATCTCAAGATCCTTACTTAAAATCCTTTAATCTTCACCTTTAATACAACGAACATGATCTAGATCTCTAGTTTTTCTTTATCTTAATTTAGAAAGTTTAAATATATTCTTTTCATCCTCTCGGGTTTCTAATTTATTATACAAATCTTCAAATGTCTTTGATTTAGCTTCACTAATTATTTTCTTAGTCCTCTTTTTAGCGATTTTATAAGTTTCTAGGATTTGATTATTTTTGTTAATTTGCCAAACTTTAAAGTACTCTTTTTTTACTCTAATAGTATTTTGGATTTTCTCATTCTACCGTCAAGTCTCTTTTTTCAAATTCTTTTTACCTTTAGATTCATCTAAGAGTCGTTTTGCTATACTATTTATACAATTTGTAACATTATTTTACATTACATTAGTTTCTTTTTTAAATTCTAAATATTTTCCTTTAATAGATGATTTTTAAATGTTTCTAAACTTGTACCTTTTAAATTCTATCATTTAATCTTGAATAATTATTTATAATATGGTCTTTCTTTTGAATTTAGGGATAATGACATCTATTACTAACAACCTATGTTGAGGGACTCGACTCTCTCCAGAAATAACTTTGCAATCTTTACATAAAACTCTATCGACCTTCCTAATAAGAAAATAGTCCATTTGACTTATATGTGTTCCACTCTTGCATGTTATTAAGTATTCGTCCCTCTTCTTAAAGAATGTATTAGCAATTGCTAGATCATAAGCCATAGCAAAATCAAGAATAATATAACCCATATCATTTCTATTGCCAAAATCAAATCCTCTATAAATCCTCTCATAACCCCTCTATTATGTTTACCCACATGACCATTAACATCCTCTCCAACAAAGATTCTCTCTTCACTAGGGATATTTTGGATCAAACTATCAATAGCCTCCCAAAATTACTTTTTAATGCTCTCTTCTAATCCTACTTGAGGTGCATATGTACTAATTATATTAAAAATATCTTCACTTAAGATAAGTGTAATTAACATCAGTCTATCCCCCAATCTATTGACTTCTACAACTCTATTTTTTAAGTTTTTATCTATTATTATAGCAACACCATTTCTAGAGTTACTATTACCCGTATACCAAATTTTATATCCATCAATATCTTTAGCTTTACGTCTTTTCCACCTAATTTTTTGTAGGCAAGTTATGCTAACCCTCTCATCCTTTATTAACTTAACCAATTTTAAAGCCTTACCCATTAAAGTTCTCATATTTCAAGTAGCTAGACGGATCTTATGTTTTTGGACTAACTTCTTTACCCGTGATCGTCCAACCTCACACGGGAACCCTTGCCTATTTGACACCGCAATCGGGCTCCATTGCGGCGCGGCGCTTATGGGGAACGCGTTACTAGTCCTTGCTAAAAGAAAAAAAAGATAAGAATTTACAAGTAAGGAGGGAGTGCTCCCACAAAACTCCCTAGTACAAAAAACGGGCAGAACACTCTTTGCCTCCGGGGCAAATCAAAAGAAAGAAAAACATAACACCTCTCCACCAAAAATGCCCCCCAACCATGCACAAGCAAAGAAACTCATAGCTAACCACGTATCTGTGGCTCTATGCTGTCTACACTCTCCTAAAGGACACTCACCCCAACGTCTTATTTCTCCACGTACCCTCCCTCACCCCCTTTCAAATATCAATGTAGACCACCCTCCTCCCAAAATCATTAATATCTAACCCTCTACTGATTCCTTCCTTCCTCATCTCTCTCCGCTTCCCCTCTTCTACTGGTTTTTCCTACCTTAGCCTTCCTAGCTATATCCACTTGCCATCTTCGCTGGATCTTGCAGAAGACAAACCTCACGTCTTTATCAACACCTTCAGTGGACATGTCAATCAGACTTGCCACCTGTCTAGCCTGAGTCTCATAAAACTCTCCACCTTAACTATAATTTCTTTCACCTCCTTGCCAAGGCTCGTCTCTCCCTTCCCATTAAAACTTATCCACCCCTGATTGACATCCTTGACTAAATCCGCCGCAGCGGGAAAATGCACTTCCTCTGGTTCCACGGGCAGGGGAGGCAGTGCTAATAAAGCCTGCTGGCTACCCCCTTCCTGAAGCGATTCCACACTGAACCCCACCTCCGTCGAAGGGTCCCTCTCCGGAAGTGTGGAGATTACTGACGGCTAGAGGGCAGATTGCTGACGGTCGAAGGGTCCCTCTCCGGCAGTGCTAATAAAGCCTGCTGGAGGGCAGATTACCAGCGAGATGGAAGCCTCCCGCCCCGGCCACGACACTGACGGCCGTCCACCGATAGCGTCGGGGCAGACTCCGTCGTAACAGAAGCAGGCGGCATCCGGACGCCCTCTCGGGGGGGGGGGGGGAGGGTGCGGGGCGCGGAGGTACCCGTTGAAGACCCTGTTTGCCAACTGCTCCGGGGCTGGCAGGACAGGCTGGAAGACCGCCGGCCTCCTGTTGGGCTCGGCGCTGAACCCTACAATCCAGCAGGCCTTGCTGCGGCCAGGGGTGAAGTTGCCGTGATTGTAGAGGGAGGGCCGAAGGCGATCGGTCCTGTGGAGCCGGCTGCAGCCCACCAACCTTCACCCTCCCATCGGAAGGACCTGCCTGTGGAGGGAGCGCTGCTATAGGGGCCGGTGGGGGGGGGAGGGTACAGTCGGGCAGAACGAGTAAGGGAGAAGGCCCTGTATGGGTCCCCCTGTACCCAGAGACAACCTACCCGAAGCCGGTAAGTTGCGGGTAACCAAACTTGGGCCAGAAAGACTCAAGACGGAACCACCTCCCAACCGGGTCTGGCACAAAGAGGATTGGGCAGCGGATTCAAATTTCGAATACCCGCCAGAAAGTCGTCTTCAACCTCTGAAGCAGCCCTCAAATGCTAGGGCTCCCGCTGCTGCCCCATCAGCCGCCAGAACTGAGATCCGGACAGCAAAAGACACTCCGCCAATGGCAAAGGTGACAATCGCTAGTGCCACCAAGTTGCCGAATAGGAGGACGGAGGCGTCCACCATCGTACGGGACCCCGCTGGCTCAAGTTGCAGGTTCCTGGCTGCCACCTGGCAGAAGGCTCTGAAGAGGAAAGAGTGGCCCACCTCATCGGAAAGAATGGGTGGGTGGGTTTACTCTCGGATCTCCAAAAAAAAATGAAAATATGCACATTGTACAAATTGTTAGGTTGTTAAAGGCCTCTTTGGGAGCGAGGGGACCCAGTATGAAAGCCAAGCCAAAGCCAAGTAATTTGGTTCTAAAAGTATATGGCTTGGTTTGCTTTGGTTGGAGACAATATTTGGCATGGGTTTTTGGTTTCTATAAAATTTCCTCAAAACCAAACTAGATCAAAACCGTGAACACCTGGCTTGGTATTGCCATTTTCTGGCAATATGTGGAGCACTGACTAGATGATAGTTATCTTTGAAAAAAAAAAAGAAATCCAGAGTATAGTTTAATTATTACGATTTTTTGGCAAATATGTAAAGCACTAAATTTTCGCTGTCTTTGGTTTTTGGCCAATTAAAAATTTAAAAACCAGGTTTGCTTTTCAAGTCTCGTCAAATTTGTATGACGTATTAATGAGTTAAGAGCTCTAAAGCTAAGATGCTGAGAATTGAATGAAATTTTGTTAACAACGGGCAATATGCGAAGGTGTAATGCCTTTATCGTAGATATAGCAGAGTCTTGGTTCTGGTAAACTTGATGTTAGACCAAATAGACTAATTACACTAGCGCACTGATATTATTTGTTTTCACCCATCCTGGATTCTACCAGGGAGCTGTTTTCTCTGTTGCCTTTTCGGAGGACTGCCCGTTCTCACTGGCTGTTGGAGGTTCCAAGGGAAAACTAAAGGTGAGCTTAGCAGTAGCATGTTCTCATGCTTTTCGGCCACTCTCATTGTTAACATGTACAAATAATCTTCGAATATTCACAGGTGTGGGATACCTTATCTGAGGATTCGGTTTTCCAAAAGTATGGGAAATTCAGCAATCGAAAGATGGGGCCCTAAGCCGGAAGCTTGATTATTGTGAACCATATAGACAAGTATTCAGTACATTTCAGGGGACATGAGTCAAGATTTTTGCTGTTCGCTTCGAAGCTTCTTGGATCAAATTTTGACTATATTGACCTGCATTGTCTGCAGTCACAGAGGACTATTATGCACTTAGTTTGGAAGTGTAGAGGTTATTCATGTATTCTTTTCTATTATTTTTTTCATTTGAGGAAATTGTTATGGTGCTGCAAATCAACTAATGTGGTGTCGAAAAGTAACCATAGCAGAGAAGAAATTGTCATGCAACAGTTTTGTTAAAAGAGGAAAAAGGGGGTCTTGGTCATTAAATGGTACTAGTTCTGTCATGCAACAGTTTTGTTTAAAGAGGAAAAGGGGGTTCTTGGTCATTAAATGGTACTAGTTCTGTTTTTTTTTAATCTTTTCCTTTTGATTTCAGTTGATTATGGTTTCACTTATAAGAGGCGTTACGAAAGAATGGGTTACCAGATGACAAGAACTCCCACCTTTGAGCTTTTCTTCATTTTGCTTTTGACGTTGGATCATCAGAGATGGAATTTGCTACAGGTGACTAGTACTTTTTTTTTAAATTTCTGACTGGACCATTCCTTGAAAAGAGGCAATCTCTCCAGAACAGTCGTAAAGTTGGTGGCAACCCCATCTCATATGTGGCGTTTGATTATATGTATCTCATGAGGTTTTTCATCCCACCCTCCATGTGTAACTTCATATAACTAGGTTTCCTTCACACATTTGGGTTCAACAGGTGAATCCTCGATCTTTCCTACTGCCATTTTTATTTTGGTCCCTTATTTTTTTTATTGTTTCCTTTTCCATTTTTAAACATGAATTCATCTTCTAATAAGTATTAACTCGACCTTTATATCAATTCATATCCCGGAAAGTATTTTTTTTATCCCCCAAAAACAACCATGTCTACCACTAGAAAATGCAGCCGGCATGTTGCTTGAGCATGAAATAACATCCATTTGATAGCCAAGGCAGAGAAATCGACCATGGCCGATCGGGGACAGAAAAATAAAACGTAGACGAAGAGTCTGGTTGTGCTCCGACGATGGCAACAGACCTCAATCGTGGCTCGCATTGTTGCCGCCACTGCGGCCGGAGTCAGTCGTGGTATTCCAGTCCTCACGCTCAAGCTTATTCTGGGTTCAGAGGATGCCGGCAGCCTGATCTGTAAGGGGGATCTTGGGTAGGCCGGTAGGAAGAAGAACACTGGTTTCAGTTGCCGTCCTCATCTGGTGCTGCGGCAACCCAGATCAGGGAGTGTTGCAACGGCCCTCTAAAACGGAGAGGGGTTAAGGTTGAGTGTGCCTTGTTCTTTGTCTGTGGCATCGACCTCCGCCGTGGAAAGAACCATTGATCTCTTGACCTGACAATGCCATCTAACCGGCAAAAGTTTGCAGATGCCGTATGACAAAGGAGGTTGGAAAGACGGGGGTAAGTTTTTGGTATAAAACACTTTTTAGATATTTTGAAGTTTTAATGCCTCTTTTGGATATTTCAAAATGTTAGGTGCATATCTGAGATTTTTTTCAGGATTTGCCGTCCCGGTCGGATCGATTGTCCCGGTCTCGGTCTGGGACGGGATGATACATGTTGATATTATTACGTATTGAGATACAAAAAAATATTATATATATTTATTATAATATAATATAATTCAAATGTTCTCCTAACTCAGTTGATTAAGTGATACGTGATTTAAACAGTTGTCCACGGTTAGAATCTCTCCCCCCTTTTGTCGAGACTTCTGAAGCCGAATAATTAAACGTCAAGTTGTTGAGAACGTGGTAGAGAAGTTTCCCAGATCGGTGGCATACATGCGACAATTTAAAAGAAACAGTATACTTCTTTCTCCTGTTAATTATCGAGTGAAAAACAATGGTATGTGAATGCTGTCAGCTAACATGAACTCTGATTTCCTTTTCTTCTCCATTTCTTCCCAACATTCTTTACCACTTCACATGCATGCTACAACTTCTGTTAGGCTCCAAGGAGAACAAGTGCATAGAAGAAATGCGTGGAATGTTACTCTTCTTGCAACATGGTGGAGAATTCTATACGTACGTACGTCTCCAGATCGACGGAGGAGAGGCGAAGGTGTCGAGTAAGTAGGGTTGGCTGTTCTCTTATCTCTTCACACTCCTCTTAGCTAGAGTGGCAGTGAGTGGGATTGGAAAGATTACAAGGAGAGGGGGCTGATGGGGGGGGGGGGTCGAAGGTCCCCACCTCAGGTAGCTATCAATCAAGTTGTCAGTGTGAAGACCGTGGTAGCTTCACTGCTGCTCGATTGATGCCTTCGTGAAGAGGGGGAAGCTCACATCGGTGCAGTTGACATGGAGAGAAGTCGTTGTCTAGATCGTTGGAGAAGTTATCACTTGAGAATCTAGATATATCACCCCAAAACAAAAAAAAAAAATCGTTGCAATTTAGTCAAATAGAACAATACTTGCAGTACTGTAGCGAGTCCAAATACTTCCATGGAGAGGGTGAAGTTAACCACGTCCCCGAGGCTGAGAATGTTGGAGAGTCTAATTATCTCATCCTAATAAAATAAGTAGTGACTCGATCTTTATGGGTCAATTTGAGAACGGGTTGAAATATCTCGACCGACGAGCGAGAACGGTCAACCCCAACCGCTCTTCTCACATTCATCCCTCCCTAACGGGGCCGGGTGACTTACTCGCACCGTGGGATGCGAGTAAGTCACCCCACCCCGTTCTGAAACTGAAACTGGCCCTATATGATGGGGGGGGGGGGGGGGGGGGCTCTATATATCATCTCAAGCAGGTGGCATCAGGTTAGGTACTGTTCGTGATAGTGGGGTCCACACCCCCTATATTCTCTCTCCGCATGACATTACCTTGGTGGCGGCGTGCATGTGCTGGGCCGTGTAATTGGAGAAGATGATTATCTCATAGCATGCACGGAGATGTCAATGCCTAGGTATAGTGGGAGGGGAAACTCAAACACTTGGGTGATTCCCTTAAAAATTGTTAAAGAGTCTTATCAAACAGATCAAGAGTACTTAATTAAAGTGTCCACAAATTCTAGAATTAATTAAGATGAACAATCAAGTAGGATAAAATAATTTGACTACAATATAACTCAATTAAAAAGGTAGGTAAGATACTCCCTTTTGGGATCAATCATGGGTTTGGATTGGGATTGGATGTGCATCCGTGACTTGCTTATCACTCTTAGCTATAGGTCAACCCAGTTTCCTCGCATGCAGTGTGGTAACAGTTGATGATGTTATAGGGAAAACTTAGAATCATGAGCTAACTAAAGGATTATAATTTATTGACGCGTTAATCTCATCTGTGCTTTACAAAGGAATTATGGTTTTAAAAGACTAATTAGTGTACTCTTATACATTACACTTCGTCGTCTATTTCTTAAACTTTATAGGCCTCTTTGGATGCAACAATTGATTAACATGAATAAAGCCTCTTTATCATAAATGCGTTTTTGATCAGTGTAAGATAACTTTAAAAAGGTCAAATTAGATACTCCCTTTGGGATCAATCTCGATCAGGGGTTTGGATATTTGGGATTGGATGTGCAGATCCGTGACTTGCTCATAACTCTTAGGTCAATTAACCTAGTTTCCTTACATGCAGTGTAGTGACAGTTACAACGATGTTTGAGAAATTAAAATTAAGACTAAATTAATCAGCCTTTTCATTTTAGCTTGTTCATATGAACAATGTGCACCTTTGTTAATGGGACTTGGAATTATGTAAAATATCGTAATCTTTCAGTTTAAAATTTTCAATCTTAATTCTATGGCACATTTAAATTAAAATGGAAATTGAAAAAAATACATGCATGTAGTATTGCAGTTGAGCGTACAATGAAATTCAGATACTTACCAAACAAGCGCTGTTGCTTTTTCTTGGGAGGAACTCCCTCCCGGCCCTCTTATCTGGGAGAAACGATCGACTAAACGCCCTCCTCCTTGAGAAAAGATTAATATTAAGAAACCCTCCCTGTCTTTACATACAGCATTTTTTAGATCATGTTATAACCCCCTAACGCCGTCGACACTCGTTGGAGTAATAAGCCATCGGGAAGCTGGGTCCCATCGACAGCAGATAGAGGTGAAGACGCATGCGAGATCAATATTAATTACCAGCTGGGTTGCAGCTCTTAATTTCCTCGACGGATCTTGGCCTCCTGCGTATGGTGGTAACACACAGAGAGATACGTACGGTACTCGTCGAGCAAGTCATCCACAGTCCAAACTAAGAGCTCATACTCACGACCTATATATTATAGGTAAAGATAAAAAATCATTAAGTATAACCTTTATCTACAACTTTCCCTGCGACGACACCGTGTCGTTGGTAATTACTGCGTGGGTAAATTTTTATTTATGCGATATAAAACTGTAGGGATAGGGATACCAACACCTACGATGATCTTATATCGCATAGGTAAAATTTTATCTATGTAATTTTTACTTACGATTGTGATATTTTTCGTAAAATCGTAAATAATCTGTATGAATCGTAAGTAAACCGTGACATACAGCCGTAGGTATTTCTTATAAAACCGTAAAATCATATATAATTGCATCTGTAGGTAATTTGTAATTAGTCTGTAATAACCGTAGATAACTTGTAATATATAGATAATTTGTAGTAAGGGTAGATAACCTAACTATGTGAACCGTAGATAACCCGTAACATACACACGTTCACAAATTATATGCGTTCATAACTTGTACATCTACGTCATTCACACATTAATCATAGATCAAGAAATTAAACACATTGATGTTTTGTGCAAAATATTTTCATCTGTAATCAAATTATGTGACAATATATCATGGTGTACATTCTCGCGTATAAAAAATATGTAGATATAATTTCATGGTAATACACAACCAAAGTTAGTGTAAATATTTTGTCATCAATATACGTGTCAAAATGTGAGACAGTCCAACACATCACCAAAGAAGTAACAAAATCACGAGAGAAAGAAGAGAGAGAGAGTGGCTCCTCGACGCATCAAGGATTAACTATAAAATAGAAAAAATATAATTACGAGTATTTCACTTTAAACTTAAACACGACTATATATGTTAACTAATTAGAAATAAAAAAATATATTACTTTACGTACATATTCTGCTAGCAAAAGAATATGACTTCTGACCACATCTCTAATTTTCATCCTATTTTGATCTTCTGCGACAAGTGAAAGATTTTAAATAGCCAAGTAAGAAAGACAATTCATAATAAGATCTAAGTTTCTCAGATTTCATAATAAGCAGAAAGATCGCAATAAATGGAATTGCATAAATGTTACCGTCTCCATATCACAGAGATTAGAACTAAAGTCTCAATTACAAAAATGAATGCCTTTAGAAGAAACATATATTGTCCAGCTTTTAACCATCTTTCAAAAAAAACATCGTACCACGAGAAATACTTAGTACGTAACGGTCTAATAGAAAAGGCTAGTGACATTTTTAATCCTCTCTCTTTAGGGGAGCTAATTCTTTAATCACATCAACATTGGTTCCAAGCACAGACTGCAATAAGGGGACATCTTGGGATTGGGAGAAGCAAATCTGAAAACTGAAAAAGTACTGGATAGTCGTTCTTAGAGGAGAATGATCATGAAAGACCATAAACGAGGGTAGACAGTTAAACCAGAGGAAGAAACACCAACACAAGCAGCAATTTAAACAAAGTACAAATGGAGCCAGCATGACCAACCTCTATGACCCCTCAATCTGGACACAATGATAAAACTCATTATCAGGATGTTCAACGCCCCTTAAAAAGCATCAGAAACTTGGCCATCTTGTTTTTTTAGGGCATCATCAATGATATAAAAAGGTATCTTATTTCAATCCTCATTAATCTGGAAAAAAATGGGTTCACCATTATGTCTGGATTGTAAAGTTTCTGAAGCTTAAGTGTACATTTTTTATCATTTATTTTTATGGGGTCATCATCAACATAAAAAATGGCTAAAAAAGGCAGTGGCAAAATGAAGAGAATTACACCAAACATATTAAAACATGAATAGACAACTTGAAAATGAAACATATTCAACAGAGATTATATTCTATGGGCCTTCTATGTGAATTGTGAAACAATTTCATTTGATAGTTATGTTGTCTGATGATTTTTCCTGATATAGCTCAAGCAATTTGCCATAAACAATATTAAAAATGATTTTTCATAAGCCCCTTTCATGCTCATCTCACTTTTGGGTTTTCCCGAAGATGTATCCCATACGAAATGATCATCAAACAAACACAAGAACAGCTAAGGGTCGACGTACTCTGCCTTCTCATATAAACATAATTTGTTGCCTAAAAAAAGACTTCAACAGATAATCTGAAGTAACCATGAAAATAGATGTGCAATCTAATATAGTGCTTAATCATATATTTATTATCGGATAAGATATGTTTCTTACTTTATATTGATGTGCTGATATTGGAGTTTAGAGGGAGTTACTTATTGATATTGATACGTTGAATGTGAGTGTACGAATATACAAATATTACATGAATGTATACAAGTGTAATAGGAGCGCACAACGAATATGTAAAAATAATAATAACGAATTACCTATGTTTTCTTTTAATTAACGATAGTTATTTTTCTTACGTTTATAAAAAATAATGCTAATATTTATTCTTACATTTCTTCCATTACGTGACAAAAAATAATGTCTATGTTTCTTTCACTACGTAGTAAAAAGTAATACCTATGTTTCTTCCACTATGTAATAAAAAATAATACATATATTTTTTTTCCACGATGTGGTTAAAAGTAATATCTACGTTTCTAGAAATATAGGTATATCCTCTTCCATGAGTGTATCTAGATGAGTTTTATTTATGTTTCCATTGGACTACTCTGACGCTTCTGAAACATTAGGTTGATTTATACCTAAATTTCATAGAAACGTACATATAATTTATAGTCATGTGGATAAGCGTCACACTTCTAAAGTGTGACAATGAAACATAGGTAAAGATTTTACTTACGTTTCTTAGACCTATATATATACCTACATACTAGAAACGTAGGTAAAAGTCTCATTTGTTGTAGCTACCATGCCTAATTAATCAACGCCCGCAAATAAACTTTAACTATAAAGAAAATATGATGTACATTTTGGCCCCCATTATTTCATTAAAACGTCCTATCTTTCAAAATACTTTTGTTTGTGCCTTTATGCCCTGGTTGCATCAGGATAAACATAATTTGGTTTTATATTTTCTAATCCAATTTTGAGGTGGCTGAAGACAAATTGGGTTCCTAAGCTCTCAGTTCAGTTTGTTGCCGTATTGAGGGGGGTAAAATTCGCCAGGTCCAGTGCGGCCCAATAGCGCAAGGCCCAAGACAGCCCGACCCAATCAAGTTGAAGAAAGATCATCCAATGGTCTACAACCCAAGTCGGGCGGCCTAGTTAAGGCCCACAGAGGATTCACCAGCCCACAGGTGAGATTGACGTGTGCGTCCCGATCGTCGAAGTACTCGTCAATAGCCGAACGATGCATCCGCCGATGTAGACCCTTCCCCGGTAAGGATGGGATCATGCCCACAATGTCGAGATTCTCGCTATGAGGCTCCTCTTCCAAAATAGGCAGGTGCAGAGCGGGTAACTCTTCCCATGATCAAGGGGGCGTTACTCCACGACCTATGTCTTTTCCCCATTGATGAGGAACGAGTCCTCACCGCCAGGACAACCCATATAAATAGGTCCATGATCGGACTTAAGAGGGGACAAACACACGCATACATACAAGGACAAAGACACTAGAGAGAGAGAAGAGGCCTTAATCCACTGCTCTGAGCACTCCCTAGGCTCTCCGAGCACTCCAGGAGCCCTTATTCATGCAAACAGGCTTGTCCAGTCGATTCTTAAACTCTCCTATCTCTTTCTCTTTCTGATAGTCCTCTCCAAAATGCGTCTCTGACTTAAACATCGAAGGGTTGTCTTATGGGATAGCATCCGGGGCTCTTTTTTGATGTCTTCTCTCTAGTATTTGCAGGATTTCACGAGTGACTGATTACTCTTCCCTAACAAATAAATTTTAAAAGTGTGATACGAAGACTAAGAATTATTTTCCTATATACCTCTACACGTATTTACATATACTTCTCGAAAGTCTCATGAAATTTCTCACAACTTCTTCCTTCTTTTACAATATCCTAGATCTCCTTTGAGCTCTCCCTACTTCCTCACTTTCTATCAGAAGAGCGCATGTGGAGTAATATGCTCGTAGAGGCGGATCATTATATATATAATGTAACGCTAGTAAATCGTGCAGAATAGATGTAGAATCTATCTCAAGAAGAGTGATTTATCAGAATTTATAAATAGATTGAGTCATCAACTCAAAATGTTAAGGTGTTAAAGTGGAGATGACTCCACTATCATATATAATTCATAAACACGTCTAATTCTAATTCGTTTTCAATACGAAATTATTTTAACACATCTCCTCACGTGCAGATCAATTTTAAACTCTCTAACGTGAGTTATCACAAATGTAGGATGCGACTTAGATCATAACTATATATGAGCTCTGATACTATATTATATTTTATTAGATTAGACCATCTAACTTAGAATCTTAAAATGTTGAGGTGAGGGGTCTCCACCGTATAATCACATTATATTTTAGTCTATTTTCAATACTCAAATATTCTAACATGCATAAATAAACCTCCTTTCGTACAAGTCATTCTTCTAGGCTAATCTTCTATGGCCAGTTTGCTAATTAACATCTTTCCGCACCTTAATTATGCCAGACAGCAGGATATATATATGGGAGAATTACATGTATACCCTTAAAAAAATCATGAATTACCTGCATACCCTTATCTTTTTAAAAACTACCGCCATACCCTTAAAAACTCAAATACATCTCTATTATACACATGTTGTCGACGGGCCGTGACTGACGTTAACTGGGTGACTGGAAAAGACTAACCTACCCCGGCCCGTGGGTATCGCATGTTAGGTTTTGGGTTTATGAATTAAAGTGGGTTTTCCATCTCCCCCCCCTCGAGCTCAACGGAACCTTCATTCCCTCCGCTCTCCCACCCCTCCTCCCTCCGACCTCTGGTTCCCCCTTCCCCGGCCCTTCCAGCCCCCCCTCTCCTTTGCACCCGATTTCACGGAGTGACCTCCCTATCTCTCTGGAACCCTCGACGAACTCGTCGAGGCCTACCGGAACCCTAATCCACCCCCTCAATGCGTGTCGTCTTCCTCTTCCACAGAAGGGCCATTCACGCAGAAGGGCGTTTCGCTGTCGGCTTCCTCCTCATGTTACTTCCTCCTCGCAGGGTGCTCTTCTCCTGCCCCCCCCGGCGTGGTGGTCAGGTCAGGTGTGTATTCTTGAGCCCCCCCTATCCTTTGCACCCGATTTCACGGAGTGACCTCCCTATCTCTCCGGAACCCTCGGCGAACTCGTCGAGTCTCACCGGAACCCTAATCCACCCCCTTAATGCGTGTCGTCTTCCTCTTCCGTAGAAGGGCCATTCGCGCAGAAGGGCGTTCCGGTGTTGTCTTCAGAAGGGCGTTTCGCTGTCGGCTTCTTCCTCGTGTTGCTTGCTCCTCGCAAGGTGCTCTTCTCCTGCCCCCCCGGCGTGGTGGTCAGGTCAGGTGTGTATTCTTGAGCCCCCTCATCATGAATTTGTGACCAAAGAGTATGCCTGATACTTGCCTTTGGACTGGTTTCATCTTTTCTGGTTACCAATGAGGTCCACAGACACAGGGCAGGGCTACTTTTCAAATTTTTCCGGTGCTCTGGTACCCCATCTCACCTCCACTTTTGTTTTCTCACTTTATCGAGGGGGGAGAATGGGACTCGGTTGGTAGAGTTTCATAACTTCTTTCAAGTGGGTTTTCCATGTTCACTTCTGTTCTATACAAATGTTTAAAATATTTCCATTTTCAAGGATGTCCTCCTTGCCTTCCCTTCACTTGCATTAGTTCCTGTTCACAATCCTGTTAGTATTTCTTTATTCTCAGTAGTTGAAGGTTTAGTATTAAATTGAGTGACCCTGTGTATGGTACTTTGCAAAGGTTTAATGAATGAATTAGTTTTTGTATATTTCAAAGCTTTGTAACAAGTAAAATGGAGGAGAGCTACTTAATTAAGTTGTTTTATGGTGGGCATTGGAAGGTGGTGCATGATCATGATGGACAGGATAGGTTATCTCCGAGGAGTTTCAGACAGAGGTCCTTTTCATGGACCAAGGATTATGCTAATTTAATGGAACTGCAGTTGGTAGCAAGTGGGTTATTCACTGAGGGGGGACAAATTGATCAGATATATTTTGTGGTTGAAGTGCAGAATGGCAGCAGGGATAGAAAGTATCTGAACTTAGAGACAGATGAACATATCATCCACATGTTTGATAAGTGTAGCAACAACAAAATCATAAAGGTTTATGCTAGTCAAAACTGGCCAACTGTACCCTTAGATGCAGAGCAACCTGAAGAAGTTTTAGATGATGTTGGTATTGATGAGACACTAGAGGATGCATAGGTTGTTTTAGATGAAGTATCAGATGGGGAAGTGAGAACAGATGATAGTGACTACAATCCTAGTTCCGACTCTGATGTTGATTATGTTGATGAGCTAGTTGATGATGATGAAGTAGGTGACCAATTTGCTGACTTAATGATGCCAGACATGACTGAGGGAGCTCTATATGATAATATTCAAGCATTTAGACTGGCTCTATCCCAATTTGCCATATTGCATGAGTTTGATGTTAAGTATATCCGGTCAGAGCCAATGCGGGTGACTGTCACTTGTAAAGCAGCCAATTGCAACTGGAGGTTACAAGCTTCAAGACTAAAAGATGGTCACACATTCCAAGTGAAGAAAGTTCAAGGTAAGCACACATGCGTGTCAGAAAATAGGCGAGGGAACCACATGGCAACAAAGAGCTGGATTGCTCACCAATGCCTTCCATGGTTGAAGAATGAAGGAGATCTCCGAGTCAGAGAACTTGGAAGACGGCTAGAGCATACATACCATATAACTTTGCCATACATGCGGATATACAAGGCTAAGGTGGTTGCATTGAAGGTGATACATGGCACATGGGAGGACATGTATGCCATGATACCAGGTTTGCAGCATGAGCTCCTAGTGAGGAATCCATGAAGTGTTATAAAGTATGAATTGGAAGAAGGTACTAGGTCATTTAAGAGATTCTTCATGTCATTCAAAGCTTACATTGAAGGGTTCAAATGGTGTCGGCCTCTGATTGGCCTAGATGGATGTCATTTGAAGTGTACTTTACGTGGTACACTTATGGCCGCCACTTGTGTGGATGGGAATAACTGTTTATTTCCCATTGCTACTGCCATAGTGGAGAGTGAGAATGCCGACAGTTGGCTATGGTTTCTGCAGAATATAAAGGAGGCAATTGGTCACCCCGAAGGGTTGGCATTCATCTCTGACAGGGCGAAAGGGCTAGATGAGGTCGTATCAATTGTGTATGCAATACAAGAACATCGTACTTGTTTGAGACATTTTTACAAGAGTTTCAAGAGCAAGTTTCCAGGACCAGCATTGAAGAATCTGTTGTGGTCATCTGCCAAAGCATTCAATGAGCATAGTTTTAAGTATCACATGAATGAAATGAGACAAATAAATGAGAAGGCTTACCATTTTATGTTAGGTCCGGAGGTGAGGACATTGAAATGGTCTAGGTCACAGTTCAGCACCGAAACAAAGTGCATGTACGTTTGCAATAACTTCAGTGAGTCATTCAATAATTACATTGGAGATGCCCGCACAAAGCCCATTCTTACTTGCATTGAC
Organism: Amorphophallus konjac; assembly: GCA_022559845.1. NCBI lineage: Eukaryota > Viridiplantae > Streptophyta > Magnoliopsida > Alismatales > Araceae > Amorphophallus > Amorphophallus konjac. The sequence continues at coordinate 443,072,101 of CM040122.1, forward strand.
ACACTGAGATCATTATTCATGAAGAGTTTCCATAATAGGAGGACACTTGCAGACCGGTGGAAGGACACACTGACACCAATTGCCAGGATCCACATTATTGCTACAACAAGAGGGCTGGGAGGTTATTTAGTTGAGAAGGCCAGCCACAATCAAGCCTAAGTGACTAGTCCGACAGAGAGGGCTGAAGTGGACTTCGAGAGGAAGACATGCAGCTGTCATAGATGGCAAAAAAATGGGCTTCCTTGTGTTCATGCATGTGCTTTCTTATCAACAAATAGGGCACCGAAGTGGGAGGACTATGTATCTCACTATTACAATGTGGCCACATATAAGGCTACTTATGCTCAGTGTAATATCCTGGACCTTTCGGATCCTTCTTCGTGGGGCCCAGATCTGGTTTTCGGAGCGTCCGGCTCTGTTGTGTCCGAAATTTCACTTTAGACACCTTTCGTGTTCGGATCGGCGCGATCCGGAGTCGTTTCAGAGGCCCGGAGGCGTTCCGTGGCTGTTCCACGCGCGTTTTCTGATTCCCGGTGTGTGTTTCGGCTTTTTCTTCGGAAGCTCACTGCGGGCGAACCGGGCGGTTCACCCGGGCACGAGTGGTACCGTTGTGATCGGTACGTGCCGAGGATCGCGGGGGTGTAATTTCCTATTTTTTGGAATTTTTCGAATTTTCCAGGTTTTCTATAAAAACCCCCCTTTTTTCTCTCTCCCCACTTTCTTCTTCTTCTTCCTCTTCTTCTTCCTCCTTCCTCCTCCACCGTATCCCCTCCCTCTCCCTCTCTTCCCCCGGTTGGTCGCGGCTGGGCTCCCCTTCGACTGCAGACGGCGGCGGGGCGACGGCGCGGCGACGTGGGCGGCGGCGAGGTGGTCGTGGGGGCGTGCGGCGAGCGTGGGAAGCTTGAAGGTCGAGGGTTTCTAGAGCGTTCTTCGCGGTTCACGGACGATCCAGCGGAGCATTCGCTCCATTGAGGTAGGGTGACGTTCCTTAGCCTCTTGCCGTTCATTTCCGTGGTTTGTAGGCCGCGGGGAAGCCGAGATGGGCTAGATCGAGCAAGTTTAGGGTTTTTCCATGATTTGGGGTGAGCCGCCCGATCTATGGTTTTAGCCCATGATTTTATGTTTTGGGTGGCTTAGATGCATGCTAGGGGTCCCCAGGGGTCTTCCCCTTTGTTCTCCCCCTCTCCGATGGAGGTACGGGGGCATGGTCGATGTTTTTGGGGTTTTCCCGCCGTAGCGTGCTCGGGGGCAAGCGACGGTCACTCCAGTGACCGTCACATGCTTGTAACACCCCTAGAGGGGTGCGTTACTTCCCTGGGTGCTGGCCTTTGGGGTCGAGGGCTGTAACGGTCCTGCGACTGGCCGCCGTTTGCTAGTGACGCCCCTGGGCTGGGCCGTCACATGCTTTTCGACCGTTGGTTTTGACCGTTGGGGGTCAGGCCATGTGACGCGACATTCTAGGTGCGTTACATGCGTGTAATGCCCTGGGGCAGGAGCGTTACTTCCTGTGTTCACCCCAGGCGTGAGGGCCATGCAACGCGCTGGTCCAGGTGCGTTACATGTGAGTAACGCGCTCGGGCAGGGCCGTTACATCCCTTTTTGAATCTGTGCCGTGGAGGGGCGTGTAACGCGCTAGGCTAAGCGCGTTACATCCGTGTAACGCGCTGGGCCTGGGCCGTTACTTCCCTTTCCCCCGTGTTGAGTGACGGCCTGCATTAGACCGCCGTTTGGGAGTGACGGTCCTGCCTGGACCGTTACTTGCTAATGACGGCCCTAGGGTAGACCGTCACATGCCTGGTTGCCCCATGAGGGTGGCAACTCCGTTTTCTGTCCGACTTGGGTCTCCGTGCGACGGGGCTGGTGCGTGGGGTGATTCCCACACGTTGTCGGATTCGGGCGTTATTTTCCGGTTGACTCGAGAGTCTACTCCTTCAATGACCCTCCACTAGTCGTAGCCCACCAGTACGAGGTGCTGGTCTCACCTGGGAGTGGTGTACGGGCACCCACCTTTCGAGACGGTTTGTGGACCGGTTCCCGTAGGCTCCTCGTCTTAGCCAGAGTCCGGCTGCGGGGGAAAACCGGTCAGAGGGCCAGACCTAGGACGCGTGGTCTATGTGTGCACACGTGGTTGGGGGCGGTTGGACCCACGTCGACGGGCGTGACCCCAGCTAGTCACTTGTTGTGGTTACTTGTACGGTGTTTGCGCCTCGGGTAGGACCTACCACGTCAGGCGGTTCACCTGCGGTGCGGTGTAAGACGTCAGGGGACGCTACCGGCTGTGCTTCTAGTGGGTGGTACTCCTGTCGAGTACGGAGTGTCAGACTGTCAGTCGTGCGTTTTTGACCTTCGGGTTTGGCGGTCCGACCGTTGAGTTTTGGTCTTCTCGTATCGTGGCACGTGTGTCGGTTTGCGGGCCGTAGGGTCTAGTTCTGTAGAGTACAGGGCTTTCCTTTCCGAGGTACTTTCCCACCGCTAGAGTAGTGGTTTCTCATTTTTCGAGGTAGGGTTCGAGTGATCCCTACTGAGTCTTGTTCCGAGACTCATTCCCTGCGTGTTTTCACCGTGTTTCAGGTGAGACGCCACCTTCTGGGAGCGCGTCAGGAGCGCAGCGTGGTGCGGGTGCCCAGAGGTAGTGCCAGAGGTCAGAGCCGGGGGATGCCCCGTGTAGCTGTACTTTTCTTTCTTGTCACTGTACTAGTCGTGGACTACTGTTGCTGTTGTTGTTATTTTATTGTGGACCATGTAAATTGTTAATTTATTTCCTACAATTATTTGTGATGCTTGTGTAGTTTCCACACCATCCTTTAACCCTTCCGAGTCTTCGGACTCGTGGGTGGCGGTACGAGTCTCGGGTTATCGGGCCTTCCCGGTAATCGGATTCTCGGGTCGTTACAGCTGGTATCAGAGCGCGGTTGTGGAATTACATGGAATCATAGGTAATTGTAGTGGTCCACTAGTCCATGGCGATGATGTACAGGTGACGCTGGCATTGGGCACCGTGTGTTTATTCTGACATTGCCGTTTTCGTGTTTTCTATCTTGTGCTTCAGGAGCGAGGATGGCGCCGAGGAGGAGCTCTCGCTCTCAGCAGGGGCAGTCGGCTGGAGGTCAGGAGATCCAGCAGGGGGTCCAGAGGGACCAGGAGGAGCATAGCAGAGTTCCGGGAGCTACCGAGGCCGCGGATGCTGCGAGAGCTCCGGGGGCCGAGGATTTCTTCCGTGGCATGTACCATCTCATGTCTCAGCAGTTTGGCGGAGAGGCTGCTGAGGGCTCGTCAGTCAGGGGTGGGCCGGGCCGAGCGGTGAGGGACTTCATACAGTTCCATCCACCTTACTTTAGCGGCCAGGCAGACCCTGATGCGGCTCGTGATTGGCTCGATGAGATGGAGCGGGTGTTCAGTTCCGCGAAGAGTGCTACCGAGGACAGAGTGGTGTTGGCCTACAACCAGTTGCAGGGTACGGCTCGGAGGTGGTGGTCTTCCGAGTGGAAGACGTCCTTTCAGCTTCGTCCACTTGAGCAGGTCGAGTGGGGTGACTTTGTCAGTGCTTTCGAGCGTACGTACTGTCCAGATGTTGTTGCTACGCAGCGGATGCGGGAGTTTCTGGAGCTGGTGCAGGGTGACATGTCCGTGTTGCAGTACAGGGCCCGATTTCTCGAGCTGGGTCGGTACGCACCTCATATCATAGAGCATGAGAGGGTGAGGACGACGCAGTTTGTGCAGGGCTTGAGGCTGGAGCTGAGGCACCATTTGATCGCGAATGGGGCCACTGATCTAGAGACAGCGTCTCGTGTTACGATTTCCTTGGAGATGGATATGCAGAGGACTCGAGGACCGATCAGCCAGGGGCAGTCCGTGTCAGGTCGCAGCCAGCAGTCGGCTACTCAGCAGCAGGGTTTCTTCCAGCATGCGTCGGGTGGTTCAGGAGTACCAGCATCGGCAGCTTCGGTGACGGGATCTGCATCCTTTGGCTCGAAGGTCAAGAAGTTCTTGATGAAGAATTTCCGTAAGAAGCACAAGGATCAGGGGCAGGCTTCATCGGGCAGTGTGCAGCAGCCGATTCCTTTGCAGCGTCAGGGATCAGTGGGTGGATCGCGAGGACCTTGTCCACGGTGTGGTGGGACCCACCCAGGCAGGCAGTGCACGGCGCCGATCATCTGTTTTCGGTGTGACCAGCCAGGGCACATGGCGCGTGACTGTCCTCAGAGGCCGCCGCAGCAGCAGGTTCCCCAGCAGCAGAGGCAGCAGCAGCAGCAGGGACAGTATCCGCCGCTACCCAGGTCAGCTAGTGTGGGAGGCAGGCAGAGGGCTCGAGGCCAGATCACGCACTTGACCAGGGCAGAGGCAGTGGCGTCGCAGCTCGTGGAAGGTACCGTTCAGATTTTGGGTTGTGCGGCTCGGGTCTTATTTGATTCTGGCGCGTCTCATTCGTTTATTTCGGAGGATTTCGCGTCGAGCGTCGAGGAGCCGGTGACCCAGTTGTCCTGCGATTTGGCAGTGGAGTTACCTTCGGGTGACTTTATGGTCACTCCGTATTGCTTCGACCAGGTTCCGGTTTGGATCGATGGGCGGAGTATGCCAGGCAGGTTGTATGTGTTGCAGCTTCGGGATTACGATGTGATTCTAGGCATGGATTGGCTCGAGACTCATGGAGCGGTGGTGGATTGTAGAATGAAGAGGGTCTACTTCCAGCATCCGAGCAAGAGGACCTTCTATTTCCAAGGTATCCGTTCCTCCTCTTCTCGATTTCTTATCTCTGCTATTCGAGCCCGTCGATTGCTTGATTCCGGTTGTCAGGGTTTTCTCGCGTCCGTGGTTGTGTCGGACCGGATGGAGCCGGATGTCGAGGACATTGCGGTGGTGTGCGAGTTTCCCGATGTTTTTCCTGAGGAGTTGCCTGGATTACCTCCCCAGCGGGTGATCGATTTCGTGATCGAGGTTGTGCCTGGTACGGGACATTTGGCGAAGGCTCCCTACCGTATGGCCCCCGCTGAGTTGAGGGAGTTGAGGGCGCAGTTGCAGGAACTGCTGGCCAAGGGGTATGTTCGTCCGAGCTTTTCCCCTTGGGGTGCGCCCGTGTTGTTTGTGAAGAAGAAGGACGGTAGTCTGCGGCTATGCATTGACTATCGACAGCTGAATGATGTGACCATTAAGAACAAGTATCCGTTGCCACGGATTGATGACTTGTTCGACCAGCTTCAGTCTACGCGAGTGTTCTCGCGGATTGATTTGCGGTCCGGTTACTATCAGCTGAGAATTCGCGAGTCCGATGTGGAGAAGACTGCATTCAGTTCGAGGTACGGGCATTATGAGTTTCTGGTGATGCCGTTCGGGCTCACCAATGCCCCAGCAGCCTTCATGGACTTGATGCAGAGGGTGTTTCATCCGTATTTGGACCAGTTCGTGGTCATCTTCGTGGATGACATCCTTGTTTATTCGCGGTCTGCTGAGGAGCATGCGTACCATTTGGGTGTGGTGCTGCAGACGTTGCGAGATCACCAGTTGTATGCGAAGCTCAGCAAGTGCGAGTTTTGGCTCAGCGAGGTGCACTTTCTGGGGCACGTGATTTCTGGTGATGGCATTTCCGTGGACCCCGCCAAGGTCGACGCAGTAATGCAGTGGCCGAGGCCGAGGTCGGTGACGGAGATCCGGAGTTTCTTGGGGCTTGCGGGTTATTATCGCCGGTTTATCCAGGATTTTTCCCGCATTGCGACCCCGATGACGAGGCTCACGCGGAAGAATGTGCCTTTCGTTTGGTCCGAGGAGTGTGAGCAGAGCTTCAGGGAACTGAAGAGATTGCTCACCTCGGCTCCGGTGTTGGTTTTACCTTCGGGATCGGGAGGTTTCGTGGTGTGTACAGATGCTTCCGGGGTCGGATTGGGTGCTGTTCTGATGCAGCATGGTAGAGTGGTGGCTTATGCATCTCGGCAGCTAAAGCCCCATGAGGAGAACTACCCTACCCATGACCTTGAGTTGGCGGCGGTGATCTTTGCGCTGAAGATCTGGAGGCATTATCTGTACGGTGAGAAGTTCGAGGTGTTCACTGACCATCAGAGTTTGAGGTATGTGTTCTCACAGAAGGATCTGAACCTTAGGCAAAGGCGTTGGATGGAGTTATGACTTCACCCTGTCTTATCAGCCGGGCAGGATGAATGTCATTGCCGATGCCTTGAGTCGGAAGGTTGTGGTCAGTACCTTGATGCTGCGGAGGTGGAGGCTCTGGGAACAGGTGCCCGAAGTCTCTTTCAGGCTCAAGATTCCCCAGGAGCGAGGGTTGGCTGTGCTTGCGAGTCTGACTGTCACTCCTGCTATCCGTCGTCAGGTGACAGAGGCTCAGCATGCGGACCCTGAGTTGCCCCGGATTCTGGCTATGGCTGACGTAGAGCTCGGCGAGGACGGTGCTGCGAGGTTTCGTGGCAGGTTGTACGTCCCAGCTGAGGAGCAGGTTCGTCGTGCGGTGTTACGCGAGGCTCATGGGAGCAGGTACACTGTACACCCGGGTGCGACGAAGATGTATCGAACTTGCGGAGGCAGTTCTGGTGGCCTGGCATGAAGAGAGATGTCGCAGAATTTGTGGCCAGGTGCCTGATCTGTCAGCAGGTGAAGGCGGAGCATCAGCGACCAGGTGGTACTCTCCAGCCTTTGGATGTTCCTGCTTGGAAGTGGGACCATGTGACCACGGATTTTGTGGTGGGGTTGCCAAGGACCCTGAGTGGGCAGGACAGTATTTGGTTGCTGGTGGATCGGCTGACGAAGGTGACGCGGTTGCTACCGGTCAAGGTCAGCTGGAGCGTGCCTAAGTTGGCTCGTCTTTATGTGGAGCGGATCGTGCCGTTGCATGGGGTTCCCATTTCGATCGTGTCGGATCGGGATCCGCGCTTCACTTCTGGAATCTGGAGGAGTTTCCAGCGAGCTCTTGGCACGGAGTTGGCATTTAGCTCGGCGTATCATCCACAGTCAGATGGTCAGTGTGAGAGGACCATTCAGACCTTGGAGGACATGCTGAGATCCTGCTGCCTGGAGTGGCAGGGGAGTTGGATTCATCACCTACCGTTGGTGGAGTTTGCCTATAACAACAGCTATCATTCGAGCATCGGCATGGCTCCTTATGAGGCATTGTACGGGCGTCCTTGTCGGACTCCACTCGATTGGTTTGAGGTGGGTGAGCGTGTTTTGACGGGACCGGAATTGGTGCAGCAATGTGTGGATGTTGTGCACCTGGTTCGTCAGAACATGTTGGCGGCCCAGAGTCGGCAGAAGAGCTATGCTGACCGTAGGAGGCAGCCCCTCGAGTTCGCCGTGGGCGATCGTGTGTTCTTGAGAGTTTCTCCGATGAAGGGGGTGATGCGTTTTGGACGGCGTGGGAAGCTGAGTCCCCGCTATATTGGTCCTTTCGCGATTGTGGAGCGCATCGGTGAGGTTGCTTACCGGTTGCAGTTACCCTCTGAGTTGGCGTCGGTGCATGACGTGTTTCACGTCTCGATGTTGCGGAAGTATATGCCCGATGACTCTCATGTGCTCGAGTTTTCCGTTTGGCCTGAGGTGACTCCAGATCTTTCTCTCCCAGAGTTTCCGATCCGCGTGGAGGATAGGCGAGAGCAGCGCCTGCGGAACAAGGTCATTCCCTTGGTAAAGGTCGTGTGGCAACGACACTCTGGTGGTGAGGCTTCGTGGGAACGTGAGGACGAGATGCGTCAGCAGTTCCCGTATCTGTTTGAGTGAGTCTTCCTCTTCTTTCCCCTTGGGTTGTTCTCAATTTCGAGGACGAAATTCCTTAAGGGGGGAGGGCTGTAATATCCCGGACCTTTCGGATCCTTCTTCGTGGGTCCCGGATCTGGTTTTCGGAGCGTCCGGCTCTGTTGTGTCCGAAATTTCGTTTCGGACACCTTTCGTGTTCGGATCGGCGCGATCCGGAGTCGTTTCGGAGGCCCGGAGGCGTTCCGTGGCTTTTCCACGCGCGTTTTCCGATTCCCGGTGTGTGTTTCGGCTTTTTCTTCGGAAGCTCGCTGCGGGCGAACCGGGCGGTTCACCCGGGCACGAGTGGTACCGTTGTGATCGGTACGTGCCGAGGATCGCGGGGGTGTAATTTCCTATTTTTTGGAATTTTCTGAATTTTCCGGGTTTTCTATAAAAACCCCCCCTTTTTCTCTCTCTCCCCACTTTCTTCTTCTTCTTCCTCTTCTTCTTCCTCCTTCCTCCTCCACCGTATCCCCTCCCTCTCCCTCTCTTCCCCCGGTTGGTCGCGGCTGGGCTCCCCTTCGGCTGCAGACGGCGGCGGGGCGACGGCGCGGCGACGTGGGCGGCGGCGAGGTGGTCGTGGGGGCGTGCGGCGAGCGTGGGAAGCTTGAAGGTCGAGGGTTTCCAGAGCGTTCTTCGCGGTTCACGGACGATCCGGCGGAGCATTCGCTCCATTGAGGTAGGGTGACGTTCCTTAGCCTCTTGCCGTTCATTTCCGTGGTTTGTAGGCCGCGGGGAGGCCGAGATGGGCTAGATCGAGCATGTTTAGGGTTTTTCCATGATTTGGGGTGAGCCGCCCGATCTATGGTTTTAGCCCATGATTTTATGTTTTGGTGGCTTAGATGCATGCTAGGGGTCCCCAGGGGTCTTCCCCTTTGTTCTCCCCCTCTCCGATGGAGGTACGGGGGCGTGGTCGATGTTTTTGGGGTTTTCCCGCCGTAGCGTGCTCGGGGGCAAGCGACGGTCACTCCAGTGACCGTCACATGCTTGTAACGCCCCTAGAGGGGTGCGTTACTTCCCTGGGTGCTGGCCTTTGGGGTCGAGGGCTGTAACGGTCCTGCGACTGGCCGCCGTTTGCTAGTGACGCCCCTGGGCTGGGCCGTCACATGCTTTTCGACCGTTGGTTTTGACCGTTGGGGGTCAGGCCATGTGACGCGCCATTCTAGGTGCGTTACATGCGTGTAACGCCCTGGGGCAGGAGCGTTACTTCCTGTGTTCACCCCAGGCGTGAGGGCCATGTAACGCGCTGGTCCAGGTGCGTTACATGTGAGTAACGCGCCCGGGCAGGGCCGTTACATCCCTTTTTGAATCTGTGCCGTGGAGGGGCGTGTAACGCGCTAGGCTAAGCGCGTTACATCCGTGTAACGCGCTGGGCCTGGGCCGTTACTTCCCTTTCCCCCGTGTTGAGTGACGGCCTGCATTAGACCGCCGTTTGGGAGTGACGGTCCCGCCTGGACCGTTACTTGCTAATGACGGCCCTAGGGTAGACCGTCACATGCCTGGTTGCCCCATGAGGGTGGCAACTCCGTTTTCTGTCCGACTTGGGTCTCCGTGCGACGGGGCTGGTGCGTGGGGTGATTCCCACACGTTGTCGGATTCGGGCGTTGGTTTTCGGTTGACTCGAGAGTCTACTCCTTCAATGACCCTCCACTAGTCGTAGCCCACCAGTACGAGGTGCTGGTCTCACCTGGGAGTGGTGTACGGGCACCCACCTTTCGAGACGGTTTGTGGACCGGTTCCCGTAGGCTCCTCGTCTTAGCCAGAGTCCGGCTGCGGGGGAAAACCGGTCAGAGGGCCAGACCTAGGACGCGTGGTCTGTGTGTGCACACGTGGTTGGGGGCGGTTGGACCCACGTCGACGGGCGTGACCCCAGCTAGTCACTTGTTGTGGTTACTTGTACGGTGTTTGCGCCTCGGGTAGGACCTACCACGTCAGGCGGTTCACCTGCGGTGCGGTGTAAGACGTCAGGGGACGCTACCGGCTGTGCTTCTAGTGGGTGGTACTCCTGTCGAGTACGGAGTGTCAGACTGTCAGTCGTGGGTTTCCGACCTTCGGGTTTGGCGGTTCGACCGTTGAGTTTTGGTCTTCTCGTACCGTGGCACGTGTGTCGGTTTGCGGGCCGTAGGGTCTAGTTCTGTAGAGTACAGGGCTTTCCTTTCCGAGGTACTTTCCACCGCTAGAGTAGTGGTTTCTCGTTTTTCGAGGTAGGGTTCGAGTTATCCCTACTGAGTCTTGTTCCGAGACTCATTCCCTGCGTGTTTTCACAGTGTTTCAGGTGAGACGCCACCTTCTGGGAGCGCGTCAGGAGCGCAGCGTGGTGCGGGTGCCCAGAGGTAGTGACAGAGGTCAGAGCCGGGGGATGTCCCGTGTAGCTGTACTTTTCTTTCTTGTCACTGTACTAGTCGTGGACTACTGTTACTGTTGTTGTTATTTTATTGTGGACCATGTAAATTGTTAATTTATTTCCTGCAATTATTTGTGATGCTTGTGTAGTTTCCACACCATCCTTTAACCCTTCCGAGTCTTCGGACTCGTGGGTGGCGGTACGAGTCTCGGGTTATCGGGCCTTCCCGGTAATCGATTCTCGGGTCGTTACACTCAGACCATCAGCCCTATGCCTGACAGAGAAAGTTAGGTCAAGCTTGATGTGGAAGTGTTTCCACCCAATACAAGACGTCCCCCTGGAAGGCCAAGAAAGAGTCGTATTCGAGATCCAGATGAGCCAGCTAGACTAAAAAGATAACATAATTGCACAAGATGTGGTCAAGCTGGTCACTATGCCAACACATGCAAGAATCCAATCCAAAACACACCTACTTCAAGTGCAAGGTAATTCAACTTAATTTTTTGATCTTACATTTCTTTTACTTAGTTGCTTAACAGTGCATTTCTTGTAGGAGGCCTCCTGGGAGACCAAAGAAGACTGCTGCAACATCAACACGTGCTACTTTTCGGCCACCGGTGGGAGGAAGGGGTAGAGGCAGACTTGTGCCATGTAGGACTACACCTGGGAGTAGCACTTAAGATGCTATCTTTGGCAAGACAATTTTTGTATCTTAACCAAACGGTGCTTCAAACTCTCTATTTTGTGAAGTATGCTCTATGAGCACTAAACTGGTGTTTATAATCAATGGATGTTTCAATTCCCTTTGTTGGTGTAATCAAGTTTCAATGTATTGTAACGTATGGTCTATGAGCATTGACTTGGTGTTTATGATCAATGGATTCCATGGTTTTATGATTGATTGTTTTGTGAAGTATGGTCTGTATGCATTTCTGACAGTTTGAATGTAAGCTAACCTCAGTGGCAGTGATCGGCTGTGCCCAGGGGAAGGGGGACACTACCAGCTGTAAATGCATCCTCACAATTGATATGCTCCATGTAAATAGAGCCTCACAACTTGTTCTACATTGTTAACCTTTCACTCATTGACAAGTATACATGCTTCAAGTATACATACTAGTTACCAACTTAAATTGATCTGAAAGAGAAGAGAAAATGATGCACTGAGTTAGTTCGAAATTTGATCTAAGCCTGTACATACTTGATGCACATAATGCAGTGTGCATATAGGAAAGTATGTACAATGAGGATGAATGTACGGACATGGCATCGAGACATGTACAGACTTGATGCATATAATGCAGTATGCATATAACGTATGTACAATGAAGATGAATGCACGGACATGCCACCAGAGAATATACAGACCTTGTGTGCATGAAGCAAAAGATGCATCGACTTGCTACTGAAGAATGTGCAGACTTTGTTTTCATGGAGTAAAGGAGGCATCGACTTGCTTCTGAAGAATGTACAGACTTTGTTTTCATGGAGTAAAGGATGCATTGACTTGCTTCTGAAGGATGTACAAACTTTGTTTTGAAAGATGCACAAATGCATGGACATAATCGCGATCGCGTGTAGCAACATGAGTTGCATCGACTAGATTACGTCCAGCTACAAAGGTTGCTCCGACAACATTAATGCATTGAGATCCCTTTGCACCAAGTTCAGCCCCGCACACGTCAAGTGTGCACTGACTCTTTTCTACACAAAATAGAGTTCTGCACTGGCTTGCTATCCCTAGAGTTTATGCTGAATGTATAATGAACAGACTCTGATGAAATGATGCACGAACTTAAACGCTCAAATCAACAAAAGTTGCACAGTCTTGTGTTCATGCAGCAACAAGAGTTGCACGGACTTAGTCGCGTGCAGCAACAAAAGTTGCATCGACTTGAGTTATGCATGCACAGACTCTAAGTGTGCTAAGATATATATGCTCATGTTAAACCTGCACCGACTATGTATGTTCGCAAGCATGATGCACTCAAGATATCATTACATCATCAATCCACAAGGGGCTTGGGCCTAACAATCTCCCCATAACAGTTAGCATGGATCATCATCATTGTCTGCGTGACTCATTGAGTTGCTATCATCAAAACAGTAACACATTAACATCAAAGCACAGGGGCACAACACATGTATTAATTGCAAGTACATGGGGACATGTGAACTCCCACTTGTCATATCAAATTACATAGTACATCACAATATACATAGCAACTAAAATGACAAAGTGTAAAGTGATTTTTCTTGCTTCTTCCATCACTTTTCTAACTGTCAGTGCTCTATTTGGTAACTCTGCTTGCAACTTATCCATCTTCAATTCAATTGTCTCAAGCTTGTCTAATTTCCTTTCCAATGCCTTAAACTTCTTTTCCAAGAGTGCCTCCATATTGATTAGCTGATACTTCAAGTCTACCGTGGAATGATGCACATCATCAACCCATGCAAAGTACCCACAAGTATTATCTTCCTACAAAAAAAAAACTGACGCGGCGGCGACGTGGAAGAAGGATCGTCGGCACTCCGGGACACGGACGGGACGGGAACGGATAACTGCTATCTCACACAGCTCGGCCTCACGCCGGACGGTCTCACACCGGGCGACACTCAGATCTCACGAAAATGAGAAGAGAGGGAAGGAGAGGGGTGAACAAAGGGGCAAGGCTCTTTTAACACAAAAGCTTTCATTCATTCATACAACATACGTAACACATCCATTGGCCTCCTATTTATAGGAAAGGCCTATTACATCCATACCTTCCCCATTTCTGTTATTTGCATATCTATCCTAGCCTAATAAAACAAAGGCCACCAACCCACTAAAGACTTTGTGGGTTTTAATCAAATTAAATATAAAATACACACATGCTTATTTGACTTAGACTAGCCTAATAAGACGAAAGAAAAAATACATGTAGGAGTACATGTATACATACATACACAAATACTCAATACTCAAAGATATAAATACACACAAGGAGAACTACTCAGTATGCCGGGTCTTCAATCGAGTCTCCGAGCCATAAGCTCGGTGCAGTTGGTGCGGTGCGACGTCGGCTCCGAGTAGTGGGCCCAGTAGTGGACCCGGTGTCCCCACCAACCCTCCCGGGGTGGCTGGAACTCGACTCCGTCGAGTAAGGGGGGACACTGCTGTGGTAGTGCTCCAGCAGATCTGGATCGAGGCGCTGGAGATCTTCCCGGCTGATCTAGGAATCGTCAGAAGGTGGACGGTCCCGCCAGTGGATAAGGTAGCGCTGGTACACCCTGCTCCGTGTAGTGGTCACCTGCTCATCCAGTATCCTCTCAATGTGCTCGCACGGTACTCTCGAGACTGTGGGACGCACAGAGGTGGGCTCACTCTCAATGGGAGGAGAAGGCTCGAAAGGGTCACTAGGAATCGCTGTGGGTTCCTTGTAGGCCACTAGATCTGTCACATTAAAAGTCGAGCTAATCCCATATTCGGGAGGTAAGTCCACAACATAAGCATTGGAGCCAATCTTCCGCAGAATTGGGAAGGGTCCATCACTACGGGCCTGTAACTTTTTAACGGCTCCCGAGGGGAGTCGTTTGGGTCGGACCCGTACCATAACCAAGTCACCTTCTTGAAATTCACGGTGACGCCTATGCGAATCAGCCAATTTTTTATAAGTCTCATTACCGAGGTTGATTTGCTTGCTAATTGACTCATGCAGACTTTTGACATGCTGTGCAAATTCCTCAGCTGATTTGGACGTTCTAGACTCGAGGGGAAGGGGAATGAGATCCACAGGTTTCCTAGGTTTGTAGCCATGCACGACCTCAAATGGACTCATGCCTATGGACCTATTGATAGAGCTGTTGTATGTAAATTCGGCTCTGGGCAAAAGAAGATCCCAAGTGCCGGAATGTTCCCCTACAAGACACCTCAACAGATTCCCTAAACTCCTATTGACGACCTCAGTTTGCCCGTCAGTTTGGGGGTGATAGGCAGTGGAAAACTTCAGTTTGGTGCCAACTAGGTGCCAAAGTGTCTTCCAAAAATAGCTAGTGAACCGGACATCTCGGTCAGACACGATGGTTTGGGGGAGACCATGCAAACGCACGACTTCATCAAAGAATAAATGAGCTACTCTAGATGCATCAGATGTTTTAGAACATGCAATGAAGTGGGCCATCTTAGAGAACCTATCAACGACAACAAAGATGGAATCATGCTTGTGAGCAGTGCGTGGTAACCCAAGGATAAAATCCATGCTCACGTCAACCCATGGTCGATCAGGGACGGGGAGAGGAGTGTAGAGACCAGTATTCTGTTTGACCTATTTGGCCATCGTGCACGTCCTACATTGGGCTACAATCTTGGCCACATCTTTCTTTAGGCCAGGCCAATAGAAGTGCTCCTCCACAGAATGGATAGTCTTGTTACGGCCAAAGTGAGCAGCAAGACCTCCAGCATGCATTTCCCAGACTAGAAAGTCCCGAATAGAAGTCCTCGGGACACAGAGTAGCTACCCTCGAAACAGAAAACCATCCTGGAGTAGATAGTCAGCAAATGCTGTCGAGGATCCAGCAGACAGAGCTGTGGACACCAAAAAATTGCACACCCATGATACCCCGCTCGGCCCAGTGTCAATGACGGCCCGAGCGAATAAACCCCGGGAGAACTGTCGCGAAGCCGCCTCCAGGAGTCATGACAGCAAAGAGGAACCGAGCACAAGAAGCCCCCCCACAATCTGTGAGCCTCGGAGAAAGCCAAATAGGTCATGACTCGTGTCCATAACGGGCTCAGAACGGGCTCAAAACACGCCCAATTTGGCCTTCAACGGCACACCCAGGGTTGCCCAGCGGCACACCCCCTTTGGGGTTCAGCGGCACACCCCTTTGGGTGTTCAGCGGCACGCCCTCAGGGCTGTTCAGCGGCACGCCCCTCAGGGCTCTTCAGCGGCACAACCCAGGGAGTGTTCAACGGCACACTCCCCTTGGGGGAGTCTCCAGCGGCACGCCCTTGAGGTGGCCTTCGGCGGCACGCCCCTTGGGCAGCCCCAGCGGCACGGCCGGTTCAAGCCCTAGCGGCACACCCCCTTGGGGTCCAGCGGTACACCCCTGGGGGCCTTCAGCGGTACACCCCCTGGGGGTGGCTTCACCGGCACACCCCTTTGGGTGATCAACGGCACACCCCCTTTGGGGCTTCAGCGGTACACCCTCAGGGGTTCTTCAGCGGCACGCCCATCAGGGGCTCCAGCGGCACGGCTGTTTTGTGTTCAGCGGCACGCCCTTTTGGCTCCCCCACGGCACGCTTGTTCAGCCCGCCAGCGGCACAGCGTGAAGCTTTTCAACGTCAAGGGGATGTGAAGCCCATGCCCTACGCATCCTTGGCGCGCAGTGAGCTCTATGAGGTGTCAACCATGGATTGGGCCACGCGGGCTACCCCACTGACACCCAGGACAGGGGAGGTCAAACCCCATGATCACAAGGCCACTTCCCGCCTTCGACGGCCGTGCTCGAAGGCTCCGGCAGCAGGGAGTATAAAGCCACTCCCGCTTCAACAAAAAAGAAAGAGGCACAGAGAGAGAGAAAAAAGAAAGGGGCTCAGACGGCAGGAGACACAGAAGAGAGCAAGAGACAGAGGAAGAAGAGAAGAGGAAAAAAGAAGAAGGGCTTCGGCGGGAGCCCCTCCGACGACCACCGGGAAAAAAGCAAGAGTAAGGGAGAGGGAGAGAGCTCGATGTAATGGGGGAGAGGGTTGGGGACAGTGGCCAATATTTTAGGCCCCAATGCTTTCTTCCCTTTCGTATTCCATTCCTCCTCCCGTTCTTTGTCTTGGATTTCTTTGTTTTCTTTGACCATGGCCTCGTCTTGGGCATTTCTTTGTAATATGCATTTAGGGCTTTGGCCTTTGGCTCCCTATAAATGAAAATCACCCTCTTTGGGGTTTCTCTATGAGTTTTATTGGCTTGCGCTAGCTCTCACGGTCTTTTGATGGGGTTGTTCGTTTTCCCTCCGTCTCCCCATTTCTCCGGTGTTTTTGGGGTCTTCATGTCTATATGATCGCTCTCCCATGATCCTTGGCCTCATGAATCCTTCACTCCCTTCCATGGCCACTTGCTGTGCCCATGGGCTGGAAGAGAGAGGGAGATTCTTACTCACCCTCCGAATACCCAGCTACCAGTGGCCTATCTCTAGCCTTAAACTTCCCCTCTTCTTACCCTGAACGGCCTGCAAGTCTCCCAGCCCATATACTAGCCCTGTTTGAGCCTCCAGCGGTGCACATGCCTGGCCATTGACCGACACACCCTGTTCAGCCCCCAGCGGCACACTCTTTGTGGCCCTCAGCGGCACACCTCCATCGGCCCTCAGCGGCACACCCCCATTAGCCCTCAGCGGCACACTCACCTTGGCCCCCATCGGCACACCCTTCAGTCCCCCAGCAGCCCACTTCTTTGCCTCCCCCCGAGCCCCTTTCCTTCACATTTTCCGAGGTTCTATAAAGGTGTTGCTCCCCCGGGGGCCCACCTCCAGTTTTCGGGTTCCGCCACTCCATGTGGGCTCGTTCCCTTTATCTCCCTTACGCCCCGGGTCAAGGGGAGATGCTGCCGAATTTTTGTGAGAAAATAACAAAACATGAAAAGAGGTAAAGGGAAACAATAAACGAATGGAATAATCAATGAACCTTCCAACTAATCAAGCCACTGTCGGTACCATGACGAGAACCGAATTAATCGACTACCCAGCAGCCTGAATGTCCGACCCGCAGGAAAAGGCTGAACAGAACAAGGCAAGGGGCCGGAGAAGTTTATGTGAAATTACATAAGAATTAAGACAAGAAGAAAAGAAAAGCCTTAAAGCAAATAACAAAAGAGTAGCCCTTCAACGGCACACTCCTTCCAGCCTCCAACGGCACGCCCCTTCCAGCCTTCAACGGCACACTCCCCCTGGCCCTTTCAGCGGCACACTCCCTCCCTTCGCCGGTACACCCTCAGCCACCGTCTCAACGGGATCCAATGTATAGACTTCGTGCTCCAATATATAGACTTCGTGCCCCAGTGTATAGACTTGGGCTAGCCAACGTGTAGACTTCGTGATGGCCAGTGTACAGACTTGGGCCAGCCAACGTATAGACTTCACGTTGCAATGTATAGACTTGTCCAACGTACAGACTTTGGACTTGGCAACGTATAGACTTCAAGCTGTAGCCAAAGGGGCAATGTACATACTTCATGTCTTGGCCAATGTATAGACTTTGGGCCAGCCAATGTACAGACTCTATGTTACAACATACAGACTTTGGGCTTGGCACCGTATAGACTTTGAACAGCAACGTGCAGACTTGGAGCTGGCCAACATACAGACTTTGGGCTGGCCAATGTATGGACTTTGAGCTCCAATGTATAGACTTTGAGCTGCAATGTACGGACCTTGAATTGCCAGTGTACAGACTTTGGGCCAGCCAATGTACAGACTTCATGTTACAACGTACAGACTTTGGGCCAGCAAATGTACAGACTTCATGTTACAACGTACAGACTTTGGGCCAGCCAACGTATAGACTTCATGTTACAGCGTCCAGACTTTGGGCTTGGCAACGTATAGACTTCGCGATGGCCAGTGTACAAACTTTGAGCGGCCAATGTACAGACTCCATGCTGGTCGAATAGGCAACGTGTAGACTTGAGGTTGGGGAACGTACAGGCTTTTTATATATATATATATATATATATATATATATATATATATCCCCCTCCTTCACCGACCCACTCTCTCCAGCCTTCAGCGGTACACCCCTCCAGCCTCCAGCGGTACACCCTGTTTCCTTCGCCGGCACACCATATATATTTATATATATACGCATATATATGGCTCGATAAGGGCATCAACATTATCAAATAAACTAACAGAAATTACGCTAATTCAAGAACTCCAAATGTGCAACATCAACAACAATAAAAGAGGTGGGAGGGGTAATAAAAAAAAGATAAAATAATAATAACAATAATAGTAATAATAACACTAACGAACAAAGGGAAGAGAAATCATCCGGGATAGATGCATGAAGAAGTAATAAACAGCCAAGGAAAGAACAAAACATATAACCAAGAAAATTCCAGATAAAAGATGTCGGGGCCCACTCTGCAACCCTATTTCCCCCGGGGACCCAGGGCAAAAGGAACAACGACGCCGCCCTTTCAGGTCAAGCTCGAGTCTTGGGAATTATCCCGATATAGCCGAGTTCTGGCCTAATCTCGGGCCGACATCCTAATCGGATTGGATTTGTTTCTCGTTCTGGACGCCCTCCGAGTCATCACTAAAATTGCCGGGTGCTCGACAGACACTTGAACGAATTTGTCTCGACTTTTCCTGTTGCGTTTCCATCACGGACCCGTGTCCGAATATAAAAAGGTCCACGAGTGACCGACATGGCCAGTGGCTCGCATCCTAATGCGTACTTTGGTGTGATTTTCTCCTGCCTCTTCTCGCACAATTAGTACTATTCTTTTCGGCCACGGGGCCCCTAATTTCGGCAATTAATCAAGGGTATTCCCTCATATGGGGGATGTAAATGACGTCGTGATCTTTATGGCGCGACGAGATTCGGTCCCGACACGAACCACATAATCGTCTGACGAAGTCAGATCGAGCGCACCATGGGCTCTTCGGAGCCCGAACAAATTGTCACTCCGGTGACTGGCACGCCCACGCACTCAATAAACGAATAAACTAACGAGAGAACAATAAGTGCCGAAAAGTGTGTCCACAAGAGCAGAATAGGTAGGGTCAAAATCAGGACACTCTCCATAGAGTTCCTTCATGCGATCAAATCCTGTGACCTCTACCCGAACAGTGGAAAGAAGGGAGACCCTTCGGCTTAAGGCGTCGGCCACCTTATTGTCCTTTCCAGCCTTATGATTTAGGACCAATGTGAAAGACTGGAGGAATTCTACCCACCGACCATGCCTAGGGTTTAAACCCTTCTGAGAGCTAAGGAATTTCAAAGCCTCGTGGTCCGAGTATAAGACAAACTCTTGTGGTAAGAGGTAGTGTCTCCAGTGTTTGAGGGCTTGGACCACGGCATAAAACTCCTTATCATATGTGGAGTATCGAAGCTTTGCATCAGAAAGCTTCTCACTGAAATAAGCCACAGGGTGGCTCTCCTGGCTAAGCACTCCACCTATTCCTACGCCAGATGCATCACATGAAACCTCAAAGACTTTGGAAAAGTCTGGTAGGGGGAGGACAGGGGCTTTGGTCATAAGCTCCTTTATGGCAAGAAAAGCCTGGGAGGCGGCTTTGGTCCACTCAAAATTTCCCTTACAGATGCAATCCGTGATGGGTGCCATAATGGTGCTAAATCCCTAGATGAAGCGTCTGTAGAAGGTGGCTAGCCCGTAGAAACTTCGAACGTCATGGACATTCTGGGACTCTGGCCAGTCTACTATAGCTCGGACCTTGGATTGGTCCACAGACACTCCATGACTTGAAACCACAAATCCGAGAAAAGTGACCCGGTCTGTCATGAATTCACACTTAGTCAGGTTGGCAAACAAGGTTTCTTTCCTCAGGGTCTCGCAGACCTCCCTCAGATGGTGAATGTGGTCCTGAGGGTTGTGGCTATAAATGAGGATGTCGTCAAAGTAGACGACAACAAAGCGACCAATGAGGGGGCGAAGGGTTTCAGTCATAAGCCTCATGAAGGTGCTAGGGGCATTAGATAGCCCAAAAGGCATGACAAGCCACTCATACAGACCCTCTTTTGTTTTGAAGGCTGTCTTCCACTCATCCCCGGGTCGAATCCGGACCTGGTGGTAGCCACTTTTCAAGTCAATCTTAGAAAAGATGGTGGCTCCACTCATCATGTCAAGCATGTCATCGAGACGGGGAATGAAAAATCTATACTTGACAGTGATTTTGTTGATGGCGCGACTGTCAACACACATCCACCAGGTGCCATCTTTCTTTGGTGTGAGCAAGGCAGGAACAGCACATGGACTCTTGCTCACCCTGAGGAAGCCCTTTTGAATAAGGTCCTCAACAATTCGTTGGAGCTCAGCATGCTCCCTGGGGTTTAATCTGTAGTGGGGGAGGTTGGGTAGGGTGGACCCAGGGATAAGATCAATGGCGTGTTGAACATCACGCATGGGAGGGAGTGTTGAAGGCAGGTCTTCTGGGAAGATGTCTTGGAAGTCCCGCAGGATTGCCTGGACTTCAGGTGGGACGGAGACCTGGGACTCCTCAGAGGTAATGGTGACGACAACAGCCCAAACAGGGGCACCTTCGGCAACCTCTCTATTCATCTCACGAACACCTATGAAGTTAAGGCGCCTAATCGGGTCGTGGTCAACCTTAGGGGCCTTAGGGATGGACATGACAGGTGTAGGAGAGGAGGGAATGGGAAGCTTCCCTTTGGTGGGGGTTGGGACATTCTCTCGAATTTTGGGGGATGCAGCGGGTGTGGAGGTAGGACTCTTTCCTGTGGCTACCTTTGGGGCTGTTGGGACCAGCTGAATCCTCTTCCCATTGTGGGAGAAGGAACACTCATTGGACCGACCGAATGTAGTAAGGTCTACATCGTAGATCCACGGCCGTCCTAAGATGATGCTCCCAACCTTCATAGGCACTACATCGCATAGGATTTGTCCTTGGTAGGACTGGAACTGGATGGGAATGACACATGTAGTGGTGATTGGGATAGACGTGTCGTCAACCCAAGCCACGTTATATGGCCTCGGATGGGGATGTGTAGGTAGACCTAGACGGGATACAAAGTCTGAAGAGACTGCATTGATACAGCTCCCGTTGTCAAAGATCACCTTGCAGGGTTGAGTTTTGACTATGATGTAGGTTTGGAAGATGGAGGTTCGACGCCAGTCATCCTCCTGTGGGTGTGCGAGGATGCAGCGAACTACGCCTAGTCTTCCCTAATTTGAATCCTCTGCAATTTCTCCCACTTGCATGTACTCGACATGCCTTCCCGCATACCCTGCATCTAATTCCTCAAACTGGGCCACGAGATCAGGGTCAGACTCATATCTCTCAAGGGTTTCTCCTTCCTGAGGTGGAAGCTCCATAGGCTGGGGGTCGGTGATGACCAAGGCTCGGGTGGGGCAATTGGTGGCAATATGCCCTAGGTTATGACACCTGAAGCATCGGACTCCCGAGATAGGGGCTAGTTGGGAGGTTCTAGGGACGGCTCCCTTTCCTTTGTCATCTCTCCTTTCAACTGATGGAGCATACTCCAGCCTAGGCACAGCTGCGGGTGCAGGTAATGGGTTCCGTGGGAAAGGAGCTGTAGGGGCAACGGCCCTAAGTGGGGTAGCAGTAGGGACGTAGGAGGTGGAGGGGCCAGCTCTCTTAGTATAGCGGACTATGGGATTTCGGGTTTCGGGTTGGCGGTAGATGGGAACCCGAGGTGGGGCCACCCTTTGAAACCTCTCAACATCTCGTGCAACCTGGTAGGCGTGCTCGAGGGTGTTAACCTCACGCAAGAATAATTCCCGCTGAATACTCTCGTGTAGGCCAGCCCTAAACCAAGAGAGGGTGACGGAGGCATCCTCCATGACTCGACTCCGAAGGAAGAAGTCATCAAATTTGGTGATGTACTCATCCACCGACTTTTCATCTTGGGTGAGTTTCTGCCATTGGTCTAAAAGACGCTGATGGTAAGAAGGTGGCAGATACTTCTCCCTCAATTTCTCCTTCATTTCTTCCCACGTGCTAATAGGCTCCTCTCGTCTCCGTGCTAGGAGATTCTCAACATTACACCAGTAGGTCTTGGCTTGACCCAGAAGTTTCATTTTGGCAAACCTCACCCTGGTGGCAGGTGTCATGCGGCGATGCCAATCAAAATATTGGTCCATCCCAGTCTCCCACTCAAGGTATGTAGCGGGGTTGAGGGACCCATCAAAACTTGGAGCGTCAATCTTGACGTTCCGTAGGATGATATCTTCATCGTCGTGGTCTCTCTCTCGAGGCACACGGGCCTCTTGCTCCCGACCTTGGGGGGCCTGATTCGGGCGGACTTGCTCTCTTTCCTCCCTAGGGTTGGCTACGGGATTGCCGTGGCCATTCACTCTTCCTTCTTCCCCTTTTAACCGATCCTCTAAGGCTCGGATCCTCTTATCGAGTTCCGTCCGTAGTTGGCCTATGGATTCTTCAAAGTGGGCCACGAGATTATGCTCGAGCTGGACTAACATAGCAGTCACGCTCTCTTGATCCATGGGTAGCGTTGAGGGGCGCTCTAGACGGCCAGATGAATTCCTAGACCAATGTGGCATGCACGACTTCGGACCTAAATGACGCAGTCCTGGGACCGAAGAATTTAGCAAGCAGTGGACCCGGCTGATTTGCAAAGGGTCAATTTGAAGGGACCGGTCAAGGAAAGTTGCTCGCCCGTAGGCGAAGTAGTTGTGGAACTACCTCCTGACAATCAGGGTGCCCTAATGTGACAGTCTAAGACCTAAAGGATAGGTTCAAGCAAGCACTCTCTCACCGTCCACAGCGATGCACTCAGAAGACTGGCTGCATGGATCGGGCTCTCTCTCACTTCGCGCGCGGCAATTGAAAAGATACTAAATGAGCAAGTTTGGAGCGCGTACCTAGCTGGCTGAAAAGTCAAGCTTCGACCGGAGATGAAGGCGAGCGGGGACGTGCGGGCCCGCATGGCGTCGACGAAGCTTGAGCGGTTACAAAACATTCACTCCACGCAGGGAGGATTGAATTATTACAAGACCACTCTAAATTTTCCCGCGCAGGGGAACAAATTAGTCCAAATTCTCCGCGCAGGGAGACTCAGAGGTACGCACGTTCCGTGATCTTCGGATCTTCTATCGGCATCCGGACGACTCAGACACGGGCCGAGCCGCAATAACGGACTCGGGTGCCACACGAAATAAGTTAAATAGATTTATAATAATATATATTCAACTCTTTTTTTAATCAAATAATATATATATATATATATATTTCACACGTTTTCCTTTTTTTTTTTAACTCTCTTTTGACTTTTTTTTCCAATTTTCACGGTGTCAAACCTCTCCTGGTCCACCAGTGCAGGCGGCCGGGCGCGGCAGGCTGCAGGGCCGAGAGCGCGCAGGGGCGCAGGGCGGTCACGGCGCAGGGGCGCGCGCTCGGGCCCATCAGCTGGCACACAAGCCGGCCGGCGGGGCAGGCGCAGGCGGGAGCGCGCTCTGGCGCTGGCGGAGGGGCGCGCTCGGGCGCGTCTCCTGGCGCACAGGCCGGCACGGGGCCGGGCGCGGGGCAGGGAGCGGGGCCGGGGAGGCCGGGCGTGGGGCCAGGGGCGACGCGCGCCGGGCGGGGCGCGCGGTGCTCGAGGGCGAGGCGTGCGGTGCGCGGGCGAAGCGCGCGATGCGTGCGCTAGGCGGCCGCTGTGTGCGGAGGTTGGGCGCGGGGCGCCGGGGCGGGCCAGGCGGCGCAGTGGACGCGCGCGCGCGCCTGCGCTCGGCGGCGTCGGACGGTGGCGGAGGGGCCCTGGCCGTTGCGGCCAGGGGAGAATTCGAAAGGGGCACGGGCGATGATGCCCGACCCCCTGCGAACAGAAAAAAGATTTTTTTTAAACCTTTCTTTGAACCGAGGGAGAGAAGAGGGAGAGAGATTAAGAGAGAGTGATTAAAGGGAGAGAGAGGTTAACATAGAGGGAACTTGAGAGAAATGGAGAGAGAGAAGGAACGTAGCAGGGAATGTTTTTTTTCTCTATATATTTTTTTTCTCAACCATAGATCCTTCTGCTACTCTCTTTTTTTTGTTTCTTTTTTTTTTCACTCAAGCAACTTAGAGAGAGAAAGGTCGGGGACGTCGGGGTCGTCGGAGACGCCGTATTAGGCTCTGATACCAATTTGACGCGGCGGCGACGTGGAAGACGGATCTTCGACACTCCGGGACGCGGACGGGACGGGAACGGATAACTGCTATCTCACACAGCTCGGCCTCACGCCGGACGATCTCACACCGGGCGACACTCAGATCTCACGAAAATGAGAAGAGAGGGAAGGAGAGGGGTGAACAAAGGGGCAAGGCTCCTTTAACACAAAAGCTTTCATTCATTCATACAACATACGTAACACATCCATTGGCCTCCTATTTATAGGAAAGGCCTATTACATCTATACCTTCCCCATTTCTGTTATTTACATATCTATCCTAGCTTAATAAAACAAAGGCCACCAACCCACTAAAGACTTTGTGGGTTCTAATCAAATTAAATATAAAATACACACATGCTTATTTGACTTAGACTAGCCTAATAAGACGAAAGAAAAAATACATGTAGGAGTACATGTATACATACATACACAAATACTCAATACTCAAAGATATAAATACACACAAGGAGAACTACTCAGTATGCCGGGTCTTCAATCGAGTCTCCGAGCCATAAGCTCGGTGCAGTTGGTGCGGTGCGACGTCGGCTCCGAGTAGTGGACCCGGTGTCCCCACCAAAAATAATCATTAATATACTTACAATCTCTTAGACATAACATCGATCATGTAATATGCATTTCGAATATACTTAGATTCCATCGTGGACACCGATAGAATCGTCTCCCCTTGCTTGATTCTTGAGACGAGATATATGTCTTACAAGCCCTGTTACAATGGCAATCTAGAGCAATCGAACACCGACTAACAGAGTGTGCAGTTGTATCCTCACTCATCGTTACCCACTATGACCAAAGACCTATTACAAACAAAGGCGTGTGATAAAGTAACTTCTCTTTTATAAAGATAACTAGCGGGCTATACAGAAGATGCAGTCACCTTTCCAATAGAATGATGCTACAGAGAAATGTTATTGCAATGACATAATATCCTCCTCTGGTATAGAAACATCATGGTTGCTTTCCACAAAATTAATTGTCAATCACAACAAAAATTTTGTGACCAGCAAGATATTGCCAAACTTCATCAAATTCTGCATGGGGTGTGCATGAACATTTCTATGCACATATTAAAATCTAGAACTTCTATCTTATCTCGCTATTCCTTCTCTTTCTTTGCAATGACTGAACTAGCATATCCCTTTTACTCAGAGAGAAAATGTAACTACATCCTACTAGTTGCAACATTAAATTTAGGAGTGTGAGACAAGGCAAGGTGGTGCCATCAGACAAATGTGGTTGCACTAGTCTTATATTGCCAGTCATGCCTATATAAAACACTTGTTAGACACTTTTAAAAGTCTAAAAACCCTATCCCAGTTCAGAGTATCATTTTATTCCCGGTAAAGTACAAGGAAAAAAGGAAGCTGACACATAATAAAGTGAAAAGCGCCAACAAAAAATAGTTCAAGGGAAGTGAATACTTACAGATATTGAAGACGTTCAAGATTTCCAAGTTCAGGTACCAAGTGTCTAGAGAGGTTGGAATTTCCTAGATCGCTGTAAGATAAAGCATAAATCGGTTAACCTACTGTTTATTTGTTCCCCATCTTTTCCACATTTTTTCATGATGAATTACGATACGCCCTAGACTTCGGTGGATCTGAGCAGAGAAGACAATTCAATACGCCTTGAATGGATGGATGAAATACTTGAATACATTTTCCAAATGGACACACATAGAAGAAATGACGTGGGGAGAAGGAGAGGGCAAGCGGCCGTGAGATTGGAGGGAGAGGGATAGGGCCAGCTACCCTCCAGTAGAGAAGAGGTTGTTACAGTCGATCTGCGCGGCCGTGAGAGTGGAGGGAGAGGACGAGCGGCCGAGGGAGAGGGAGAGGACGAGCAGCCGAGGGAGAGCGGAGGGAGAGTGAGAGGACGCGCGGCCGTAAGTGAGAGTGGAGGGAGAGGGTGAGGGCGAGCTCCCCTCCGGCAGAGAAGATTCCGAGAAGGGGGGAGCGAAAGGAGAGGGCAACGGTTGCTAGGGCGGTATCCACCGTAATGGCAAGAAGGTCATGCGAGGGGAGGAGGCAGACGCAATCTACGATCGCGGAGGTGGAGAGAAAAGAAAGGAGGTAGGGGGGTAAAACAGTCTAAGAGAATCGTCCGTATGTAGCATCAAGATATCAAGTAAAATGAGGGGGTTGCTAACACTGGTTAAGAGTTTTTGAAGGTATGGCGGTAGTTTTTAAAAAGGTAAAGATATGCAGGTAATTCGTGATTTTTTTAAGAGTATACATGTAATTCTCCCTATATATATATATATATATATATATATATATATATATATATATATATATATATATATATATATATATATATGGATGGGGTGATCATTAACTGGGGTGGGAGGAATTAATTGCTCAAAGGAGTGTAGGATGACTAGCTGCAGTGCACGAGGAAAAGGTTGTTTAAGTGAGAAACCACAGCCGGTTGCTTGTTTGCGACCTCTTCTTTTTTCTACCTGTTCGTCACATGCGAGTTGCGGAGCACAACACCACACGTTAGCCCTACCTGCAGTAACTGCCGACGGTTCCCTGGGATTCAATTCATTCAATTCCGGGCTGATTGCATGCGGAACCACTTACCGCGCGCTTTTTAATAATTAGTTTCGTCGACCTGAAATCCTCGTACGTGAAATATCCTTGAAATTAATTCATTACCCGTCCTGTTTTACTAATGTCCTTAACAATTTTTTATCATAACAATGTTTTAATTATGTTCCAATATATATATATATATATATTTATATATATAATTGGCCATCATCTCTCTAAGACATGCATGCTAAAATCAAAATGATATCGTGTGTATATATATATTCTTTATATCTTTTTGTATTTTTCGATGCTGTATATATATATATATCATTCCAAAATTTTATGATTTATATTTGCAGCAAAATATTCTGTCGAATCTACTATTAGTGAAACTAATTAAAGATATAATTAAGATAAAAATATTTTTATAAAAGTATATATATACAATAATGTAAAAATACGAGATCTTGAGGGTGGGTACGGCACTTAGGTCATCGTGCGTGTTCTGTTACTGTGGGTGGGCTAACCCACGGCGTACGTGGTTTACCACTCTCTTCACCATGCATGTGAAGCAGAAAAGGCGAGAGAGCGAGAGCGAGAGAGAGAGAGAGAGACGATGATTCGAGACACAACGTGGGGGTAATTCTCGAAGGGCTCGCTCCTTTACCTCGGGATCTCCGTTCATCGCGTGAGGGTGCAGAAAGGAAGGAGGGGATTCCGTAATCGCGTTGCGATGGCTCTATATATAAATGCCTCGACAGGCGGCTACACGTACATGCAGGTGTGTTCATCAGAAACTTCATAATTTGGCCTGTACAAATCCGATCAGGTGCTGCAACTGCGGAGGAGGAGATATGTCGATGGCGTCGATAGAAGCTCTGGCCATGGCCGGCGCAGACTACACCGAGTACGGGATGGACATAGGGGCCTTGGAAGATGACGCCCATGCGCCGCCTCCGCTGCACCTTCTCCTTCTCGACCACCACCAGCTCGAACAGGTTCCCGGCGACAGCTCCTTGACGCTCGATGGCGGCCGGCTGCGCGAGCAGAAGATAAAGGAGCGGCTGCTTGCATGGTCGAAAGCCGTAGCCAGTCTTGTAATAGAACAGGAGTTGCAGGGATGAAGAGACCCGGCCTCTGGTGTTATATATATATTATATATATATATACACCATGCACAAAATTAATTTTCCTCGATCCCACCTTTTTAATTAACTGTTGGGCAAGACCCTTTTTCTTTAATTATCTTTTTTTTCCCCATTTGTGCCTGACTTAGTGTTTTTTGTACATTGACAATTAAAACGATGTGCACTAGCTAGGCACTGTTCTTGTATGCCATGAGTTATGCAACTAATTAATTTTCCACAAACATATAATTATCCCCTCCTATTAATTTGGATGCCATCCTCCAAAACCTTACAGAGTAAGGAAAATTCCTTATATGTACGTTATACTTTCTGTATTTGTTTCGATCCCCATCGAACACTTAATTTTACAGGCCTTTTTAATTTATCACATAATTCTCGAGCCTGTCTTAAAGATACGTACGTACACTGCAATCTCAGTTTTTCGTGCAAACGATTTCTCCAATTGATTAATAACTCACAGACACCTTTCCTTAACAGACGTTTTGGAGAAGTGGATAATTAATGTTATCGATGATTAAAAAATGACGGTAACCCACGCAAAGAGAAAAAGGCGCCGTCAAATACCCGGTAATTATCCGTCCGCTTCCGAGGCTAATCAATTGAAGGAAGATATATGGTAGATGATTTGCAATAATATAATTAATGGATCGTTATCTTTAACCTAGAATCACCATTGAGTTTCAAATTTAATTACCTATTTTAAATTCAGTGTGAAAGTGAAATCTCTGATCTGGTTTTGGTTTTCAGTACGTACGTAGTTTTAATTTGGATTGAAAACAAAATGAGATAATTATTAAACTAGTGCCACATGGATCACTGGTCACTCTGATTTTGAGATCCAGCAGTTAAACAATACTCCAATGTAAGGAAAATGTCGTCAGAAGCTATCCCCGCGGAGGAACTCACCCAACTAGGCATCCGGGAGGGCATGGTCGTGTGGTTGCAGCTGTCATCAACGACATTAATTAGGGTTGTGTTTGCTGCTATGGGTAATGGGGGTATGTTACACTTGAATTTACTTAATAGATCGGGTGGAAGATCAGGGATAGTAGAGAACCATATCAAACGTTAGAGCTATGCGTCTGTGATAGCATCCTCGATATTAGCAGCTCATATCCAACATCTGAACCGATCTGTCCTGCATAAGAAGAGAAGTTCTCATCGAGAGATTATGGATCTCGAGAGAACTCTCTGATACTAACTTCAGTCAGTAAACATGTAAGAGAAAATTGAAAGTGCTCTTAGAAGTGGAGGGTGAAGAGTGGCTTGAGTGTGGAGGCCAGAGGTGACTAAGGCCGGGGACGCAGAAGGCCGCGCTAAGGCTAGGGGTGCTAGAGGCGGCTAAGGTGGGGGATGCCAGAGGTGGCCATGGTGAAGGCCAGAGGGCGCCGGGGTGCTGCGGGGAGGTTTCTGCGGTGTGCAGGGCCAATATGGGTGTAAAGATCTAAGTCGGGATCAGAAAAAATACAGCAGAAATAAAAAATTCAAAGTTTATCTCGGCGTCGTTGATCTCTCGGGCGTGATTCCCGTTAACTAAGTGTAGAGGTGGAAAAACAGTCTCCCAGATCTCATACCACACTTTTAAGATTTCTTTAATCGAAAAAGGACGTCCAACCACACATGGAAGTCTGCAAATACTAGAAAGATGACGTCAGAAAGAGCCATGGGTATTACCTCAAGAGACAACCCCCCGATGCTTAAGTTAGGATCATGCCGAGGTGAGGAACAACAAGAGATGAAGAGAAGGAGAGAGCGTGAGAGTAGAATAATCAAGTCTAGGAGCCGGAGTGGAGTCTCTGGAGGTGCTCGCCATATCCGACGTCGAGTGCTCAGAGAGTGCTCGTCGGGCCAGTGACGTGCTCGAAAGTTGACTCCTTCTGATATCACTCCCTTTTCCTCTGCATGTGTTTGTGTCCGTCTAGGTCTCTCTCTGTGAGTCTATATCCCCCTCTGTCATTTGATCGGGGGTCGATTTATACGGGTTTCCCTGGCAGTGAAGGTCCGTCCCTTTGGAGGAAAAGGCGTGAGTCATGGAGTAACGCCCCCGCGATCTTGGGGAGGTTCCCGTTGTGCACCCATTTATTCCAGCAGTGCGACCTTGGGGTGAGTCTCATGACGCTCTAGGCACGAGCTCATCCCTACTGGAGTAGAGGCCGATGATGGCGGGAGTAACGTTCAGTTGTCGAAGAGTCGTCCAGCGCCCGAGATGCCTGCGTTGATGGCCCTCGTGGGCTCGCGAATCTCCTATGCACCATTATTGGGCCCCTGGATATGGGCTGCAAACTATAAGGTGGTCTACTGTGCACCTAGCGGGGTCTGGGGCAATGCGGGCCTAGTGTTGGTGGGCCACATTGGGCCGGATGGATTTTACTCTCCTCACTAACCCCCCACTCTCGGACGCCAAGCACATTCGAGGTCCGAGAGAAAGTCCTAGTGGGCCAGACGGGGATGGGGGGGGGGGGGGGGAGTTTCTAGGAGGATCTCCTAGCATTGTCTGGGCAGATGGGCCCTGCCACCTATCACGATTCTTGGTGTGCAAGGTAACCTCTGTCGGGATGTTAGGCGACGTCATTATTATCATGGTGTGGCAATTTTTTATCTGGAAAAACGGGCGCGAATGACCGTCTGGGTTTCGTTGCCAGCCTCGGTGGTGACAGTCACCATCTTCTTTCGTAACTTCTCGAGGCGACAACTTTGCCTTCGAACGCTCATATGTACGGGCGTAGGGATTTCTGGAGAGGCTTCACCTATCTCTTTCGTCTTCGACATAGGTGTCCGCCACTTCCTCGTCGCTTGTCCTTTGCCCTGGTGAGGATTTTTTCGTCTCTCTTCTCTTCCGTACTCCATGGCACCTCGTAGAAGGGTCCTTCGCATTAGCCCCTAGTCTTCTACTGAGGAAGAGGCCAGTCGTGCCGGAGTCCTGAGCACTTCGGGTGCCGATCCCAGCAGTCCACACTCTCCCTCATTAGTAGCCTATCGGGTGGTCCATAGCCTCCATGAGGCCTTTCAGATCTCTGTCGATTACGACATCGTCTTCCCCACCACCAAAGAGTTTCTGGGGGGTTATCATCCCAGCGGTATCAATGTCCACATAGAATCCTTCCGAGCAGGGTTCCGTCTTCCTCTGCATCCTTTCCTGGAGTCCGTCATTCATTAATATGGTAAATATCCAGGGGACCTCTCCCCTAATTCTTGGCGCATTATATGCGCTTTTGTATATATTTGTAACCAGGTGGTAGTCACAACCACCCTTTACCTCTTCCGACAATTCTACAGCTTTCAGTGCTGTCCTGGTGTTGAGTCATCATTTTACTACCTCCGAGCTAGGAACGATAGGACCCTTATCCACGTATCCTCCACTGTCTCCAACATTAAGCGTTGGGCCGAGCGCTTTGTCTTTCTGACAAAGGTGGGAGGTCGGTATTGGCCAACGAGACACCCAAATATGTATGTCTTCACTAACTATATAAGAAAGATTTGATCTTTACCTCTACGATGTGAGGATCGTAATGAAGCAGAACAATACTTTTGTAGCAGTAATCAACCGTGCAAGTGCTCGATCTCTAGTGATATTTATACGGACAGAGATGACGAAGTCCTCTCCACAAAACGCTCATCAAATGATCTCCAATGCCTCCTTCTAACATAGTCTCAACACTTGAGAGGATGGAGGAGAGTGACGATGGAAGAGAGGAGAGAGGAGAGAGGGGCGTGCCTCCCTAAAGGGGGTGAGCACCCTCCTTTGGATTGGAGAGAAAGAGAGGGGGCGGCTCAGTCAGAAAGAAAATCCTAGATGTCTGGCTCATGGTTCCCCTCATTCAACTATTTATAGACTTTTTGATTTTTCACAAAAATCCTCATGAGTTTATAATTGCATAAATACTCTCTCCATCCATAACCCTAATGTGTGACCCTCTAGGCTCAGAGTCAGTCTAGTTTTAAGTCCATTAAGCTGAAGAACTCCTTCTTAGTTTTTTCATATTAATTTTTAATATGAAATTAATTAGTTAATCATCTCATGACTTAAATAATTAATTTATCATCTCATGATGAATCATCATTTGATGATTATTCCTTTATTGAGCTTTCAGGTCACAGTAAACACCAAGCAATACTCTGTGACCCCATAAGACAAAATGAGGTCTATTAAACCACTCTGGGACCTTTCCGCTTATAGTTGCCACACAGTTACAGTCCTTCATTCATACACAATATCTCTAGTCATAATTAAGAGTATGGCCATTCTGTCAAATCATTCTTACTTATGACCTCAGGAACTCCGTACTCTAAGTCCTAATGGAAAACTCATTTTTTAGAGAACTATCTACATTGGCCAAAGATTTAATTGAGTACAGTTCACAGGGCATTCTAGCTCTCTCATGCTATATCTAAAAGTGAATGATCCATTGTTGTCACGCAATAATCTTCGCATGTATTCTGATGTATCCGAATACCTGAGCACCCAAAACTTATGACTAAAATCCCTTTGCTAGGAATCAAAACATAGAAAAGTCCTCATACAAAGTATCATTGGTGACTCATGTCCAAAGATTAATTATGTTACTGTGATTGAAGAATATCTTGGTTGACAGTTAAACATAATTACCATCCAGATATTCATAATCGGATCAATTCAGTAACCCATATTCCAATAATGGGCACTTGGACATACATTTTAGTGTTTCTACATCAGTGACTATGAGATCAACCACCATCATCATTTGAGCGGATATCATGTGCACTGGTCTACACTACTAAAATCTTACCTTTATAACGCAGAAAATAAAAGGCAAAAGTCAATTGTGAATTCTATTTCAAAGATTAAAAGGTAAAATAAAATCTATCTTCTATTCATATTAAATATTCTCCAGTAAAGATAGAATATTAAAATATACCTTATAAAATTTAATAAATAGAAGGTAGTAATAAAATTGCACCTTTTATTCGCTAAATTTGAAAATGAGACCGGCCCCTCCCCCCATCTCGCGTGCGATTTTTTGTTTCCATCCAACTGCAAACCTTCCTTTGCCTCCGCCTCCTCACCTCCCCAGCCTCCTCTCTAGGGGTTGTCAATGGACCAGGCCCGGGTCGGACTTAGGTCGGCTCGGCCCGGGCCCGATTTATCAAGATTAAGGCCCGAGCTCGGCCCGAGCCCGACCTATGTTGGGCCGAGTCGGGTCAGGCCCGATATTATTTAAAAAATACAAAGTCCGAATAAGGCAAGGTCGGACCAGGTCCGACAACTTAAATAAAAAAAATAAAAATTAATATATTTAATAATATAAAACTTCCAATCTCACTAAATTAATTAAAATTTTGATATTAATTATATAATTTATGTGAAAAGAGAGTTTTAAATTTTTTAATTAAATAAAATAACATAATTTTAACTAAATAGTTTTTAAAATTTAAAATGAGTATAAAAAAAAGAACAGGTCGGGCCAGTCCGCGGAACGAACTCAAAACTCGAGTTCGACCCGCGGGTCTAATCGGGTCAGATTTTTAATTCAATTAAAAATCTGCAGATCGAAAAAGATCTTACGACCCGACTTGAAATCAGACCAAACCCGCAGATATGTGAAACTGACTCGGCCCATTGACACCCTACTCCTCTCCCCTTCTCTCCCTCCCTCTCTTCCTCGTGCCCCCTGATTTTGTATGCTGCCTTCCCCTTCCCTCTCCAACTCGGACCACTCCCTCCCACCCGCCTCCGGCTGTAACCCCACAGCCCCGTCCTAGCACCCCCCTGCAACCCTTGCCATCGGTGCCCTATTCTTCCTCCTGTCCCCCACCATCCTTCTCTCTCCCATCATGACAGAGATGAAGACGCCGGTCGCGACTGGCTGCGACACTGCCGCCGTCACCATCACCGCCACCGTTCCCCCAGACGCAGGCTGCGACACCCTACCTTCTCATCCCGTCTCTCCACCGTTGCAGCCCCGCTCCCGACCTCCTTCTCCCCCCTTCCCTCCCTCCCTCTCTTCTCAAGGTTCCCATCTCCCCGTGCCATCTCCACCACTGCAGATCCCCCATCCCGCGCCAGCACCTCGTCCTCCACCTCCTCGTAGGGCCCCCATCTCCCCACGCCATCTCCACCACCGTAGGGCCCCCATCCCCCACCTCCACACACCATCTCCACCACCACAAGGCCCCCATAGCCAAGATAGCTACCAGCCGTCGCCTTTGTGGTCGTCGTCTACAGCCACGATCGCACGCAGCTGTCGCCATGATAGCCGTCATCTGTAGCCAGCATCGTGTTCGTCCGTAGCTATTGTCGTCATCATCTGTCGTCGCCGACTCACCATCGTCCTCTACTGGCCGTCGTGGACTCGCGAGGTATCCTCCGTCTCTCTCACTCTGTTTCTCTGTTTGTCTCCTATCCCCCCTCCCTGTAAAATAATAAATCAACGAATGGAATAGTTTTGTTTTCTATTCAAATCTCAAATAGAAGAAAGCAGGCTAAATTTCAACTCCTAACGAAATTGCCACTAATTTCAACCATTTTTTTGCCAAATAAAAAACTGATTCACAAAATAACAAATTGAATCACCGGGGTTTCCAAATCTTCATGACATACAACACAGATAAGCTTCAATTATTAGACACATGATGTTAGGGCTTTCAACTCATTCAAGCTCTAACTTCATGAGATATGTTGGATAATAGAAAAAAAGGAAATCTCCAGATAAAACTATTCATAATCATGGGAGGCACTAGGCAAAAAACTACATGCCTCGTTGTTGCAGGCCTCTCTAGGTGCATGATAATTTGTTTATTATCTACTAAGTCATATCTCCATGTTACTAGTGAAAGGTATTATATTTGATAAACTTGCCTTCCATCCTTGAACAACATACACCCGTTCTTCAAATAGCATTCATTAGTGTGCAATATTTG
The DNA here is from genome assembly GCA_022559845.1 of Amorphophallus konjac. Classification (NCBI taxonomy): domain Eukaryota; kingdom Viridiplantae; phylum Streptophyta; class Magnoliopsida; order Alismatales; family Araceae; genus Amorphophallus; species Amorphophallus konjac. Next base: position 443,106,641 of record CM040122.1, read on the forward strand.
GCATCATTTAAAGGAGCCTCTCCGAAACATAATGCTTTGAGGTTCTTTTCTGTCAGAGAGGGGCTAGCTACGATTTCAATGACTTCCCTTCCTTCACCTTCCCATATATAGAGAGGAAAGAAAACTGCCTCCAGTCCAACAAGGATTCTCCACTTACAAAAATATGGATTGGCCTTTGTTTATGAGCAAACTGACACCTTCAGCTTCATTCTTTTGTTGACAGTTACAAAACAGGGGGAGAGTCACAAGCATTTCTCAATAATGCCAGCATTTGTCTAATAGACTATTTTCTGGGAGTTGCCTAAGGGCTACTTTGGTAACGGGTTAAGGTGGGTTAGGGTGGGTTAACTGGGGTCAGATGACTTATTCTCTGTTTGATATTTTTTTTCTTAACCCGGGTCGTGGATTAACTCATTCCACTTAAATAGGTGGAATGAGTTATTCCACCCAGATTAAGGCCATTTTGATAACGGGTTGGGTTAGGAGTGGGGTGGGCTAACCCGGGTAGACCACCCGCCCCTAACCTAATCCGTTATCAAAGTGGCCCTAAGTGTTTAAGAAAACAAAAACTCAGTTTCCATAACCATGAACGATGATTAAACATGACATCATGGTGCAAAAATGTACAGTACTGAGCTTATCCCTTAAAGACTTGGCCATACATTTTAAGGCTACTTAACTGGTAGCAGCAAATGCCATCTAAACTGTCTAACCACACCACAAATCCAATACAGAGGAGAGAATTCACTTGTGATTTTTTTTTGTAAATTGCATGATGCAGCATATAACAATTTTCATACATTATGCAGAACATTCAAGTGTATCCAAGCAACCTGCAAATTGACAGCATTAGCACTTACCAAGTGTTAACAACTTATGAACTTGATCAGCTTCAATATAATTCAATTGTTCTATCAGATATGTGATGTTCCTAAGTTGATGAATCAAATAGAGGTTTCACTCATTGAAGTTGTTAATTCACAGGGCATAAGATACAGGACTGTAATATGAAGAACCACCCAAATTTCAAGGTTTGAGGATGTTTGTCTTTATTGAAACTACGAAAACAGAAGATGGGCATGTACAGTGTTCTAATGTCAGGCAGGTCACAAGTGTTCCATCTTAATACCTTTGCATAATATTTACCATGTCTGTTACTCATCTCTGTCTCAAAGGCCATAGGTCTTGAGTGATAACTGAACTTTGTTGTCCTTACTGTAACAAACACCTCTCACTTCTTTTAATCATTTCCTTCTTATTCATTTCATGGTGCCATCCTTCTAGGTAGTGGTCAGAAATGTGCCTTCAATTGGTGGCCATTTGATTTCAGAGAGTGTAGACAATTTCTTTAGAAGAAACCACCTTGACCATTATCTTGGTCACCAGGTAGCTTATGTTCAATCTCTTATACCACACTTTTTAAGTCTTTGGAATCTGAACAATGAGATAAATTAGATGTATTACATAGATTTATTTGGATGCTGCTGCATGGTACTGCTCCACACCCTGCTAGTCAAAATTATGTTCATATGCTGCTCCTATGTTATCAGGTTGTATACATTGCAAAAAAATTGCTAAGCTAGTGAAGAAAAAAGAAGGCTCCAAAATTGGCTTGACTATAATCAGCTTAAATTTGAAAGAATTTATCAGTCATATCTGGGAAGTCCCTGTGCTTTTTATATTTGTTTGGTATTTCTAACAAGTATTTTTCTTTTGTTGTTCATCTTGAGAATGATAGGCTATTGAAGCAAACCTTCCCATGTACCTTTTCTAGATGAATATCTCTGCACGTCAATGGTTGTCAAGCATACTTTCCCACTTACCTTTTCTGGATGATTAGTGTGTGTGTGAGTCAATGTTCAGATGCCACTGGGACAACTAATTTTCTTTTCTTGAGCATTTTCTAAGCTTCAAAGTGCAATCTCTCTTGGTGTAGCGTGCCTCTTTATTTTTTGGGTGTCTATTTTCTAGATATTTTACTGTATGTCCATTGTGGTATATAATTGATTCTCTGAACAGGTGCATGAGTCTACGAAGGATACATGCGAGAAAGCTTGTTAATTTCATTGAGTGGGGGCCTGCCAGCATTCAGGTGTATTGTGTTAAAGGAACTGTTGGTCTTTCAGTGAACCTTGTTTTTTCAAAGCAATGCTTATATGGGGGCTTAATTTCTTGTCAGGTTGCCTTGTCTAGGAAGTCTCCATACATTCGAACTGCTCATCGAGTAAGGCTTCCTTTAACATCTTTCATCTCATGCCCACCCTTCTTGGGCCTGATCTGTATAGCACTTTTCTTGTTTATCTCAGAAATGTCTGTTATGCTACGAGGCAAGGACAAATTTTTTTCAAGTGAAGAATCTTATAGTGCATTCATTCCTCATTGTAATAGGTCAGCGGTCTGATGCTAGCAAACCACACAAGTATACGACATCTCTTTAGCAAGTGTTTGAGCCATGAGAAGTTATGAAAGTAGGCCTTTCGTGACAACTATCTGGGAAGTCCCTATGGTTTCTGTATTTGTGTGGTATTTCTAAGAAGCATTTTTCTATTACTGCTCATCTTGAGAATGATAGTCTATTGAAGTAGATCTTCCCATGCATGGATGGCAGTTTCGGCCGAAACATTTCGGTTTCGGACCAAAACGATCCGAAACTACCCGGCCGAAACCGGACCGAAAACAAAACCCTGCAGTTTGGCAAAAAAATAATAATTTATTTGGTTTCGGAGAGGCACTCCTTGTTCCCATGTACCTTTTCTGGATGAATATCTCTGCACGTCAATGGGTGTCAAGCATACTTTCCCACTTACATATTCTGGATGATTAGTGTGTGTGTGTCAATGTTCAGATGCCACTGGGATACCTGGTTTCCTTTCTTAAGCATTTTCTAAGCTTCATAGTGGAATCCCTCTTGGTGTAGTGTCTCTTCATTCTTTGGATGTCTATTTCTAGATATTTTACTACATGTCCATTGTGGTATATAATTGATTCTCTGAACAGGTGCATGTGAGTCTATAGAGGATACGTGAAAGAAAACTTGTTAATTTCATTTAGTGGGAGCCTGCTAGCATTTAGGTGTATTGTGTTAAACTGTTGGTCTTTCAGTGAACCTTGTTTTTTAACAGCAATACTTATATGGGGGTTTAATTTTTACAATGTCTTTTTAAAAATAGCTTTTGATCTTTTTGCAAGTACTTTCAAGCAAAGCTGACGAAGGATGGTTATAAAGTTATGAAGATTATGTGGTGATTATATTTGGATAGTTGTGAGTTTTTTTTATCATTTATGAATGGAGTTGTGTATCTTAAATGCACGTTGAGTGCATATTATCATAACAATATGGATGTCAAATTATGGATGCCACATTGTAACTTATGACTTTATAATTTTTTGTCATTTGATACTATATTTTAAAATTTGTAATCTTCTTTCGTGAGAAAATATTGTCATTCTATATTTGGAAGAAATCTATATTTGTCATTAAATTTTATTCACGACAATTTTTTTTGAGAAGATCTATCATTAAATGTAATAGATTATGTAGAGAGCAAGATTCCTTTTAAAAGATAATAGTTTGTATTTTGATATTAGTATAGAAGGCATAAATTTTTACCTTCTAATGACCTACTTTGACAATTTAGAAGGTAAAAAATTTTATCGCTTAAAAGAATAGAAAGTAAAAATATGTCTTTTATGTAGATCTTAGAAGGCATAAAGTATCATCTTTCAAAAAATAATAGAGGGTGCAAACTTTTATCATCTAATAAGTATTATAAATGCCTTCTGTAAATCGTCTTCTATAATTGTCATTTCTGTCTTCTAAAATTTTCACCTTCTAAAATACATTTTCTTCCTTATATTTGAATAGAAGACAGTCTAATACAAGGTAGAATATAATTCGTCATCTTTTCGCCTTCTAATAACATAGATGGTAGATGTTTACACTTTAAAATATAGAAAATTTGTTTTATATTATTATTTTTCTACTAATCTTATCTGAATTCTTTGATGTCTCATCTCAAAAATCTTATGATTAGAAACGTTTAGAACACATGTATCTCGAAGGTTGATCTCATTATCATAATCTCATTATCATCTAACTTTCATCACATGCATTCAAGAGTAGGGATGTAAATGGATCGGGTTCGGCTCGGGTAGACCATTACCATATCTTATCCGTGAAAATTTTACAAATACTATATTCGGATAGTACCATATTATTTTCGCGGGTATGGATACGGGTATATCTGTCACGGGTCCATAAAGTATGAGTCTACATCCACATCTTAGGAAATGGGAGATTTATGAGAATTAGAAAAATAAAAATTCGGTTTCTTTTCTTTCTAAAGTAATTTTTATATTTTATAAAAACATGCTTACAATTTTAGCAAGAAGTCTAAACTCAAACTCAACAAGACGGGCAACATGTTAAGTTCATGTCAAAATCATAAGTCTAACATGCACAATAAGTTATTAAGAGTGGATTCGGATCGGGATTCGGGTGCATTAAATCCATACTCTATCTAAATATGAAACGGGTATTTTAAACATATCCGAACTTGAATCCATATTCGTTTATTCGGGTATTACCCGACTCATCACGGGTCGGGTGATACGGATAATCGAGTTTGCATATTTTTTTGACATCCCTACATTCAAGGACTTCATCACATCACACGGCAACACATATTATAATAAATGGGATATAATAAAATAATATCATAAATATTATGAATATGAATGATAATATATAAGAAATGATGTCATCACATCGATCATAAGTGATTGGCTTATAGGGCATACACTTCTTTCAATGGGCACGATGGAGACCCGCTGGTGTGAGCGACCTGGGCGAAGGTGAAGCCCTGAGCGACGGGGCTACTTGCTTGGAGCTGGAGGGCGACGGAGTAGCCTCGGTGGTGTACGGCTGCCTGGGGTGAGCTGGCAGTCAGACTCGACCCTGACAGAGGTCGTACATCACTGGTATGTTGCAGACGGCCTCGAGGTTGCCGTGGTCAGGAGTAGAGTGGAGGGCGCCTGATTGGGGTCACCTGAAGGGCAGATCTAGGTGGCAAGGTGCTGGTGTCGGCTAGGGGAACAGCAAGGTTGACTGGAGGCGGCCTGGCCAAGTAGGGCCATGTTGTGACAAATTTGAGCTCTGGATGGGTTGGAGATCGTTGACTATTGCTAGACGAACTCGGGGTCGATGGCAGCCAGAGAGAGAGCGATTGATGAGACATAGGCTTATGGTGGCTGCGATGAGGGCCATAGGGCAGAGGAGTGTCAAACTTATGCTGGAGTTGGCCAACACGGAGGTTGCAAGGCGGTGGGGGGATCCCCTTCAGCACGAATAGGAGTCGCCGAAGGGGGAGAGGCTTGAAAGTGCTGTTGGGTGTTGGATCTACTACTGGGCATGCAGAGCGATGACAGTAGGATGATGCTGGAGGCGACCACGTTGGAGGAAGTTGCTGGATAGGTCGGAAGGGAGAGAGAGAGAGACCTTCATCCCATGGCGGCCGTTCTCGACTTGGAAGATTTTTTTATTATTATTTGAGATGCTACTGGAGAGAGTTTCGCTTGGACAATTGGTGAGATGGGGAGGCCTCTTGAGAGGCCCCCCTGTCTTGGCAGCGGCCTAGGGCTCCCCTTCTCCTCTCTCTCTCTCTCTCTCTCTCTCTCTCTCTCTCCAAGTGGAGGTGAAAAGCCGTCCCAAGGCAGGAGTTTGAATTCTTGAAAATAAGCAGACATCTCTGACGAGCAGGGAAACGGGGTCACACAAACGGGGCAAGTAGTGCGCCCACAATATATAGTTGGATTTTCTTAAATTTAATGCAAGCAAGATGATAACTTAGCCTTTTTAAAACCTAATTAACTTTATTTCAGATCGAATATTTGAAAGAATACTACATATTCCTTTTGTTTGACCTCTGGTGGTAACCGTAAGGGTTTACTTTAAAAGATTAATTGATTTTGGAGAGTTTTAAATAACAAGTTGAATTATAGGGGTTGATATCTAAATATGCAAGATTATGGGGGTTTAATTAACAATTCACAATCTGGAAAAAAATGTGACAAACATTAGGAGGGTGTCTTTATTGTGATTGCCAGAGGGGCTGCACAAATCAAAAAATGATTAGGGTGATATCTTGCACAATAGAATGCTCCATTTGTACGGAAACGCAGGAAATTGGAGGGGGAAGCTCATGTAACAATCTGAAAGACATAACATGAAAGATCGTGATTTCCATGAAGTTAATACCCCTTTGAGGTATGGAAAATACCTGATCATGTAGAGAACAATGGGAATTAAATGTGGTTCAATTTTTTTCATGCGTGCTTGGCTGACTAAATGAAGGAACACTTTGCCTATATATATATATATATATATATATATACCTTTATCCACTTGCTTGGTTGGTTTGTTAACGACATGTTGACGCACAAATTAAGATACTAAGAGCGAGACATGATGCATAAATGATTGCAGATCCCTAGTGGTGGCGTTTAAACCCTCTTGATCTAGTGAACAAATGAATTGAGCATGCATATGCATGCAAAAAAGTGAAAAATGATGGAGACTTCGAAGAACACATGAAGAAATTTCTTATAAAAACACGACGGCCAAAAAAAAAAGAGGAAAAAAAACTAAAGGGAAAGATGCTCAAGATCGTTGTCATTAATGTTGCTCAGTCCAGTACTCCCATTTCTTATAAAGATCTACAGATCATTATATTATATATATATATATATATATATATATATATATATATATATATATATATATATATATATATATATATATATATATATATATGAGGATCCTACGTACGTACGTCACCTAATCATCATCTTCTCCTTCCGACTCCATCCTCATGCAAGAGTCTAACGTAATTAAGAAAGATGCTGGGATGTATACACGAGAGAGACAACGACAATCTCTTCTCGATCAAGTACTTTAAATAAAATCTTGCCACATAAACCTAATGATCGAGGCACCTCCTCCAACTTCTGGGACACTATCTTCAAGATGGTGCATAAAAGGGAAGTTAGGGTTCGAAAGTTGTTCGATCGATCTCAAAAGAGGCCGAGGGTTGTCTTCCTTATTCTGTAAAGGTCACTTTGATAAAAGGATATGTCGAGTTTGAGTGAATTATCCGGGATGAAGTGACTTAATCTTAATTTGACTCTTTTTATTTTAACTAGGGTCAATTGGAGATAAATTTAAATTTTTTCATTCTATCTAAAAGGATGGAATAAGTCACTCAGGGTGGATTAGGGGTGAGTCACCCGGGATGACTTACTCACCCCTAACCTATCACATTATCAAAGTGACCCTAAATGACAAGATGGCATCAAAGTGATGCCGTTTAGTCGTTGGACGACACCAATTAATGGTGAAGCTTGATGAGTGGGCGACTTCATGAATATATATATAGATGACACCAATTGGTGTCGTACGTCCAACACCGCTGGCTAGAATATCATGGTACGTAATTAAGATGAGTTTCTCTCTCTCTCTCTCTCTCTCTCTCTATATATATATATATATATATATATATATATATATATATGCACATCTAGTCCTTGACACAGTTGATGGGGCCAATACATTTTGATGCTTATGAGTCTACTTTAAAATTTTAGAGAAAAATTGCTTGGATGGGATCAAAATTGGGCATTTTAATTAATTATAAACGATATAAATTAAGGTCAGAATATGTCGATATATATATATAGTGAGTTGTCTATGGGGTGGTTCAGAAAACGTGGATAAATTAGTTCCATGCATATGTAGATTTAAGGAAGGTAGTCCACAAATTTTACTAAAATATTGCAAGCCCTTCTAATTCCCTCCGTTAATTTTTTTATTAAGTATACCTGATCTATCCTTCGTTCGAAGAGATATTTTATTCAAGTACTAAAATTAGTTCGGACAACATGAACGTGAACTTGTGAATGGTCTAAACAGATCTATGCATATATATATATATATATATATATATATATATATATGGCCATGAGACGAAACATGGTCATGCAACGATATATATATATATATATATATATATATATATATATATATATATATATTCTTACTTTTGAGCATTCAAATATTGTAACATCACCTATTTTCAGCTAATGAAATTGCTCAAGCAGACGGGAATGCAATCTCGATCGGCCCCGTACTGCAAGGTACTGCACGTGGAAAGGTCCAAGCGAGGAAAGTGAAATGCCTTAAAAGTAATGAGAGACACGCGCGGAGACTCAATCGGGTTGGCACACTCGTCATAGAAGATGCACTCATAGTAACAGTTTTACTCTCATGTGACTGGCTTTGTCTTCTAGTGGCATATGTATCATAAAGATTTTTTAGCCTCATTTTCACCTCTGCTATCTGCCCATCAGCTTCATCACAATAAATCTTTTCAAAAAAATATTTTACCATGATCATCTTAAAATGTGGATCCAAAACATTTGCAATTACAAGAAGAGTATTTATCTTTTTCCAATACTTCTCAAATTTAAAAAGCATTCGTGAAGGCATCAAAGAAATGAATGAATCATCATGAACACACCACTGTTTCAAAGAAACGTGAATTATGCAGATATCTCCAAAGAAAAGATTGGAAGTTGAAAACTTAGTCCCTGAGAGTCTCTCAGTCACTTCATAAAAGACACTTAAACATTCAAGAACCAACTTAACATTTTTCCATTCATCGGCGGATGGTGCATAAGGATAGCCTGGATCATATAACTGCAAGCATGAGAAGACATTTTCAAATTCAACAGCCCTCTCTAACATTAGATATGTAGAATTCCATCTCGTAGACACATCTAAAATGAGGGACTTCTGAGGACCTCTTTCAATTCTTGCAGTTTTCATGAAGTTCTCATTCCTTTGTTGAGAGGATTTCATATATTTTGCACTTTCACGTACTTTGAAAATTACGTTATCAAGCTCTTTCAAACCATCTTGGACAATCAAATTTAAGATGTGTGCACTACATCTTAGATGAAACCATGATCCATCGAGAGGTAAAAATTATGAAAAAGTTGGATCATTTAGTAACATCTTTACTGTTTTGTTGTTAACACTTGCGTTATCTAGCACAATTGAGAATAATTTCGTATGAATATTCCACTCTAACAATTTGTCAAGCAGTACTTTAGCTATCTGTCTATGACCATGAGGATCCTCAACATACTCAAAGTTGAGAATTTTCTTTCTTAAATTCCAATCATCATCTACATAATTGCACGTTAGGCACAAATAGCCATCCTTACTAATGGAAGTCCACATGTCCGAAGTTAAACTTACTTGACAATTGAGACTCTCAAGTGAGGAATAAACCCTCTCTTTCTCTTTAGCATAAAGGTTCATACAATCTGACTTAATTGTGTTACGAGACAACAACTGCAAGTCATGCTGTATATTTTTTAAAAATTTTCTAAAGAATGCATGCTCAATCATTGCAAATGGATACTGATCGACAATAAACATCTTTGCAAGATCCTCTCTACTTCTCTCATTATCAAACACAAAGGAGAACTTATCAGTTTCAGTTCCAATACCCACTACATCCCCTTTGCTTCGTTTCAAACTTTGGGCATCAGAACAACGTATAATATGGTTACATAGATGTTTTGTTCCACTTGAATTTTTACCAACTAATTATTTTTGACAATATCGACAAATGGCCACAACACTTCCATCTTCATTTAAAACCCTCTCAAAGTCTAACCAAACTTTTGATCTCAACTTTCTCCCTCTACGAGGAGGTTCACCAGACGGTTGAGTAACACTTGCTTCTGTATTATCTACATCAACTTCTATATTCTCTGAACCACTTGCCATGATTTCAAATCAAAATGACACTATAATCTACACCCTTCAGAATAGCAAAAAAAAATAGAAATAATTAATAACAAATAGGTTCAATTAGAACTTAAATCAAACACTTGGCAGAAATAAAGATAAAGCTATATATTAAGAGTTAAGGCTCATTCAGATGTACAACCAGCAATCATAATATTTAGACTGTCATTCACATAACCTGATACTAGGCGGAGGTTCGAGTCCAAGGACTCTCCTCACGTAAAATGTGTTGCTGCACACCTTTTGATATATCAGTGGCGATTTAACGGAACTGAGATGAACATAAAATCATATGATATAATTTTCACTTTTATCTGAATGCCAAAATAGTAAACTATACTGCATATTTGAGGGAAAAGGAAAAGCACTTGCGATCGTAGACTTAAAATAAATAAACTCAGAGAAAAGGTCAGAATATGTCGATATATATATATATATATATATATATATATATATATATATATATATATATATATATATATATATATATATATATATATATATAGTGAGTTGTCTATGGGGTGGTTCAGAAAACGTGGATAAATTAGTTCCATGCATATGTAGATTTAAGGAAGGTAGTCCACAAATTTTACTAAAATATTGCAAGCCCTTCTAATTCCCTCCGTTAATTTTTTTTATTAAGTATACCTGATCTATCCTTCGTTCGAAGAGATATTTTATTCAAGTACTAAAATTAGTTCGGACAACATGAACGTGAACTTGTGAATGGTCTAAACAGATCTATGCATATATATATATATATATATATATATATATATATATATATATATATATATTCTTACTTTTGAGCATTCAAATATTGTAACATCACCTATTTTCAGCTAATGAAATTGCTCAAGCAGACATGAATGCACTCTCGATCGGCCCCGTACTGCAAGGTACTGCACGTGGAAAGGTCCAAGCGAGGAAAGTGAAATGCCTTAAAAGCAATGAGAGACACGCGCGGAGACATTACGAAGGTCAATCGGGTTGGCACGCAACGGAAGCAAGGACTCGTGCGTGCATGCATGCATGCATGCATGTTTACCTGGTTACAGCTCTTCTTCTCGACCAGATGATCTTCCCCTAGCTAGCTACTTGTGGTGCAAAGTGCATGCAGTCCACCGGCCGGCCCCAGAACATTAATGTTCAAGCTCACATGGTGATCGATCGACTTCCAGGGCGGACTCTCTAACATGCTAGCTATGACTTCCACTTTTTCGTACGTACGTCTTCCGGTTGTTCACACATAAAAACCACGGAACGCATGCAGCGGCGTTTGCATATATACCTCAGGGACGACATTTTCTGTCTCTAGAATCGCTTCTCCATGCAGGTTTCACACCCACACGTGAGGTCGTCCACTTGTGCGTGTGCAAGGCAGGTCTGGTCTACCATCTACTACTGTATACCCTTCATTAATTATACATGTGAATTAAAAAGAGCAGATAGATATGGGAGAGAGAGAGAGAGAGAGAGTGAGTTACGCAAGAAATGCCAATGATGATGAGGATGACGTAGCACGGGGACGACGACGATGACAGCTAGCGAATTGCTTCCCAGGTCAAAGTCGAAGGCCAGGGTCGATCGGATACCTCACCTTGGTCGTGAACTTCGTGCATCCCGTGAGGGGTGCAGAATTAGAATGATCAGCTCGTAGTGGCGTTCGATGCGTATATATATAGAGAGAGATACAAATGCTTCGATCGGGGAGTATCAATACCGGCCCGCATATATATTCACCAAGAAACTTTCTAGTCTGTGGTTGTTGGGTGCCGAGGTAGAGTGATCTGCAATAACAGGATCAGGTGATGCCGATGGCGTCCATAGAAGCTCTGGCCATGGCCGGCGCAGACTACGTCGAGTGGGGAATCGACTTGGACGCCTTGGACGATGATGCCGATGCACCTCCCCCACCACATCTTCTCCTTCGCGGTGAACACCCTGAACCGGTGGCCGACGAGGGTGTGTCGTCGGCGTCGTTTGAGGGTAGTTGGCCGTGCGAGCAGGAGAAGATGAAGAAACTGCTGGTTGCATGGGCTAAAGCCGTAGCCGATCTTGTAGCAGCACAGTGGCTGCGGGGATGATGGAATTTTTTTCTTCTGTCTGCCCCGCAAATTAATATATTGTCTTGTTGTTTTGTTGCTATTCTTCTTCTTCTTCTTCTTTTTAACTTTTGCCAGCTTGTTTTCTTGAATAACATTATATTATTTTTTTTGGCGTAATCTACCTAGCTATATATATTCTTTAATTTGTTCATTTAATGTCAAATTATCGCCTAAAGTAGGGGTGCGATCGATGAACAACCGTCGTGTGAACACAATTCGATGAAAGCTCAGTTTAAGCTTGTTCGATTATTAAGTAATTACGAGGCAAGCCTGAGCAGAATCTTAGGCCCGATATTACTAAATGAACCGAGCTTATAAGAACGTAAGAATGCTCTGCTCATTTACGTTCGTGAACAAGCTAGTTTGACTATTAATACTCAATTATATTTCTTCAGTAATTATTGTTATATGATCCTGTAATATTCATTTCTAATCAGACCATGACCTATCTAATAATATAATTAACATATACATATAAGAGAGAAATATTAATAATTTTAGAGGACCCATCGTAGGTCGAACGGTCAAGGGCACCCCTACCTTCGGCCATGAGGTCTCCAGTTTGATTCTCTCGGCAAGGGTAAGTACCCGGCCATATATACACTCAATCCGCGAGGAGTGAATGACCCGAGGTTTTAATAGTTGAACAGTGGCCAAAAAAAGGGTTTGCAATCGGGCGTTTGCTGGTAATCGAACCTAGGTCATCCATCTCCGCTAGGGTCCTTCCACTTTTGAAATTTTCTTCTTTGGGACGGATGGGTGTGACTCGGTCAAAGATCACTTCAGAAGATGGTCTCTCTCACCCGACGGCTATCTCTCTCGCACTCTTCTCTCTCATCGTCTTCTTCTTCTTACAAAGTAGTGGTGTTCGCCTCCAGCAACACGAGTTGGAGTGCAACTTCGCGTTGTAAATTGTTTGGCTCGTCGTATCTTGAGAGAAGTATCGTCGCGAAGCCTATCTGCACCGAAGTAGGGACATAACGACACTAAAGAAAGTGACTACGCACTTCGACCCGAGTGTGTTCTTCTTGATCATTTGATTCCCTTTGATTTCTGTGGTCAAATCTAGTAGAAAAGTTTTACCCGTAAATAATCTTTTCTAACAATTTCAACTTTAAGTTATTTTATTTTTTAGACTCAAATTTGAGCATAAAGAGCTCTATAGTTAAAGTAAGCTTAGTGTATCCCTCACTTCCAATGTTAGATACGAAGATAAATCCATTCCCTGTACATGACTCAGTCTCCTGCATCATGCACGTGATAGAGAGAGAGAGAGAGAGAGAGAGACAGAGACAGAGATGTTTAATATCGTCAAAAACTATCCTTCCACTTATGCATCGTCAAATTAATATTTTTACACGGCATTAATTAACCATAGGGTATTTATATATATATATATATATCTGACAAAAAACACGATCTTTTATTAATACGTTAAGATGCACAGAGATTTATTATCATGTACAGTGGCTGGCATATGGATGTTTAGTATGATGATGGTAGATTTTCATACGTTTCCATTTTAGAATATGTAACAGTGTTGATGATAGATCGATAAACTTATTTAATTAGTTTGCGGTTGTTATACGTACGTCTTTATGGTGGTATTAATGTCACATAACAGGAACAAATCATTGACATGTGAGATTAATGTATAATAATACATCATACATATATGTCTCGGAACAAAACCTTTGAATCTGTACTTGTCACCTTATATATTTGACGACTGCATTTTTGAAAATCTAAAACAAATTGTATTCACTTGTATGTTTTCCGTACGTACGTATTGCGTGTCATTCTCCACTTTCACTTATATTCCAATATATCCGAATCGGAGATGGACACATTAATAATTTACTATTTATCTCCCCGGTTTTATTAAGAAAGTCGAATAATTTACAGCTGCAACAGGTGGGAGAGTGATGCCGTACGTCGGCGTCCTTGGAAGCTCTGGCCATGGCCGGTGCAGTGCCGACTACGCCGAGTGCGGGATGGAGATCGGGGCCTTGGAAAATGACGCCCATGCGGCGGCGCACGCCTCCGCCGCATCTTCTCATTCTCGAGGACCAGCCCGATCGAACAGGCTTCCGGCAACAGCTCCTTGGTGCTCGATCGACGTCGGTGGCCGGCTGTACGTGCTAGCAGAAGATATGAAAGAGCAGCTGGTTGCATGGGCAGAAGCCGTCGCCAATCATACAAGAACGCAGGAGTCACAGGGATGACGCATAACCCAGACCAGCAAATGCAAGGTATAGTGAAATGCCTTCAAAATGAGAATATGGGAAACCTGGACAGAGATTAACCTAAACATCGTAGAGGCCGTGCTTTGGCGAGCGATAAATGTGAGGACTGACTCATGCAAGATTACCTGGCGTGTCGTGCAATCCAGTGCTTGTCGTGCGAATTGGGATTTCCTGGTCCCAGAAAGATCGTGGTTTTCTGGACCCCCATTTAAAACTGTTGTAATTATCTGCAGATTCAAAGGAAGAGATCAAACTTAAGGCGACATGTATGCATACCCGTCTTTAAAGAAAAGGAAAAGAGATATATAGACGGACCAGAGGACCATGACATCTTAAGACCAGGGGATCCCAATTCTTGTCGTGCAAGGTGCTCGCAGTGCGCGCACAAGAACAGCGCGGTAGCCACGCAATGTTCCCTCGTCAACTTGTCTGGTTGACTTATAACATGGTATGACTAGCTAGAGATGGTAAACGGCTTGAGTCATGCGACTCGTCTCATCTCACACACGTGAAGTATATTAGAGTTTATTAGATTGACTCATCTAACTCGATCAAAAATTTTAACGCGTTGAGTGAAAAATTATTATTATTATAAATATATTATATTTTATCATATTTTTGATATCAAAGTCAATTTTAGACTGTCACGTAAACTACCATGAACACGAGATGTGACTCAGATCATAATTTTAAACTCTGATATTATATTAAAATTTATTAAATTAAGTCATCTAACTGAAAACCCTGAGACCAGGAGAGAGGTGCAATATTATAGACACCTTATATTTTAACTCATTTTTAATACAAGACTATTTTAATAAGATTATATTATTCTGTGTGCAGAAACAGGCCCCTTTTTCCACTGTGCATGTATTTTTAACCATACATGAAGAAGGAAAAAGAAATGCGCACACACACACACCGAGAGAGAGAGAGAGAGAGATGGCGAAAACGATGCCAACGATGGTGATGATGACGACCAGGATGACGGCAACATCGTCTGTGTTCTTCGTCAAAGTCCAAGGACCGAATCGGATAACTTCATTGCTTGTGTACTTCGTATATCCCGTGATGGTGTAGAAAGAATGAGAGAGAGAGAGAGGGAGATGTCGAAAACGATGCCAACGATGGTGAGGATGACGACCAGGATGACGACTTTTCTTCGTCAAAGTCCAAGGACCTTCATTGCTTGTGTATTTCGTATTTCCCGTGACGGTGTAGAAGAATGAGAGAGAGAGAGAGAGAGATATATGGGGAAAACGATGCCAACGATGGTGAGGATGACGACCTGCAGGATGATGACAACATCGACTGTTTTCTTCGTCAAAGTCCAAGGAGAGAATCGGATAACTTCATTGCTTGTGTATTTCGTATATCCAGTGATGGTGCAGAAGAATGAGTTCGGAGTGGCGTTCGATGCCTGTATAAATGCTTTGAGTTGAAAACAGAAAATGGGAGAAAACGGGATGCCAGGCCAGCGCCCATTCCCTGTATATTTATACTGCCCTGTTACAATTCGTTACAAGGAATCACGCACATATGATTGGCACATATGATTGTGATACCAGAAGAATGTTCTGGGATAGGAATATTGATAGTACAGTACTGGGTACAAGTGTACAACAGAGTTGGCAGAGGTCGTGGGTGTGATGGTGGTGAGCATGTGCTCAGGTACGTGGTGGTGCTCGGATGAGATACATGTGATGGCAGCTCTGCTAATTATATGGAAGGGTGGCTATGTTAATACTCCCCCTCAAGCTGGAGAGGGAAGATGACGAACCAGCTTGGATGTGATTGAAATAAACTGCTCTGTTGGAAGTGCTTTAGTAAAAATATCAACTAGCTGTCTGGAAGTGTTGATATGTGCTGTACGAATAATGCCTGATTGAATGCGTTCCCTGACAAGGTGGCAATCCAACTCGATATGTTTTGTGCGTTCATGATAGACAGGGTTATTTGCTATGTGAAGAGCTGCCTGATTGTCACAGAAGAGAGTGGCAGGGCCCGGGTCAATCCCAAATTCTTTGAGAAAGAAGTGAAGCCATTGAATTTCACAGGTGGCAGCAGCCATCGCGCGGTACTCGGATTCTGCAGATGATCTGGAAACAGTGGTCTGTTTCTTTGTCCTCCATGAAATGGGACTATTGCCAAGGAATGCAATATAGCCTGTCATAGACCGGCGAGTAACGGGGAAAGAGGCCCAGTCTGCATCGGCATATACATGTAAATGAAGCGGTTGGGCAGAACTCAGAAAAATGCCTGTGCCAGGAGCATTCTTGATATAGCGAACAACTCGAAGGGCTGCTTGCCAATGGTCGTCAGTGGGAGCTGCCATGAACTGTGCTAATAGATTCACTGCATAAGTGATGTCCGGTCGTGCGACTGTAAGATACAAGAGACGACCAATTAACCGTCGATACGGAGACGGGTCCTGTAGGGGAGAGCAAGCGGACTGATGCAACTGATGTCCCGAAGCAACGGGTGTGACTGCAGGTTTAGATATAGATTCGGATTCAAATATGCTTAATATACCCTCAGATAGAGCATGGATTTAACGCACCTGAATTCATACCCCAATTCGAGCCCGTTCTTAACAACTCATTATCCATATTAAGTCTATGATTTTTATATGAACTTAATCCATTATCCTCCTTGTTAGATTTGTGAGTTTGACATTCTTGCTAACGTTATAATGACGTTTTTATATAATATAAAAAATATTTTGATAAGAAAATTATTGACAGGATTTCTCTTTTTTCACTTTTTATAAATCTCAAATTTTTCTATGTGAACGTGGACTCATAATTTATAGACAGATATGAATATCCGTAAATATATATATACCCGTGACGGATATCTCTATATTTATACTTGCGAAAATAATTTATTATATGAGTATAATATTTATAAATTTTTATAAATAAAGCATAATAGTAATATGTTCGAATCAAACTCGATCCATTTACATCGTTAGTGATCCACGCAGGAATGATAAAAACTTTCTTTGTCCCCCCTTACAATCATATTTTTTTCATTTTTGTTCTTCTGATTTCCTGTGAGGACCATTGTGTTGACGTAACTTATTCTATTGCACACCTAATCGCTAGTACCGTAGTCAGTTTCTTACATGTACCTTGCGTTTGCAATGCGAGTCGACCAGGAGCTTCTCACTGTCCCACTTGTCCTTGGACGGTTTGTTTGGGGATAAATCGGGATAAATTGAGATATCTCACTTAAAATTATTTTATTCTCTTTAATTGTTTAAACAAAGTATTTCATGGGATAGATTATTATCCTGATTTATCTCGAGATAATTTATTCTACCAAAAAGATAGAACAAGGAGGGTTAAATTTTTTCACAATTCTTAAAGATATTCTGAATTACTTTATCTCCCAATCAAAATATTTTGATATATTTTATAGATTATCTTAACTATAATTTAATTTATCCACTTAATCTATTTTGCAATCGAACAGTTCATAAAGAAATGTTAAATTTTACTCTCTTAAGGCAACTTAATACTTGTCCATGAATATCATACTAATCAACAACATTGATTGAGAGGCCATCTCATTAATGGTAAAGATGATCATCTGTATGGTGCGACCTGCGAAGCGAAGGGTTGTATCGGAATATCCCAAGTGCAGCAAGAACTACCCCCTTTGTCCGTGCGTACTCTTGTTTAAATAAACACGCCTTGTTTTTGTAAGATTAAATGAATTTTACATAAGTCAAAATATGATATCTTATAGAAATCACGTGTTATTTTTTTAAGATTTATTTGATGGAGAAAGAAAAAATCACCCGAGAGTAAACTTACAAACAGAAAAATCACGTCAAGAAGAATTATGAGAGAGATATCAGGAAATAACTTTTCGATACTTAAGTGAGAAACGTGTTAAATAAAGAGGAAGAACACTCGGGCGTAGAGACAGGATGATGGGATAGAGAGAGAAGATAAAGTACTGAGACAAAGAGAGAAGATGAACGAAAGAAGATGGAGTGTTCGGACGGATTAGTGGAGGTGTTAGATGTTCTGAAATTTTGTGAAGATTAAGAGACGAATAGAATAGAGGTCGAGTTTAAGCATACCTCCCTACTGATGGATGTCTTATTTTTAGAGTCCTCCTCGAACTCGTCCCATTCCATTCACTTTCTAACTGGTGAAAGAAGATATTTTCCCAACGGTAATCACAATAACAGTCCCAAATCGGTATCCTTGTGTAAAGTACTATGGCAAAGCTAGTCGTTTTAAGAGCCAGATTTCCTTCAGTTTTCATTTCATTTTGCCTATGTATGAGAAACAAATTTTATTAAGCTTATCGCATGAAATATTAAATATAGGGAGGGTGATATATATACCTAGGTGTGCGCTGCTGAATTTTTATTTGGATATAGTAATCCAAACATTCTGATCAGAGACTTGGCTTCCGAGACTGATAAAGAGAAGCAAGGTATCAGACATCTCACTCGACCGATGTGTCTCTGAAAGCTAGAAAGGTGCGAGACTTTTTTTTAAGAAAAGGGAAATTTATTAAAAGATACAAAGAAACTTTTACAATATATAACAGGAGCATCCTAAGTATTTTGAAGAAAAAAATAAAAAAAAACGATATCCTTTAACCGTGAGTTATGGTAACAGTCTGGGTTTTTTTTACATATATTTGTGTAGTGAAGGCTATACATACTTATCGATATTTATCTGAGAATAATACTTCCAAGAAGGTTATTTTGTAATTACTTGTGATATACAGTATCACACTTTAATATATTTAAATATTTAATCACGTTGTGGGCGGGCCGGCGGGCGGGCGGGCCCTATTATGTTGTTAGTCTGCCCACAGCGTCCCAGACATCCGATTCCTACTCGATCTATATGTATAAAAGCTCGGATTCCGTGTTCTGGTATCCGAATCGGACTGGAACAAGGAAACATCGATCTTACTATATATTCAGTTCCCCCCCCCCCCCCCGGTTTCGTTGTGAAACTGATCAGATTTATACATCTCGACGTCGTAGCTAGGAGTGGTTCAGGGCACCAGCTGCAGGCGGCAGGGGATAGCTGACATCGTTCGAGCTTCGATGGCGTCAATAGAAGCTCTGGCCATGGCCGGCGCAGACTACGCCGAGTGCGGGATGGACACCGGAGCCTGGGAAGATGATGATGATGCTCGTGCGCCACCTCCTCGCCATCTTCTCGTTCTCCAGGACCTGCCCAATAAATTAGGCCCGTTGGTGCTCGACGGTGGCCGGCTGTGCGAGCAGAAGACGAAAGAGCAGCTAGTTGCATGGGCAAAGGCCGTGGCCAATCAAATAAGGGCGCTGGGGGGGGGGTCAATATCCGTACGTATAGGTAGCCGACCTGATATAAGACCGCACGGGAGTGGCAGGGATATATAATCTCTAGTTTTCAAGGGTAGTTTTCTTTTGGGCGTAATCCACTCTCTAGTTTTCAAGGGATATATGACCTCTTTAGATTAGCAACAGCCAGACAGCAGGTCATTCAGATAAGCCTGTAGTGTAGTCACACTAAACTATTGATGGAAGCACAACTTCCATGGATTCAGCAGCTACTTAAAGATCTGGGATTTTCTCATTCATGATAATCAAAGCTCCACAACAAGTAACTACTAGCATGTGGTCTTTTTAGAAAAGAATAGCTCATAAATTGTACTTAACCTTTTGAGCAAGAATACCAGTAAGCAAGTGTAAACTTTCCCAGGAAAACTTGAGCACACTGGGTATTCATCAACTTATGCGACCGGAGTTCACAAGTAAATCAAAGCAAATTGGACACGCTCAAGAGCTGTCCGGACATACTTCACAAGCCAATCGGTTAACGGTAGTCATACTTCTTAGAGAAGGGATTTATCAATTTCTAGAGTGTGATATTAATAGAATATAATCGGCCAAAGATGCCTTTAACGATGCATAAGCTTAGTTGACAGAGTTGATGGACAGCAACTGTGGCATTAATAAGTTACCAGCCAAGGTTTAAAAAACCAGCCAGTCTGCACCAGAGCCAGGTGAACCGGACCTGACGTGCCTAGGATCAGTTCGGTTCCAGGTGGAGCAGTTCTGCCGGTTTTGGCCAAAACTTGACTTCGAACAGGAACCAAAACTACCTGTTCAACCCCAAGATGACCTCCATTATAAAATAGGGCATCCAAGTATAAGGCCATAGGTTCTTTTATTTCCTACATCTTTTTATTTCAGTGTCACCATGGAGTCATATCTAATGATTTCTATGGTCTAGCCCCTGATATTCCGGGTTCAAGATGAAAGAACTGCCAACAAGAGCATACACATGATACTGAAGAAAACAGGCATGGTCCAGCAAGGGGGCAATTCAAGGAATCAACACTGTACTTCTCAACACATGTAGAAAAGAAACCAGAAAGTATCAGCAACAAAAATGGGTGACAAGGCCACTAGGGATCCTCAAGGGCTGAGGATCTGCCAGGAAGCCCCATCAATGTGCGCATGAGCTTGTGTTTTCAACTTGCTTTTCATCTGGATTTGTGGGGTATTCACAAGCTATTTCCAACATGAATTACTGGTTGGTCTGACCCCTTTGGCCTGACATGGATGTGCTCCATTCTGCCAAAATCACCTTTTTGTCCATTCAGCATTTCAGATGAACCCCGTTCTCACTCGAAAAGAAAAGCTTGCATTTTAAAGCCACTTGGTGTAGAAGTGGTTGGTGGGCAGATCGTGTCACACCCCGTGGAAGCGCATGAAGGGTGTCATCACACATACATGTATGTGACCAAGATTATTAGCACCCGTCATGCTTGCTCATACACATTCCACAGCATTTAACAAATCACACATATCTACACATTATGAAAAAGAACCAACAGACATATATACATATACCATGCATAATATGTACATATATACAATTATGATGTCACTGTCACGGAGACTTCTTCCAAGATCGCAAAACATCTGAAGGTTCAAAAAGAGATCAAAACTATCTACAACCTTCACTCCGACAGTTCTAGCCAGCGTGCACACCACAAGTCTCACAACTAGTCGATACACCTCGCTGAGTAACCTTGCAAATCTTACTGACTGCCACCTAGAAAAGAAAGTGGAAAACCATCGGAGTACAATGATTCAGTAGGATTCCTAAACAAACCCAACACTCCACCTTGCCAATACCATATAAATATAATAGTTTAAGAAACTAAATTAAGTTGCAAATCAAACCAGTTTCTTCGTGTTATACAATTACATATAAATGCAATTAACATGATTCTAAAAACATAAAGCAAAATGATCTCGATAAGTCAATAGGCAACTTATAGTTTAGGTGGGACAACAATGGGGGCGTTTCATACCATAGTCTAAGACCGTTGAGGCTAAGGAATCATATTACAATACTAGACATACATCTAGGAAAAGAATTAAAAACATAGCATGAACTTGCGTAACTTGAATATCTTTGAACTTGAATCGTGAATTTGTAATGAAATGAAAAGCAGGACAGTAAGAAGCACATGATACCATCTTCATTTTTCATTCAATACTTTATTATTCTATTACACATAGATAATATAAAATTTATAAATCAATTCATGAATTAACACGAAGAATAGTGGATGAGCATATCTTGTATATAACTTGCACTTGCATATCTCTTGCATGTGTCTTACACATGATTATCATAATATAACTTGTAATATATAACTTATACCCACGTCATCAACATATCAACGTGATTAAATCATAATATCTTGCATAAAATTCTTAACTTAAACTGAGGGACCATCACCTCGCAAGAAGCGAGTTGTTGCACATACATGCTCTGACTCGTAAAGGCATGCACCGAGTGAACCCTGGCCATATACACAAACCGGAGGTTTTATACCTCATCCCAAACTTGCTATCGGAATTTGTCCGCCAATTGCCTAGGATGTCGCATTTCCGGGCAAAGGAGATGCAATACTTGTTTGACATTACCTACCCCAAGGTTCCCGAGCCAACGTAAGTACTACACCGTTTGTCCTACCCGCTCAAACATAGTCCCAAAATATGGAATTCCAAGGAAAGAATATGACTCGAGTTGTGTATTCTAAGTTGTTGATTCCATGTTTGTCGTGACATAGGAGTGGACATCATGTCTAGATTGATCGTATTTCATGAAATCGAAATGTAATATATTAAACAATCATCACTATCTATATACCTTATTTGTATTATTTAAAAAACAACTACATAGTACATACATAACTTATCTTATTCATTTACATAACTGATCATTTTAAGAGCCAGATTTCCTTCGGTTTTCATTCCATTTTGCCCATGTATGAGAAACAAATTTTATTAAGCTTATCGCATGAAATATTAAATATAGGGAGGGTGATATATATACCTAGGTGTGCGCTGCTGAATTTTCTTTGGATATAGCAATCCAAACATTCTGATCAGAGACTTGGCTTCCGAGACTGATAAAGAGAAGCAAGGTATCAGACATCTCACTCGACCGAGGTGTCTCTGAAAGCTAGAAAGGTGAGAGATTTTTTTTTAAGAAAAGGGAAATTTATTAAAAGATAAACAAGGAAACTTTTACAATATATAACAGGAGCATCCTAAGTTTTTTGAGAAAAAAAAATTAAAAAACGATATCCTTTAACCGTGAGTTGTGGTAACAGTAGGGACTTTTTTTTACGTATGTTTATGTAGTGAAGGCTATACATACTAATCGATATTTATCTGATAATAATACTTCCAAGAAGGTTATTTTGTAATTACTTGTAATCTACAGTATCACACTTTTATATATTTAAATATTTAATCTAACGTTGTGGGAGGGCGGGCGGGCGGGCCCTATATGTTGCAGTCTGCCCACAGCGTCCCAGACATCCGATTCCTACTCGATCTATATGTATAAAAGCTCGGATTCCGTGTTCTGGTATCCGAATCGGACTGGAACAAGGAAACATCGATCTTACTATATATTCAGTCCCCCCCCCCTGGTTTCGTTATGAAACTGATCAGATTTAATACATCTCGACGTCGTAGGAGAGTGGTTCAGGGCACCAGCTGCAGGCGGCAGGGGATAGCTGACATCGATCGAGCTTCGATGGCGTCAATAGAAGCTCTGGCCATGGCCGGCGCAGACTACGCCGAGTGCGGGATGGACACCGGAGCCTGGGAAGATGATGATGATGCTCATGCGCCACCTCCTCGCCATCTTCTCGTTCTCCAGGACCTGCCCAATAAATTAGGCCCGTTGGTGCTCGACGGTGGTCGGCTGTGCGAGCAGAAGACGAAAGAGCAGCTAGTTGCATGGGCAAAGGCCGTGGCCAATGAAATAAGGGCGCTGGGGGGCCAATATCCGTACGTATAGGTAGCCGACCTGATATAAGACCGCACGGGAGTGGCAGGGATATATACGACGGAACCCTGTGCGTTGACGATGTATGTAGATTCTTTAATTAATCTCTAGTATTCTTTTGGGCGTAATCCACTCTCTTGTAATTAAAAGCTTGGTGTTCCTGTACCGATGTCTGTGTCCTGGGAATGGAACATGAACATGCTCACGTATACGCATAATCATATCTCCGACATTTAGTTCGTTTTTTTTTTCACTTATTTTTCTTGTCGTCGATCAAAATAATTGAAAATATTATTATAATCCCTAAATGTGACAGATTAATATGGGAGGTGATATCAAAAAAAAAATCGAAATTGGAATGATACGTTCATCGACAACCACGGAGGCACGTGAGGAGTACGAGGACAAATTTTAGTGGGGGCACTGCACGTTGCATTCCGGGGGATTGAACAAGATTTCTCCGAGTTGACAACCACATAAGAACATATATAATCGTTTACTTTAGTATTTTATTATCACGGATGCATATCTTACGCTTATTCAAACCGTGCATATAATCCCTATGCCTCCTCAAAAGATGTTACGTTAAATCCACATTTTTTGTTATTTTATTTCAAGGAATTTACATGAACAAATTGTTCTTCTCACACCGGCTTCATGATATCACACCCCCCTTCGTAGAGTTTTAGAACGAGTGTCTGCTGATGTTGCCATCTGATGTTCTACAGAAAAGTTACAGCAGCGAAATGGGCTACTGCCCAAGAACTAAGTTATCGAGGGAGACGGCTTCGGAATTCACCCTCGCTGCCCCCCTCAATAATTTGTGGCACCGTGGAAGGGGCCAACTTTCAAGAAAAAGCCTTCCAAATCCAAACTGAGAATCGGATTAATTAATGTCAGCCTAGAGATCACTTAATAATACCGCCGATATGGGAGTGCCAAAGAGAGAGCCGACTCTTGGCGTCAGATAATCCAAAGCCCGTCCAAACACTTCCTAGCAACAGTGGAATCTGCTGAATGCAATATCGTGGTTAGGAAGGAAGAGGAATCGTCGTAGTCCATCCAGGAAAGCTTTTTAGCCGCGGACGCTCCCCCCTGCATAACTAGTTCAGAAGAGGGGCAAAGCCAAATCTGCATCCATGTCTCCCAGGTCGCCACCAAAAAAGGAAAGTAGTCAACCATCAACTTTTTAACTCCTTTGCCAACATAACACCACAAATACGGTACAGGAAGCAGGATTCTTTTTCGGCTGTTGGAAGCCACTTTAGAAAGCAAAAGCCCGGGAACAAAGGTTTTCTTCCTTGCTGGCTGAAAGCCTCGATAAATCCGTCAGCAATTACCCACAGGCAAAAAAGTTTAATAATATGCGGGCAAAAATGTAGACAAAATAATTGCTCCCGCACCTCTTCGATGTGCCAGTGACCTCTTTAGATTAGCAACGGCCAGACAGCAGGTCATTCAGATAAGCCTGTAGTGTAGTCACACTAAACTATTGATGGAAGCACAACTTCCATGGATTCAGCAGCCACTTAAAGATCTGGGATTTTCTCATTGATGATAATCAAAGCAAGGGGGCAATTCAAGGAATCAACACTGTAGTTCTCAACACATGTAGAAAAGAAACCAGAAAGTATCAGCAACAAAGATGGGTGAGAAGGCCACTAGGGATCCTCAAGGGCTCAGGATCTGCCAGGGAGCCCCATCAATGGGCGCAAGAGCTTGTGTTTTCAACTTGCTTTTCATCTGGATTCCAACATGAATTACTGGTTGGTCTGACCCCTTTGGCCTGACTCACAACACAAGCACCTAAACATGGATGTGCTCCATTCTGCCAAAATCACCTTTTTGTCCATTCAGCATTTCAGATGAGCCCTGTTCTCACTCAAAAAGAAAAGCTTGCATTTTAAAGCCACTTGGTGTAGAAGTGGTCGGTGGGCAGATCGTGTCACACCCCGTGGAAGCGCATGAAGGTTGTCACACATACGTGTATGTGACCGAGATTCTTAGCACCCGTCATGCTTGCTCATACACATTCCACAGCATTTAACAAATCATACATATCTACGCATTATGAAAAAGAACCAACAGGCATATATACATATTCCATGCATAATATGTACATATATACAATTATGATGTCACTGTCACGGAGACTTCTTCCAAGATCGCAAAACATCTGAAGGTTCAAAAAGAGATCAAAACTATCTACAACCTTCACTCCGACAGTTCTAGCCAGCGTGCACACCACAAGTCTCACAACTAGTCGATACACCTCGCTGAGTAACCTTGCAAATCTTACTGACTGCCACCTAGAAAAGAAAGTGGAAAACCATCGGAGTACAATGATTCAGTAGGATTCCTAAACAAACCCAACACTCCACCTTGCCAATACCATATAAATATAATAGTTTAAGAAACTAAATTAAGTTGCAAATCAAACCAGTTTCTTCATGTTATACAATTACATATAAATGCAATTAACATGATTCTAAAAACATAAAGCAAAATGATCTCGATAAGTCAATAGGCAACTTATAGTTTAGGCGGAACAACAATGGGGGCGTTCCATACCATCGTCTAAGACCGTTGAGGCTAAGGAATCATATTACAATACTAGGCATACATCTAGGAAAAGAATTAAAAACATAGCATGAACTTGCGTAACTTGAATCGTGAACTTGTAATGAAATGAAAAGCTGGACAGTAAGAAGCACATGATACCATCTTCATTTTTCATTCAATACTTTATTATTCTATTACACATAGATAATATAAAATTTATAAATAAATTCATGAATTAACACGAAGATTAGTGGATGAGCATATCTTGTATATAACTTGCACTTGCATATCTCTTACATGTGTCTTACACATGATTATCATAATATAACTTGTAATATATAACTCATACCCACGTCATCAACATATCAACATGATTAAATCAAAATATCTTGTACAAAATTCTAAACTTAAACTGAGGGACCATCACCTCGCAAGAAGCGAGCTCTTGCACATACATGCTTTCACTCGTAAAGACATGCACCGAGTGAACCCTGGCCATGTACACAAACCAGAGATTTTATACCTCATCCCAAACTTGCTATCGGAATTTGTCCGCCAATTGTCTAGGATGTCGCATTTCCGGGCAAAGGAGATGCAATACTTGTTTGACATTACCTACCCCAACGTTCCCGAGCCAACGTGAGTGCTACACCGTTTGTCCTACCCGCTCAAACATAGTCCCAAAATATGGAATTCCAAGGAAAGAATACGACTCGAGTTGTGTATTCTAAGTTGTTGATTCCATGTCTGTCGTGAGATAGGAGTGGACATCATGTCCAGATTGATTATATTTCATGAAATCGAAATGTAATATATTAAACAATCATCACTACCTATATACCTTATTCGTATTATTTATAAAACAACTACACACATAACTATTCATTTACATACTTATCTTGCATGATTTATATACGTGCATGACTTATTCATAAATCTACATATCTTACCTTATTCTTCTATATGCATGATTTATCTTACATAGAAACCTTCACTTATCATAACTAGAACGACCTAATAGAGAACAGGGACATGATTTACGTTAATGAAATCATGATTTTTACATAAGATCTCTAGATAGATTAGAGGATTTAGAACATGAATGTATCAAAATTAAGTTAAAGATGATGTGCAAAATTTGTATTAGAGAAATCCTACCTCTGCAGCAGAACTACTTCTTATCAACCCCTAACTTCACTCTTCTCTTCGACTTCTCTTCTTCTTAATCTTATGTGTGTTTTCCCCTCCTCCTCCTCTTCTTATTCTTCTTAATCTTCGGCTTCTTCTCCTCCATTCTTCTTCTTCTGTTTCTCTACTTCTCTCCATCTATTCTCACAGGTATAGGAAGGAAAGGGTGAGAAATAAGGTTAGAATAAGCAGAAGCTCATTAAATATCTTCCATACATCAACCGCCGTACCCACAACCACCTAAGGAAGAAAATATCTCCTTTTCTTTTCTTTTATTTTCCTAAAACCTCAAACCCACACGTAGCCCCCTTAGACCATCTTCTGGGAAAATCCAAGGAGATGAGGTTTTGTGAAAAAAAAATTGTACAAAAGTCCCTCTTAAAATTATCCATAACTAAGTCTTATCCTATCCATTCCATTATTTGTTGTTTTTGACCTAAATAGCAAAATCTGAAAAAGTGCTCAACATAAAATTTGTAAATCATTAAATTATCTTTCCAATAAGTCTAGTATTGACCCTATTACAACGTTCCGATGAAAAGTTACACAATTAAAAAGTGAAATATTTGTTTAATTTAATTAATAAAATTTGTGGGGCTCAAACTAACGAAGTGGGCCAACTTATTATGCTCCTATCAAGGGAAATCTAATATTCTCTTGGGCTTCCAAAAATCAGAATGTTATATACCACAACTCACAAGAGCCTTGCACACCACATGGTACATCCTATGCCACCTAGAGCTATCCTCAATTCAAAGAAAACAAAATGTTTAAGATATTATATAAAGAAACACCTGATAAAAGATTTCTATAACCGTCAAGTTTAACACACATGCACATTCACACGCCCGCATGTGCATGGGGACGAGTGCAATGGCTAACACACACACACACACACACACACACACACACAGAGAATGTTTAAGATATTATATAAAGAAACACCTGATAAAAGATTCCGATAAGCATCAAGTTTAACACACATGCACAGTGCCACAAACGCATGTGCATGTGCATGTGCACGAGCATGAGAGAGAGAGAGAGTGTGTGTTTCCTGCTTTTCTTGTTATTGGCATTAAAAACATATAACAAAACAAGGAAAGTGAAGAAAAAGCACCATCCAGTTGCTCGTTGCTTCAACTTCCAAAATGCCACTCCCTGAATCACCAGTCGATGCCCTCATTATTAGTGAGTCTCATACATGGATTCCTGCACATCTCCGAAGTCCAAACATTTTCCAAGGTGATATTATCCTCAAAGACAGTACTGCGATTGAAGATTGTCATCATTTTTTCTCATTTCACTCATCTAGAAAACAGTTCAAACCAGGAACCAGTCGATCCCAATGTTTGGGCACCAATTTCCACCATTTCCCTTACATACTTAATAAAGTCTTAAAAAAAAGAAGCTAATCAAGTTGTTGGGGCTCAGTTTGGCGTTTAAACCCCAATCTCACTAAATCAAGTCATTAAGACACTTAAAAAATGTTAATCAACTCTAATACAACCTATAGTATATAAAAGAACTTATTTATACCTTTAGTAAATCAAACCAATGAAACAATGACTTCACTCTTAAGAGTCAGCCAAGAAATCTCTCTTTCAACTTTCTTTTCTTGCTTTATTTCCACATTTTTCCAAATTTTCTAACATTTTTCTAAGCTATTAGGACCGGCCACTTCCAACCCTGGAACCAGCAGAACCAGATCAGTGACCATTGATCCCAATCCAGCTCTGCTTAGTCTAGTTCGGACCAAACCACTTTAGTGATCCATGCCAGATTCTACAAGGCAGGCTAGAGTAGGAATGATTGCAGGCATAACAACGACCAGAAACTAAGCAGATTAAGCAAAGAGATTAAAATGATTAGGATCTTGCTGCCAGTGACACCACAATCCTCAGCTAAGCACAAAGGAAAACCGCAAAACAGCAGCCTATTTCTAGATCTGTATTGGCCTCCTCTATGAATGCTTGCAGATGTTTTCCTCCAGCTGATACAAGAAATGAAAAAAGGGAGTGAGAAAAAGCAGCACCTACCCATTTGCTCTAAAATATTTTTCTCTTCTCAAGAATGAAAGAACCTAGAGAGATTAATCTCACAGAAAATGCAGCATGAGACCTCGCGTAGATGTGCCATAGTGAGAATGCCAACCCACATAGATGCACAACACAGAGAGGAAAAGATCTCCATTTAAAACCATTTGCCCCTTATAGATCTTATCTTCACACCAGTGCGAGCAAAATGGATCCACCTTTACATCCCTTGGAGCTGGAACACAGATGGCAAACAATACATTAAAAACAACTGTAATATAGGTGGAAATGGTCCCCACAGAGAGTATGCTCAATTTCCCAAGATGGTGCACTAGGCAGCAAGCAGAAAGATTTCCCATAGGTAATTCTTCTATGGATCTCACTTAAGTCGCAGTTTTAGTCTGCCAGTAGCCCCACAATAGCCAGGATTCATATCACGTGGGAAATTGGACACAGAATTACAGCTTTCAAAGAAGGAACAAAACGAAAGAGCATCATGCATGATTAAAGGAAAAAATAATTGAGGTTGTCCCAAAATGCGATTGAGAGTACAAAGAGATTGCGCACTTTTCCCAACATTTCCTAAACAATGAGACTCAAGGATTTATCCCATCCAAGCAAGTCCAACAATTATGGAAGCTCACATATATAGCTCAATCAAGATGTCTCCTATCATATCTTTTAACAGATCTTAGAAACAACATAACAGACTGATTGTGACAACAAGCAATCTAACGGTTCATCCATTTGGCATATTTCTCCCACCTCCATCTTCCCCATTAGGACAATGCCACCAGGAACACCTAGTCTTTCTCTTTTTTTTTCTAAAGTGAGTAATACCATTAATTGTATTAAAAGAAAAAGAGAGAGAAACACCTGGTCCTTCTACATATCCGGTCTCAGCTTAATAAATAATTTGCAGATATTTTCAACAGGACTAACATTCTCATCTTGTTTGAAGAAACAAACATGTAGGGATAACTAATCACATACCCCTGTGTTGCTCTGAAGAATGACAATCGACAATATTTCACCTCCAGAGAACTACAAATCCTGCTGATTAGGGTCTTATATGGCTAAAGCATTGAGAACAACACCGATTTTGAGACTACACACGACTAAACGAGGTGTTCATCGATATCATGACTCACGAGATGTAAAATAGTTTCTAACGAGGCACAATCAAGGATGGAGTGGCGAGGTTGCTGAGCTGTGATCCAAAGCCATACGCCAGATGTCAGGAAACATGCCGATGCCTTTTACGCAGAAAACAACTTCTTCCCTGTGGCTGAATTGCTTCAGTTGTGGGGGCAATACCATGAGGACTTAGTCCCTTCTTCTATATCAATAAGATTATTACAAACGTGGAATTTGATGCACAACAACTTGCAGAAACTTGTCATGTAGACATTATTAACAATACGAAAATTCTGCATTAAAGCACACTAACGTAAATACAAAATGCTACAACCCCGGAACCAAATATAAATCCCAGTATAACAGAAACTTACAGGCCAACAACTCTAGAAATCCATCCACATTGCCCTGTCGACCGTCCCCAGTTCGTCCACCATCAATTCTTCAAAAAATTCGGGATCAAAGCCTCTACTGACCATGTCTTGAAACTCGCTACCTCTGTTTCTGCCCTGCTCTTCCTCGAATTCATCTGCCACCTCCTCCTCCAGCCCTTTCACCTTCTCCTCCACATAATCCTCTTTCTCCGCCGCAACGCCGACGGGCAACGCGGGCATGTGCCCCTCGAACAGAGCCATGTGCCCGAACAGCTTGTCCTTCCTCGAGAAGCTCGTCCCACAGGAGCACCGCCACCGGCACTCCCCGCAGTGCTTGAGATGGCTCTTGAGGTCCGCCAGCACCGAGAAGCTCTTCTTGTTGCAGCGGGTGCAGGAGTAGATCTTCGGGCAGTGGCTCCTCCGGAAGTGGTTCTTCACGCACACCGCTGACTTCAGCGGCCGGAACCGCTTGTGGGCGCGGTTCCGGTTGCAGCCCAGGAAGGGGCAGGAGAACCTCCTCTTCCGGGCGGCAGGGGCGGCGGCGGCCTCCGGCTGATGGTCGGGCTTCGAGAGGGCTGCCAGGGTTTTGAACTGGTTGCCGTGCGCCCTCATGTGCATCCTGAGATTAGCGTCCCGCTTGAAGCCCTTCCCGCAGATGTCGCAGAAGTGGACGTGCTCCGCCAGCAGCTCCACCGCATCCATCTCCACGATCTCGTTGTCTCCGCCATCGTCATCATCCTCTTCTGCCCTATTCTTCGTCTCCTCCGGCGCCGGCGTTTCCTCCAACAGGAACGCACCGGTGGTCAGAACCCCCCCGCGGTCGACGGATCTCCCCGGATCCCTCCCCTCCGCTTGAGCCACCAGCCAGCCGGACCCCGCGACAACCGCCAGATCCAGATCGGAGGGCTTCCCCAACGCCTGGGGAGGAGGGATCACCCCCGCCGCCACCAGCGTCTGAGGCAGAGGCGGGGGCGGCGGTTCTGTCTGGGAGAAGGCAAGGAGCGCGGCGCCGTTGAGGATGATCTGCTGGACGGCGGAGGCGATCTCGGCGGAAACAGCCTGCAGCTTGTCCCCTCCGATGTCGGCGTGGCGGTCTAGGGAGTCGGCGAGGAAGCGGCGAACGGAGTCCACCCGCCGTCCGAGGAGCGTCAGATTGGTAAGGGGCACCCTGGGGTCCGAGGCCATGGGGCGCCGGAGTTCGCCTGATTCGGCGCCGGCGCCGACTCCGGCGAGGGGCTCACCCGGTGGCCGGCTGACGGTCCCGGTGGCGGAGACCATCTCCGGGCGGACGTGCGATTTGCAGACGGGGAAGGTGAAGGGTGGGACGTCGCCGACTTGCCGTCATTATTACGGAGAAAGTAACGTTCTTATCTACGTATGTGATGACGTCACTCGAGAATTTTATATTGTTATTGCTTGACCGGAAGTAGCGGTCCCACGTGCGAGAGCCGATCGGCTTCTGACCTACGGCTGACGATAGTGCGCGCATGACCGCTACGCATAATGGCGCACTGGCCGTGCTCATCTTCACGCACGTTAATCTGTGCTCCCATTAGCGTAGGTTTGGTTTATCTTCTCGTAATCCGCTATATGCTCTCGTTTAGACCGATCAGCTTTGATCGGAAGATAATGTGTAGGAATAAAACATATTTCATTTGCATATTCTCCACATTTTAATCATATGCAATATATTTCCTCCTACAGAAAGAGCTCCACACCTTTTTTTCTCCGGCCAAACTTGTCGTGTAAATCTGCCCAAACGTCATGACATTCAAATATGGAGCAATAAAAAAATCGCAAATTGCAAGATGGCAACTGGCACAAGTGCAAATCCTGAAGTGCGGCAAAGCATTGAAGTACAGAAGGATTACAATGCAGGATCTTGCGTTACTCACTGCCTAGCAACATTGCTCCATCGCATCACACCCATAGACTACAGTCCATCCCAATTAGAGTTGGGGATTGACAAAGAAAAAATAGAATGGCCACAGTATCAAACCACAATACCTGCAAGTTTAATACGGTAACGACAAGGCCAAAGCATCCGTGAATGCTGCTTTAAAAGCTCCATCCTACAAGTTTCGATGCCGTGACCACACATGAATACAGAGAATGATACTTTTGGGCCAAAAACAAGGGGGGAAAGCGGCAGCTGCAATTTGCCCCAAACAAAAAAGAAAAAGAAAAGAGGAGTATGAGCATTTCTGTAATTTCTGAAAAGGGAAATGGCGTCCACCGATGGGACATGAGTGACGCTTCTGCAAACAGAGACAAACGAGGTCGATTAAAATAGTTGGTCAGTGATTAAGTTTACTTATCTAAAGATGCTCAAGTCCTACAATCCTTCGGTGCAAGAAGAATGATTTAATGGACTAACACAATGTTACTCACAGATGTGGCTGGAGGCTAGGGCCTGACCCAATGGCTGGACCTAAAATCAGACAAAAGAAATATGTCGTGAGACAGACAAAAAGTAAGAGTGCAAACAAACTAAGAAAACTAAAAAAGAAACTAGTTCTTCCACGACATTCATTGTTATTCATCAACTTCAGATAGGAGCTGTCCTGGTCATGCTCCTAAATCCATGTCTCACTAAAGACCATAGCTGAACGATTCTAAATTTTGCAAAACTTACTGAGAAATATGAATGCTATTTACAAATACCAGCTCTACTGAAACACTGATGCATTTAGATCAGGGAGGATCATGGAAAACTAGGAGGGTTTTCCACATATAGGAAGAACAGGCATCGCGAAGATAACTTGGTCATGTGCACATAAAGGGAAATAACATAAGAATTCAAAGCCTCCTGCCCAAATTGAAAAGTTTAAATCAAACTCTTGATGCATTGAATAAGAATACAAATCCATGAACAAAAAAATCTGCCTATAAGCAGAGTTCAGCAGATTTCAACTTTCTAATGCATTGGAATGAAGGCTTGCCCACATATCCATCAGCGTGATAACCGAGAACTTGCACAAATATTAGAACTATATATCATTTTAATTGCAATGTGATGGGGTTTTAACAGGACCAAAGTCCCCCACTTGAGGTTTGACTAGTCCAAAGTACCCTACTCAGGGCTTTAACCAGGCCAAATGCCAAGAGAGAAAATTTTATTCAGTCCAAACACCCCAAATGGGGGAGTTTACCCGGTCCAACTCCCCGATGAGGGGTTTATCCCTCAATGGGGCGTTTATCCTATCCAAACCCCCCAAATGTGGGCTTTATCCGATCCAAACCCCCCCCCCCCCCCATATGAGGGAGGGGGTGGACAGCCTCTTTTTGTGTCATTTTTTTCTCTCTTTCTTTTCATCAAAAATTTTTCATCCGATCGTGATGAAACTCAAACCTAATAGTCAGATATTGACTGAGAATAAACCTGATGGTCAAATCATGACCGAAAGTCAACCCGACGGTCCAATAGTGATCATATGACAATCCAACGGACTGATGTTTACTGAAATGCAAATCCAACGGTCTGATCTGACTCGAAACAATTTAATTGATCCGATCTCAACCGGAAATATAATCCACTGACCCGATCGTGACTAAGATACAAAATTTAATAGTCTGATTGCAAAGAAAAGTAAACAGGATAGTCTGATTTTGACCAGATATAAAATCCTACATACTGATCATAATCGAATGTAGATCCAATGGTGGATTTATGACCGAATGTATATTGTAGAGGCAGGAAAATGGTTCCTAAGTCACGTACCACCTTCTCTATTTATTTGTTGGGGAAGTGTCTCGCGCCCGTGGAAGTCTGCACACGAGAAGCCGGAAAGGCGCCAGAAGGAGTCCCGGGTGTTACCCCAGGGGACAACCCTCCGATGCTTAAGTCAGCAAAGGTTAAATGAAGAACAAAGAAGAGCAAGTTGAGGGAGAAGGAAATCGTAGTCGAGGGCTGAAGGGTCGTGTAGATTCTCGGAACGAGTGCTCGCCGCTCCCAGTGCTCACTCGGAGAGTGCTCGCTAGGTGGTAAGGTCGCCGGAGGATAGTTTCCCCTTCAGCGTCGGTCGTAGCTGCTTTCTTCTTAGCGTGTGATCAGTAGCTCTATTCTCTTGCGTAGCAGTATGGGGTTTAGTAGAAGAATCTATCGTGTCCGTCTTCTCTATCGTTCTTCCTTTTATAGGGGTTGTCCTGGAGCGAGGGGCCCCATCCCTCGATGGGGAAGGGCGTTCGTAGTAGAGTAACCTTCTCCGCTATAGTGGCGGAAGTTTCCCGTTGGGGGCGATTACCCCGGCATTGGCTGGTCCCGGGGCGAGTCTTGTGGCGCTCGTGGGGCGTGCTCGCCCGTTATGGGGTCAAGGCCGACGTCACGGGGGCAACGGTCGGTCGCCGGAGAGTCCTCTGGCGATAACTGCGCTTGGGCCGTAACCCTTACACTTTGTAGAATCCGATGCTTTGTTGGGTTGGGCATCCTTTTAGTGGGCCACACCCGTATGTCTACCTCTTGGGCGCGCTCTCTTGAGAGTTATCTGTCATGGGCCTATTGTTACTGGGCTATTCTTGGGTTAAACCGGATTTACCCTCCTCACTTCCCCCCTACTCTCAGTCGCCAAGCACTACGCAGGGGGCTGAGAGTCGGTCTTGAGAGGGTCTTCGGGAGTGTGGGATCCAGAGCCGGCTTCCTCGTAGTATGGGCGTTGTTGAGGACCTTCTTGGCGCGCAAGGCGCACCTGACGGTGGCAGAGGCCACGCGGACAATCATGACTCGCGTCTTGTCCTGTTCTAGGAGGGCGGGCTCTCGAACGATCGTCTGACGTCAACAGCCGTACCGCCGTAGCGGCAGGCGTCCTTTCACCTGCCCCTCGAGGGGAATAGCGTCGATCCATCGTGGGTGGTTATAAGAACCGCTGCGAGGTCTCTCGCAGACTGCACCCGCGTCCGGCTAGTTGTCGTACTCGTCGTAGGCGTCTTCTTCCCTTTGCTCGGTGAGGATCCTTCTTCCTCTGCATCTTTTCTCTTTCGCAGTCATGCCCCCCCCGTAGGAGGATCTCTTGGGTCAGCTCTTCCTCTTCTGAGGAAGCGGTTCACAGCCGCGGCGGTGCGCCGAGCACTTCAGGTGCGAGCGCTAGTCGACCCAGTTCTCCATCGTTAGTTGCCTATAGGGTGATCCATGGGTTGCGGGAAGCCTTCCAAATTCCCCATGAGTACGACATCATCTTCCCGACCGTCGATGATGATATGTTGAGTCTTCCTCCGGGGGGATTTTCGATCCCAGTAGCGTCCTTCCAGGCGGGCTTCCGTGTTCCTGCTCACCCCTTCATCGCATCTGTCCTTCATTATTACGGACGGCGCCCTGGAGGGTTGTCGCCCAACTCTTACTACATCCTTAATGGATTTCTTTATGCGTGCCAGAGAGTGTCGGTGGAGCCTAGCCTCCATCTTTTTTAGCAGTTCTACTTCATCCAGCGCTGCCCGGCTGATACGGCCTTTGCCTATTTCAAGGCCCAGACTGACCGGAAGCTCATCCGAGTGTCTTCTACTGCGGCCAATCTCAAGGGGTGGTCGCAGCGGTACATGTATATTGTCAAGTCGAGTAGTTACGATCACTCCAATAGTTGGAGGTTCGGGGGCACCCCCCCTATCTGGACCGATAGGAAACCTCCGCTCAGGGCCGAGGATCGGAAGAAGGTAGACGCCATCCTCCGGTATTGTCTTATTGACGCAGACTTCGTGCTTACCCCGGTGCTACTCCGAGAGTTGGGGTTGAGTCCTCCGTTGCCGCAGGGTACTGGTCTCGACCTCTCGTCGGGTTGTGCTGGCGGTCGATTGGATTAAGCTGACCTTGTTCTGGTTTCAGGTGCGCTTGAGGTTCCGGCGTGGAGTTACGTGGTCGTTACGTTGCCGAGGTTTGCTCCCCGTCCGGTGGACCACATCGCTCCGGGAACCGGTCAGGTGTCGATTGTCGCCCCCCAGGCCGAGATTGCGTTCTCCCCGGGGGAACTGCAGTACCCGGTCCCAGCCGGCGTCCCCTTGGTGTGCTCGCCGGCAGCATCTGTAGCGAGTGGAGGGCCTAGCCCTCAGCGAGGCTCTCCGGAAGGAACTACGAGCGATGTGGGTAAAGAGTGCGCCATGGCCGATGGCAGTCGCGCCCCCCTGACTGAGGATGCTCTGGCGGCGCTGGATAGCCAGCGTCGGGCGAGGAAGAGGGGGAGAGTCTCTTCTCCTATTCGGGGTCGTGCTCCGCTTCCTGCGCGGCGTGAGCTGCCCCCTTCTGGGGTTTTGCCGCTGCCGTCGGTTGAAGGGTCGGAGACCGTTCCCCCTGCGTCGGCTCCCACAACTCGGGGCCGAGACAAGGGCAAAGCTCCTGCTGCTGACAACGTCGACATCCCTCCTCTGCTGGAGTCTCCTCAGCGCGGCCAGTCCTCGCCACCCGTGGACTTGACATCTGGGTTGGCCGAGATCGCTACGATCGTCGATCTCATGGGAAGGAGTGTTCGATGGTACGAGCATACCAGCGAGCAGGGTTTGCCAAACCGTTCCAGGACGGGCCGTACCGCCCGTCCCGGACCGTCCTAGCCACAGACCGGGACGACCGATCTGTGGGACGCAACCGGGATGGCTTATATATTATTTTAATTTTTTATAACAAATCGATTTTGTAAGGCGGTTGGTTGAGGGTCTTGCGATTCACCGTGGGCTCTTGGGTTCGATACTTGCCTCTACCGTGTTTTTTGTTTGATTTTTTTTTTGGAAAATTATATTAAAAAAATATTGCTGAAGCTAAGAATCGAACCTGGGACAGCCGCTTCAAACTCCAGAACACCTAACCAACTGAGATACAATAACTTTTGAATTATTTTATTTCATTATACATATATATTAAAGTTTAACGTCTCGGTACGCAACGGTACAAACATGTACCGTCCCGTCCCGAGCCGTGACCGGGACAGCCGATACGGACGGGACGGCAAACCCTGCCAGCGAGTTCGGCCCTAGGGCCGAGAAGGAGCTGACGACGGTGGCCGCGAGGAGTGCGTGTCTGGTCGTCAGTGCTCTCGACTTGTAGAGACATCACTTCCAAGGCCTTGCTCGGATGCTGGAGGCAGGCCAGGCTCGTCATGCGGGGCTCGAGGAGCGTCTGAAGGAGGCAGAGGCAGCTAATTCTGGGCTCCGTGAACAGCTAGTCCAGCAGGGGTTGGTCCTTGACGGGATGGAATGCGACCGGGACTCCTTCAGGGAGCGGGCTGACGTTGCCGAGGAGCAAGTGGCCAAGCTGAAGGCGGAGGTCCAAGCCATGAAGGCCCACGCCCAGGAGACCAAAGTGGAGCTTGCCGGGTTGCGCTCGTCGGTAATGACCATCGGCGAGGAGGCAATCGAGCTCTTCCGCTCCTCTTCGGATTATCGGGATGAGCTATCCACGGTGGCCCTGGAGTATTATGGGCCGGCGCGTGATCGCGGCTTTCGCGAAGGTTGGAGCACTGCCGTCAAGGCTACATCGGAGAGTCTTGGCGCCACGGCCCCACCTCTGCTTCCTCCCCCGACGCCCTTTGGCCCGGAGACCGATGACGGTGAAGGGGAGCCTGATGGCGAGGAGGTTGGTGTCGTCGATTCGGCGCTGGAGCCGAGCGCGGAAGGGCGAGCACCCGCTGGAACCTCGGTGGCGGGAGGCCAGGTGGTCGAGTTGGATGAGGGCCCGCCTCCTTCCGAAGCCGCTGCCGCGCGTAGGACTGGAGAGCCCATGGCACGTGATGACGTGACTGGGGCAAACCCTTGAGCAGATGCCCCTTGCTGTCTTTTCTTTTGTTACTTTTTATCTGCACTTTCCAAGGCGGTAGCCTTCTTTTGTAATTTCCTTACTTTGAAATGGAAACCTTCCCTTTGTTTTGCAAATATCGAGATCTCATTTGTGTACTTCCCTCTTTCCAAACTGTCGCGAGATCCTCTGGGGATACGAAGCAGTGTTCTTGATGGGGACTCTGAAAGGGCACGACTTTCGGAATCCATCGCTTCGATTTCTGTGAATTTGCTTGAGGTGGTGAGGATGCCTCATTCTTCTGGGAACTTCGCTCCCTTTTATAAATAGTACCCCCCTCAGCGTGTTCACGGCCATCTCTGGCTGGGTGAATTGTGAGGAGAGAGTCATTCCGCGGGATGTCGTCTGGAGAGTCTGGCACTTCGTCGGATGACGAACGTCTGCAGGCTCGTCGTCAACCTCTGGTTCTCCGGAGGGAGCCTGGTGAGGACACCAGAGCACGAGTACGGCCCGACTCAGCGAGCCGTCGGTACCGGACCCGCAGCACGACTCGGTCGACATCGACATCGTTGTGGCTGGGCGACAGTATGGAGTCCCTACCTGAGTGTTGATATTTTCTTTATGTTTATTATGAGTGTATTGGTGTGTATTTATTTGAATATTTATGCGTGTAATGGGTCAAGGTTGTAAAATGAGTTACACTTCATGTAAGGAGCCCAATTTCCAAATTGGGCCTCCGAACTTTTAGGAGCCCAATTGGGCCTCTCTCTCCCTTGTGGGCTTCTACACATGTGGGCCCAAAAGGCTGGTCCAAGGCCCAAGATGGGCTTCTAGAAGACTTGGACCATTGGACCAAAGAGACAAAGGTAGAGGATGCCCCCTCCTTGTCCCCCATGCTTGTCTCCCACCTACCCTTGACCAATGTTAGTGGTGTCCTTTGGAGTTAGTGGATGTCCTTTGGAGTCTAGATCTAGGGTTTTAATATATATAGCCTCTTGTTGTATTTTGGTGGAACTAATGAGAAAATTTGAAGAGAATATTGCTTGGTGCACACCCCCCTCTCCTCTTGAGTTCTTGAGTGTTCTTCCTCCTCCCACCTCCAAACTCATCCTCTAGATATACTCCTAAATCTTCTATCTCCCTCAAATCTCTTCTTCTCTCTCTCTGTTGTAAACGTTCACCGCCGTCGCCGCCGCCGCCGTTCGTGCCGCCGTTGAGTCACCATGAGCCGATCTTCATCTTGCTGCCCCAAACTCGGAGTTGCAGGATAGCAGCTCGGTAAAAAGGATGCTATAGGAGATCCAACCGTTGGATCGTCGTGAAACTTTTAGGGTAGATTCCCCCATCAGAGTCCATTCCCAGTTCAATTTTTAGGTCGATCAGAGCCCATTTTCTCCTGTTCCCATCCACATGTTCATCTTCCCCAAAGTCTACCTGTGTGCAGATCTACGAGATAGATCTTGGAATATGAATTTTCTCACCCCTCAAATGTTGTCCAAATTTCACAAAGAAGCTATGTGCGTTTCCGTCACCCTCCTCTCTACCCACCATAAAAATCACGGGTCCTAATTCGTCAATTAGATCCTCGGTCAAAGCCCTTGATCAGGGAGGTTAGGTTCTGTCCAGCCTGTTCTGTATTTCGGGACAATGTGCTCAGTCCACTTACAGTCGTTTTAATTTCAAATTCAGCCATTGGATGAGTTTGGGCTTCCAGTATGTCGTAGGATTTTGAGTCCCCTTTCCAACGGTACCCTTTGTGCCCCGATCCAACGTTGGAATTGAGCGTACCAGCCGATCTCGTCGGAGCGCACAGATCTGGACAGAAACACAGCTACGGGACAGCATTGGGAGATAATTCCCAAGAAATCGCCCGCCTTCACTCCGGAGACCGCCGCTCCCGGGGATCGACCCAGGACACTCCAGGAGCGTCCCCGTCAGTCGCTGCAGCCAGGAGCCGCCCCGGACGCCGCCGTACCAGCAGTGGGTCCCACGTACCATCCGGTGGGCCCGAGTGAACGAAGCTGAACCGGCCGACTGCGTCCGCCCGAGCGCCATCGACTGCTGCCCGCCAACCCGAGATTGGTGCTCCCGGATCCCACGTGTCGCATGTTACCTCCCTGCATGGAGTGGACTTAACATTATTTCTGTACCGGGAGTTCCGGATCTCGGCCGGGAAATCTTCCCCACGCCCCGAGCGTGGAGGTACACTCGCCACCCCCTTTTTGTCGTATTTGCTCAGCTAGTATGCGTTCTAGATGCCGCTGCATGTGAGTAGGTTACTTTCCTAGCTAGCTCGTGATACATCACCGCTGTGAGTTGTGAGTGCGAGACCCGTCCCATGACTCGTTCCGAGCGTGAGAGCAAGCCCACCACCCGAGACTCAAAGCCGGTTACTCAACTGTGCAGATCGTCGCGCTTCCCTCGATGGGGACGACCGTGAGTTAGCACTTCTTATTTGGGGCACATTGCCTCTTCTGGAGCTCTTTAGGTGCCACATTGTATCATTGTTGCTGGTCGTGTCGTCCAACCCGTCGCGTCGTCCTATAGAGTCCAAGGTCGCAACTCGTCCACGTCGAGTCTCGTAATCGTCCCGCATCAAATTGGTATCAGAGCCGGTTTGAGTCTAGGGTAGTCATTATTTTCAAAAGAAAAAAAGTGTTTTAAATTGCATTACACCCCAATACTCTAGTATATCGAAAGACGTTACTGGAAGGTTAGGTTACGCCTATCTGGAAGGTAGCTCCTCGCGTCGAGTCGGATCTTCGGATTACTGCCTCCGCCATGTACTGGTGACTGGGTTAAGTCTAGGGTCCTCAACTTGCATCGGTCCATCCATATAGGTCTAGTGAGTCACCCTTAGCTCTCTTTACATCTCATTGCATGCCCACCCGTGGAGGTGCCCAGTACCATCGCCCTGACACTATGGGTGAACACCGAGGTGCCAACCCGGGAGGCCGTTCCCTGGAGGACATGATAGCTCTACTCATGGAGCGCATGAATAGGTCCGAGCAAACTCTTAGGGAGCATACCGAGCGTATGGAGAGCCGATTCAAAGCCATGGAGGACAGCGCCGAGGCTTCTGACCGATCTGTCCAAGGTCTGGTTGGAAGGTTAGAGAGTGTGGAGAGAACCCCTCGCCGAGACCTACCCGGCATTCTCCCGGCCCCTCAGGCACATGCTGCCCAGCCCGTGGCTGCTGCCCAGCCCGCGCCTGCTGCCCAGCTCGCACCACCTCGGGCTGAGGAGCAACGGCAACGTGCCCCCCATTTTGAGGACTACGAGTCCGACAACGATTACGAGGGAAATGGCCGGCGCCGGCATGGTCACCGACCACACAGGGATGATGAGGACGAACGGATCCTCAGGACCGTCCGTGCAGACCCTCCCACGTTTGATGGGTCCAAACCTTTGGAACCCAAGATCTATCTTGATTGGGAGGTCAGCATGGACCGGTACTTTGAGTGGTTCGAGATCAAGGACCACCGGAGGGTCAGGTATGCCAAGATGAAGTTGTTAGGGCAAGCACAGATTTACTGGAGCAATGTAGAGAGTTTGCTCTTTCAGCGTCATGAGCCTCAGGTAGGTTCTTGGGATGAGATGAAGGACAAGCTTAGGCGTATGTACATTCCTGCCACGTACCGTCAGCGACTTATTGATAGGTGGCAGAGTCTCACCCAAGGGGACCGATCCATGTCAGACTACATCGCGGAGTTTGACGAGTACCTTTTGCGATGTGGCATTACGGAGAAGAGCACCATGCCTGTATCGCGCTTCCGTCGTTGTTTGCGGCCCCACTACCAATATGAATTATTTCGCCACAATGTTACCACCTTGGAAGACGCATACCAGGTTGCTCTAGAGTTGGAGCAGTTCGAGGCGGAGTTCGCTCCCGTCCAGCGCTCGGGGTCCCGCTTATCAACGTGGGACCGACCCTCATACCACGCCTACCTCCTATAGCCGAATTTCCGGTGGCCCGTCCCCCGGAACCCCCTCGGCAGGACCCCACTGCTCCTAGGCTCCGCACTTTCCCTCCGAGGGACCCTCCCCCCCGCCCGCAGGCACCCATCCTTGCCCCTCGGCCTTATCAGCCCGCCGTACCAGCTCGGCCTCTTCTTCCCACACCCCCAGTCCATCGAGAGGACAAGGGTAAGGGGCCAATGATTGGTGGAACATCTCAGGGCACTGGGACACGAGACCGTTGCTACACTTGTGGTGGAGTTGGCCACTTTGCCAGCAAGTGTCCCACCCGGGGAACACTTGTTATTACCGACACGCCGGCCTATGACCCCACCCTCAAGTTGGTGCCAGTCAGTTATGAGCCGGACCAGGAATTGGCCGAGGAATTCTTTGATGAGCTGTTGGAGGGCGAGCAGGTCGACGTCCCTGGTGCCCAATATCAGGATGGCATACATTAGGGTGTAGTCAGGTGCATCATTACCCAGCCGCAGGTGAGTGACGACTGGCGTCGCACCACCATATTCCATACATTTTGTAGGCCGGAAGGGAAGGCATGCAAGGTGATTATTGATAGCGGGAGCTACATCAATGCTATCTCTACAGGCACCGTCAAGCGCCTTGGTTTGACGCCCGTGGATCACCCCGCACCCTATAGAGTTTCTTGGGTGGATTCCACTTCCATCCCGGTCAGACTGCGGTGTCTGGTGCCACTGCAGTTCCAGGCATACCATGATGCGATATGGTGCGATGTACTACCTATGGAGGTGGGTAGTATTGTCCTTGGTAGGCCTTGGCTCTTTGACCGAGATGCCACCCTTCATGGTAGGTCGAACACTTGCACCTTCGACCATGGTGACCAAAGGATTACCCTCCACCCCGTCCAGCCGAAGGACCCGTCTGTCCGAGGACCAGCTGGCCCCAGTACTGGGACATCTCCTAGTCAGGGGAAAGCCGGTCCACCCGCGTTGTCCTCGGCACAAGCCTCCACCTCTTCGACTGCTCCTAGCATAGTGGACCCTCCACCCAGGCGGTTGATGATGATCAGTCCGAGAGAGATGGAACAGGAGGTGACCGGGGGTAACCCCATTCTAGCTGTCGTTGTCAGGGGCATAGAGGATGTCGCCCCTAGGTCTGAGGATGAGCATCCCCCAGAGATAGCCACAATATTGCGAGAATTTTCTGATGTCTTCCCCGAAGACCTCCCTGGAGGCCTTCCACCTATGAGGATATCCAGCATGAGATCGACCTCGTCCCGGGCTCATCTTTGCCCAACCTTCCCCATTATGGGATGAGTCCCACGGACCATGCTGAGCTTCAGCGGCAGGTCGAAGAGTTGATGAGTCGGGGGTCCCTTAGGGACAACAAGAGTCCATGCGCTGTCCCCGCACTATTGGCCCCGAAGAAGGATGGCACATGGAGGATGTGCGTTGATAGCCGTGCAATCAACAAGATCACGGTGAAGTATCGTTTTCCCATTCCCCGATTGGATGACTTGCTTGATATGATGTCGGGAGCCACTATCTTCTCAAAGATAGACCTTCGTAGTGGCTATCACCAGGTGCGGATCAGGCCTGAAGATGAATGGAAGACGGCATTCAAGACCAAGGATGGTCTTTATGAGTGGTTGGTTATGCCCTTTGGGCTTTCCAACGGCCCTAGCACCTTCATGCGGTTGATGACCCAGGTTTTACGCCCTATGATAGGGGTCTTCTTGGTCGTCTACTTCGATGACATTCTTATCTACAGCCGCACTAGGGAGGACCACTTAGACCATCTTAGGCAGGTCTGTGTCGTGCTAAGGCGAGAGAGTTTATTTGCCAACCCAAAGAAATGTGCTTTCATGTCCGATCAGATCACTTTTCTCAGTTTCATTGTGTCGAGAGATGGAGTCTCCGCTGATCCGGACAAGATTAGGGCCATCAGGGAGTGGCTCGAGCCCCGCACGCTCCACGATGTCCAGAGTTTCCATGGCTTAGCGACGTTCTACCATCGCTTCATTCGTGGCTTCAGTTCTATCACTGCCCTGATCACTGATTACATAAAGAAAGGGGCATTCGTGTGGACTAAGGCTGCAGCCACGGCCTTTTAGGACATTAAGGACCGCATGACCCAGGCACATGTCCTTGCTTTACCTAATTTTTCTAAAGTGTTTGAGGTCACGTGTGATGCTTCTGGTGTGGGTATTGGTGGCATTTTGAGTCAGGAGTCCCACCCCATTGCATTCTTTAGCGAGAAGCTTAATGATGCCAAACTGCGATATTCCACATACGACAGAGAATTCTACGCAGTTGTCCAGGCATTAAGGTATTGGAGGCACTATTTGTTGCACCAGGAGTTTGTCCTCTTCTCTGACCATGAGGCCTTATGATTCCTCCATACCCAAAAGAAGCTGAATGCTCGCCAT
This sequence comes from Amorphophallus konjac, assembly GCA_022559845.1. NCBI lineage: Eukaryota > Viridiplantae > Streptophyta > Magnoliopsida > Alismatales > Araceae > Amorphophallus > Amorphophallus konjac. The sequence goes on from CM040122.1 coordinate 443,151,579, forward strand.
AGTCGTTGGGTGGAGTATCTCCAGGAGTACACCTTTGTGCTCAAGCACAAAGCAGGGGCGGAGAACAAGGTCGCCGATGCACTGAGTCGTCGGGTGATGATGTTGACCACCATGAGTGTTGAGGTGGTAGGGCTAGAGAGGCTGAAGGACGCCTATGTTGACTGTCCGGACTTTGGTCCGATCTATGCCGTCCTTCAGGCCGGTCCCTTGCGCGATTTTAGCGAGTTTGTACTGCAGGAGGGTCACCTATTCCGGGGTGACAAGTTGTGCATCCCACGGACTTCTGTTCGTGACTTTCTTACATGGGAGATGCACGCGGAAGGTCTTGCTGGTCACTTTGGCTGGAACAAGACCATAGAGGCGGTTGAGCACCGATTCTACTAGCCTAGCCTAAAGAGGGATGTTGCTCATATTGTAGCCCAGTGCCGCATTTGTGCTATGGCCAAACAGAGGAAGCAAAATACCGGCCTCTATACTCCCCTTCCCGTCCCGGATAGTCCATGGCAGGACATTAGCATGGACTTTGTGTTAGGACTGCCCCGCACCCTTCGAAAGCATGACTCGATCTTTGTGGTTGTCGACCGGTTCTCCAAGATGGCCTTGTTCATTCCATGCTCCAAGACTTCGGATGCCACTAGAGTTGCCCGCCTGTTCTTCTCTCATTGTGTCTCCAAGTTTGGCCTTCCCCGTACCACAGTGTCAGATAGGGATGTACGATTCACTAGCTATTTTTGGAAAACCCTATGACACGTGATGGGCACCCAATTGAAATTCTCCACTGCATATCACCCCCAGACCGATGGTCAGACTGAGGTTGTCAATAGGAGTTTGGGGGATCGTCTTAAGTGTCTTGTCCGAGATCGAGTCAGGGATTGGGATTTGGTCTTACCCTTAGCCGAGTTCGCCTATAACGATTCGGTCAATAGGTCTACAGGTATGAGCCCCTTCGAGATTGTCACTGGCCGTAGACCTAGGAGACCTAGTCCCATCTCCCATCCAGTCCCGTGTGTCTGAGTCAGCCGAGTCTTTTGCTAACCATATTAGACAGTTACATGAGCATATTCGTCGTCACATTGAGTCCAGCAACGCACGATACAAAGAATTGGCTGACGCCCATAGGCACCACCGTGAGTTTCAGGAGGGCGATTCTATCATGATCAGGGTCAGACCTGAACGGTTTCCCTCAGGAGCTGTGAAGAAGTTGCATGCTCGCGGTGCCGGTCCCTTTTGATAGTGAGGCGAGTCGGATCGAACGCATATG